>OX596073.1:152336064-153536064 GCA_951394005.1 Protophormia terraenovae
AATTATGTGCTCAATAGTTTCGAACTTATTTTGAAATAGTTGTCCGAAAAAAACTTTTTTATACAAAATTTTAGATTTTTTTGCTACTAAAATTTCTTTTTAAAAGTGAAAGTATCAAAAATGTTTCAGTTTATCATCTTTATCTTAAAGGTGGTAATGCTGCGAATAAAATAAGGCATGAATCATCAAAATTGATGCACAAATCTTGATTTTTTAAAATATATTTTTCAAATCATTTTATAACAAAAACAATATTTAAAATCTTTTTCAAATTTAAAAAAAATGTTTAATGTATAAATAAAACTTACATGAACTATATTTTTCTGGCATAAATATTTCAAAATATTTTCCAATAAATTTCATATTGGCTACATAGACAGACGGACGGACATCATTATGTCAATTTATACACATTTCCACGCATACTAAAGTAAATATTATCAATTTAAGAGCTGTAAAAACAACAACATAAACTAACTAAATGAAGCGTAATGCCAACCATAACATGCAACAAACACAATTGTGTGTCTGATGATGATACAACAAAGTATATAAATAAATACAATTGTTTGGATTTGAGGTTTATTGGTAAATTGAATAGATTATGCCACAGGTTATAAAATTTTGTTAATAAATTTTTGAGAATTTTGCTGAATTATGTATGTATGTGTGCGTGTATTTTAATAACATATTGTACAAAATTTTTAATGAAAAACCAAATTCTACATAAACCAAAACTATGAAAATTTACTAAAGCAAAAATTCTTGGCACACAAATAGAAATATTTTATTAGGGATTGCAAAATTTTGTTAATTAAATAACAAAGTTGATAGTTTAATAGTTCAGTTTTATATATAAAACATATGCTCATTAAATAGGTCACAATTGTGATATTTAAAAATTAACTTTAATTTAGATTAAAAAAAAAGTTTAAATGTTTTCTAGGAACAATGAAATTCTATATTAAATAAACAATTATTCAGAAATTGTTTATTTTATTTTGAAATTATAAATATTTTAAGGAAATATTCTTTTATTATTATTTATTTTCAAAGTAGTTAGTTGTTATTTCCCACAAAATGCTCAAATTTCATAAATATTTAAATAATTGCAAATATTTACTTGTAAATATTTAACTTTATTTGTCATTATTTGTTCACTTGCAACGTATTCATGATGTTATTATTAAAAAAAACTAACAGAATAAATTTCTAAAAGTAAAACTTGTTTATGAAATTTTTGTCTGTAAAAACAAAAAATTTTGAAAAAAAGGTAAAAGAAAATATAATAAAATGCAATAGAATGTTGTGTTTTTACCAATGAATGTTTAAACTTTTGTTTTGTCTTTTTATGTTTTCAAATTTTTTATTTTTTTTTTTTTTTTTTTTTTTTTGGAAATTTTGTTTTGAATGACATTTTGGTTGGTTTGAAAGCTGTGGCCCAAAGAATGGGAATGACTTATTTTTATTTAAAACCTTAAGTAATAAAAAAAAAAAACAAGTAAAAAAGATATAGACGATCAAGTTCGACCATATGATACCCTATACCATTGTGTATGAGCATAAAAATTCGGTTAGGGGACTTATATTAGACCTGTGGCCAATTGTAGACCAATACTTTTACTAAATCCAAAATAAAATATACAAATACTGAATAATGCATTGTTACTAACATCTATATGATTTTATTCACTATGGGGCAATTCCCAGAAGTGGGTTTATATGAGAGCTACGGTAAATTATGGACCAATTCTACTAAAATTTTGCAATGTTGTTTCCACTTATATATAACTTGTTTGTGTCTAATATTAAGTTGATAGTAGCATTTGTATGGGATTTATGCACTTGAAAGTGATTTTTTTATGAAATTTGATACACTGATTTATAATTTACTAAATTATTATATGCCAAATTTTATTTAATTACACTGGTCGACAAAAAAAATTTTTCGTGCTCCTTCAAAAAAAATATGTAGACTAGATGGAGTTCCGCATGCTAAACTCGAATCTGCTTTCATTTTTTTCCATCAGGTCGAGATTTTTTTATGGGCGTGTCTAATATTGCGCCCCAAATAAGCTGATTACTCAAGTATATTTCACTATAACTCGAGACCGGTATGTACGATTTATATAAATGATATAAATAATAAATGATATCCGCTCAATAGTTTAGGAGATATTTCATAACAAGTGTCCAAATTTTTTTTCTTTTTCATGCTAAATTCAAGATTTCTTTTTTTTACTAAAACTTCTTTCTAAAAGTGAAATAATCAAAAATGATTCAGTTTATCATCTTTATCTCAAAGTTGGTAAAACTACGAGTAAATAAAGCCACGTATCATAAAAATTGATGCACAAATCTTGATTGCATTTACAGTTAAGTTAGGATACCCATGCATACCTACAGTTAAGTGGAGATACACTAGTGGGCAAAAAAAAAAAAATTTTTTCGTCTTAAATAAAAAAAAAAAAAAAATGTATGTATTACATAGAATTTCACGTGCTAAACAAGAATCAGCTTTTATTTTTTCTATCACGTTTTGATTTTTCTTTTTATGGGCATGACTACTATGACCCCGCCTTTAGGCAGTCACACTTTTATTACTCGAGAACGGTTAGTCCAATTAAGATAAATTAAACTCCAATAGATAGCGATTTAAATTATCTTTGAGCCGAATTTACATAATTTTCTGTTCAGTTAATATTTCCGTAATTATTCGGTAATTAGTAGCAAAAAAAAAATTAAAAATCGTGAAAATTTTGATCCATAACTCTGAAATTCTTTAAGTAATAAAAAATTATGTTAAAAATAAGAAGATAATTTTCGTGTGCAACTTTTGGTGTATCATTTATCAAAATCGTGTAAACGGTTCTTGAGTTATAGTCCAAATTTTAAAAACCTTTCTCGAGTTTTAAAGTCTGACCGCTGAATAAGGGTATAATATTTGTCAGACCATAAAAAAAATCAGCACGTGATAGAAAAAAGTGAATACAGATTCTTGTTTGACTCGTCAAAATCCACCTACTCCATTTATTTTTGTTTCAAGAAAAAAAATAAAAAAATATTTTTTTGCCCACAACCGTATTTTTACTGAATTGTATATTAGTATTTTTACTTAACTGTGACTAAAATCAAGATTAGTCGTTAATTTTGAAGATACATGCCTTATTTTATTCGCAGCATACCAGCATTAAGATAAAAATGATAAACTGAAACATTTTTGATGCTTTCACTTTTAAAAAGAAATTTTATTAACAAAAAAATCAAAAATTTTGCATAAAAAGTCTTTTTTTTTTTTTTTTGGGACATTTATTTCAAAATAACTCCGAAACTATTGAGCACATAAAAAAAATGAAGTTTGCAGGATTTAAAGATATTTTTAGCCCGCATCTTTTGATGTATCACTTATGACAATCGTACACACCGTTCTTGAGTTATCATTAAATCCACTCAGGAATTGATTCTGAGTCTAACGGTATACACAGAAAAAAGTCACCAATTAACAAATATATATGAAAATAATTCATTCAATTATAAACTTGTTTAAATTTGCACCTCTCACCAAAATGATTATATCAATTACTAAAAACTATAAAATATACAAAACAGAAAAAAATTCCCAACTAATAAATTAATTAAATCAATCAAGTAGATGAATGAATTAAAAATGTATATAGGCAAAAAAATCATACCAAAAATTATTTTTTATTTTATTTTTTCTTGAACATATTTATTAAATTTTGATGCAAAATTGAACAACTGAGTTAATTATAAAAAAGACGGTAATAATTTTTTCTGTGTACTTTAAGGTGGGGGTCTGAAGATTTATTCTGCTCGTTATAAATATCAGTACAAATGCATAATACCCCAACTACCTATGGCAGTGTAGGGAAATTATAATGAAAAATTAAACTTTGTTTTCCTTACTTTTAAATTGTTGTAGTTTTATTTTGAAATAATAATGATCATTAACAACTTTATTATGATACAGAAAAAATTCATATTTATTTTTCTTACCACAATCATTTGTGCGTTTATATAGTTTTCCTTAATATTTTTTATTTTTATTTTATGTTGACTTTAGACTTTTAACTATTTTTATTTTTTGGTTAAATATATTTCTTTTCTTTTGGCTGATATTGTTGTTATCTTGAGATAACTTTAAATATCCTTAAGATATTTATTCTTAAGCAAAAACAAAAATAAAATAAAGGATTTTTCAAACTCTAGCTGAAATGTGAAAGAAATCCAAAATATTTTTTATTTTTCTATACAACTTTGACTTGACTTTTATGCCACAAATAAGACTAACAAGAAGTTGAATAAAATTTAAGAAAAGTTAAAGAAAAAGAAATGAAAAATATTTTTTTTTAAAAGTGCATCATATTAGACAGGACTTTAGTGAACAGTTGTTGCTCAAGTTGTGGCAAATAAATTCTAAATAAAAATAAAATGAGACAAGAGAAATAAATATTAAAAGAACAAGCATTTAGTCAAGGGTTTTCAGGACTTTCTTTATTTATTTATTTTTATTATTATAACAAAATAAAGTAATAAAATATTCAGTTAAATAATTTCTCATCTTTTAAAGCTGACATTTTTATTTTATATTAAAAATAAGAATATAAAACATAAGAGCTTAAATAAATAAAGGCTAGCCAAATGAAAAAAAGTTTTCATTTATAAAAGATAAAAAATCTTAAAAGGACCATATAGCGTATGAGTCTTATAAATATAAATTAATCATTATATAGCAGGGTTCTCAGAAGACCCCCTTTTGACATTGCAATGGAAGCGCGACCCACTATTACTTTGACTAATTAAAAAATCAGAAAAAATGTAAAGAAAAAGTAATTTTAAAAAATAATATTAATAATTTCGACATTGTTTTCCTTGAATATTAAGAGACTTTTTCGTATAATAAATCTAATATTATTCTCTGCGTCCACAAAAGATCGAATCTCCGCTTTGAGGGACAAAAGTGTGAAAAAAATATATTTTTACATAAAAATGTATGTTAAAGAAAAATTTTTTTAATATTTTTAGGGCTTCGGAGCTAACAAGTGGATAAACTTTGCTATATTTCAACTATTTAAAATGCTTTTAAATCTAATGGTTCAAAATTAAATTTAACGAATTTCAACACTTTTTGAAATGAACCTTACTTTCTTAATATTAACATTGAAAGGACTTTCTGTCTTTAAATTATAAAGTTGCTTTAGCAAATTTTCTTTATATAGCCGGGAAACTTAACGATGAAATAACCCAACAAACCAAGAAACGATACAGTATCATTAATGATATCATAATTTTAAAATTATATGATAAAATATCAAAATTATTTTCCTTAGAAAAAAACTTCAAACATTTTCAGGAAAATAAAATTAAATTGAAAATTTTTGTATAAGAAGAATATTTTATGTTTAGCATTATATGTATGGAAATTATATTTTTACAGCAAAATTTAGTGGAAACGCAAAAAATATAAGAGGATACGATAGAGAAACCAATATCATCTTGGATTTAAAGGGAAATTGTCTTCCGACTACGAAAGTTAAGTATTACATGTAAAACAATTTAGAGCAGGATGAACTTTAGTTTATTATGGTTATTTTATTTTTATAAAATATTTAGAATAGTATATATTCATCCAATCTCAGCAGATATGTATGTATATATTCTGCAATATATTGCAAAATTATCGCGCTGCTTAAATTTAACGATATCATTACTAATATCGTTATTTTCAAAAATTATGATATCATTTTCGAGTGTACCTTTTAGAAAGCAACCTATGTCATTTTAAAATTATAAATGATATCATTCTCGGGCTTTTATATCACCGAAATGATATCGTAATGATATCATTGCGATATCATTTGGTTTGTTGGGAAAAGTTTTGTGTACTGAAAACGATTTTATAAAAAGTTCTTGGCATAATATATTTATATTTTTATAAAATAAAAGTAGAATTTCATGCGAAAAAACTATAGTTTAATCAAATTTAAGTGAACTAAATATTTATCTTTTTAATTAATTGTTTTCCCTGACATATCGTAAAGTTTTCTTCACATTGTGTCATTGGACAGTAGAGTGTCCCGTAGACAAAAATTTTGTAGCAAGACCCCTCAAACGATGCGTAAAAATTAGCTCAATATGGGAAAAATATAAAAAAATTAAAATTGACCTTCACGGATCTAGAATATGTTGTCCACATTTTGAGTCTTGTCTTGAAATGGGTATCAAAAAATTCGTAATTTTTAGCCAATTATAAAAAAAAAAAAAAAAAAAATATTTTAAAAAATTTGCTCAAATTTTTACAAATCGTTTGAGGGGCTTTCCTACATCGAAATCTCGAAAAAGGCTTTCCTCGGGACACTCTATTGGACAGCATTATTTTCTTCGTTTGATCATAGTTATATTTATCAAGCATAATATTTTCAATCAAAAGTTCCTTCATTAGCAGTTTCTCATTTTAGAAAAAAAAAACTACGCTTGTCTTTAATTTGGATATATTTTTTAAATAATTTCATGCTTTTATTGGAATTTTCATTTGAACATCTAAATAATATTTATATTCAAAAATTGTGTTTTTAAGAATATTTTTCAGGAACGCTTCCCGACCCCCCACGAATGTCCTTACGGACATCTTATGGGTCGCGGACCCCCAATTGATAACCGTTGTTATATAGCATTAAACACACAATTTATTCTATAGCAAAATAATAATTTTTTAAAAATCTAAAATTTACCAATTTGTCTTTATATTGCTGTCAAAATATTTAAACTTTCATACGTTTTAAATGTAAATAATTCACAAATTCGAATTCAGTCAAACAAAAAGTAAAAATTCAAAAGAAATCCCAAAAAGAAAAAAATTGACATTTGCACGTAAATATAACATTGAAATCATTTCAAAAATCATAAATTTTCTTTATTTTTCTAAATGTTCAAGAAAATACAAAACACTAGTTTAGATATACAAACACAAATCAGCTCGCTAACACAGACAAAAAGATATTAACACCTAAAGACGTTATAGTCAAAATAAATAATGCTAGTGGTTTAAGAAAAGACTAACAAAACACTAATACAGATTCACATTCACTTATACAATCAAAATATGGTATCATCATCATACATAAACTTAGTTCCCTTCCGTCCCTTCTCCTAATAAAATTCAATATTGTTGGTGTTTATTTTGAAAATGAAATGACTTTTACTACACAAACAGTAAAAGTAAACCAATATCATATGTACACACACCTACATACAAACAAAAATCATCATCATCATCTGCTCAATCATAAAACATCGATGTCAGTTACAAAATAAAACTCAAAAAACAACCTCAAAAAAGACACTCGTCGTTTTCATTTTCACATCTGATTTTGTTTTATGAAAATACCAAGTGTAAAGTGAAGAGAAGGAGAAATAAAGTAAAGTCATGTAAGTGAAAAATATCATGATTTTGATGAGCAATACCATCATCATTGAACAAAGTTGTTTAGGTGTTTGGGTGTATGATTGCGTGTGTATGTGTGTGTGTTTGCATGTGTAAACACTGAGAATCTTGTAATATAACTGTTAGATGAGCAACCAAACTATAAAAAAAACATTAAATAAAGTAAAATCAAAACCAAAAATGTAAAAGAATAAATGGTGATATATACACTTAAAGAAAATGCTATAGATCAACTTTTGAAATTTTTTAAGATATCGATATTGATTTCCTTAACCAAAAAAAAAGTTATCGATATTGCCAATTATAATTATTAAGAAAAAAAAATAAGGAAAATAAGGTAGAAGAGAACTAAAGTTCAGATCCAAAATCAGTTTATTTCAAAAATCACAAAATGATTTTTCATTTAATTTCTATGATAATTCAGGTCCGTCGTACCAACAGTCTGCCAAACGCTCATCAGGATAAGTCTTATGCATGAATGATTTTTTTGTTCCATACTTTTAATTAATTTCTGAAAATATCTGTTGCCAATTTCTGTTCATGAATGTATGTAATATAAATAGCATATGTAGCAATTTGTTTAAAGATCCTAGTTTTAAGAAAATTCTGAAAAATCCTGTTCAAAACTTAAACTTGAATATTCCTCTGCTATGATTGTATGAAATTTTTATAAAATTTCATCTTTATTTACTCTTAGTGTGCTCAAAATTTTATTTGTCTATATAAATCATATCTGTATATCTTTACTTTATAACAAACATATACATTAGACTGATTAAAAAATGTTGATTTTTATTGCAACTGTTTCAAAACTCCAATTTCAACAGATATGTCTAGGTTTTGGTCACTACATATGTATATATATATCAAAATTATATACCAGTAGATAAGTAAATATGTCTATTTTAACATAATGTTTATATATTTTTGCAGACTTGAAAAATGGAAGGAGTTTATCTAAAAAAATAAATTAATTTTACACTTTATAATTTTTAAAAAAATTTTGTTCTAGATTTAAAAGTTTATAACAAATCAACTACTTAAGCTTTTAAAATAAGTTCTTGCATAAAAAAAGACCATTATCTTTGAAATATATTTCATTAAAACTTTATTTAAAAGCATTAATTTAGATATGTTCCTTGGGCACTTAAAAATATGGTTTGAAAAATTTTATTATTTTTATAAAACATGATCTCCAGTTTTCATTTCTGGGCAGGCGGAAACTAGTTCAGTGTCAAATTAATCTATATATATGCAGTTATCAAAACCATTTTTTAGATTTGAAAAATCTCAACTGACTTTTTTTGTCTAGCTCGATGTACTCGAAAATTCTGCAACAATTAATAATTTTCGAACAATGCTGGAAATAGGGTGCAACTTTCAATAAAATAAAAACTTGTTTTTTTTTAAACATGTGAATAAAAGTATTTTTTTTTTTTTTTTATTAATTATTGAGAAAAAAGTGAATCAGATTTTTTTCTTTTTTTTTTTCCAAAAAATATTGCAAAACATTATTTTGAAATGTATTGGAAATTTTTTGAGATAAAACAAAAAAAAAATCGGAAATTACAAATTCAAGCGCAAGCGATATTATAGGCGAATATTTTTTCTTCGCCTCCTTAATCTATCTACAAAGGTTTTTAAATCTTTGAAAGCGGATTTAATTTATAGAAGTAACGATATTTTGAAATCTTTTCATGCTCGAGGTGATCGAGATTTTGACACCCTATAACTCATTATTTATTATAATGAGATGATCACATAATTTTCCAGAAAGCTGAGGTCTTCTTTAACAGTTCTCTTACACATTTCAATTCGATATGACCAGAAGTTTAAGCGTTACAGATTTATTATCAACATTTCTGTGATCTGCCCCACTGTGGTACGGTGAATTTATCGACCTAATTCTTTTTATAATAATTTTACTTTTTGAGGTATTATCTTTAAGACAACCTAGTTTTATACCAATCTTTTTAGAAATTTATTTAACAAAATTTAAAAAAAAAAAAGTTTGAGTTAAATTTGAAATTCAAAAGCAGGCTGCTTTTCTGGAGCAATCTAATGTACATACATATCAAAAAATTTGATTTTTAGCTTTTTCACTTATAGTGCAAAGTAAATTTCTTCCATAACTATAATATATACTGCCACTGATGTTTCTGTTATTTTGACGATGATGATATGAATGACGTCTTGAAGCTGATATGAGTAAACAAAAATATTATTATAATACATATAACAAACAACTACAGCAAAAAAAAGGAGTTTTGTCTATAAAGATGATTTGCCAATTTTTGTTAAGGAAAATAAGAATCAAGGAATACAGGGGAATAAAAAGGTGAAAAGTATTTTTTTGCTTCAAAGATGATGATGATGATGTTTAAGATTATGATAATAATGTAGTATAAGCCACGTGTTTATTTATAAAAATATTACAAACAACTAAACCTATATAATACAAATATGAGTATTAGAAATCGAGAAAGTAAATAAAGAAAATCAATTGGAGTTTATTTTCTTACACTTTATTTTTTTTTTTTTTTTTTTGCCCATGTAACAATTGTTAACATCATTTAGCTATCAACCGGAAAATGTTGAAGTAAATTTTATTTTTATATTTATTCAATTTATTTAAAGATGACTTTTGATTTTGGTTGTTTAAAACTGTCATATACATAAAATATAAGTCAATTTAAAGAAAATTTAAATTTATTTATTAATATTTTCTGTATTAAGATTTTACTTTTTTTAATATCTTTGAAGACTATCAACAGATAGCAAAAAATTGAGGAAGGGAATTAGTCATATAATATATATGTATAATAGAGTGTCCCGTGAATAGCGTTTATCGAGATTTCGATGTAGGAATACCCCTCAAACGATGCGTAAAAACTAGATGAATATGGGAAAAATATTAAAAAAATTTTTAAAATTGGTCTTCAGTTCCCTACCAGTGATTTTAAAATTATTTGTCCCATACATTTTGGTAAAAAAAAAAGTTTCGATTTTTTAATCGAAATGGGTATCAAAAAATTCGTAAATTTATGCTGGTTATGGAAAAAATATTTTAAAAATTTTTCCAATGGGATTTTCATTTGCTAGAAGACTTTTTAAGGTATTTTTATGAAAAATTTTTTTTAAAAAATCTGGAAAATTACATATTATCAACAGTTCTTACGACAATGTAATTTTTGTCTACGGGACACTCTATAATACATTAGAGTGTCCCGTAGACAAAAATTTTGTAGGAACACCCCTCGAACGATACGTAAAAATTAGCATAATATGGGAAAAATATTTAAAAAAATTTTAAATTGATCTTCAGTTCCCTACCAGCGATTGAATGTCACGGGTCTACAACATTTCGTCCAAAAAATAATTTTGAGTTTAGTCTTGAAATGGGTATCAAAAAATTCGTAATTTTAAGCCAATTCTAGAAAAAATATTTAAAAAATGTTCGCAAAATATTGGTCCATAAACCGTCATTTTAGTACATCATGCAAAAAAAAAATTCGATATTTTTTTTAAAAAAATAGATAAGAATTTTATAATTTTGTTCCTTTTAAGGCTAAAATTGTAAAAAATTGAATAAAATACCTTAAACTAACGAAAATCCCATTGGAAAAATTTTTAAAATATTTTTTCCATAACCAGCATAAAATTATGAATTTTTTGATACCCATTTTGATTAAAAAATCGAAACTTTTTTTTACCAAAATGTATGGGACCCATGATTTTAAAATCGCTGGTAGGGAACTGAAGACCAATTTTAAAATTTTTTTTAATATTTTTCCCATATTCAGCTAATTTTTACGCATCGAAATCTCGAAAAACGCTATTCTCGGGACACTCTAATGTATGATATATACATTGTATATAAATAAAGAAATTTAATATTACAAAGCTTTATTTCTTGAAAGCCAAAATGATTTTTATTAAAATATTTTAAGCACAGGATTTATATAAAAAAAAGCATACCATCAAAATTGCTAATGAAACGTAGTATGACAACAACATACCGTCTACATTACATATAAGTAGTTAAGTGACTACTTATTTATAACTCGGTATATAATTACTTATTTATGATCAGAGTTTTGAAAAACTATTTTCCATTTGTTTTTATTCAGTTTACCAATTAATATAAGGAATGCGCAAGAAAAAAATCGTGCATGCTCTTGACGTGGTGAAAAATTAATAATTCTGTTAACTGTTTTGTATTTGCCATTATGCTCACTTGCCATGTGCTAAGTATCATGGTAATAGCAAAATTGGTTTTTCTGAAAATGAAAGTTTAACAAAAAACACATAAACACATATTTCCAACTTTTCATGAAATCTTACATTGATCATATAAAATAATTGCAAGGAAGGCTATTGTGCTGAAGAATACAGTTTCTTAGGTCATAATATTATACAAAGAAGTCATGATCACTGAACGGTAACCTGGTAGTGGAAGATAAATAATATCTTCAGGCTGTAGGACTCAGGCAAAATAGAAAGGATTTTGAGAGAAATTCACCTCATCTCAGAAATAAAAGTGTCACAAAAAGTTAATTGCTTTGAATCTTTATCAGAAAATTTTAAAAAAAGTCTAGCATGAAGACTTATAAAGTTTGAAACGCAAGCAAGAATCTGAAGGTAAAAAATAACATGAAAGTTCCTCAAGCGAATTTTTTCAGAAATTTTGTTTCTGTATAGTAGACAATGAAACGTTCGTACAGAGTGACTTTTTTAAACTTCCTAGCCAGGAATTCTATGTCGCAGATGCTCGAGGGATTATTGTAGAAAAATTTTGTGTATCAAAGAAATCAAAATTTCCAACAAAGTTTTTGAATTGGGAAGTCATATGCATACGCTGGAATGAAGCACTTCATTCTTAAAATATGGTTGCATTAACACAGAAATTTACGAGAATGAGTGCCTTTGGAAAAAGACTTCTCCCTTTCCTAATAAAATTCAGTATATCCTCTGCCTTCTGGCCTATTCTCGCTTCTTCTCATTACAACAACAAAACAATGGAGTTGTAACAAAGAAATTGTAAGAGTTTGTACCGATAGAGCCTAATCCATCAAATTGACCGAAACTCCATGCAATTGAAAGATATTGGACTCTAGTAAAAAATAATTTTAAGGACATTAAAAGCTCAGCATAAAATGAAACGGAGTCTAAAAATAAGTGGACTTATTCGAGCAAAAAAGTGACCGAAACACAATAAAACCTTTAATTTGAATAATTCTGGAAAATATCAGATATTTCCTTAAAAACCAACAGGAACTAATTTATTCTTTTACTAGCTAATTCCCGGTGTGCTTCGCCACCCCCCGAAATGAAATCCATAGTAATTAAAGGATTAAAAATATATACTAATTTTTGTATTTATTTTTTATGGGAGGGACCATACCCCCATAATCCGCTAATTTATTAGACAAATGTTTTCATGGATGTCAAAATTCTTTATGCAAAATTTGAGCATTCCAACTCCAATAGTTTCCCAGATATACGAATTTTTGCATTTAATTCATATGGGAGGTACCATGCCCCCTACTTCTAGTCCGCCCATATTTTTCTTAAATATTAATATTGATACCAAAGTGGCTCCGACAAAATTTTAGAACTCTAACTGTTATATTTTCTCAGATATGATAATTTAATATTTTCTTTATATGGGAAATATAAAATATTCATATTGAAGCTAATGCTAGTCGTAAAAAATTGAGCTCTCTAACTTTTATAGTTTCCCAGATATAAAAATTTTGGTATTAACTTTATATGAGAGATGACACGCCCACTATTTCTTTTCCGCCCATTTTTGCACAAAATGTTCACATTGACACTTAAGTTTATTGTACAAAATTTGGGAAATGTAACTGTTATAGTTTCCTAAATTTACGGCATTTGGTATTGGCAAGCAATATTAGGCGTGGGATGTGCCACACCCGCTATTGCTAGTTCGCCTATTTTTTTTCCAGAATGTTCATATAGGCGTCAAAGTTGTTCATGCAAAATTTGAGGACTCTAGTATTACCAATTTCCGAGATATACTACTTTTAATAGTTATTTAGTAAGTGAGCGTGGCACCTCGCCCACATGGAATTTCAAAATAAAAAGTAGCCTATTTTTTCTTCCAGGCATATAGGAACACACTGTGAAAAATTCAAGAAAATCGGTTTAGCCGTTTAGGCGGCTATAGACTTCAAACAAACATACATACATACAAACAAATACACATTAATTTTTATATTTATATTTATGTTTAGAACTTTTATATCACTTTAAAAAGTTTAGTTTCTGGTTTAGTTTCTATAAGCAGATTTGCATGCACGGCTTTTTTTCGTGCGCAGTCCTTATTTGAAGAAGGAATAAATTTTGACGAGACAAAATTAGCTTATTGATTTTTAATCTGAATTAGTTTTTAAAATATTAAATATTTCCTTATTGTTATTATTTTATATCTTATTATTAACTTAAAATGCAACTAGATGCTCTTATTTTAACTTATAAACTTCAATAATACTTTAAAATCAATGAGAACAATTTAAAAGTAATTAGTTCTTGTATCGACATCTAAGTAATGACATGAGTAAAGTAGTTGCCTCTAATAAAATAATGAGTTATTCAGCTAATGTGTAAGTAGTGTAAAACCTTTATATTAGCTTCTTAACTTATTACCTGCTGGGATGACTTGTGAAAGCGAAAAAAATTTACTTTAAGAAAAATCGAAAAAATTCTTCTTATAAATACGCAGATATTAGATTCCACTTAAAAAAAGTATTTTTAAATATTCATTATTTTTTCAAATATAAAGTAATTTTTTTTTTTTTTTTCAAAAAATCTTTGATTTGTAGGCGAAAAATTGCAGCTTTAATATCTTTAATTAAAAAATCTTAATATAACAAATATTTTCTAAAAATCTTTATAATAAAGCACTTTAATTATAATAAACTTATTACAACCACCTTGACATTATAATAATTAAAATATCCTTATCTAACTTTCCCCTTATTATTCAAATCTTAACAATAGTTTAAATTAACCCCTTAAACAATTTAAACCATAGCTTAATATTTGTAATGAAAAAATCACTTTAAAGAATTTTTATACCCTGCAACACCATAGGTGAGGAGGGTATTATGCGTTTGTGCTGATGTTTGTAACTCCCAAAAATATTGATCTAAGACCCATCTTAATTTATACCAATCAGCTTAGAATAACTATCTGAGTCGATTTAATGATGTCCGTCCATCTGTCCATCCATGTAAACCTTGTAATCAAACTACAGGTCGCAATTTTGAACAAAAATTAATGAAATTTGGCACATAGGTTATGATCGGTCCATTATTTCACCTAGCCCCTTACAAATGTCCGCCCGGAAAAGGGTTTAACGATCATAAATCCCTTAAATATAGCAATATTTTTATGAAATTTGGCACATATAAGTCTAAATAAGTGTGCCGATTTTTATAA
This sequence comes from Protophormia terraenovae, assembly GCA_951394005.1. Lineage (NCBI taxonomy): Eukaryota > Metazoa > Arthropoda > Insecta > Diptera > Calliphoridae > Protophormia > Protophormia terraenovae. Next base: position 152,350,997 of record OX596073.1, read on the forward strand.
AGATCGGTCTATATTGACCATAGCTCCCATATAAACCCGTTTCAGAAAATCACTTTAACAGGCATAAATTCCATAAAAATGTTAGTATCAAGTTAATATTTGACATAAATAAATTTTACATAAACATAAATAATAGTTCCAAATTTTACAAAGATCGGTCCATAATTTACCATAGCTCCCATATAAGGCCTTCTTTCGGGAATCACCGAAAAGTGAATAAATTCATATAGTAAATGTTAGCATCGACGTAATATTCTGCATTCGTATGTTTTATTTTACACTTAATATGAGTATCGATCCACATTTGGCTCCAAGTGTGATAAAAGACCCCTCTCCGAATTATAATGTACACAATGGTGTAGGGTATCATATGATCGGGCTTGACCGACTATATCTTTTACTCTCGTTCTTTATATTTTTGTTGTTTTATTTTTAAGTAGAAAATTCTCTGGTAGTTAATATTCTTAACCCGTCTTAGAGCTGCTTTAATTTTGTGCTCATTTTGTATTGTTTCTTTATTATTATGTATTTTTTTTTTTTTTTTTTTCTATTTTATTTCGATATAAATTTATATACTAGATATTTTAATACCAACACCCTTTAGGTTATTTGTTCTTAACAAGAAAGAAAAGTATACAAATCTAAAACTAACACACTGACACTTACTTATATATACATTTACACTTATAAGTTTTAGAACATCAGTTATTTTTATAAGTAATCAGTAGCATTTTGTTGTTGCTATTGTTTTTTAAAACCATATACTTCTAAAAGAAGAAAATATTTACAAATCCATTTTTAAATGCGAGAACACAAAAAATATAGTAAATATTTCTCATTGGATTTGATAATTTAATTTGGAATTTAAAGTATTAAAGAAAATCCTTTATTGGGTATAGAACGAAATTGTAATAATCAAAGAAAAAATTTTCTTCCAGCTATGATTTTTAGAACGTATATTATGTCGATTAAGTTCACATTTTTTTTATGAAATTATTAAAAAATTTAAAGTTCCTAGTCTTTGTTCTATTAGAAAGCTGCACAAAAATCTTTATTTAAAATTATCTCTGTTAAAATATCTTTCAAAAAGGTATAAAATCTTAATTTTTTTAAGGGAATTATATATTTAGAACGGATTAATTAAAAACTTTCTGGGCCATACAAAAATCAAGAAATAATAATTTTGAATTTTAAAATTTGAAATTGTTTATTTTGCCACTCGAAAGATTCTGAAATTTAAAACCCCATAGCTTCGCTCCTAGGTGGTCTGTGGGATCCATCTTTCAAACTTAAACTTTAATACTTCTCTGCTTCGATTGTGTGAACTTTTATGTAAAAAGATTATTTGCAAAATGTTTTTTTTATTGGCATCATATGGAGACTTCTGACCAACGGGGTCATTATCTCCAATATACCTATAGAGTGGTGAATAGGGGCACTCCACAAGGTGGAGTTTTATCTCCACTTTTGTGGAACATAGCTATCAATACAATGCTCTTGGAACTAGATTCCTTGAAGTACAAGACTGTCGCTTATACAGACGATGTTGCGGTTGCTGTATCTGGAAAATTCCTAGATACCATATCCCACCGCTTACAAACTGCGCTAGTCTTATTCAATAAATGGAATATAGATAGTGGCCTCATCGTTAATCCAGGTAAGACGGAATTAGTTCTTTTTTCAAGAAGATACAAAATCCCTTCTTTCCCACTCCCCTGTCTAAATGGAATTGAACTAAAGGTGTCGGATAGTGCGAAATACCTGGGTATCATACTGGACTCCAAGCTATCCTGGCACCAGAATATCCAGGCTAGAGTGTCAAAGACAAATATTGCCCTTTATATGTGTAGGAAGGCCATAGGTAAGTCTTGGGGGTTAAATCCTAGGAATACGAAATGGCTCTTCGATATGGTATGGAGAAACCCACCTTTTGCGGAATATTTAACAAGGTTCTGCGTAGTTCAGCGCTATTAATTACGAGCGCGCTTCGTACAACACCATCCAGGGCATTATTCGTTTTAATGAACTGGTTGCTTGTTGATCTAATGGCAAAACAGATCGCCATCATTTCGGCGACTAGGCTTAACACCATAGGTGCATGGAACGGTAGGAACTATGGCCATGCGACCATCCTAGGAATTCAGGAAGATATCCCTGACAATTTTGACTATTGTATACCTAAACTCTTTCTGGACAGAGGCTTCTCAGTGTCAAATTTAGCTGATACTACCATAAGAGATGGATCGATTGAAGTTTACACTGATCTGCTGAGGGGGTTGGGGGTTGTTTACATTCCTGTATATGGAAAGCGAATTTCCTTCAAATTGCCGGATCATTGTAGCGCCCTTCAGGCGGAAATCTCGGCCATTAAGAGAGCGGCAAATTAGCTAATGTACTATAGGATATTTGGAGTAAATATTCAAATCTGTATCGATAGTCAGCCGGCGATTAAATATCTCTCTGGGGTCCTTTCGACATCCAGGCTGGTAAATGAATGCCGGAAATCTCTAAATGAGATGGCGAGACATTCAAACCTAGAGTTGATCTGGATAAGGGGTCACTCAAATACCCCGGATAACATTGTTGCAGACGAACTAGCCAGAACTGGTTCACACCTTCGTAATGGGGAAACTTACCAACTGGTAGGTGTGCCGCTGTCATCTTGGAGATCTATGATACTGCATTATTTATCGAGAATAGCTCAGCAAAGATGGACAATTGAGTCTACATGCTCTACATCGAGAAATATATGGCCCCAGTATGATCATTTGCGATCGAACTATATTCTGGGATTGCCTAGGCGTCAGCTACGGATACTCGTAGCAATTGCACGGTGCACTGGGTAGCCAGTGCGCACGCTAGGAGATTAGGACTCCCTTATAACGACTTTTGTAGAAGTTGCTTAGATGAGGAAGAGGAAGAGACGGTGGAACATCTTCTATGTCACTGTCCTGCTCTTGCAGGTATTAGGGCTACGGAACTGTCTGTAATTGACATCAGACAGATCAGATCCTTTATACGTGCGTCATGTTGGTTCGATCCGAACCTTTTTACGGACATGTGAAACAACTCCACATGATACTCAGGGTAACACAACGGGAGCAATAGGACCCAAGTGAGCTGTTTCCAATAGTTATAGCTGTCCACTTAACCTAACCTAACCTACGACCAATGATTTTTGTTTGAAATTGTCACCTCCAGAACTAGTTCTGTAGAAGTGTTACCTAGTCAGTACCCATTTTGTGGAACACCATAGAAGAGTTAGAGAATGGTACCAAAATCTATTTTTTTATTTTTTATTCTAATGAGTCATTTCCTTTAATGCACTTTTTAATTCAATTTAATTTTTTAAACAGTTCTAAAAAGTCATTTAGGAACCAGTAATTTGTTCTTCTTTAAACTCAATTCCGTTTGTAACATGTCAAAAAAATAATTTTAAACATTTGATTCAGTTTAGCTATGTCCGTATGTCTGTTGAAAGCAGAATAGGGCTTGGAAGGGACCACATACGGCGAAGGAATTTGACTCAAATATGTATCTTTTATGAGGATTGTTTGGTATTAAAAATTGTAATGCTCTCCTAAGCACTATTTTTAGCCGTTCTTTCGTGGAATGGATGATATATTTTTTCCATTTCATTGTGAAACTTCATTATATACATTAGAGTAGAAACAATTTTCTAAGAAGGTCCATAAACATTATGCAAAAAAATTAGATTTTGTTTTTATAATTTGGTTGCTTTTATGGATAAAATATTGAAAAGTTTCATTGTAGTAAGTATGACCTATAATAAATTATTTTCATAAATTTTTTTCACTTAAATGTATTATAAAGTTCTTTAACAGAACGAAATTCCATGAGACCTACATATTTTCCGAAAATAAATAGAAAGTGTTTTTGATACAAATGCAATATACTTGAGATTTTCAATCGCTAATAGAAAACTTAAGATGAATTTTAAAAAATTCATAAATATTTTTTTCGTATTCTGCTAATCTATGTGCAGCGTATAAAAGGGGTTCGTAATGTCAAAAAACGTTTCCTAGATTTGAAAAAAAAAATATTTATGAACAATTCTCATTCAAAAATTTCCTACAGTGCAGTAATCGGCTAAGATTTCTGAAGACGATTTGGATAAAATTGATCATGTCATATGTATAAAATAGTCTTTTGTATATTGTAAATAAATATTATACCATGTTCATCTTGTAACTCCAATTGTCTTAAATGAATTTCAACTCAATACTTATTTGTTTATTGTGTTGCCATTTTTACTCTGTTTTTTTTTTTTTTTTTTTTTTTTTTTTTTTTTTTTTTGTTATTGTTTTTATAATAATATTCCTTTTGGATTATCCAAAAAGACTATTTACAAAAATAACAACAAGCTAAGCATAGTGTTCTTAGCCATTGTTGTTATTGTTATTATTTTGGATCAAAAATTAAGTAAACAAACTGTAAAGTACACGTTTTATAAGCTTAAATTTAAGTCCAAAAAATAATGAAAAAGTTGCTGGCTACAAAACGTGATCCACTTGTAAATAATTTTAACAGATGCTCTAACATAACAGCACAGGAATATAAAATGTAAAAACTTGATTTGTAATTTCTGGGAATTATAATGAAGTAAGAAAATTAAATAAAAAAAAAAATATGAAATTATTTAGACAATAACTAAAACAATTAAGTTTATTTTATTTAGTACATTAAAGCCTTAGGGATAAATTCCTTAAAATTGTTATAGAATTTTTGCTAAATAATTTAGCTTCTTATTTAAGCTACATTAATATTAACAAATATTTATTAGATTTAAAATTTCTTGTTATATGAACATAGTATGTATTTTCTCTATGAAAATACTTTGAATATCTTTTTTCATTTTTGCATTTATTTTTGCCGAAAATAAAATTCTTATAAAACAGTTTTAATGACTCATTTTAAATCAAGTTCATGGCGTTATTTACATCAATAAAATAAATCTTTGAAAAAAAAAAAAAAAAATTCTTTATATTAACAGTATTTAGCTAATGATGAGAAGACATTTTTTAATTATTTGTCAGTAGACAGTAAAACCAAAGAAAAAAATAGCATAAGAAAACGTTAAAAGCTGAAATCAAAATTCTTAAACTTTTGATGTCAATCATTCGTGTGTTAAAGCATCAGGTAAAAGACCCTGTCTAGATTGTAACAAAAATAAACTTCATGTGCACTCACACAAGCAAACAGAAGGCAAAAGAAGAATATTCCTAGAAAAAGTATAAGACAAATTTTCATTAGCAAAAAATTTTATTACAAAGCTAAAAGAAAAACCAAAAAGCAATGAACACATAATGAAAATTTAAATTAGCTTAAACTAATATAAAAGTTAATATAACAAACAGAAACTCCCACCTAAATTTAGAGAAAAAAAAAAATTATATAAAGAAAAACTAATGAGCGAATAATAAATGATAAAAAGAAATGACTTTTAAAAATATTTATAAGGTGCTAATTTACGAAGTAAAAATTAAAATAAAGAAAAACGTTGGAATTTTAAATAAAAAAAATTAACAAAAAAAATATATATTTTTCTGTAAAAAAAAAAAATAAAATAAAAGACAAACTTTAAGATTTATTTAACTTAGAAGCAAATGAAAAAAAAAAAATAACTAACAAAAAAGTTAGAAAAGAAAACAAAAACAAGGTAACAAAGTTTAGTTTTCATTTATTGATTGACACTTCCAAATAATAATTACGTTAGACGGTGCACAGTGGTTCCAAGAAGCTTTTTTTGGAAATAATTCAGTAACTAAGGATTCATTAGAGGTATCTCAATTAAATTTCACTGTTCAAAAGTTAAACAAAGTTATTTAAAAAACACATTGAAATGGCTGTGCTCTTGTGTATATATGTTTCAACGTGTTTTTTTAAATAACTTTGTTTAACTTTTGAACCGTTCAAAATATCTCAAAGAAATTTAACATAGTTATTACTGAGGTATTTTCCAAATACTTTGGAGGAGTACAAGTTTCTAGCTGGTATGTAGGCAGGAGGAGAAGCTCCGAAAGTGGTAAACTCCTTTAATTATTTCTTATATAATATCCGAGGTGACCCATTTCGGATGTCCTCCCACCTGCCCCAAGACCACCTAGGAACTTGTGCTCCCCCAAAATAGTTGGAAACTACCTCAGTAATAACTATATGAAATTTCATTGAAATATATTTAACAGTTCAAAAGTTGCATAAAATTATTTAAAAAAACACATTGAAACTGCTATGCAATTATGTATATAGAATGCTGCAGCACACATTTACTATGGAAATTAGAAAAATGTGCACATTTCGCTGAAGGGGGGTCAAGTTTCAGTAAGTATTTAAACGATTGTGTAAAGGATTTATGCAAGTATTTGGTATCATTGGAAAGAATATTATTTGAAAAATAATAATATATAAATAATAAAGTATTCGAACTAAATTTTTTCATAAAATTGAACAAAGAACGAAAAATTTTTGTATTTAGTATTATTTTTCTAAAAAAAAAATTTATATTTGAATTTAAATAAAATCTACATTAATTAAGCTATCATTATAAAATTTTAGTACAGTATAAAAAAATTTGTCTATAAAAGAAAAAAAGAAATAAATTCTCATTTTCTTACTCCAAAATACCCAAAATTCCAGTTCAAGGAAAGCTTCCTTCAAAAATTGGCTTTTTTCATTGAAATGGTCACCCTGTCGTTATAAGGAGCCTCCTTCAGAAAATACTTTTTGGGTGTATACCTTACATACAGAGCTAAAAAATTAAAATAATTTTAAGTCGATCCCAGCTTTGCGATTTGAGAACATAACAAAAAAAAAAAAGCTAAATACCAAAATTTACTGAATTTGGATAGGTCTCGTGGGCAGACCTTTGTCCCAAACTCCTCCGGATTTACTTTACACGCATTAACATTAAAATTTTTTTGGCAAACATTAAAAAAATTATAAAGCTCAGAAGAAAAAACTAATTTTATCACTGAATAAATATTGCCACTTTTTTGGAAAAAAATCCAAAATTTGTTTAAAGTTCTAACTTTAGATTAATATAACTTTTTAACGGAATTTTGTAGGGAATCGGGCAAACATTTTAGAAAAATTCTAGGGGGCAAAATTAAGGCCGCCGAGTTTAAAAAACTAAAAAAAAGGCGAAACTAAAAATGAGGTAAAAATTTATTTCGACCCGAATATCTCTTAAACTAAAAGAGATAACCTAAACATGTAAGCATATTTTTTGTAGAGATTTACATGGACTATCTATATATAAAATTTCTTTTCTGTCATATCATAAATGAATTTTTGGCGATTTTTTTAAAAAATTACATACCCGAGATGGGAAACTTTTGAGGGCCACCCACTTCCCCCCTGACCCGCTAGGGATCTGTGCTCCTCCAAATCAACTTGAAAACATCTCAGCTCTAACCATGTGAAATTTTATTAAAATACCTCTAACGGTTCTTGAGTTACTGAATTACTTCCAAAAAAAGCGTTTTGGAACCACTGTGCGGTGGGCATTAGGTGAGATAAAAATAATGAATACAAAGAGAGAGAATTTTGAAGACCAAATATTGTAAAGACAATTTGTTACATCAACGTTATATTCTTGTAACAGTGTGGCTAAGAATTTTAGTGATCACGGCTGTTCTGTTCTAATAGATGAATCCTTTCATAAAAATGGTTTTAAGAAATTTTGATTTGCAATACTCATTGTTTGCTCTCCAAATCATATCGAAAACTTATTTTACATTTCGGTTAGGCAGGGCATTTACGTCGATTTTTTTTAAAGTCGTTTAAAAAATTTACTTTTTAGATAAAATCTGCACTTCTGCATTTGCTTTTGGTTGGGCGGGAAGTGGTTTAGTGTCAAATCGATCTAAATCTATTTCTTGATAAAATATCATCAATATATTTAAAAAAAAAAACTCGCGTAACATTTTTTTTATTAATCGATAAAAATGAAACTTTTTTCTAAAATTGACCATTTTCGACCAACGCTGGCTGTAGGGTGAAAGCCTAAATCAGTTCAAAATTTCTAGATTTACCATTTATGAAGTCTTATCTCTTGAAATATATAAAAATTTTTTTTTATTAACGGAACTTTGAGAAAAAAGTTAAAGAATTCAAGTATATTTTTGTAAAAAAAAAAAATAGCCATTTTACATATTAATTTTAGAGTGCTGAATTTGAATATTTTTCACGTCAATATATTTTTAAAAAATTTTTACCTCATATACCTCAGGTTTTATTCCGAAAAACGAAAGAAAGTCGAGGCAAAAAAAATAAAAATTCTAAATTCAAGTGTAAATATCTTTTTAACTGTAAGAGCCCAGCAAAAACTTTGGTTGCCATGTAATGAGTTAAAAAGTAAATATAATGGCTCTCCACTACTTATACATTTGCTGAATAACTCATTATTTTAACACGGTGATGACATTAGAGGCAACTACTTACGATATACATTACTTAGATGTCATTACAATAACTCATTACTTCCAAGCTGTTAAACGGAGCATTGATCTTAATGCATTACTGAAATCATGATTAGTAATAACAATACGAACTAGTTATATTTTAGGTTATAAATAAGTAATGAAATGTCAGGATATAAAATATTTTTTTGTTGTTGTAAAAAGATTTCTTAAATTTTAATTTAAAAAACTTAACAACAACCAAAAATGTAATCAGAGCTTCGAAAGAATTAATTAAATCTTAGCTTAATTCCCTTAATACCACAATACCATTCTACAAATATAATTCAATAGCTTAATTCAAAGGCTTTTGTTTGAATAGAATTAATTCCTTATTGAATTAATTCATAAAGAATTCATTAAATTTTTGTTAATTCAAATCTTTTCCAAATTGAATGAAAATATTTTTCTTTCATTCAATTTGTAATATTTTGTTTTTTAATCTTTTAAAAAATGAATTTAAAAATACTTTCTAAAGCTAATTTGTAATAGATTTGAATCGAAGAAAATTTGAATGATTCAATATATTTTTTAAGCTTGAATTGTATAATTGATGAATGAATTCTTTAAGGAAGTACAAAGAATTTAAGTCTATGAATTTAATTATTTGAATGCTTTAAAAGAATGACTAGGATAATAAATTTAATTCGATTTAAAAAAATGAATTAAAGAATTAAGCCTTTCGAACCTTTGAATGTAATTAATATAAATGTATATAAATAAAGATAAACTATTTAAGATTACAAATTAATTCATACGCAAATTTTACCTTTCATTTCTGTATCTTCAAATAACTGCATAATATAAATTAATAAAAATTAATATTTTTTAAAAATCTGACCATAAATAATTATTTACAGTCGGGTTATAAATAATTAGTTACTAAAAAACTTCTATGTAATGCAGACAGTATGTTGTTGTCATTACAAAGTAACTACATCCGTAACTACATGTCATTACCAAGTTTTTGCTGGGAGATAACTTAGGTTAGTAATCTTATTTTTTCTTTATCTTGCCAAGCATTTTACAGAAATATAAAAATAAAAAAATCGGACTTTATTTGTAAAAATTACGATTTTTTGAAACTTATACATACTCGAGGTAGTCAATTTTGACACCCTGTAGCTTATCTTGTGTTATCACGGGGTGACTACGAAATGATTTTTCTGAAAGTATAGTTCCTCCTCTACAACTCTTCCATACATTTTAATTTAATCCCACCAGTAGTTTAGAAGATACAGATTTATTACCAAAAAATTTGCCTTTGACCCTACTGTGAGTTGGCTTGTAATTTCGGGGTCTGAAATAAAAAATCAAGCTAATAAGTTTCTATGATAAATAAATATCAAATTACAGCAGAGTCTTGATTACAAATCTTCGGACATACTAAAATCTTTGATTATATTGAATAAAATTTAAGAGACATACTATTACCTAACTTTGAATAACGCTCAGATTTAAGTATATATTTTTCGACATTCCTCTAATAACTTAAAAATTATTGACCCTAAACAAGTTTGCAATCGTAAATTGCCTTATTGTCTCTGTTTGGCGGTACCAAAGTAGAGTTTGTGGACTATAATTAGACACCAGCAGAATGGAATACGTGTTTTCTGTGCCGCTACACACTTCATCAGCATTCGTGATGTCTTATCCATTTCGGTTTCGTTGAAACCTAAACAGACCCGATTTAAAAATTATGTACATAGGTATAACTTGGTCATAATATTTCTCGATATATATATCGATATTATTTTCTATATAACGGTTTATTGGGAAAACTAGAGCTAATTCAAAAAATATGATCCATAGAATAAGAACATCATAATCATATATGTTTTAATTGACTAAGAAATATCGTGTTTTGTCGACCATAAAACAAGTCCACTGTTTCGTTAAATTGATGTTTGTCCCGTCAAAAGTAAAAACTTATTGTTTGACAATTTGTACTAGGTTAACATTTATAGAAAAAAAAACACAAACACTAATACACACATATGTATGTAAAAACTTGTATCCTGTTTTTATATAGATACATGTGTACTTATATAAGTGACATTATTTCCAGTGAATATTTCCTTTAGTTATTTCAACAAAACTGTTTTCAAAGAAAATGAAACCAATACAAAACTTTGTTTTTTTATAATTTTAAATTTTTATTTTTTTTTTTATTTTTTCACTCTTCAATATTTATTGTATGAGTGTTACTGTGTGTCTGCAAAAATGATGTTGTGAATTCCAAATAAAGAAAAACTTTTATCAACCAATAAAAAATTATAAAAAAAATAAACTAAAATATCGAAACGACCATCAAAAAAGAAAACAACTACAAACAAAAATGACAAAGTTTGTTTGTTGTTTATTATTTTCTTTTACCTTTTTTGTTTCGCTTTTTGTACATGTAATTGATTACCTTCAAATTCTTTATGTGTTGATGTTTTGACTTTAGTTTCCGGGTTTGACTCCTTTTTCTTTTCTATCAATGCTCTATTGTTAGTTGTAAAAGTTTGGCAGTTTTTGTTAAATTTTTTTTTAAAGAATTGTTTAGGAAATGTTATAAAAAAGTGTACAAAATTTTATATATTAAAATTTTACAATTTTAGAAGATTTTTAAACCAGATAAAAGTTAAAACAAAGTAAAATATGTATAAATTAGGATTATAAAGTTAAAAGCAACTATGATTGGAAGTTACTCATCAACACCGTATTATGTCATACTTAACGCTCTTCAGGTTTCACTAATATTAAGTCAATCGTTAAGGAATGTTTTTTAATTTTTCAAAATTATATTTAAGTTGATTTTAAAAAGTTAAAAGACCAAAACCAAAACACTAAAAACATAACAAACGAAATAATTGAAATTAAAAATTCTTTTATTTTGAAATTAAAAATTAAAAATTCTCACAAGAAAATCAACACAACTCATACAACAGCACCACGTAGTATCTGTGTATATAACTAAAGAATTGTATATTCTTTGATATAACTGACCATTCCTAAAAGGCGTCAAAAAAGTTTAAAATTTTAAGAAATATTAAAAGGAAAGGAAAAAACAAACCAAAACATCAAAAAAGAACATTTTATTAGCCATTAGCTTGAGTGAAGAAAAAAAAAGGAAGAAAATAAAAAGAATTATATTTTCATTTAAAGAACATTATTTTCGTGTGATTCATCATGGATGACACTCCTTAAACATGTTGTTTTTTTTATCTAGTTTCTTTATATTTTCTAACAACATGTTTTATTGTATTATCAAAACAGCAACAACAATAGCAGTTAAAAATTTATGGGAAACAAGAAAAAAATATGAAAAAGTTTGAATTTAACACAAACACATACATACAAACACAAGCACTTACAGGGCTACAAATGAGTAGAAAATAAAGTTCGGGCACAAACAAAAAACTAAAGTGAAATGTTCTTTTGAAAAGTTACAGAAACATTCATAAATTTACTTTTTTTTAGTTGTTTTTGTTATTTTAACTTTTTCTTATTTTGGTGTTTTTGTTGCTGTTGAAATTCTTATTGTTTGGAGTTGTTTTTATTTAGTTGGAACTTTGCATAATTAAGCAAATGCATGCTATTATAGTAATGTATGTTATTAGCAGTGGTTTAAAAGAATGTAATTTAAAATAATTTCCATAAACAATATATAACTTGAAACAAAGTGATCGTTAAGTTTGCTAGAAGAAATTTAAGCTACAGGTTAATATTATATAGAAAACTAAAGTAATCGATAAATTTTCTAATGAAAGTAAAAATAATCGGTTAATTCTCTAATGAAAATTCAAGTTATCAACAAGTTCTCTGTCGAAAATTCAGTTAACGATAAATTATCGATATAATTTCTATCACAGAGAATCAGTTATCTATAAATTTTCTTTAGAAATTAAAAATTATCGATATATTTTCTATAGAAAATTAAAGCTATCGATAAGTTTCCAATAGAACATAAAAGTTATCGATAAGTTTTCTATTAAAAGCTAAGGCTATAGATAAATATAGATAAAATCAAAGTTATCGATACATTTCTTAATAAAAATACAAGATATCGATAAATTTTCTAAGAAAATTAAAGTTATAGATAAATTGTTTAAAAAAAGAATCGAGATAAATTTTCGTAAAAGGAATGATATCATTACATTTTGCATTCAAGATATCGATAAATTTTTTGCATAAAATTAAAGTTATCGATACATTTTCCATAGAAAAAAAGTTATCGATTTACCCATAGAAAATTAAAGTTGTCGATATTTTCTGTATAGAAAAAAAGAAATTATCGATACATTTTCTACTACCATAAAAAATTTAATTTACCAATAAATAGCCTACAGCAAATCAAAGTTATAGATATGTTTATTATTGACAAATTTTCTATAGAAAATTTAAATTATCGATAAACTTTCTATAGAAAATAGAGGTTATCTATAAATTTTCTATAGGAAATAAAGACTATCGATAAATTTTCTATAGAAAATTAAAGTTATCGATAAATTTTCTATGGAAAATAAAGGTTATTGATAAATTTTCTATAGAAAATAAAGGTTATCGATAAATTTTTTACAGAAAATGAAGGTTATTGACAAGTTTTCTATAGAAAATAAAGGTTATCGATAAATTTTCTATAGAAAATAAAGGTTATCGATAAATTTTCTATAGAAAATTAAAGTTATCGATAAATTGTCTAAAAAATTTAAGTTATCGATAAATTTTCTATAGAAAATAGAGATTATCGATAAATTTTCTACAAAAAATTAAAGTTATCGATAAGTTTCCTATAGAAAATAGAAGTTATCGATGAGTTTCCTATAGAATACTAAAATTATCGATAAATTTTCTACAGAGAATTAAAGTAAACGATAAATTTTCTATAGAAAATTGGTGTCTAATCGATAATTTTTTTACAGAAAATGAAAGTTATTGACAAATTTTCTACAGAGAATTAAAGTAAACGATAAATTTTCTATAGAAATTTTATCGTTTCTGCTGGTGTCTAATCAATAAATTTTTTACAGGAAATGAAGGTTATCGATAAATTTTCTATAGAAAATTAAAGTTATCGATAAATTGTCTAGAAAATTTAAGATCGATAAATTTTCTATAGAAAATTAAAGTTATCGATAAATTTTCTATAGAAAATAAAGATTATCGATAAGTTTTCTATAGAAAATTAAAGCTATCGATAAGTTTCCTATAGAAAATAGAAGTTATAGATGAGTTTCCTATAGAACACTAAAATTATCGATCAATTTTCTATAGAAAATAAAGATTATCGATAAATTTTCTATAGAAAATTTAAGTTATTGATAAATTTCTTACCGAAAATCGAACTTATCGATAAGTTTCCTGTAGAATATTAATGTTATAGATAAATTAAATATCAATAAATCATCTACAAGAAATAAAAATTATCGATACATTTTCTAAATAAAATCAAAGTTATCGATACATTTTCTATAGAAAATTAAAGTTATCGAAAAATTTTCATCAAAAAACGAAAGTTATTAATAAATTTTCTATAAAAAATTAAAGTTATCGATAAATTTTCTATAGAAAATTAAAGTTATCGAGAAATTTTCTATAGAAAATAAAGTTTATCGATAAGTTTTCTATAGAAAATTAAAGCTATCGATAAGTTTCCTATAGAAAATAGAAGTTATAGATGAGTTTCCTATAGAACACTAAAATTATCGATAAATTTTCTATAGAAAATAAAGCTTATCGATAAATTTTCTATAGAAAATTTAAGTTATTGATAAATTTCTTACCGAAAATCGAACTTATCGATAAGTTTCCTGTAGAATATTAAAGTTATAGATAAATTTTCTATAAAAAATCAAAGATCAATAAATCATCTACAGGAAATAAAAATTATCGATAAATTTTCTAAAGAAAAACTCGATAAACTTTTTATAGAAAATTAGTCATCCATAAATTTTCAATAGAAAATTAAAGTTATCGATACATTTTCGATAAAAATTATATTTATCGATAAAATAATTTTTTAATATTGATAAAATTTAATGATTTCGATAAATTTTCTATAGATAATTAAAGTTATCGATAACAAAATTTGTGTGTAGAAAACTAAATAAACTTGATATAAATTTTCTATAGAAGATTAAAGGAATTTGTGATTTTTTTCTAGAGAAAATTAAAATTATCGATAAGTTGTTTATAAAAAATTTAAGTTATAGCTAAATTTTGTGTAGAATTTTTTAGTTATCGAAAATTTTTTTTAACAGAAAGTGAAAGTTTCTTTATGTTTTCTGTAATAAATTCAGGAATTCTTTTTCAAATGTTTCTCTATCATTCCTTTAAAAATCTGTAATTTTTAACAATCAACCATAAGAGAGGGAGAAATTCCGAGTAAAGAACACTTTTACTCCCCAGTACTTGCTAAAACCATTAATATTGTTGTTTTATGCTCGTGTTATTCCTTTTTTTATTTCTGGTTTTTCAACTTAGTTCCTTTTTTATTATGAGCGATTTTCACACCCATCATAAAATATTTTCATTTCGTTTATAGAAATTGTTAAACTTTTTTTAAGCTACATATTCTACTACATGTAAAGAATATTTGTACATTTATACTAATGTAAGGTATTTGTCCTGTTGTGTGAGTGTATGTATGTTATGTATAACTTAATCATGTTAAATAAGGCAACCATCTACACCTTATAATTAATTTCTTTTTAACACGCACATTCATTATAATAATTTTTATGTTTTTTTCCTTGTAACTTCCGATTTCTTTTTTTGCTCTCCTTTTATTTAGAATGTACGCTCCCTTTGTATTGTTTTAAGTTGTTGCATGACATTTTTGTAAGTTTATGTGAAGTTTTTTTTATTATTTTTTCTCTCTTTTCATTTATTTCTTAGAATATTCAAAAGAATAGTTAGTTGATTGTCATCAAGTCGTGTCCTTAAAATTAATAGATTTGTGTAAATTATTAATCATTTTAATAGAGTTTAGAAACAGTTTAAATGCTTAATCATAATCATAATTGACCTGCTGGTATAGTAGTAAGTTAATGAGAATGATAAATTATTTGATATCATTAATGATATAATGAGGAAGAATAATTTTAATTAATGCATATTTAAGGGAAAGTATACAATTAATTATAGGTAACTATGATGAGGCGTGTAAATACATTTATTTAGTAAATCAAAATTTTTGTAATTTCAAAAAATTAATTTTACAGTCATTAGATAATATTGAAGGGATGGGAGTTAATAAATAAATAAATTTTACATAGAAATTCAAAAAATTTGCACTTTCTAATGAAAATAAAAAACAAAAAAATTATATGTAAACCAATTTATCGACAACTTTAATTTTCTATAGAAACTTTAAGCCATCGATATATTTTCTATGGATTTTTCAAGTTATCGTGAAATTTTTCATAGAAAATTTAAGTAATCGAAAAATATTCTATAGACAATTAAAGTTATAGACAAATTTTCTTAAAAAAACAAAAATTTATCTATACATTTTATATAAAAAATTGCAGATATCGATATATTTTATATATAAAAGTAAAATTATCGAAAATTTCATTTTCAAGGTGTCGATAAATTTTCTATAGAAAGTTCAAGTTATCGTTGATTTTTCCATAACAATTTTAGTTATCTATAAATTTTTTATACAAAATTCAAGTTATCGATAAATTTCCCATAGAAAATTAAAGTTATCGATAAATTTCTTATAGAAAATCAAATAATAAACTTTATACAGAAATATACAGTTATCGATCAATTTTCTGTAGAAAATGAAAGTTATCGATAAATTTTCTATAGTAAATTAAAGTTATCGATAAGTTTCCTATAGAATACTAAAATTATCGATAAACATTTAAATAAAACTAATGAAATAAACTTTCTTTAGAAAATCAAAGTTATCGATTAATTATCTATATAAAATTAATGCTATGAATAAGAAAATTAAAGTTATCGATAAATTTTTTATAGAAAATTAAAATTATCGATAAATTTTCTATAGAAAATTAAAGTTATCGATAAATTTTCTATAGAAAATTAAAGTAATCGATAAATTTTCTAAAGAATATTAAAGTTATAGATTTATTTTCTATAGAAAATTTAAGTTATCTATAGAAAATTAAAGTTATCGATAAATTTTCTATAGAAAATTAAAGTTATCGATAAATTGTCCACAGAAAATTAAAGTTATCGATAAATTTTCTATAGCTAATTAAAGCTATCGATAAATTTTCTATAGAAAATTACAGTTATCGATAAATTTTCTAAAGAAAATTAAAGTTATCGATACATTTCCATAGAAAATTTAAGTTATCTATAGAAAATTTAAGTTATCGATAAATTTTCTATAGAAAATTAAAGTTATCGATAAATTTTCTATAGAAAATTAAAGTTATCGATAAATTTTCTAGAGAGAATTAAAGTTATCGATAAATTTTCTATAGAAAATTAAAGTAATTGATAAATTTTCTATAGAGAATTAAAGTTATCGACTCATTTTTTAGAAAATTAAAGTTATCGATAATTTTTTTATATAAAATTAAAGTTATCGATAAATTTTTTAAAGAAAATTAAAGCTATCGAATAATTCTCTACCGAAAATTCAAGTCTTTAACAAATTTTATACAAAATTTAATCAATCGATAAATTTTACATAAAAAATTCAAATTGTCGAAAAATTTTTTTTAAATGGAAAATTTGCGTAATAGTGATATTTTCTTTAAAAAAATTATTATTAATAAATCTTTATATTAAATAAAAATCTAACAATTTTTATTTCATTTATTTTCAGGTAATTTTTTTTTTTATAACCATCACTTTCCTATCATGTAAGTAAATAAATTCATTGACTATATTCCATCATAATTTAAATTCTATACAATCCCCTACTATATTTTCAAATAACGCTAAAATGTAATAATTTTTCATAACTTTAAGTCTGCCCACAATGATTTGCATAAAATTCAAAAATTAATAAAATAAAATTGTAATAAAATATAAAAAAAGTGGAAAGTGAGAAAAAAAACCAAAAGCCCATTGTGATAATATTAATAATATTTTTAAAGGCCTTAGTTTTATTATCATGTGACATATAAAAAACATGACCAGCAAAAAAAAAGATAAAATAATTCTATTATTTCATGTGACCATAATCATCACCAAACATCATTAAACATACAAATACTTAAAAAACACACATACACAGATACTTAAACAAACAGACCAACATACATAATAAACTACAAAATAAACTACATGGGTACTCATAATAATACGCTATAATAAGGACACAATGAATGTGGATGACAATGACAATGAGAATATAATAAGCTACATTAAAACACATTCATAAAAAGCTATAGATACATTTGTATAGTATATAGAAATAAATATATATGTATAGAAATATTTAAGATGTATATGTATGTGTATAATATTTTTATCTATAAAATTAACATTACAGAGCATTAGCTGTGACAGCCAAAAACCATTTAAAGATAGAGAGGAAATTATTTTGAAATATAAAATAAAGCTGCTATACCCCTCACAAATCTAGAGAATAAAAATCAAAAAATATCAACAATTCCATCAATTGTGAAATTAACCCTCAAATTAGAAAAAGGAACAATAATAATATATTTGAAATACAAAATACAAAAGTTTTTAAAAAATCCAAAATTACTTTTATTTTTTTTTTTTTAATTCAAGTTATTAAACAATTCCAGTTTAAAATGTATTTGCTAAAATAAATATTTTTATTTGACTCCTTTAAAGGTTAATTATTCACATTTAATCTTTGCGTTTAATGCCAAAACATGTTTTATCATATTTAAATATAGATTAATTTTAACCAAAAACTTATTATATTATTATAATACACAAATGATAAATTAACAAAATATTTAGATTTAAGGATTTTAAATGACACAATTTCGCGTGAAACCAACAAAATAAATAAAATAAATTATTAAATGATTGACTTTTATCCCAGACATTTAAAATGCGATAAAAATAAAATAAATATATGTACATAGCAGTATGTACATAGTTTTAACAAAGTTATTTTATTGCAAAATAAATTTGCATTTAAAATGTTGTATGTAGTAGTAAAAATGTTAATTCTTTTTATTTATTTTGTTTCTTTTTTTCATTCCTCGGAAATACCTTTAGGCATTTTGAAAAGTTTATCTTCTGTATGTCGTAGTTTTTCTTTTTGTCTTTCTCTTATTTTCATTTAATTTCTTTGGCATTTTCGCTGGGAAATCAACAAGATTTACTACTTTATGTCATACATTTAAATCAGCGTCGTTTGTCTTTTCTAGCGAATTAAAGTTGCAACAACAAGAGCAACAGTAAAGAATAAAAAAACAATAAGCCCGGAACAAAAAAAATAATGCCTCATCAAAATCTTTAGCGGAGAAAAGTTTTATTTCTTTTGCTTAATTCTGTAAATTCATTGTTATGTATTTGAAATTGTCGTTTAATTTTTCACGAAGAAAAAAAGAAGAATGTAAGTATCATAGGAAAAAAAAATACTGCAAATATACATAAATTGTTCTTATTTGCAGTGCGTGTGTTGGCCAGGCCTAAACGTAAAGTTTCTTCTTTAATTTACAAATATTTCAAAGAACTTACACGGTACTTATTTCCTTTTAACACAGGGAAAAGACACTCTATAGTGAGCAACAAAATTCTTTCTATTTATCATTTTATTTAAAATAAAACTTAAAGATATCGAAAACCTTCCTAAAAGAGTCAATAGTTTTCCAAAGGAATTCTGAGAATTCAAATTATTGCAAAATTTCATATTGAACATTTAAGTTATTGTCCGATTTTTAAATAATAAGTAAAGAAATTGATTTTCATAAACAATTAGTGTAGCATTTAAGTTATCGATTAATTTTATTTTTTCTGATAAATTTTTTTTATCATTAAAATCGAAAATTCAATACATCGATAAATTTTATACAAAAATATCAATTCATTGCTAAACTTTCTACAAAAATTTTTAATCATCGATCACTTTTAGATTGAAATTTCAAGATATCGAAAAAAGAAGATTCAATATATCAATAAATTTTATGTAGAACATTTAAGATATCAATCGATTTTCTATAGAAAATTCAAGATATCGCATAGTTTCCTATAGAAAAATAGTTATAAATAAATTCTGTTTAAAAAATTTAAATTATCGATAAATTTTTTATAGAAAATGAAAGTTATCGATAAATTTTTTATAGAAAATTAAAGTTATCGCTAAATTTTACATGGAAAATTAAATTTATCGATAATTTAAATTTAAAACATCAATAATTTTTTTTAATAAATTTCAGTGCATCGATAAATTTCCCAAAGAAAGTTTAAGATATAAATAAGTTTTATATTGAAAATTCATGATATCGATAAACTTTTCTATAGGAAGGTAAAGTTATCAATAATTTTTACCTAAAATTCTAGATATATATAAATTTTCTATAGAAAATTCAAGATATCGAAAAATTTTTTTTATAGAAAATTCAAGGTATCGATAAATTTCTTATAGAAAATTTAAGAAATCAATAAATTTTGTGTAAAAGATTAAAGTTGTTGATAAATTTTGTGTAAATAGGTAAACTTATTGATAAATTTTTTATAGAAAATTGAAGGTATCGATAAAATTTTTATAGAAAATTTAAGAAATCGATAAATTTTGTGTAAAAAATTAAAGTTGTTGATAAATTTTGTGTAAATAGATAAAGTTATCGATAAATTTTTTATAGAAAATTCAAGATATCTATACATTTTCTATAGAAAATAAAAGTTATCGATAAATTTTCTATAGAAAATGAAAGTTATCGATAAATTTTCTATAGAAAATTGAAGTTATCGAAAAATTTTCTATAGAAAATGAAAGTTATCGATAAATTTTCTATAGAAAATTGAGGTTATCGATAAGTTTTCTGTATAAAATTAAAGTTATCGATACATTTTCTATAGAAAATAAAGGTTATCGATAAATATTCTATAGAAAATAAAGGTTATCGATAAATTTTCTACAGAAAATGAATGTTATTGACAAATTTTTTGTAGAAGATTTAAGTTATCGACAAATTTTCTGAAGAAAATTTAAGTTATCGAAAAATTGTCTATAAAAAATTTAAGTTATTAATAAATTTTCTATAGAAAATAAAGTTTATCGATAAATTTTCTATAGAAAATAAAGGTTATCAATAAATTTTCTATAGAAAATAAAGGTTATTGACAAAATTTCTATAGAAAATTTAAGTTATCGACAAATTTTCTATAGAAAATTAAAGTTATCGATAAATTTTCTATAAAAAATTAAAGTTATCGATAAATTTTCTTCAGAAAACGAAAGTTATTGATAAATTTTCTATAGAAAATTAGTTATCGATAAACTTTCTATAAAAAATTAAGATTATCGATAAATTTTCTATAGAAAATTACAATAATCGATATATCTATAGAAGTTTTTTTGTTAATCAATTTTGTAAACAAATTTTTCATTCTATAAAAAATGCCTGTTACCGATAAATTTCCTATACAAATGTTGGCGTTAAATAAAAAAAATCATATCGATTCATTTTCCACAAAAAAAAAAAAAAATTGTTATTGATAAATTTTCAAAAAAACTTGTTATCGATATATTTTTTATCAAAAAAAAATGTTATGAAGAAATTTTCAAGAAAAAAAAATATTGATATCGAAAAATTTTGTACGGAAATTTTTATCGATTATCGATTTTCTATATCAAATCTTTGTTATCGATTATTAACATGATCCATTTCATGAAATTCCCTGAAACTTTCTAGCATTTCCTTTATGTCACTACTGATCGTTTTTTTTTTTTTTTTTTTTTTTGTTTTTTTTTTTTTTTTCTACTTTAATTCTATTTAAGTTTCTTTTGCTTCCCTTCATTTCATCTGCATCAATGGTTTTAATATTTGTGCATATAAATTGTAGCTTTACTTTTATTCCAGTTTTAGATATTTCTTTGGTTGTCTGTCGCTGTTCTTAAGCTTTACTTAAAATTCTTGTTTAGCTTTTTCTCTTAAGGATTTATTTGATAATAAATTTTCTTGTCGAAAGTAAAAGAAAGAAAAATAAAAACAAAACAAAACAAGATTTCACGTAATTTCAGATAAATTCATTTATTTTTTAGTCAGTGTGGAAAACAGTGGTTAAGTCATGTATTAAGCATGAAAAAATTATAATTTTTTATAATAAAATATTTATAACCTAACAGCATAAAAATTATACTTTTATTCTAGAATCTTTATAGTAGGCAAAATAAAAAATATAGATAAATAAAATAATTTCTGTTAATTAGAATTATAAACCACTGTTTGTCATTTCAGACGTATTTTTTGTTCATTTATTTATTTTTTTTTTTCCTTATTTAATTACAAAGTCTTGTTAAGTTTATTTAGCATTGTTTAATTTTCTCAGGCATTTGCTGAGGTAGTTTAATTGTATTGTACAATTTTTACCATTTTTAATGAAAGAATAAAATCTTATTACAGGCAATAAGAGTTCACAAAAGGATTCAGAGGAAATCAGTTGCTTATGGCAGCAAAATTTTAACAGAATTTAATAAACAGAATTTTTTTTAAATTTGTTTGCTCCAAAAGAATTTTGTGATAACTATTTTCTAGACCATTTTCCAAAAGTTAAGAAAATTCCAAAAAACTGGTTTAATAATTAATTTAAAAGATTAACTTAACAATAAATTTCTTAAAGGATACCTCTCACTACATTGACAATTGGTCCCATTGTGCTCTCTATACTTACTAATTACTTCCACAAAGCCTAAAAAAAAACATCATACTGCCGTTATTCTATCATTTTGTTTACAACCAATAATCAAATATTAATTGCAACAAAATTATTTGATTATAACACTCATTTAGTTACAATTCTTTCATGCAATTAACAATAAAAAATTTTATTTATCCCTTTATTTTTTATTTTTTTCTACCCTACACAAATGTTAAAACTTTTATTATAATTAAGTGACAATTTGATGTGATTTTAATATTTTATTTTTATTTTACTTAAAATCAGTTAAATAAGAAACAAAATTAAATGAAATATAACAAATTAAATGAACAAAAAAACATCACAGCAATTACAAACATTTAATACAAAAAAATAAATAAATAAAAATAAAAAAATGAGAAAGAAATTACAGAGAATACGCCAGAATTAAATTAATTACTGAATCAATTTAAAATCCATTGGGAAACTGAACTGAGTTTGGATATTTAAACAATCCAAAATAAACACAATTTAAATATAATTTGAAATCCCAATGAAACCTTTTACATTTTTAACAAACCATGTAGCTGCGTGTTTGGTTGTCTGTCTGTCCGTCTGTCTGTCTGTCTCTATAACCATTCAACTGTCTTTATAAGTCCTGCAGTGATTGTTTTTTTTTTTTTTTTTTTTTGTAATATTTGTAAAGAAAAGGAAAACGAAAAATGAGGGAGGTTTTAACAAATCGCTGCTAAATTACTAAGAACAAACAAACAAATGTATTAAAATTAAAAAAAGAAAAAAATATAATTCCAAATAATTGACCTTTTTTAAAAATAAAGGAGTAGGAAACAAAATTATTCTGTGTTTAGGCATGCATTAAAAAACATATTTTTTTGTGTGGTTCCTTTCTTAAGCTTTTTTTTCTCTTATGTTTTTTTTTTTTTTTTGTTTTATTGTGTAAAACCTCTGACCCAAAATAACACTTACTATAAGCTAAAAAATTATTTAAATGTGCTATTTTGCCTTTTTCTGGCTTTTTGTTGTATAAATGTTGTTGTTATACCTCAAAGGATATTTAAAGACTACAATAATAGGTTCTTTGTGTTGAACTGCAATTACGATTTAAAAGTATTAAAAAAGAAGAGCAGACGTTTTCAAATAAAATGCTTTAACAGCCACAAATGTAATAAGAGGACAGACGAAATATTTATAAATTTAAATTAAGCTTCTAGTGACTTTATAGTGGAGTCTTTCCATGTCAAAATAACTTTTCGTTATGCAAAAAGACTATAAACTAGTTGACAAAGTTCATAAAAAGTTAATAAAAATATTTAACCATTTCTTTACTGTATACTAGTTTATGCATATAGTAAAACGTTTCCAATAATTTTAGACTGTAATTCATACACGGAAAAAGATATTTTCGAAACAATTTCATTAAAGTTATTAATCCGAATTTTAAAATGACTTCAATTATTTTTTTTAATTAAACAAAATTACTCAAAATTAAGGTATTCTAACACAGAAAAAAATATTTCATATAATTTTTTAATAAAATTATTAATTAATTTTATATTGGAATGTAATTATATGATTTATTAATATAATTAATTTTCTAATTGGTTTACAGTTTTGTTTTTTAATAAATTGACAGCTGTTAATAAAATATAAAGAACAATTAAATATTTGTCTATAAAAATACAGAAATGAAATAAATTTATGTAAATTTTCAAAAATTTCCAGTTCATTGCATCTATTTATTATCATTTTGATGATTGGAGCAAAATCAATTAAAATTTAATTAATATTACAAATTTCGTAATTGAAGTCCATTTTTACTTTTTTCTGTGAACAAGTTAATTTAAATTTTATATAGAAAAATCTAAAATTCAATTACGAATACTACATATTTAATTATTTTATTAATTGAAATTCAACCTATGAAAATAATTTTATATTCAATTATTCAAATTAATATTTAAAATTTATTTTGTTTCAATACACAGAAAAAAGTAAAAATGGACTTCAATTACGAAATTTGTAATATTAATTAATTTTTAATTGATTTTGCTCCAATCAACAAAATGATAATATTAATAACTAGAATAATTGATATTATTATTACTTCTTTTCCTTAAATAGATGCAATGAGCTGAAAATTTTTGAAAATTTACTTAAATTTATTTTATTTCTGTACTTTTATAGACAAATATTTAATTTTTCTTTATTTTTAACAGCTGTGAATTTATTAAAAAACAAAACTGTAAATCAATTAGAAAATTAATTATATTAATAAATCGTATAAATAAATTCCAATATAAAGTTAATTAATAATTTTTTTAAAAAATTATTTGAAATATTTTTTTTTTTTTTTTTTTTCTGTGTAAAAAAAATAATTGAATGCCGATAAATTGTTTTATTTTTAGTAAAAATGTTATAAAATTTGAATTTTGATCAATTGAATAATTAATACAATTAAAAAAGTAATTAAATCGTTTAATAGATTATATTTTTTTTGTGTACACAGACAAAAGTATTGCCTAACATTCTTCAATTAGCACAGTTGTTAAATTTTACATCTAAACTCAATTAAAATATTCAGCCCAAAATAAAAGAAATAGTAAAAATAAAATTTTTATTTATTTAAATTACGATTTCTTCTCAATTAAATTTTTTATTTATTCTACTTGATTAATTCAGTAAAATCTTTAATTAAAAAAATTTTCATTTTTTACAGTTATAATAATCTTGATGAGAGATGCAAATTTAATTAATTTTTAATTGAATGAATTATTTTGGTGATTGGTGACTTTTTTATATGTAATACATTTTAGGTTACAGGTCAATGTGTTATTTATTTTTTACTAATATTTTGTATTTTAAATTTCTTAACCATCATATATTATCGAAAAGCATTATAGCTTTCATCAGTTATAGATATATACTACTGTGTTATTACTGCAAAATAATTTAGTTCTTCAATCCCGCAAATTGTATTTGCTTCAATTGACATTAATTTTGAGCTATTATGATTATTTTTTTTTTAATTTTACAGGACTACTATCCAATATAAATGTAGTCAAACTTATAGCAGACATTTCAGAAATAAAATTCTTTATTTTAACCCCGCCATATAAGGGCTCTTGGATTCTTTACGTATAATTCCTTTACTATAAAATATACTGACATTTCTGGTGTAGCTAAGAAATTTTTATGATAATTGACAATACAAACATTTCGTTAATTTTTTCTTCCAATGGTTACTGGTTTGATATAAGTTGGCATTGTACATACATATGTATATGTATTCTAAATCAAAGTAGAGTTGATTGAGGACTTATTTTAGGTACTTGGGCTATTAGTTTTCGTAGAGACACCATTTGTTGATATTCTAGTTAGATCACCATTTAACTAACAGAGAGGTTCGTAGCATAGGTAAACTTTTTTTGTCATCTAAAAAGGGTTTACTGTATGTTTATACCATAGATTATAACATAGATATGAAGATCCGTTGTCAGAAACCTAAGTCGGTTGTCAAAAAAACCTAAGTCTAAGAATGTATTAGTAAAAAATTGTATTGAAAACAAAAACAATTGTAGTACGTGTGCCTTTTTTGAGTAATTTTTTTCAATTGAGTTTTTTTAAGCTTCATATCTATGTAATAATCTATGGTTTATACATTGTTTATACAATAAACCCTCTTTATATGTCAAAAAAAGTTTAGCTCTTGAATTAATACAAAATTTTCTCGCCAATGCATGCGGTTAAGTGATTGATAATTTCATAGAATGTTTCAGAAGAAAATTTTATAATATCGAAAAAGCAGCTCCACCCGTACTATGGGACATGTTAGAATACTAGCCGATTAATACTTTTTGAAAATGTTAAACATTTTAGACAACTTTTAATTTACAGTAAGGCAGATGTAATGTGAACTATTTTGTGAAAATATTATAAAATTCCAACCAAAATAATTGTCCTAAAATATTCGATCAATTAAGGAGTGAGATCGAAAAATACTTAACATACATAATATTCAATAACTTGGAAACGGTTGATCTTAGAGTTTTCATTATTTTTTTAATCATTTGATAATTTAGCACAGATCACAGAAATATATAATTTTTATGGTTCTAACCACTAATTATAAAATTGTGGACCATTTTTGAAAATCCTTTCTTTGGAGATTTGATAGTTGCTTCAGTTACTTTTTTGGAACAGTGTGCACATCTTCTGTTAAAATCTTCGGTATTTTGGGACACCTTTTTTGTGCTCTTGAATTCACTTTTCACAAGAGCTCAATATCTCTCCACTGGTCTAAGCTATGGACAATTTTGAAAATTGACCTCTCTTGGTACTAAAACTATGTTATTGATTTGGTACCACTCCAGAGCTTTCTTACCGTAGTGACATGATACCAAATGGGTCCAACAATATGTGTACACTTTGTGCTTTCTTAAGAAAAGAAGAAGTCTTTTTTGCAAATATTTCTTTATGCATATTTTGGTATTTATAGATCCGAATGTATCAAATGACTTTCCTGTTTTGCCGCAACTGCAAAAAGCTTGTTATACCATGAATTTTGTAAGAAATTTTTGCTGCTTTTGGGTCTTAATCTTATCTCCAACATTGCTTCGAGCATTAGCAATAAAAATTTTTGAGACACAAGCTGCGAAGATTCTGCCAGCACATACACATTTCATTTTTGTATGAAATTTGGTTTTAAATTCCGAGTCCTATTTTTGGCTTGTAACTTTTTTTGCAGAATTACAGTTTTGAATTTTTTGAACTTTATATGTTATCAGCTTTCCCAATAGCTTTAAATTTTCGCACCAAATAGTCGAAGCACTGAGAAAACTGAGCTGATTTTCTACCAGATGTGTTTGGAGTACCTTTCAATATGCCTTCAATTTTCTGGCCTTCCCAATATCATGTGGTCCTTTTTTCTTACCGAACTAGGTTTCACATCAATAGTCAAATTCTCCTGATACTGTTTAATAATATTAGAAACGGTTTTACGGACGACGTTTAATTCTGTGGCCAATTATTTGTAAGACCTATTTGGATTTTTTGAAATTTTTTAACAACTTGTAGGACGTAAATCGTGTTCGTCACTTATTTTGACGAAAATAAGGACAAATTTACATGGTTGTTGTTAAAAATAATAACTGAAGTATTTTTCCATGATAACTAGATCAAAAAAAATTTTGAATATTGATTCCGAAAAAAGTTATGAGGCAAAATGTGTGTTAAGATTTTTTCGATCTCACTCCTTAGTATAGTTATTTAAAATAAAAATACTAAATGAATATAATAATTTTTATTGGAATGCGTATTTGTTGCTCTGTTCCATTTACCTCCGCGCTTAATTGAAAAAAAAATTTTTTTTGATATTTTGTGTTTTGGATTTATAAAGATTTATTTGCAAAAATCTGCTGATGTACCCAGAAGATAACTAAACATTGTCACTGCACCGGACGTACGGACGCACAATATCTTATTCAAAAAATTAAATGGAAATAAATCAGGAATTTCCGAATAGCTAGTCCGATGAAATTTTACATAGTGATAGGTGAGTTTAAATTTCGAGTTTGGACGATATAGACATAACGGGAGCGGGTCCATAGGATCCCAAATTTGGACACCTCGGGTATTAAAAATATTAAAAACAATTCTGAATATATCTTAACTGATTAAAAAGGTTTTTATATGAGTAGATTAAGCTAGTCAAAATCTATAAATATCTATAAAAAAAACACGTATGTATAGGTTATCGCCTATAGTTTAAGAGATATTTAGAGATATTTCCAAAATTAAAATTTTTACTTTTGTGAACTTTTTCGCTATAGCAGGTCCAAATTTTAGCCGATTTTTATACCCACCATCAAAAAGATGGGGGATATATTGATTTTTTCCTGGTCCTGGTTTGATTCTGAGTCGATCTAGCTATGTCCGTCTGTCTGTCTGTTGAAAGCAGTATAAGACTCGAACGGGACAACCTAGGGGAAGGAAATTTGGCTCAAATATTTATCTTATACGAGGTTTGTTCGGTATTAAAAATGGGCAAAACAAAAAATAATAAACAAAGAAGTTATGGGCTAAATACTGGAAACACAGGGTGTCCATTGTAGCTTCATTTCATACTTTTCTGCTGATATCTCTTAAACAAAATCATGTACGACAACGAAATTTTGCATAGATAGTTTGAGGATAGATATAAACTTTTAAATCAAAAAATGGGCGTGGTCTGCCCACTTTACCGCCCACCTCCCATATAACATAAAATTTGAAAAAGTTGATGGTGGGTATATAAATTCGGCCAAGCCAAATATAACATTCTCGCTTGTTTTTTTTTTTTTTTGTTAAATATATTATATTTTATTAACAACAAATAACAAAAATGTGTAAAAAAAATTTAAAAAAATCTTTAAGGAATCAAGTTATATGCATTTGAAATTTAATTTTGAAAAATTATTATTATTTTTTTTTTAAATAGTAACATTCTTTTTCAATTCTAAAACTATTTTCCTAAGTAACACATATAGTATTTATACTTTTCTGAAAGATAACTTTATAGAAAATTGTGTGAAGGAAAAAAAATTGTAAAAGCTTAATTTCTGCGAGAACCAGGGTTTCCAAAATTCGACCTATTTTTTATGATTTTTTAGTTTTTGTCTTAATTTCTCAAATTGCAAAAATGGAATTAAAAAAAAACATTTTTTACATTTATTGTGCTTTTAAGTTTTTGGCAATAGAAATTTTTGCTTCTGGTCACCAAATAAACTGCTGGGAAGTTGTCTGTCTGACCGTCCTTCTGTTAAAATCCATTTTAAAAGTAACACTATAATGTGTAATACAATAACTTATTGAAAATACAAAAAGCTTTTAAAACAAATTGAAATTTTATCAAAAAAAAAAAATATATTTTTCACCAAAATTCATTCTAAGTATTTAAAAATATCACTTTCTTTAAATATTAAAACAACTAAAAATTAATCGAATCAATTATTATGTATTTTTTTTTTTTTTTTTCTTTTTTTTAATTAAAAATAAATTGATTAACAATTACACTTACAATAAAAAGCTAAATTATTTCA
The DNA here is from genome assembly GCA_951394005.1 of Protophormia terraenovae. NCBI lineage: Eukaryota > Metazoa > Arthropoda > Insecta > Diptera > Calliphoridae > Protophormia > Protophormia terraenovae. Next base: position 152,380,335 of record OX596073.1, read on the forward strand.
TTTTGCCAATATAAAAAGACAACATTTTTAAATGTTTTTTTATCCACATTTGTTAAGCAAAAAAGTAAACATTTTCCAAAATTACTTTTATTTTACAATTTCAATTAAAAGTTACTTAATCAATTATTTCATACTTAACCATATAAAATTAGCCTGCTGGAAATCATGCCTACTTCTCATTCTCCAATTAAATGGTTACAATTTACAAAACTCAACAGACAAACATATAAAAAAAAGTAACTTTATAGTCCTTTCAACTTAAATAAAAACAAACAAAAACAACCATAATAGTACTTGTAAGTAATAATAAAAAATTTTAAAAACATTTTAAAATGTCATTTTCTCGCCAACTTAAGTATTGTTAAGTAAAACAGAGAAAAAATATACTTTAACTTCTCGAAAAAAGGGAAACTTTAAATTATTCCCTTTTATTTCTTCTTTATCGGCATAATGGCCATTTGAAAATAACTTTTGACTGGATGACTGCTTGGTTGGTTGGTTGGTTTGTTGATTGACTGACTGAATGAGTGGACTAAATGGTTGTTGAATTATCAACAATAACAACAACAAGTACCACAAACATTTTTGAAATAACAAAATAATAAAGTCAATGTCATTGTAAAATACCAATTGAGGGGGTGTGTAACAGGAGGTTATACATAAATTCATCATAAGACTTACTTGCTTTACCCCGGCAATGTTTTATAAAAATACAAAACAAAAATCGGCCAACAAACCAATCCTCTTATATTATTTTTGTTACTTTCAAGCTTTTGGCTACAATTTTTAGTCCAGAGCCTGAAACTCTGTTTCTCTGTTCATTCATTTGTATGTTTGTATGTTTTTCTTGCTAAATGAATTTTGTAACTGTTTTGGGTCTAGTAGGGGTTGTTGTTGGTGTTGCCTGATGTTGCGTTATTTTATGTTTGTTAAGAGACCATTATTTTTTTTTTTTTTTTTTTGAGTTTTAAAGTTTGTTGCGCCATAAATGTTGCCAGTATTACAATGGCCAAATGACTGACTCAGTGTCCATTCTCTGCGGCAACTAAATGAATCGTAAATTCACACCAATTATGCGGGTAAACATAAACTGAATTTGCATGCGATTAATTCTTGTTTCTTTTTTTTATACTTTCTGTCTCTCACTTTTTAATTTTTGCCTTTTTTTTTTTTCTTTTCATTTTGCATTGGCTCTGGCTTTATTCGGTAGGAAGGATATATTTTTTTTTTGGTATGATTGTTTAACTATGGCTAAAATATTCACAATTTACATACAGACAAATAGATGGTTGTTCATACATACTTTTACTTATGCTTTTTGGTTGTTATGTTGACATATAATGACTTTAATATCCTCCCACAGAAATTTATACAAATTGTTGGAGCTTTTTGGCTGCCTGGAAGGCAATGAAATTGATAGGATATACATAAATACATACATATACAGTATTTGTGAGTTATTGAATCGGTAGTTGTTATGATAACCTTTAATTTTTGGTGGTAAGATAAACTGTTATTATTTACATATATAACTTTTAGATTTATTTGTTTAAATAATTTAACACTTTATAGCTTTGTATTATTCTTATAAATTAAATGTGCAAGCATTATATAAAGGAAATTTAAAACATATGTATTTAGTTCTAAGAATTTTAATTTGAAATATCTAAAGGTGGCTATTTCGCGCTTTAAATTTCAAAAATTGTATACCAAATATTAATTTTGTTTTTATTTTCATGATTTGATCTTAACAATTAAATATATATGAAAGAGTAACGTTACTGAGTGATTGATTGACTGGCTTACTTGTTGATTCATCATCGCACAGCCCAAACGGTTAAAGCTAGAAAGATGAAGTATCGACTGTAGATTGGTCTTCTACCGAATACATACATTAAGACGGGATTTTTGAAAATTTGAACGTTTAAGGTGTAAAAAGAGTAAAATCGTGAATCTTATATCTCTTAAACTAATAGAAATACAAAACAAGTTGAACAGTTATCGTTATTCATTTAAAAACTAACCGGATAGGTGTCTGGTACTTTTTTTTAATTCGTCTTTTTTAGGGAGAAAACGGGTAAAAACTGTAATATGATACTTTTTTATCAAACTATCTATCTTTTAATTCACGGGACACTCTAATGTGCATCTGAATTGGGGGAGGGGTCTTATATGGGACCCGTGGCCAATTGTGGACCAATACTTCTATTAAGCGTTGTAAATATTTATATTAAACATACCTATGTATACATTATATTATTTATGAACTTTAGGGTGATTCTAAAAAGTGGACCTTATAAGGGAGCTATGGTCATTTATGGGCCATCATTATAAAATTTGTCACTATGGTTTCTATTCATTTAACACTGATTTGTGATAAACATTAAGTATTAATTTTCATAAAATTTAACACACAGATTTATCGTTAAAATATTTCTATATTCAACGTATTTATGATCGTTAAACCCCTATTCTGGAAGCATATTGTATGTGGGCTAGGTGAAATAATAGATCAATTTAAACAATTTTAATAGGCTTCGTCCTTGGACTATAAAAGACATGTGTGCCAAATTTCATTAAACTATTTTTAAAATTGCGAACTATAGTTTCATTACAAAGTTTACATGGACGGACAAACGGTCAGACGGACATCTTTTAGTCAAATCAAAAAGTGATTCTAAGGCGATTGGTATAAATAAAGGTGGTACTTAGACCAAATATTTTTGAGTGTTATAAACATCAGCACAAACGCATGATAACGTCCCCAACTATGGTGGTGTAGGGTATAATTAAAAGTGTAACAAAATTTTACAAAGTTGTTACACTTATACTAGCAAATATTACATGTGTGTAGATTTGAAAAGCGTTTTGTTGAACACTTTAGCTACTTCTCCTTTTCTCTTCAATTTAAAATACAGCTTCACTCTCAATTCATTATAATATTTATTTATTTACACAAGCATTTACATATTTACATAATTCAAAAATAAAACTTAACATTTATTCAAAACAAAAATATATTATTCACTTTGAGTAACTTCATATCTTCTGTCTGAATTGTCGGTCTTTTATATCCATGTTCCCATTTCAGTCCATTTCGTCCGACCTAAACCCAACTCACAAAATAAAACCCTAAACTGTCATTGTCGGTAATACCCTCCCGTATTTCCCCTCATTTCCTACATGTGTTTTTGCCATATTATTTAAAACCACTTTGATGGTATAGTTACGTCCGTCCGTACGTCTGACGAAGGAACAATTTTAAGTTATACCCTGACTACAACCAGATATCCTCAAATAAAATATTAAAACTCCAATACACAAGATCTTAATCTTTCGTTTTATATTGATAAAAAAAAAATATATATATATATTTTTTATTTTTATTAATTTATGACTAAAAATAAAATCTTCATATATTTCTCCGCATAAAATGGTATAAATTATTTTCTGCAAAGTTTAAGATGTGAAAATACATAACACTCTTTTGATATTTTTTTGTTGCAACATTTTTTACTTTAAATAAAATAAAATTAGGAAATATTTTAGAAAAGCATTGGTCGGAATTTTAAATATTTTTACATAATGTTTCACTCAAGGCCCTGATTACTTAAAGAAAACATTTAATATTAAAGTTCCATTTAGACTGGGTTGCAAATACCATTTTTCTAGATAATACGATATCAGTTATTATTGATGGAATCTGGTACTATTTAGAATATTTTTTTTACTTCTGTAGCAATCAATGCTCTTAATCAAGGAATGTAAAGTCGAAATATTTAATCGCCCAATTGAAATATAGAGTCGCTGAGGATCGTATGACATACAGGGCAATTAAATGATAAACCATTGCATTAAACTAATAAATCTGCACGAAACGGCTGAGAAATGAGGGTATATTTTTAGAATTATAAATAATTATTTTTCACTCTTTTCGAAATTATTAAAAAAAAAACTTTTTCACTATTTGTCATATTATTCAAACAAACAACTGTTAATTATTTTGCAAAATAATTCAAAAGTACAATATAAAAAAACGTATTTTATAAAAAAAAAAAAAAAATACTTATTTTTTTCTAACTTAAAATACCAATTAAAGTAAATATATCCAAAAATCAGTTAACAAAATCTTAATGCTTTCTTCCCTTCTTTATTGATATTTTGTAATTAGTTTTATTTATTTTCTTAATTTACATTTCGATTTCAAATTATAAAATCTTTACTACCGGCTTTAAACGTAATCGTATTAAAGAAAAAGCAGAAAAACATGGTCTGTAAGTAAACTACAACACTTCCTTATAAGATGTTAATTTAAAATAAACATCTTACAAATAAAACATGATATTAAAGCTCGTAAATCTTTGTTTAATAAAATAATGATTAAAAGTAAAAAAAAATAAATTAAAAGTTCATTCAACTTTTGGCACAGATTTCTTAATTTATTTATAAACAAAAAAATAAGGCGAGACTTAAAGAAGCAACAACAACAAAATAGCACTTAAACAAATACATTAAAATCCATTAAGCTACCGGTAAAAATGTCAACAACTTGAATTTTTATTTATTTATTTAAAGTCACGTTTTGTGTTGACTTCAAAGCCACTAAAAACCAGATAATATTTCAAAAATAGCACCAGCCACCACCAGCAACACCTGTACTCAAGGTAAACTAGTCAAATAAAAAGGCAAAGTCTGATAATAGCACAGCAAGTTTAAAAACAATAACGAACCGGCCTATTAAATGTGTCATAAGTTGTCATGTCTGATAATAGCAAAGTCTGATAATAGCACAGCAAGTTTAAAAACAATAACGAACCGGCCTATTAAATGTGTCATAAGTTGTCATGTTAAACAATAAAACATACTTTTAAAAGACAACTTTAAAAGTAGGAATGATTTTATTTTTTTAATGAATGAAGTTTAAAGCAGTTTATAATTGTTTATTTTAAAAATAGTTATTTAGAAAACAACTAGAACTCCAACTTGCTCACAAAAAACTCAATTGTAAAAAAACCTAACTCTTTGTATGTGTTAGTAAAATTTTATACAGAACAAATTTATACGTGTGAAGAGAATAATTTTTTGTTTCTGAGCGAATGAAAAGAGTTGAAGTTCTAGTTGTTTTCTATGGCTCAAACACCAGCTCAATCGATATTGCTAATTGGACTTATTTTTCACTTTTCCCGAAGTTGTTTATTAATTTCAGTTGCAATAAATCTCAAATTTGAATTCTACATTTATTTCGTATCTCTTTATTTGCTTTAATATTACAGGCGCATCTTTTTTTATCTACATATATCTATGTATGTATCTATCTATATATCTATATATATATATATTTATCTATATATCTATCTATTTATTTATCTATCTATCTATCTATCTATCTATCTATCTATCTATCTATCTATCTATCTATCTATCTATCTATCTATCTATCTATCTATATATCTATCTATATATCTATCTATTTATCTATCTATCTATCTATCTATCTATCAATCTATCAATCTATCTATATATATATTTATCTATATATCTATCTATTTATCTATCTATCTATCTATCTATATATATATATATATATATATATATATATATATATATATATATATATATATATATATTTTTTTTTTTTTTTCTATCTATCTATCTATCAATATATCTATTTATCTATCTCTATATAAATAAATAACTGTTTACGCTTTATAGAAATCTAAACTACTACACCGATTTTCTTTAAATTTTAGTAATACCCGAAAGTAAAATAGGCTACTTTATTTTTCGATAGGAGCAGTTGGAATGGTAGCCCCCATACAAAGTTAATATTATCATATAACTTCACAACTATTATAGATAAAGTCTTGAAATTTTGTGGAAATGTTATCGTTTTATATAATTGGGATGAAAATGGGGCGGGTAGGTCTAGGGGGATTGATAGTCCCCATACAAAGAAAATACTAATTATTGGATAACTTTAGTACTGTTACAGCAAAAGTGTTGAAATTTTGCGAGAATGTCTTTCTAATCCATCCACCAATTTTAAAAAGGAAAATGGAATGGATAGGACCAGAGGAAATTGTACCTCCCATACATCAAAAATATTAAATATCGTATATGTTAGGAACTTTAACGGAAAATGTTTTAATATTCTGTAAGAATAACTTTCCCAACAACCTCTTTAAATTCAGATATAAATGGGATGGGTAGAACTTGGGAAAATGATACTCGCCCATACAAAGTAAATTTTCTTAGTGACCTATCCAAAGAACTATTATGGTGAGAGCCGTCAAATTTTGCGGAAATTGTTTTCTGATCATGTTGTATACATGGCTAGTTAGGGCTCTATATCAAGTAAATACTAATTATCCGCATATCTTAAGAAATATTACATCAAAAATTAGTTGGTAAAACTTTCTTATAAACCTGCATATTTGAGATCAAAACTAGACAGATAGGAAATATTATTAATAGTTATCAAATGACCTATTACGACCTCAAATTTTATAAGAACTATTTTCTTAACATATTGAATTTATAAAATAAAAACGGATAGGACCGGGGGAAAGAATATCCCCTATATAAAGAATGTAAGTTTTCGTATATCAAAAGTATTCATTTATTGAAAGTTTCAAAAACGTTTTTAGAGAAAAATTCGTATTTAAAATTTTAAAGGGGAAAGGTCGAGTTTTAATAGCCCCATATAAAGTTAATATCTAATATGGCATCAAAAGGCGTAGAAAATCGCATCGGGTTAAACAAGTAAACTATAATTGCAAATTTTATTTATATTTCGCTTATATGTTAACTCTTTTTCATACTTTTTATATATCTCTACATATTCTTAACAATTTCTTTGCAAGTTCTACATCTTTCCTAAATTTGTATTTTTATTTTAATATAAAAAATGTATTCATCAATTTTTATTCATAGAAACCGAATTGAAAATTCAAAAAATTTTTTCTTCTTTCAAAGGTATTTATCTCCTTTATTTTTCACAGCTATAGAAGTCTTCTTTTTCGCTTCTTAAGAGTTCGTTTTATATTTCAGTGTTTCAAATGAATTAACATCTATTTTAAAGAATCCAAAGTGGAAACTACTATAAAATTTAATTTGTCTACTACTTGTTCGCTTAATACAAATACACTTTGTATTTGTATTGTATGCAGGAATATTTAAACGAAGTCAGCAGAAAATGTAATTTTTGTTATTATTGTTTTTCAATTCTTAAAAACTCCTTTGAAGAAAGTACAATTTTTTTTTTTTTCATTATTTTTTTAATTAATTTCCTTTTTCATTTTGTTCTGTTTTCTTATCGGTATTTATTGGCAATCTGTATTTATACAATTCCTCTTTTTCTTAAGAAACAGACATCAATTCTTCACTTATGAATCTATCGTTTCATGCAAGTAAACAAAAATTAAAACACTTGAACACATACAGGGTGGTAATGCTAACGAAATTATTTTAATTTTATAGTCCCTAAAAGAATTTTTCGGTTTTAAATTTGTAAATTTTCTTCCAGTGATTTTATCGTAAAATCTTCTTTTAATAGAGATTAAAATTGTTGTCAATTTTCTTGTGAACGTTTAGCTCTGAAGAGCTGAATTTACCCACATTTTTTTTACTCTCAAATCATAGAAATGAATTTGAAAGATTTTCGGTTTCGATGGCACAGAGCACCGTGTAAATCTAGTATCAAATTTCTTGATCCCTAACGCATTTTGTTAGATAATGGTGTTAATTAATATCAATTTAAGGCTATAAAGAAAGATACTGTTTAGATTTCTACAAAACAAAAATGTACTTATAAGACATCAAGAAGACTGATAAAATGTGTAGCGGCACAAAAAATACTAATTTTATTCTACGGATGTCTTTTTATAACTCTACTTTGAGAGAACAACTATTTCAACTGATTAAGCTGCTATGCGATCAAATTATTGGAGAAATTAAAACTATACCCCTAAACCAGGGACACGCAAAATGGTGCACACGTGCAAATGATTTCTTAATTTTGTCACATCTATATGCTCTTATATATGGAGAAGAGAATAATTATTTATTAATTTTATATATTTTTAATATTTTTTTAAGAAAATTATTTGAATATTTAATTATAGTTTTTATTACAGATCATAAATTATTTAAGAGCTTAAAAATTGTTTCCGTGCACAATATAAAAGCAGGAGAGTTATATAAATATAGAATGTGAAATTTAAGAGCGCCGATCCCTGCCCTAAACAAAATATTTTGTAATTCCTCCTAACTCTTTGAGAGTTAAAACCTGAAATCTTAAACTTTTTCTTAAAAAATTATGTTAAAATAGGAAAAATCTTGTTTTTATTCTTTACAAAGCATAGGTAAGGAGATTATTATGCGTTTGTGCTGCAGTTTGTAATACTCAAAGATATTGGTCTAAAACTAAACTTAGGCTTAGAATCACTTTCTGAGTCGGTTTAACTATGTCCATCCGTCTGTCCATACAGGTAAACTTTGTAGTTAAACTATAGGTCATAATTTTAAAAATAATTTAATGAAATTTAGTACACACATCTTTCATCGTTCAGGGACGAAGCCTATTAAAATTATTTATGATCGATTTATTATTTCACCTAGACCCTATAAAAATGTCCTTAAATGTAACAATATTTAATTATAATTTATCGTATATAAGTTTTACATAACTATAAATCAATAAGCCAAATTGACCACAGTTCCTATATAAACCATCTTGTAAAAACCACTTTAACATGCATCTATTTCATATGCATATATATTTAATAGAACTATGCAATACTTTTAATACTATTAGCGGTCAACAATTAGCTCTAGGTCCCATTTAAGACAACGATCTTTAATTTCTTTATATAAAATGATGTAGAGTATCGTATAGAAAGGTTAGACTGACTATGTTTTTCTAGCTTGTTATAACTGCACCACCATAGGTGGTTTGGGTATTATGCGTTTGTACTGATGTTTGTAACGTACAGAAAAAATGATCGGAACCCCACTTTAAAGTATACCGTTTGACTCAGAATCACTTTCTGAGTCGATTTAACGATGTCCGTCCGTCTGGCTGGCTGTCTGTCCATGTAAACCTTGTGAACAAAGTACAGGTCGCAATTTTAAAGATATCTTGATGAAATTTGGCACGAATAATTATTTTGACAGAAGAACAAAGATTATTCAAATTGGTTACGATAGGACCATTTTTTCGCCTAGCCCCCATACAAATGTCCTCCCGGAATAGGGGTTTAACGATCATAAATGCCTTAAATGTAGTTTAAATGGAGTTTTTTATAAGTGTCAATCTTTGTGCCAAATTTCAAGATAGGTCCATAATTGACCATAGCTCCCATATAAATCTCCTCTTCAGAAAATCACTTTAACGTGCATAAATCTCATAAAAATGATAGTATCAAGTTAATATTCGACGCAAATAAGTTTTATATAAGTAGAAACAAAATTTATGAGAATCGGTCCATAATTTACCTTAGTTCCTATATAAACACACTTTCGGGAATAGCCCAAAAGGGCATAAAATCATATAGATGTTAGTATTAATGCATTGTTATTTATTTGTATAATTTATTATACAATTAATAAAAGTGTTGGTCTACAATTAGTCACAGATAAATTTTTTATATCATACACAATGGTGTAGGGTATCATATGGTCGGTCTTGACTGACTATAGTTTCTCTCTCGTTTTTCTTTTTAATTATAATTTAATTTCCATTTTTAAAAGAATCTAATATTGCATCACTCTATAGAACGAAAAAGAACGACAAACCCATCACAATGCATGATGTTATTGTCACATTCTTTTCTTCATATGACTGATAAAACAAGTGAATGACTGAACGCTTCCATGACTGATGGAATGGAAGGCTGTTATTGTTCTTTTTATTTTATTCGTTAATAAAAATTTTATTTCTTTGACTTTTTTTAAAGGAAAATATTATAAGAAATTTACCATGATGATGATGGGAATGATGATGGTCAATAGTTAATAATTTTCATATATTTAAATGGGGTAAGGAAATATGATATATTGCTTACTTAAATTGTGGAATCGAAAGTGAGTTAAAGTAAAATTTAAATTTTTTCCATTCTATAGCTAAATTAACTGTCAGCGATATAAATAGAAACTCCTCTATTGACTGTAGTATCTCTCAAACTAATATCAAATCATCAACAGTTAAATAAACCAGAACAAAAAAACTTTTAATTCCTTTATCTCCTTTATACCAAAAAGATTATATTCATATCTTTATGATACTTAAAATTTTAATTTATGCGTAAAAACATTAAATATATGAAAAAAAAAATAAATGGATGGATGTACGGCTGTATGGATTAATGGTTGGGTAAATAAATATAGTTGTAGTTGACTGAGTCAACCATAGAATATTGTATGTATGTATGTGTGCGTTCATATATTATGGTGTGTTAATTGAATTTCATTACATGCCGTCAATTAAACACATGCATGAATGGCTATTGTAGAACTCAATCAATAATGACGTTCAGCATTTTTTTTTTTTTTTCGCTCTCCTGCTATAACGACAATAAAGCAGCAAATTGAATAAGACCAGGACCAAAAGACCGAACGAAACAGAAGTCAGTTTAAAAAAAGAGTGTGTATAAAACAAAATGTAACAAACAGTAATATTTTTATATATGTAAACTATAATGTAAAAGAATTAGTTCTTAAAAAAATTTCGAGTTTGAGAAATATTTTTAGTACTATAATTCCAACCATGTGTTTGTTGAAATCAAAATAATTGGGTTTCGGTAGCTGTTCTGGTTTTGGGAGCCATAGTCAAGTATGAAACGATTCTTTTGATATTTAATAGAATTATTTATACCTTATTGAATTTTATTTGTCTCAAATTTTGTGTACAATTTGTTATGCAATTCTTTAAAGTAAGTAATTGTACCGAATTCTGACAAAAAATCATATTACGTGAAGATAGGCAAAGTGAAATAGTGACTGCGCACGAAAAATTTAGTGCATACAATTCGACCTATAAAAATTTAACCAACGGGTTATTATTATTTTTTTTTTTTTTTTTTAATTTTGTTTTGTTAATTAACAAAATTCTTTATGCTTATGATCAATGAAAATGACTTGGTATCTACGCATTGTTTTGTACTAAATATATGTATTATTTTTTTAATTATTACTTATCACAACGTGTTTATTAATACATCAGAATCTAATTAATCCATTTACAAAAAAAAAAAAGTTTTTTATGAAGCTGGAAATGATAATAATAAAATGTCATAAATAAATAATAAATGTCATTTACCACAGATTTCATTTTGTGTTCTTCGGACTGTCTTTCCGGAAAATAAACCTTTAATCCCAAATAGTATTCTACTGACATGTTTTAAATCAATTAGTATTCATATTTTTTATTTTACACTTATTCTTTAAATCAGAGGCTTCAATGTCACTACCCTAATTCTTCAAAATGTCATTATGCTCATTATATCTATTTAAGAAAAAGCAGTAGTAATAAAACCAATTATTCAAGTTATTAATATTATCATTTTTATGATTGGAGCAAAATCAATTAAAAATTTATTAATATAAGCAATTTTGTAATTGAAGTCCATTTTTACTTTTTTTTTGTGTATAATTTATATTATAATTTAAATATTAACTGATAAAAATATTCTCAGGATTATTGGTGCAAATTTTTTTTTTTTTTTTTTTTAATTTATTATTAATACATATCAACACCATACCACTTTTTGTACACAGGAAAAAAATAATAAAAATAATTCATTCAATTATAAACTTGTTTAAATTTGCACCTCTCACCAAAATGATTATATCAATTACTAAAAGCTATAAAAAATACAAAACAGAAAAAAATTCCCAATTAATAAATTAATTAAATCAATCAAGTAGATGATTGAATGAATTAAAAATGTGTATAGGAAAAAAATCATACTAAAATTTATTTTTTATTTTATTTTTTCTTGAACATTTTTATTAAATTTTGATGCAAAATTAAACAACTGAGTTAATTGTAAAAAAGACGGTAATATTTTTTTCTGTGTAGTAACAAAGTGAACAGAGATCAAGCCAGAAAATAAAAATTAGGTGCATTGCCTAATGATAAAAAGGAATCTTTTCAGACGGCACTAATTTGCGAACATTTAAAGTGTCATTTCTTTTTAATGAAGTGCAAATATCTTGACACATGAAAAAGTTGATTCGATAGCTTAGATTTTTTTCTTTCACAATATTTATCGGACGCACTCTTCATGACATCTGCGATATTGATTTCTTAAAAAATTCACCAGTACGTACATCTTATCACCCTTTAGGTAGCATTCATATTTTTAAAACAAATCACTATATGTAAATTAATTCGAAGTTATTTCAAAATCTAATAATTTTCTCGTAAAATTTCCTCGATTTCGAACTCGATATATTATCGAGAATGTATGTGTTTTCCTATGTAAGTTACAGGGCGATATATAGTCGATAATTTAATCATATTTTGTTTCGAATATTAATTATATTGTTAAGCCATTTTTGGTATTAGAAATTATAAATTTTCAACCCAATTTTCAGTCATTTTTGAAAGATATTTATATAACCATTTACTGACTAATCGAAATTGATTTTGCTTTTCTACTTATATTAAAATACGATATATATTTGTATTTAAGAAAAATAAAAATAACGAGAGAAAAAGATATAGTCGGTCAAGCCCCACCATATAATACCCTACACCATTGTGTACATTTTATTAAACTTTGAGCCAAATGTGGACCGATACTTATATTAAGTGTAAAATAAAACATACGAATACAGAATATTATGTCGATGCTAAAATTTATATGAATTTATTCACTTTTGGGTGATTCCCGAAAGAGGTCTTGATATGGGAGCTATGATAAATTACGGACCGATCTTTGTAAAATTTGGTGCACTTATTTAGACTTATATGTGTCAAAATACTACTATATTTAAGGGATTTATAATCGTTAAACCCTTTTCCGGGAGGACATTTGTATGGGGGCTAGGTGAAATAATGGACCGATCATAACCAATTTCAATAGACTTCATCTCTGGACTGTAAGAAACCTTTGTGCCAAATTTTTGTTCAAAAATGCAACCTTTAGTTTGATTACAAGGTTTACATGGACAGACGGACGGATGTCGTTAAATCGACTCAGAAAGTGATTCTAAGTCGATAGGTATAAATTAAGGTGGGTGGGCTTAGACTAATATTTTTGGGAGTTACAAACATCAGCACAAACGCAATGTATAAAAATAGTGTCGATAAAGCATCGTAATAGTTATTTTGTTATAGAACTAAATTCATAAACAAAAATCGATAAGAAGTTCTTACCAGAAACGTTGCATTTTTACTAAGTACTTTTTTTAATTCGTGGGTTTTCAGAAACTGGGTTTTTACAACAATATTTTTTTTAACTTAAAGCTCACTATGGGCAAAACATAAATATGCTCATAATTAAATAAATGAAATTTCGAATTCGATGATAATTTGTTTTTTTTTTTTTTTTTTTTTTTTTGTTTTTAATTTTAAATAATGGGTGTAATATCTTCGGAAACACTTTGTTGTTTAACCAAAGATAAAGAATTAAAAACTTTTATTTCATAACTTCAAATTTAACTTCGCAGAAATTATTTGGTAATCAGATCTGAGGAAATAAATATTACTCTATGAAGTCGTATAAGAAAAAAAACAGCTTTTTGTATTTAGGTTTTTCTTCAACCTAAATGACAATGCACTATGGGATAAGAGCATTCAATTTTTATTATTCAATTCATTGAAATTATATGATTTCAATAAAGCTTTTAAGAATTTTCTACAGTACTATTTGAACTTCCCAGAAGTTGTTCTATAGAGTATATATCACAGTACATCTTTTAAAACTTACATTCTTTCAAATCCTTTTAACTTAAAAACTTGTACTACAATAAGCGCACAAGTTGTTTGGAGATTTAAACAAAAATTGACAAGGTAATGAGATGGGAAATGGTCGATAAAACAATATTTTTTCCTTTTATTTTAAAGCTTTTGCGGCGTTTTACTATTTTTGTGTTCTTTTTTTTTACATCATGTGTCTATAGTGTGCATGTATTCACATTGTACACTCTGTGCGATTTCAATGCAACAACTTTAATGTGTTTACATGATAACAACTATAGCAGTAGTTGCAACAAAAACAACAAAAACATTTAATGAAAATTGTACAACGATTTTATGCTAAACTTAAAAAAGGTATATACGTACATATATATTTTAAATTGCAATTGGATGGCGCTTAAACAGGTGAATTTGACACACACACACACACACACATTTACAAACATGCTGGGGAAATAAGCAAAATAAAATTTAAATATTTTATCCGAAAATAAAAAGAAAATACAAATTTAATGTTTTTTTACAGCAACCAATAACTGAAAAAAAACATGAATAAAATAAGCTGTCGCGTTTCATTTTTGTTTAATTTTTTTCTTATTTTTTACATGTGAGTAAAATGATAAAACTTCACATAATATTACACGTACATACATATATAGTATAAAAATACGATATACATAACTATTTTTGACATGACAGGTATAACAAATAAAAAGTACAACAACAGCAATATGTTTCCAGATATTTTGATGGGACACTTTTATGTATGACCATGTTATCTGATCATTCTGGTGATGATGATGAATTTTGTTTTTGTATTTTTTTTTTTTTTTTTTCTTTTTTTTTTCATATAACAATTTATTGTTACATGATTTTAATGTTGAGGTAATTTTTTTAACATGACATTTATTTAACGCATGCTACTGCTGTTGTTATTATTATTGCTGTTATTTTTAATGTGCAACGGATTTAGTCATAAATTATTTTAAATTGATTAATAAAATTTCATGTAGATTGAAATCATAAAATTTTTATAAATAATATTAAATTGTTTTGGGATAACAGAAACGTGACAAAAACTTTGTTTCATAATAGATGGTTATATGGAAGTTGTGCAAAAGGCTAAATAAACTGAAACTAAGTCAGTTAAGCAATTGAAAATTCCTATAAACTGTGAAATAATTATTGTATTTTTTTACTAAATTCAAATCAATATATATAATAAACACACATTAATTTATATATATATATATATATATATATATATATATATATATATATATATATATATATATATTTATATATATATATATATATATATATATATATATATATATATATATATATATATATATATATATATATATATATTTATATATATATATATATATATAAATTAATGTGTGTTTGTTTGTATGTATGTTTGTTTGAAGCCTCCTAAACGGCTAACCCGATTTTCTTGAAATTTTCACAGTGTGTTCCTATATGCCTGGAAGGAAAAATAGGCTGCTTTTTTTTGGAAATTCCATGTGGGCGATGTGCCACGCCCACTTACTAAATAACTATTAAAAGTAGTATATCTCGGAAATTGGTAATACTAGAGTCTTCAAATTTTGCACGCACAACTTTGACACCTATATGAACATTCTGGAAAAAAAATTGGCGAACCAGCAATAGGGGGTGTGGCACATCCCACGCCTAATATTGCTTGCCAATACCAAATGCCGTAAATTTAGGAAACTATAACAGTTACATTTCCCAAATTTTGTACAATAAACTTAAGTGTCAATGTGAACATTTTGTGCAAAAATGGGCGGAAAAGAAATAGTGGGGGTGTCATCTCTCATATAAAGTTAATACCAAAATTTGTATATCTGGGAAACTATAAAAGTTAGAGAGCTCAAATTTTGTACGACTAGCATTAGCTTCAATATGAATATTTTTGACAAAAATTGGTACACTAGCAATAGTGGGCGTGGCACCTCCCATATAAAGAAAATATTAAATTATCATATCTGAAAAAATATAACAGTTAGAGTTCTAAAATTTTGTCGGAGCCACTTTGGTATCAATATTAATATTTAAGAAAAATATGAGCGGACTAGAAGTAGGGGGCATGGTACCTCCCATATGAATTAAATGCAAAAATTCGTATATCTGGGAAACTATTGAAGTTGGAATGCTCAAATTTTGCACAAAGAATTTTGACATCCATGAAAACATTTGTCTAATAAATTAGCGGATTATGGGGGCATGGTCCCTCGCATAAAAATTAAATACAAAAATTAGTATATCTGGGAAATTATTAGAGCTTGAATTTTCAAATTTTGTGATTTTGTCAAAAATGTTCAAACTTGACTTGAGAAATAATAAAAAGTGTTAAGATCTTTTTTAATTTTTTTTTTTTTTTTTTTTCTTATTTTTTTATTTCGATCAAAAAAGAAAAATCGACAGAATATTGTTTAAATAACACTGGTCGACAAAAAAAATCCTCCCTCATAGACGAATAGTTCGACTAGATGTATTTTGATGTGCTAAATACGAATCTGCTTTCAGTTTTTTTCCATTAGGTCAGGATTTTTTTTTTTTATGGGCGTGTCTATTATTTCGCCCTTAGTAAGCCCATTACTTTAGTATATTTTCTCATTACTCAAGAACGGTGTGTACGATTGACATAAGTGATACACCAAATGACGCGTACTAAAAATATCTTCAAATCATCACAACGTAATTTTTTTATGTGCTTAATAGTTTCGAAGTTATTTTGAAATAAATGCCCAAAAAAAATAATTTTTATGCAAAATTTAAAATTTTTTTGTTACTAAAATTTATTTCAATAAATGAAAACATCAAAAATGTTACAGTTTATCATATTTATTTTAAAGCTGATAATGTTTCGAACAAAATAAGGTATGTATATTCAAAATTGATGCACAAATTGATGCACAATAATTGCGTAGAAATACAATGATGGGCAAAAAAAATAAAAAATCTTTTTTCTTGAAACAAAAATAGGTGGACTAGGTTGATATTGATGAGTTAAACAAGAATTTGTAATCACTTTTTTCTATCACGCACTGATTTTTTTAGGTGCATGACTAATAATCACCTTATACAGCGGTCACACTATAAAATTCGAGAATGGTTTGTACAATTTAGGCTATAACTCAAGAACCTTTTACACGAAAATTGTTTTCAAGAAATGTCAACAATATTTTTTATTTGCTAAAGAATTTCAGAGTTATGGATCAAAATTTTCACCATTTAAAAAAAAAATAATAATAATTTTTGCACTAATAATTACCAAATAACTACGGAAATATTAAGTGAACAAAAAAATTATGTAAACTCAGCTCAAAGATAGTTTAAATAGCTATCTACTGGAGTTTAATTCAGCTTAATTGGACACACCGTTCTCGAGTTATACAAGTGTGACTTCCTAAAGGCGGGGTCATAGTACTCACGCCCATTAAAGAAAATCGATACGTGATAGAAAAAAAGTAAAAGTTCTATCTAATCCACCTATTTTTTTATTTAAGAAAAAAATTTTTTTTTTTTTTTTTTTTTTTTTTGCCACTAGTGTATTTTCCACTTAACTGTAGGTATGCATGGGTATCCTAACTTAACTATGAATCCGATCAAGATTTGTGCATCAATTTTGATGATACGTAGCTTTATTTGCTAGTAGTTTTGCCAGCTTTAAGATAAAGATGATAAACTGAATCATTTTTGATTACTTCACTTTTAGAAAGAAGTTTTAGTAAAAAAAAAGAAATCTTGAATTTAGCATGAAACAATTTTTTTCGGACACTTATTTCGAAATATCTCCAAAACTATTGGGCGGATAAAAATTTGTTACTAAAACGATTTAAAGCCAATTTTATTTCACCTATTTTGGTGTATTATTTATCAATCGTGAATACTGTTCTCGAGTTATAGTGAAATATACTCGAGTAATCGGCTTATTTAGGGCGCAATATTAGACACGCCCATAAAAAAATCTTGACCTGATGGGAGAAAACTGAAAGCAGATTCGGAATTACATCTAGTCCACATGATTTTTTTTTTGAAGGAGCATGAAAAAAAATTTTTTGTTGACCTGTGAATGTCCTTAGTATTTAATGTAATTGTAGGAGTAATATTAATCAATCCTCATAAGTATTCGCCCGTAAAATAAACTCTTTTAGTTGTTATTGAAAATAAAAATCACTTTTGCAAACTTTTGATTTAAATACCAAATATAAAATTAATTTCAGTAGGTACAACAACAAAATTCCCAGCAGTTAAAAAAATGTTTCATCATAGTGTTAAATACTTCCATTTTAATAATTTTACTAAATGCCCCTAAAAGTTCATTTAAACATACACACACACTAATGCTATCAGTATATGTGTGTATATTTATATATGTAAGTAGTTCATAGTTTCCTAAGTAATTATGTTATTTCCTTCCATTATGATTACCAATTAAGTTCTATCATTTGACTTGTATTATTTAATTTTTTTTTCTTTTTCGTCCTTTTTTTTTTTTTTTTGCTACTTTTCGTTAAGTAAAAAGTTCTTGAGAATTAGTTTTTTTTTTTTCCTTTTTCTTGTTCCTTTCTATTCCACACTTTACTTTTCTTTTACACTTATATTCATACTTTATGACACTTGATGGGTTTGTTACAGAAAATTATTTTCCTCTTTATACTCCTTGAACAATAAGAAGGTGTTGTTGACATTGTGAAGGTGTGTTAAATTTGTTAAAAGGTTCGTTGAACTTATGATGAAAACAAAAAAGAATAAAATGTTTTAAATAAAGGAATATAAAATTTATGGAATAGGATATTGATATGATATTTCACAGAATTGTTTATTTGCTAATAAATATTTTAGTAATAAATTTGGATTTAAAAATAAAGCTCTAAAATTTGATTCATCTTTAAATTGATTTAAAGGTTATGAAAACTAAGAAAATGTTTATATATATTTAAATTTTCTGTATGACAAATCATGACAATTTTTCTTATTTATTATTAATTAATATAAAATAAAATAGCTCATTTGTAATTCATTTAGGACCCACGTATGATCTTTTTTTTTAATCAATTAATAAAGAAATAACTAAGAATTTTTTTCTTAATTCCGCGAAACTTAATGACTTTTTGTAATAAGTTTTCTTTTCTCATTCCTGTAATCTCTTTTACTCTCACTCACTGTCTCCTCGAGTGTCTTGAAACATTAATAGAATTTGCCAAAGTTTCAATAGGAAAACATAAGCATAATGATGATAAAAAAAATAATAGAGCACAAAAAATGTAAACCAACAGTGGGTCATACTAATGGCAACAGTGTAATAAATTAAATGCTGCAATTACACCATTGCCAAAAAAGCAATTAGTTTTGATCAATTTATTGGAAAACCATAAAAAAACCTCAAAGGTTGTAATATATAATGAGAGTAGACCCTACAACTTAGAAATATTACAAATAAATTCCAAGAAATTTACAAAAATTAGTTCAACTTCATCCAAATATGAATATTATTAACATAACATTTTAGATGTCAATTATTTCAAATATTATATTTTTTTTTAATATATATTAATATGTTATTAAGCATATCATCACTTCATTTGAATATTGAATTATTATTTATTATACGAGCTCTAAATAATTCTCACATTAATTTATTTTTTTTATCAATTTACTCTTATAAAAAGAATTTTTCCTAAGGACATGGTGTTTTGCAGTAAAATTCAATTTTATTGACTCTAAAGACACTGTATTTTACAATCTACATTGTGTAAGTGCATTGAAATTTATACATTTAACCATAAAGTACAACCACACTATTATACAGAAACATCCTTGTTGTAACACTTGGTACTTTTAACTTTCTTTCTTGTTATTATCAAAACACATTGGGGCAAGAATATTTAAATTAATATGTTCTAATGATTCATTTATTTATTATTATACGAACAGTATACCCGCTACTTCGTTAGCGTAGATCCTTTTTAAGAAAAACCATACTATATTACAAACTCAAAAAGTTTTAATTTTATAACTATAAATTTTTGAACAATATTTCTAAGAGTGAGATCGAAAAATTCTTAACATACATAATATTCAATAACTTGAAAATGGTTGATCTTAGAGTTTTCATTATTTTTTTAATCATTTGATAATTTAGCACAGATCACAGAAATATATAATTTTTATGGTTCTAACCACTAATTATAAAATTGTGGACCATTTTTGAAAACCATTTCTTTGGAGATTTAATAGTTGCTTCAGTCACTTTTTTGGAACAGTGTGCACATCTTCTGTTAAAATCTTCGGTATTTTGGGACACCTTTTTTGTGCTCTTGAATTCACTTTTCACAAGAGCTCAATATCTCTCCACTGGTCTAAGCTATGGACAATTTTGAAAATTGACCTCTCTTGGTACTAAAACTATGTTATTGATTTGGTACCACTCCAGAGCTTTCTTACCGTAGTGACATGATACCAAATGGATCCAAAAATATGTGGACACGTTGTGCTTTCTTAAGAAAAGGAGAAGTCTTTTTTGGAAATATTCCTTTATGCATATTTTGGTATTTATAGATCCGAATGTATCAAATGATTTTCCTGTTTTGCCGCAATTGCAAAAAGCTTGTCATACCATGAATTTTGTAAAAAATTTTTGCTGCTTTTGGATCTTAAACTTATCTCCAACATTGCTTCGAGCATTAGCAATAAACATTTTTGAGACACAAGCTGCGAAGATTCTGCCAACACCTGCGTTTCTTCGTCAATTATACAGCTTGAGTATTTTTGTATGAAATTTGGTTTTAAATTCCGAGTCCTATTTATGGCAGAATTCCAGTTTGGAATTTTTTGAACTTTATATGTTATCAACTTTCCCATTAGCTTTAAATTTTCGCACCAAATAGTGGAAGCACTGAGAAAACTGAGCTGATTTTCTACCAGATGTGTTTGGAGTTCCTTTCAATATGCCTTCAATTTTCTGGCCTTCCCAATATCATGTGGTCCTTTTTTCTTACCGAACTAGATTTCACATCAATAGCCAAATTCTTCTGATACTGTTTAATAACATTAGAAAC
Organism: Protophormia terraenovae; assembly: GCA_951394005.1. NCBI lineage: Eukaryota > Metazoa > Arthropoda > Insecta > Diptera > Calliphoridae > Protophormia > Protophormia terraenovae. The sequence continues at coordinate 152,401,353 of OX596073.1, forward strand.
GGTTTTACGGACGACATTTAATTCTGTGGCCAATTATTTGTAAGACCTATTTGGATTTTTTGAAATTTTTTAATAACTTGTAGGACGTAAATCTTTTTCGTCACTTATTTTGATAAAAATAAGGACAAATTAATATGGTTGTTATTAAAAATAATAACTGAAGTATTTTTCCATGGTAACTAGAATATTGATTCCGAAAAAAGTTATGAGGCAAATTGTATGTTAAGAATTTTTGATCTCACTCTTTAGCATAATGTTATTAGAAATATTGTACAATGCAGTCCATTGTATTGAAATAAAATAAATACATCGTGCAGTACTCCTACATAGACTTTTTATTTAGAAAAAATAAAATGAAATACCAAAAATTAAAATTCAACTATGATTCCTATCACCCGTGGGAACAGTTGTAATATTGGTGTTCTGTCAGCATTCATAACAATAAACTTTAAAATATTTTAGTTACCAGTTTCTTACATTTTTATTGTTCGAAGTTTCAAAAACAACTTTTTCTACTTTCTATTATTATATTTTAGTGGAGGGCTTGTGGATTCTAAACATAGAACGATATATCTTTAATTCCACGCTTAAAAGTTAATTATTATTACATACATACATAACATTCAAAGAGTAATATAATAACGAAAAGTACCACAAAGTACCCTCTTATGGATTCTCATTCACTTAGGACTATATATCTTTAATTTCATGTTCCCAAGTTCAATATTTTAAGAAAATTAAATATCACCATTAGAAGAATGAAAAAGTACCACAAACTTCCCCTCTGGAGTTATTACCCACATAGGACAATATTGTATAAAATTCAAGAAGTACCATTAGAAGTAGAAAAGTACCACAAATCTTCTTTCCTGGACTCTTGTTCACTTAGGACTATATATTTTTAATTTTATATTTGAAGGTTCAATATTATATAAAATTCAAAAAGTACCAGGTGGGCGGACCGCGCCCATTTTTTGTTTCCCAGTTTATATCGATATTTGAACTATCTGTACAAAATGTCGTTGCCGTACATGCTTTTGTTTAAGAGATATTAGCAGAAAAGTATGAAATGAAGCTACAACGGACACCCTGTGTTTCTAGTATTTAGTCCATAACTTTTTTGTTTATTAACATTATATAAGATAAATATTTATTCAAAATTTCGTCCCTCTACGTTGTCCCGTTTGAGCCCTATCCTGCTTTCAACAGACAGACAGACGGACGGACATAGCTAGATCGACTCAGAATCTAACCAGGACCCAGAAAATATATACTTTATGGGGTCTTTAATGATTCCTTCGACATGTTACAAACGGAATGACAAAATCAATATACCCCCATCTTTTTGATGGTGGGTATAAAAATTGTATTTGTATTATTTATAATTGAAATTGGATTTTATATTTTTCTATGTAAAATATGAATTTAATTTGTTAGAATACTCAGAATTTGAATAATTAAGATTCTCATAAATTACTTAGTTGAAGTTTTTACGAAAATATTTTTTTCCTGCTTCATCCTGCTTCAACATCTATTAAAATTGTTGAAATTACTTTTTTAATTGTATCAGTTATCCAATTGATCAATATTGTGAAAAAAATAACTATTCCAATCACTTTTTTAATTGTAACAATTACCCAATTGATTAAAATTCAAATATTCTAATATTTTTTACTAAAAATAAAATAATTTATAGACTTTCAATTATTTTGGTTATTATATCAATTAATAAATTAATCAAATATAAATAAAAATAAGTGATAATGTGAATAATTTAATGTATAATTTTTTTTCATAGGTTGAATTTCAATTAATAATATAATTGAATATGTATTATTCCTAATTGAAATTGGATTTGAGTTTTTTCTAAAAAATCTGAATTTAATTTGTAAGAATATTTAGATTTTTAATAATTTATTTAATCATACCCAGCAAAAAACGATCAAGAGCTTTCAAAAAAGAACATTTTCACCACTTTAAAAGTAGAACAAAGTGCATATTATAAACTTTTTTGGAAGTTCTTAATAATTACTTCGAAAAAAAGTGAATATAAATGAAATTTTAGAGGAAAAAAAGGTTAATAATTTCTAAGAAAATTCAAATTTTATAAATTTTAAAGCATTTTTATTATATTTTAATAAGGGTAAAATAGAAATTTTGTTAAAAAATTTTATAAAGACAGTTTTAAGGGAAGTAGTTCAAAAAAATTAACAAGAAGTATAAAAGAAGAACATCTGCAGCTCTTTTGAACCACTAAGTACTTCTTTCCAATGACAACACAATGTTAAATTCATGACTTTTTCAGCTCTTTTTCAGTTTCTTTTTGGTTGGGTAAAAATACTTGAAATTATTTTAAAATTCTGATTAATAATTTAAGTGAAAATGTTCAGAAAATATTTTCTTCTGTATTTTAACATAAAAGCCAAAGATATGTTTAATAAGAAAGAAACGAAAAAATAAAAAACTTTTATATTCTACACAGAAAAAAGTAAAAATGGACTTAAATTACGAAATTGCTTTTATTAATTTATTTTTAATTGATTTTGCTCCAATCATCCAAATGGTTATATTAATGGCTAGAATAATTGATTTTATAATTACTGTTTTTTTAAATAAATATAATGTACTGAAAATTGTTGCAAATTGACTTAAATTTATTTTATTTCTGTATTTTTATAGACAAATCTTTCATTTGTCTTTATATTTTATTAACAGCTGCCAATTTATTAAAAAACAAAATTGTGAACCAATTAGAATATTAATAAATAATATAATTAAATTCCAATATAAAGTTAATTAATTATTTTATTCAAAAACAATTTGAAATATTTTTTTCTGTGTATTAATCTCTAAGAAATTTAAACTCAACTTTCCTGCCCATTGTGCCCAGCAGGCTAAGGAAAAAGAAAATAACAACGATTAATAGGTGGTACAATTATGTTCTGCTCAAAATTTCATATATATATTTTTTTTTTTTTTTACCCACCAACTTATAGAGAAAGTAATTCATGCCATTCCCGACCCACTACTAATCGAAATAAGCATGTGTATATTGGTGTGTTGCTTTTTTAATTCCTTAAAGTAGCAGGAGGTCCACAAATAACTACAACAAAAACAATAATAATGAAATACTTCGTCCTCATCTATTTTCTCATCTTTATCATTATCATTTACCACATTTTAGCAATGCTCCTACTTTCTACAAACCAAACAACATAGAACACGGGGATAGAGCAAAAAAAAATATAAAACAGCCACTGGCATGACCAAAGCGATAATAATAAATTCCCGTTACAAACGAGAACAAAGTGTTGACAGGATTATAAGGAAACCAACTACACCACTGTTGGAATCATCGAAGAATGTTGAAAGTAGAAAAAGACAAGTAAAGCAACTTAAAAAAAGTGGCACAAAAATATTAAATAAAATGAATAAAGAACTTAAGTGAATGAAATGTAATGAAATAAGAATGAACAGTGTTAGCAAGCAGCCTTAAAAGACCTAAAGTGGAAGTTAAATTTTCTTAGGATTTCATGTTGAAGCAGAAATAAGGAAGAATTAACAAAGGAAATGTATTTTTGTACAATTCTATAGTTTTATACACAAGGACTTATTTTTTGAAAGCAAAAGCAAAAGAAAAAAAATAAATGAGGAACAATTAACTTATTAAATGGGATTCCGTCTTTTTTTTTTTATTTTATTGTGTGACTATGACTTCCGTTTTAGCCAGAAACAATAGTAGTTGTGCGGTTTAGGCTTAAATATTTTCAGTTTCCTTTTTATAAATTTTGTGCTAGTTGTTATTGTAATATTTAAATTAGTGAAATAAATCAGAAAAAAAAGACACACAAAAAATTGCCAAAGAAAAAACGGGAAATAAATCGTAAAGTCATTTTGTTAATTTGTTTCAAGTTATGGTGGAATTTATTAGAAGCAATAATAGGTTTAAGATTTTTTATTATAAAAGGATTTTAAATATATTTGATAATTTAAGTTAAAATTTAAGGAGAGCAATGAGAATTAAGTACCAGTTTTTTGCATTCTAAAATTAGTTCTACTGAATAGATTTTGCTGACTTTAATTAACAAAGTATTAAGGGCAATGATAAATATCACAGCAGAATTTTTAACTATTTAAATATAATTTTAAAGCTTTTAGAATGTTTTCTTCAGACATAGCAAACAACTTAGAATATTATGGGGAACAGGATTGCATGTAAGGAATGTATTCACACATTTCAATGTTCTCTATTATTTTAAATGTAATTTTAAAGAATTTTACAACTATCTTATAAATCTTAGCTAAGCAAAATATAAAAACACAATTGCTCCTATATTTTCTTAACTTAAAACATCCTTTAACCCCACCCTCCCTCTCCCACATCTGTTACTTCTATCATATTTCTTAATTAAAACTAAATTTCTTTAGCTATTTTCTATTACTCACATTTAGGTTTGACATTTCTCTCTCTCTCTTCCACTCTCTACTCAACTAATTAGCTAAATTGATTTGAAATTTATTAAGCATGAAATTTACAACTAAATATTGTTATTGCCGCAGTAAAACTAATTGAAAATATAGTAATTTAAAATAAATAACAATGTTTTTTTTTTTCATATTTCTATATCTCTTTCTTTTTCTTTGCAGTTCAACCTTTAGCTAAAAAAAAAAAAAAAAAACATTTGGAAAAAAACATCGTTTTAGTCACTTACAAAAGCAGACATTTTGAAATGGCGCCAAATATGACGCCATTTCCGCTGACAACTACAGCAGCTAACTGGCATAATTTAAAAATAATTACTACTATAATAATTGGCATTTTGCTATTAAAAACTCAACAAATTTTAGCACAAGGTAAGTTTTAAAATAATAAACAATTCTCTAGTAATAATTTAAATAAAATTTGTGTAACAATAAATTTATTAAATTGTAAAATTATTAATTAAATTAAAATGAAGTTTATATTTTGCGTATTTGTATTTTTATTAAATTAAATTCAATTTAAATTAAATTTTATTTAAATTTACAAATAAATGTGAAAGAATGTTTATAGTGTGTTGGTTTTTACCACAAAATTGAACGAACATTTTATAGTTAAAACCACAAAACTATATAAATTATTAAAAAAAATATATATTATAGATTTTTGGGATTTCAATTTACAGGAAAAAAAATAAAATAAAATAAATAAATAACAGGGAAATTTTAAATGTAATTTTTAAGCAGTAATGAAAAATCCAATATAGAAAAATATGTTGTAAAATTAACTATAAAAATGAGGAAGTTTATTCGTTTGATTGTGCATCAAGCCTGAACAGATTTTCACGAAATTTGACACATGAACAGTACAGATGCGGGAAAAGGTTATGTTACTATAAGTGAGAGTACTCAAACGGATAGGTAAATATTAATTACGCTGCACATTGGGGTAAAAGGGGTCGAAAATGGCGCTTAATTCAGGGAAAGGTGATATCAATATTTTAATGATCACGTTTTATCTTTTTATTGATTATTAGTTAAAAAAATTCAGTTTTAGACTTTTAAGATTTTTTTTAGCAGAACGGTAATGTCTGTACGTTCGTCTATACATTAGACTTAAATGGGTCGAAAATTATGCATTATTCAAAGAAGGGTGGTATCAACACTTTAATGATCACGGTTAATTTTTCTATTTATTAGTAAGAAAAAAAATTTTTTTTAGAATTATAAGATGATTTTTGGCCAAATGGTAATGTCCGTCCTTCCGTCTATACATTTGGGTTAAATGGGACGAATATGAAGCTTAATTCAAAAAAAGGTGATATCCAAATTTTGATGATCACTTTCTATTTTTTCTATTTATTAGTTAGTAAACAAATGCATTTTTAAAATTCTAAAATATTTTTTGGCAGCATGGCAATGTCCGTCCGTCTATACCAGGGATCGGCGCTCTTAAATTTCACATTATCTTTTTGTGTATGATCTGTATAACTTTCCTGCTCTTATATGGTGCAAGAATCAATTTTTAAGCTTATAATTTCATAATATCTGTTGCTCTTAAACAATTTACTGTCTATAATAAAAACTATAATTGAATATTAAAAAAATTTGCTTAAAAAATCATTAAAAATATATAAAATTAATAATAATTATTCTCTTCTCCACATGACAAAATTAAGAGATCATTTGCACGTGTGCACCATTTTGCGTGTGCCTGGTCTATACATTTGAAAACTCCACTTAAATCAGGGAAAGGTGATATCAAAATTTTAATACTTTCATTTGGTTATCATATTAATCAAGAAGTAAAAAAAAAAATATTTTTCGAATTTTAAGATTTTTTTTAAAGAATTCTAATGTCCGTCCATCTGTCTGTCTGTCTGTTTGTTAATTTTTGCAAATTTTCCAATTCAAAATCGTTAAGCTTTTGACTCAATAAAGATAATGACTAAAAACTTTCTTTGATCGATAGACACTTTTGTTTTTTAACCAACTATATAAAATATAATAAAATCGGTTGAAAATATTTGGCTATATATGGAAAATTCTTAACCAAGATCTTCTAAAATTGATATTTTTGAAATTTCAAATATACATAACTCGAAAAATGTATAAGATATGTAGTATATGCAATCATGTTTTCTAAAGGACTTATAAATGACTTTAATATGATATAAATATCTTGGAAATCGGGTAAGGAACAAAAACTCACTAGTGGTTAAACATTTTCCATGACACTAGTCCTTGTTTTGAACCCTTATAGTTCCGCTCCTGATGCGAATATTAGATGCCGCTTCCTTCATTAAATTACAGGATCCCGCTTCCTTCATTAAATTACAGATTAAAAGTTACAGATTTATTTCGATTCTTCTCCACTGTTTAATGTTTGATAAAGCAAAGAAAATGTTCAAAAATAAAAAGTTGTTGGTTTTTCTTTTTTTATTTTAAACATGGAATTAAATTATAAATTTTAATTTAAAAAACTTAACAATAAAAAAAATTTAATATTTTAGAAACTACTTTTGATTCAAAATTAATTCATACGCAAATTTTGTATCACCACATATTTATTCTTTCTTTAAATATATTAATTGGTAAACTGGGATTCTTAGAATTATTTAAAAAATAATTCATAAAATTATTTTAGTAAGATTTTGAAAAAAAAGATAATGCTTAGAAATTACCTTGATGTATTTCTGTTTGAACCGATTTTTATGTTTTTTAATACATAGTCAGTCAATAGAACTTAAAATAATTAATTTTATTTTATATTTTAGGCAATATTCATTGATGGTGCTTACAAGATAAACCTTTAAATGTTTTGTTTTTTTTTTTAGAATTTTTATATTTTCAATTCTAAATTAAATTAATTATATTACTTCTGTAAAAAAAAGGAAAATATAACTATATCGTAAATACCTATGGCATGCAGTATTTTTATTATCGCAACTTCAAAAAATGAAACAAAATATATGAACTCGAACACATACCTGGAAATAGAAAGAAAGAAAATATTTTAAAACATTGATGTATAAATAAATATAAAATATTTTTTTTTTTTTTAGTTTTATATTTTATATACATATATGTTTTATTTTCTGTTCAGTTTCACTTTATAAAAAATTGAAATATTATTTTAGCTATTCCATAATACAATCAAAATGCATTTTATGCAAACTGTGGTCCCCAGTAGTACTTTTCTATTTGTTGTAGAAACAATTGAAAAATATTAAAACAGCAAACAAAAACAAAGAATTGAAATACATTTTACTATGAAAATATTTATTTAAATTATATTTAAAAAACATTTTTAGAAACGTGAATACAACTAGATAAATGCAAAAACATTTGTAAATGAAACTAATAATATTTATGCAATAAATATTTAAGTAAAATTTAATATTTTAATTTATTAACTTCAATTTTATTTATTAATAAATTTTTCCACTAGATTTTTTGGTTACATTGTAATTTATTCAGGATTTTATGAGGTGATAAATTTAATTCATTAGGATTTTTTATAACGTATAAATTATAAATTTTAATTTTTTATTTGTATATAAAATGAAATGTTGCGGTAAAATAAAAGTGCGAAAAAAATGTTATATTAAAACAAGTAAAGGATATTTTCTTATATGAACTATATAATATACTCAAAAACCCATTCTGCAGTAAAGTTTTGGAATGAAATGAGCGGTAACAAATTGTTTTATAAATATTCTTTAATCTTCTGTGCTAGAATCAAAGATAACATAAACTATGTTCTTACAGATCTCAATCAGTATCAATAAAAACTATAGTCTATAGAGAGTCGGTCAAGACCGATCATATGATATCCTACACCATTGTGTATGAGCTAAAAATTAGACCTGTGGCCAATTGTAGACCAATACTTTTACTAAATGTAAAATAAATTATACAAATACAGAACAATGCATTGATACTAACAACTGTACGATTTTATGCCCTTTAGGGTGATTCCCGGAAGTGGGTTTATACAGGAGCTATGGTAAATTATGGACCGATTCTCAAAAATTTTGGCAATGTTATTTCTACCTATATAAAACTTAATTGTGTTGAATATTAACTTGATACTATCATTCGTATGGGATTTATGCACGTTAATGTGATGTTCAGAAGAGGGGATTTATATTGAAGCTATGGACCGATCTTGATGAAATTTAGCAAAAAAATTTACACTTATACAAAACTCCTTTGTAAAAATACTGCTATATTTAAGGCAATTATGACCACTAAACCCCTATTCCGGGAGGACATTTGTATGGGGGCTAGGTGAAATATTGGACCGATCATAATCAATTTCAATAGGCTACGTCCTTGTGTCAAAATAATTATTCGTGCCAAATTTCATCAAGATATCTTTAAAATTGCGACCTTTACTTTGTTCACAAGGTTTACATGGACAGACAGCCAGACAGACGGACGGACATCGTTAAATCGACTTAGAAAGTGATTTGAGTCGAACGGTATACTTACTTTAAGGTGGGGGTCAGATTTTTTCTGTGCGCTACAAACATCAACACAAACGCATAATGCCCCAACCACCTATGGTGGTGTAGGGTACAAATAGTGTTAAATTTATTTATTAATGAACAGTACACCAGCTTTTTCGTTAGCGTAGATTTTTTTTAAAAACCATACTATATTAAAAATTAAAATTGTGTTTTATTAATTTATAATTTTATAACTATAAATTTTTTAATAATGATTTCAGGTTAAATATTATAGAAAATTCAAAAAGTACCATTAGAAGAACAAAAATGTACCAAAAAGTCCCCCTAGAATTCGTACCCACATAGAACCATGTATATTTTATTTCGTGTTTCTAGTTTCAATATTTTAAAAAATTCAAAATGTACCATTAGAAGATTGAAAACGTACCAAAAAAATCCCCTGTTATGGATTCTCATTCGCTTAGGATCATATTTCTTTAATTTAATGTTTGTAAATTCAATATTATAGAAAATTCAAAAAGTACCATTAAAATACCAAAAAAGTACCACAAACTCTACTCCTAAGAATTCTCTTTCACTTAGGACTGATTACATGTACTTAAGTTCATGTTTCCAGGTTTAATATAATAAAAATGCATTATTTAATTTGAATAAAATTCAATTTCCCTATTTTATTCCCTTTTGGGTACTTTTTATTCCTCCGGGATGTAAAAAGGATTATATTTCAATGAATTTCTAAATTGTTCTGGGATCTAATGTTAAAAAATTCATATATATGTGTCAGTAAAAAGAAAACATTTTTTTTTTTTTTTTTGAAAAAAGTACCAAAAATTGGTATGAGTTTTACCCCTTAAACGTTCGAATTTTAAAAAAATACCAAACTTGTATTCGCCAATTTTCGATAAAGTAGTAATTTAATGCACATTTTATTTCTATGCTTACTGGATTAAAAAATAGATAGGGTGACAAAAAAAAGTACCAAAATATAGCTTTTACCCGTTTTCTCCCTAAAAAAGCCGAATTTTAAAAAAATTACTAGACACCTGTCTGATTATTCAACTCTTTTTGTATCTCTATTAGTTTAACTCTCGTTTACCCCCTAAACATTCAAATTTCGAAAAATACCTTTTTAATGGATCTATTTGAAAGGAGACCAATCTGCAGTCCATATATTATCATTCCAGCTTTAACCATTTAGGCTGTGCGTTGATGAATCAGTAAGTAAGTAAGTCAGTCAGTCAATCACTCAGTATCTATATATATACACACATAAATAGGATTGTTAAGAAAATGGTTGCAATTAAAAAAAAATAGGATAATTAAACAATATTCAATGTCAGGTATTAAAAATTTATAAATTTAACAGATTTTCTACGTTTATCACAGTTTTAATATTACCCCAATGATATATTTGTTCCCATACAAAACAATATATTCGTATCAACCAATTAATTAATAATTTACAATATCGTTTAAGGTAAACGGATTAAATTATTTTTAGTTCACTTAAATACAAAATATTTTGGTAGTTCAATCAAAAATTCGTTTACATAATACATTTTCAGGTTCAGTCTCCAATATTTGGTTCTAACAATTTGAAAATTCGATTACCACAGACAAAAGAATTCTATTCACATAAAAGAATTCATATTTGTATAATTTTGTTTTGACGTTTTATAAAAAAGAAAAACGAAAAAAGATAAATATTATAAAATATACATAAAAACTGCGAAGAAAAGAAAATTGCATTCAAATAAAAACATCAAACTCATATAAGGTGCAGCTAATGATGATTCAGTGTAAACCAATTGCGAAAGTTATGCGAGAAAGTTAAATGTTATTATAATTCCTAACACTGGGTCTCCACGTAATATTTTTATATCATAATATGTAACAGAGAGTGTCAAATCCGCTCTCTGAGAGAATTATCTCACGTGTAGACTAAAATATTAGTATTATAAGAAATATTATGATACTGTTGTGATAAGATTTTTCTACACAACTATCTTATAAGATTTACTCTCAAAAAAATACACATATACGAAAGTTTGTTTGTGTGTGTGAATGTTTATTTTTAAAAGTACTTAAAAACAATGTTTTTTTGTAAAATAGTTTTATTTTAATGGTTATTCTACATTCAGAAATATATTTTCATTAAAATTGTGCTAAAAAATTTCGAATTTCTTAAATAAAAATTACATGTTTACTCTGTGACTGAATGAAAATAATGAAATATTATGAGATTTATTAGAATACATTTACCCCTTGTTTAAGATTTAACATAATATTAACAAAATGTTTACTCTCTTCTGCCGGCGTTATCTTACATATTATATCAATGTGGAGACAGTATGTAAAGAGTTATACATTAAAATATTTTTTCATTTCATGAATATATTTGTACGTTCTACAAGGTAAACATAGCATTATAAATACTATGCAACCTAGTGTGCACAACCACTAATGCTGAATTTCTTAGGGATATTCCTTGGTAGCACATTTGATACGCGTTAAAAAAGCTTCATATTACAACATTTTCGGTAGGTCCAAACGCTTGAATAACAGGAAGTCCATCAGTATCTTCTTTATGAACATGCAAACATTAATAACACTGGTCGACAAAAAAAAAATTTTTTTGAGCTCCTTCGAAAAAAAAAATATGTAGACTAGATGGAATTCCGTATGCTAAACTCGAATCTGACTTCAGTTTTCTCCATCAGGTCGAGATTTTTTTTATGGGCGTGCCTAATATTGCGCCATAAATAAGCCCATTACTCGAGTATATTTCACTATAACTCGAGAACGAGAGTGCTATACCAAAATATGTGGAAAAACATTGGCTTTAAGTCGCTTTACTATCAAATTTTTATCCACCCAATAGTTTAGAAGATATTTCGAAAAAAGGGTCGAAAAAAATTTTTTTCATGCAAAATTCAAGATTTCTTTTTTTTTACTAAAACTTCTTTATAAAAGTGAAAACATCAAAAATATTTAAGTTTATCTCCTTTATTTCAAAGCTGGCAAAATTACGAGTAAATAAAGTCACGTATTATAAAAATTGATGTACAAATCTTGAATGAATTCACATTTAAGTTTGGATACCCATGCATACCTCTACCTATAGTTGAAATACACTAGTGGACAAAAAAAAATTTTTTTTTTTCGTCTTAAATAAAAAAAATAGTTGGATTAGATGTAATTTAACGTGCTAAATAAGAATCAGCTTTTACTTTTTTTCTATCACGCATTGATTTTTTTTTATGGCCATGACTACTATGAGCACGCCTTTAGGCAGTCACATTTGTATAACTCGAGAACAGTTTGTCCAATTTAGACAAATTGAACTTTAATATATATAGCGACCTAAATTGTCTTTGAGCTGAATTTATATAATTTTTTGTCCAGTTAATATTTCCGTAGTTATTCGATAATTAGTACCGAAAATTGAATTTTTTTTTTTTTTTGAAAAGTGGTGAAAATTTTGATCCATAACTCTTCTTCATAGAATAAAAATATTGTGAACTTACCTTGAAGACAATTTTCGTATACATCTTTTGATGTATCACTTATCAAAATCGTGTAAAGGGTTCTTGAGTTACAGCCTAAGTTTGACAAACCATTCGAATTTTATAGTGTGACCGCTGAATAACGTGATGTTGTTAGTCATGCACATAAAAAAAATTAGTACCCTATAGAAAAAAAGTGAATGCAGATTCTTGTTTAACTCGTCAGTATCGACCTAGTCCACCTATTTTTGTTTCAAGAAAAAATAAAAAAATAAAAATTTTTGCCACCACTGTATTTCTACTCAATTGTATGTATACATGGGTATTTTTACTTAACTGTGAAAAAAAGATTTCTGCATCAATTTTGAAGATACATGCCTTATTTTTTCCGCAGCATTACCAGCTTTATGACAAATATGATAAACTGTAACATTTTAGATGTTTTCATTTATTAAACGAAATTTAAGTAGCAAAAAAATGTAAAATTTTGCATGAAAATTATTTTTTTCGTACACTTTTTTCGAAATAACTCCAAAACTATTGAGCACATAAAGAAACTAATTAAAGGGAATTTGAAGATATTTTTAGGTGTATCACTTTGATCAATCGTACACACCGTTCTTGCGTTATGAGGAAATATACTAGAGTAATGGCCTTACTATGGGCGAAATATTTGACATGCCCATAAAAAAAAATCCATAACTGATGAGAAAAAACTGAAAGCAGATTCGTGTTTAGCACATCAAAATACATCAGGTCCAACTATTCGTCTATGGGGGAGGATTTTTTGTTGACCAGTGTATTTTATTATGTACATTAACGTTTAATTGTATTAATGCTTTAATATTTATTGTTGTTTAAATAAAATATAAAAATATAATTTACGATTTTGACATTTTGTTATTTTATTAAAAATTATATTTCTGGAACCGCATTTTTGGGTATTGTTTCAATTGTATCGACCATTAATTTCATGGAATTCTAACTGAAATAACATTAAAAACTACCAATTATTTGATACACATAAATAAAATATTCAGTCACCACAAGCGTTTTTTGTAATAGTACTTGTAACCGAACGAATTCGATTGGCTAAAAATTCGGTTACCATAATGAAAGTGTATTGTCTGTGTAGAAGAAGATTTAGACTCCAATAATATCTACCTTTTTTAAAAATATTGTTGCCCTTAACAAATTTATAATCTTAAGAAATTTTGGAATATTACTTTAACCCACACCCAATATTCATATCTAAAGGTTTGGTCATTTTTTTTTTTTTTTTTTTTGAATTATTTTATAAACATCAGCTTTTTTCTTTCTTTTTTTTTTTAAACAGCAGTAACGAATACATTCATTGATCTGTAAAATTATAAGTGGCCAAATTACAATGCTTCAGAAAAAAAACAAAAACAAATAAAACAAACAAAAAATAAGGAAGTACATTTTTTTTACATGGAAACCAGAAAAATATATTCAAATAAATTGAACAGTTTATATTTGTCGATGTTAGACTTTAACAGTAAAGTGGCAATCAGGCGAATTGAAAATATACAATTTTGCAAAAATACTCCGTTTTTTATGTACTTACTTTATTTTTTAACATTTCGTCTTTTTTAGAGTTGAAACAAAACAACTGCAAAATAAAAACAATTAATTTGAAAGGTTCAGGAAAAATAAAGAAAAAACAAATAAATATATACATATAAACACATATACCATGAATATAAAGAAAATACATAGCTGACCATAATACATATTCTTTGCATCGTTTTTATTTAAAAAAAAATTCAAAACAATTTGTTTATTTTACTCTAACTAACAACATCCATTTATGAAAATTGTTTTATTACCAAGAAAACCCAGAAATTATTGATTGTTTTGTTATTTTTAGTTAAATAAAATTGTATCGATAGCCTAAAGTTAAATTGGAAAAAAAGAACTTATGGATACCGGTGAATTGTAGTATAAATTTTAGCCGTTTTTGCTTTATGTTTATAAAACATTTGTATTTGCCGATTTTTAATTTATTAATAACGAAATTCATTTTATTTTTGTTAGATTGTTTTTTATGAAACTGATAACCAGGGTTTGTTTTTGTATATGAGAGCTTTTAAATAAATTGTTTAATAAATAACAGATATTTAAATTAAACTAAGAAAAAAACATTTATAAATTTAGGCCATATATATATATATATATATATATATATGACGGTTTTTATTTTTGGCAACGAATTGCTCGTAAATATAATTTTAATACAAAATAAATCAAAGATTTTTTTCTTTAAATAATGAAATACGAACAAAGTATTAATAAACAATTTTAAAAGGAAACAATAAAATTAATTTTTACAAAAATACTCTGTTTCCAATAAAGAAAATTATTAAAATACCTTTAAAAGATGGTATAAGATTTAAAGTTTTGTAATAAGCCCAAATTACAATAGCGCGTAGTCAGCAGCAGTGTGTGCTGCCATAATCAGCTGATCATTTAGAATGCACTGTTTGTTATCGTGTTGATTACATTTGGTCAGCAGCAGTTTGCAGTGCTGTTTCATTTAGCCCTGTTTCTAAATTCAGTGCGCTGCATTCAGATTGATAGCGAGACAAAGAGAGTTAGCAAATAAATGAGAGGCTAAAATACACAAGTAGAACAAAGCTAGGTGGTGGTTGTAAATTGTGGCTGCCTACGTTGAATTGCAATTATAACGGCAGCAACATGTCGTGCTGACAGTGATCAGCTGATAATTTTTCTGATACTGTTGCTGACTTCGCATTATTGTAATTTGGGCTATACAAAACAATTGCTCATTTATCATGAATAGCAGTGTTGCCAGATGAGGGGATAATTCTTGATTATTTTGGGATATAAAATTTTAATTTGGAGATATGAATTTTTAATATTTTAATATTAATATTCTTTTAACTGGAAAAAAATGAAAATAGCCTGTACTTGTTTTACTTTGGCGTTACGAACAATGATTTTTGTTTGAAATTGTCACCACCAGAACTAGTTCTGTGGAAGTGTTAGCTAGCCAATACCCATTCTATGGAACGGTTCTAGTACTAGTTCTTTAATCAATGATTTTTGTTCGAAATTGTCACATTCGGAACTAGTTCCATAGAAGCGTTTCAGAAACTGTTTTTTTTTTATTATTTTTTTTTTTCTAATGGGCTATTTTCTAAAGGCCACTTTTGAAATTAATTTAATTTTGTAAATATTTTTTTTTTAATTTGTTTATACAAGTATTTTAAACAGTTCTAGGAAGTTATACGAGAACCAGTAATTTGTTCTCAGAAGTGATGTAAAAGCCATACAGAATTAGTTCTTAAGCACTAGTTCTATAAAATATTCTTTAAAACGAATTTAGAATCAGAATAAAGTTCTACTTCTTTAGTGTCAGAATTGGTTGTGAAAACACTAGTTCTGAGGATGTTATTAAATAATCTAAAGTGGTTCTGATTACACCAGTTCTAGAACTAATGATTTTAGAACATGTTCTAAAATCTATTTTTATAATAGAATATTATTTTTATAGAAATGTTTCGTTAAATTTTTATAGAAAAGTTTCGTTAAATTTTTATAAAAGAACTTTCGTTTAACTTTTTTTTGTAGAAAATGTTAGTTAAATTTTCTTGTTATACATAATTTTTTATAGGATTTTTTTCTTTTTTTTATAGAAAATGTTCGTCAAATTTCATTTTTACCGAATGCTTTATTTTAGAACTTTTACATACTTTTATAAAAATAAATTATTTTTATGGAGAATTATTTTTCTTGTTGTACATAATTTTCGTTAAGTTTTAGAACTTTTATATAAATTTATATAAAATTTTGTTTTTAAAGAGGATTTTCATTAAGTTTTCTTTTTATGGAGAATTTTTGTTAAATTTTTTTCTTATAAAAAATTTTCATTAAATGTTTCCCTTTTATAGAAAATTTTCGTAACATTTTCTTTTTATAGAAAATTATCGTTAAATTCACTTTCCATAGTAATTTTTTTTTTTTAATTAATTTTTTTTTTCTAAATTTCTTCTTCTAAATTTTTCGATAATTTTCTCTTTTTAATAAATTTTTTACAAATTTCCCTTTTGTAGAAAAAACATTTTTATGGTAAATTTTCTCATTATAAAAAAATTTCGATAAATTTCCCTTCATATAAAATTTTCTTTTATAAATTATAAGTTTATTCAAAATTTTCGATAATTTCTTTTTTATGGGAAAATTTCCTTTTATAGAAAATTTTTGATACATTTCTTTTTTTATAGGAAATTTTTTATAGATTTATTTTTATAGGAAGTTGCTAATAGATTTCCTTTTATAGGAAATTGTTAATAGGTTTCCTTTTATAAGATACTGTTGGTCGATTTCCATTTAGTAAATTTTTGTTAAATTTCCCTCTTAATAGGAAATTTTTGATAAATTTCCTTTTTTATAATTTTTTTATTTTAGAAATTTCCTTCTTTTAAGAATTTTTTGAGAAATTTCCTTTTTTTATGAAATTTCCTTTTGTAGGAAATTCTTAAGAAATTTCGTTTATAGGAAGTTTTTAAGAAATTTCGTTTGTAGGAAATTATTGAGTCATTTCTTGTTGTAGTTAATTTTTTAGACATTTAGGATATTCTTGGTAAATATCCTTCTTTTAGAATTTATTGCTTTTTGTAGGAAATTTGTATAAGATTTCCTTTTTTTAAGGAAATTTTTTAAAAATATTCTTTTATGAAAATTGTCGATAATTTTCCTTTTATAAGAAATTGTTCATGAATTTTTTTTTTTTTTATAGGAAAGTTTTGATAAAATTTCCTTTGTAGCAAATTTTCGATAAATTTTCTCTTTATAGGAAATTCTTGATAAATTTTATTTTTATAGGAAGTAAATTTTATTTTTATAGGAAATAAATTTTATTTTTTTTAGGAAATTTTCTATTTGTAGAAAATTTTCAATATATTTTCATTTTATGGTAAATTTTCTTTATGGGTAATTTTAAATATATATATTTTTTTTTTTTTTTTCTAATTGTCAATAAATTTCTTTTGATACAAATTTTTTTTATAAATTTTCAGTTTATTTCGATAATTTATTTTTATAGGACAATTTTGATAAATTTCGATAAATTTCCTCTTTTATAGAAAATTTTCTGATAAATTTTGTTTTGTAAGAATTTTCGATAATTTCCCTTTTATAGGAAATTTTCGATAATTTCCCCTTTATAGGAAATTTTCGATAAATTTCTCTTTATAGGAAATTTTAAATAATTTTTTTTTATAAAACATTTTGTATACGTTTTTTTAAGATATTTTGGATAAAGTTTTTATAGAACGTTTTCGATAAATTTCCTTTTGTATGATATTTTTGATAAATTTCCTTTTATAGTAAATTTTTGATAAATTTTCTTTTTTATAGTAAGTTTTTGATAAATTTAGAATTTGTGGTAAATTTCATTATAATATAGAAATTTTTTGGACAATTTCCATTTTTAAAGAATTGTTGGATAAATTTCCCTTTTTAAGAAATTTTCGAGATATTTCCCTTTTTATAGAAATTTTTTTAATTCTTTTAAGAATTTTTTGGTAAATTTCGTTTTTTAGATTTTTTTTTTTTTTTTTGCTTTTGATAAATTTTGTGTTAAGATTTTTTTCTTTTATTAATAAATTTAAATTTTTTATTTTTTTTAAATTTACTTTTTGGGAAATTAAAAAAAAAAAACCCCTTTATAGATAATTATCGATAATTTTATTTTATAGGAAAATTTTTAATAAATTTTTTATTATAGCACAATTTCGATACTTTTTCTTTTATAAAACATTTTCGATAACTGTTTTTTGTTTAGAAGAAAATTTTCAGATATATTTTTTTTAGACAATTTTCTTCAAAAATATAGATTTTTTTTTCTTTTTTAATTATTAATTTTTAAAAATATGTTTGAAACCCAATTGGAAATTTATAATTACAAATTGGTCTGGCAACACTGTAAATGTTAAATGTATGTAAAATATGCAAATTTAAACTTAACCGCTTTTTGTAAAAACAATACAAAGAAATTGAATAATCAAAAAATTTTAAACGCTTGTTTCTAATATATTCATATTTTTCTAAAAAATGTCACAATTTGTTAACAAATTCTTAAATGGAATAATTTTTCCGAATTTGTTTCTAAGAACAGTTTGAAAACCATAATTTTCAATCTGAAATGGACTGATCAATAAAAATCATTTTGATTAAATTGTAAGTAGGGTTTTTATCCCGAGAATTCCCGGGACGAATTTCCCGGGAATTTTGGCAATTTTTCAGTTCCCGATTCGCGGGATTTTTTGTCGGGAATCCCGGGAATTAAAAACTACTAAAAATGAATGCGGTGCATTCAGTTCGATGCACATAAATACTAAAACACTTCCTAAATATTTGAAAGATCCAAATTTGTTTGACAGCATGGAATTCTTTATCTTAGAAAACTTTGTCAAAGCATTACTGACTTAGCCCAAAATTTGTGGAATGCGAAACGGTATTTCTATTTTAGAATATTCAGAAATCAATTATTTGTTATTACAGTTACTGCATTAATGGTTTTAAATCATCATTTCATCTCGCTTCTAAAATATTTGTATACATAATTTTGTTAATTTTAAAAAATGTGTATGAAAAAATTAAGATTTAAAGAAATAAGGGAGATCTAAAGAAATTCTCTAAATAAAATTTAAGTTATAAACTCTTAAAAAAAAATAAACAAAGCAAAAGTCAAGAGATAAATTACACAAATCAACAAATGTATGGTATTTTACGTATTTCTTGTTCCTTGCCTCAGATAAGTATAGTGTAAATAAGAGTTAAAAAAATCTACAATTTTCTCTTAATCCAAATCAATATTTTTCTATATAAATTAAATCCTAATCAACAAGAAATAATGTACACAAAATCGATTACAACTCCGAGTACACTGAAAAATATTTATTTGATTTCGAAATACTAAATTTACTTTTTAATTATCCAACAGAAGTATTTATAGAAAACAATTTTCAATATCTATTAGAAATTCTTCTAGTACAATATTATAACAAAAAAGTGGTCTTCAAACATATATTTCTAATTGAGAAATAGATTTATATATTTATGTGCCAATTATATGAAAAATATAGTTTTTTTGTGTTTAGTGTTGATACTTTTTGAACAATATTGTATCTTTCCCGAACACCCGGGAATTCCCGGGAATGCCCAAAATAAAATCACGATTCTCGGGAGTTGAAAAATGTCGGGAAATTAAAAACCCGAATTGTAAGTTTTAGCCACAGCTTAAAATATTTGTTTATTTTAAAGTACATAAAGAAAGAACATAAAACAAAGTTCATCATTAACATATTTATATTTTTTATGCTTCCACCTAAAGAAAACTATTATTTGCTATTTAATTATTATTTAAATCTTTTTCGACTATTTTTTGGATTTTTTTTTTCCTCTTTTAAATATTTTATTTTTTTATTTTTTTTACTAAAACTTATTTGTTTCACTCTGTTCCCTAAAATGTGAAAATGTATGTATATAAATATTATTTTACTATGTTAACTTGTGATCATTTATCTTCATAAATTATGCATTTGCCACAGAAGCAACATTGAAATCAACATCAGTTTACCATAATAAAGTCTTCTTAGAACTACTCTAAAGTATATAGAATATAGAGCCAACCATTGAACCAACCAGACATAAGAATTACCAAAAGATATTCTTCTGTATGGCTGACTGGCTGACTGACTGACAAGCTTAAAAGCATCAATTTCAAACAGCAGTTTAAGATAAATTTACATTTTACACCATCACCATCCATTTCTACACAGAAAAAAATATTTCAAATAATTTTTTAATAAAATTATTAATTAACTTTATATTGGAATTTAATTATATGATTTATTAACATAATTAATTTTCTAATTGGTTTTCAGTTTTGTTTTTTATAAAATTCACAGCTGTTAATAAAATTAAATATATGTCTATAAAGGTACAGAAATAAAATAAATTTAAGTAAATTTTCAGCTCATTGCATCTATTTAAGGAAAAGAAGTAATAGTAATATCAATTATTCTAGTTATTAATATTATCATTTTGATGATTGGAGCAAAATCAATTAAAAATTAATTAATATTACAAATTTCGTAATTGAAGTCCATTTTTACTTTTTTCTGTGTATTTATCTATATAGTAAACCAGCCAAACATTCAAATACTTTTTATCCAACAAATTCAGAAGACAAATAAAAAATAAAAAAAAATGAAATGAAATAAAAACGTTTTATATGTCACTATTAACACCTGTATGCTGCAAAATACTATTCAATAATTGATGAAAAATAAGAGATAGTTTTAGGAATAGAAGAAGATGAAAAGAAAAAGAAACGTTTTTAATTTAGTTTTCCTCTTCAATGAAAAGTTTCTAAATCATTGTCACCACCACTGGCTGGTGACTTATACTTCGACTAAGAAAAAAAAAAAAAAAAAACTTAGTAAAAAATGATAATTACTCTAACGATTTTACTCCAATGAGTTGTAAAGTATGTAATTGAGTTTTGTGCATCCTTTTTACCATCAATTTTTTTAGAGCAAATGGGTATAATTAGTAAAAGATTTTTTTTTTTTTTTTCATATGTATTTGTTTTTTTCAAATAAAAATATCTATTTGTCTTTTGACTTTTTTTGTAGTTGCTGTTGTTACAAAAAATGTTAAGGTTTGCTAATTTTATTTTAATTTATTCCATGAATTTAATTTATGACCAGTTTAATGAGTTGTAGTAGCAAAAAAAAAAGAAGAAAAAAGCAAAAATTATTTCAAATTAATTTAGAATTTTTAGCTATTGCAAATAATTTGTTGTTTTTAGTTTACATTTTCTATAAAATAAATCCAATTTAGTGAATGTTGATAAAAAAGAATAACAATTTTAATTAAATTATATAAAAAGTTATGTATACACAATTAAATATATTTGCTATTTATGGCGAAAAAAGGTTTGTATGTTTAACTAAAACTAATTAAGTTAAATTGCATTGAAAATATCAAATATTTTATAAATAAAATGTCAACTATGTTTGCAGGAAATTAATTGTTTATAGCAATTAAAGCGTTAAAAAAAATCACAGATAATTAACCAGATATGAAACTGTGTATTCAAATACTTAATATTAATAAATTAGACTAACTTTACGATTAGAGTTGAGCTCTATCGAAAATTTTCTATAAAAGAAAATTTATCGAAAATGTTCCTATAAAAAAAAATTTATTGAGAATTTGCCTATAAAAGAAATTTTATTGAGAATTTGCCTATAAAAGGAAATTTATTGAAAATTTCGCTATAAAAGAATATTTAAATTTCCTTATAAAAGAAATTTATTGAAAATTTCCCTATAAAATAAATTTATTGAAACTTTCCTTATAAAAGGAAATTTGTTGAAAATTTCCCTATAAAGGGAATTTATTGAAAATTTCCCTATAAAAGAAAATTTATCGAACATTTCCCTTTATCGAAAATTTTAAATCAAATTTTACTGAAAATTTCCCTGTAAAAGAAGATTTATTTAAAATTTCCCTTAAAAGAAAATTTATTGAAAATTTGCCTATAAAAAAATAATGAAAATTTCCCTATAAAAAAATGTATCGATAATTTCATTGAAATTATTGAAAATTTCCCTATTAAAAAAAAGTTATCGAAAATTTTTTAAAATGCAAATATATCAAAAATAAAAAAAGAATTATAAAAGAATTTATCGAAAATTTCCCATAAAATAATTTTATTGAAAATTTACCTATAAAAGAAATTCTATTAAAAATTTTCCTCTAAAAGAAAATTTTGAAAATTTCCCTGTAAAAGAAAATTTTATTGAAAATTTCCCTATTAAAAAAAAAAAAAAAATATTGAAAATTTCCCAGTAAAAGGAAATTTATTGAAAATTTCGCTATAAAAGAAAATTTATTGAAAATGTTCCTATTAAAAAAATTAATTGAAAATTTCCCTATAAAAAAATTGATTGAAAATTTCCTTATAAAAGGAAATATATTTAAAATTTTCCTATAAACAAATTTTATTGAAAATTGTCCTGTAAAAGAAAATTTATGGAAAATTTCCCTATCAAAGAAATTTATTGAAAATTTCCCTATAAAAGAATTGTTATTGAAAATTTCCCTATAAAAAGAAATTTATTGAAAATTTCCCTAAAAAAAAAAAAAAATTAAGAAAATTCATGTAAAAGTAAAAGTAAAATTTATTGAAAGTTTCCCTATAAAAGACATTTTTTTTTAAATTTCCCTATAAAAGAAATTTTATAGAAAATTTATTGAAAATTTCCCTATAAAAATAAATTTATTGCAAATTTCCCTCAAAGAAAAATTTATTGAAAATTTCCCTATAACAGAAATTTGATTGAAAATTAAAGAGAACATTTTTCGAAATTTCTCTCCAAAAAAGGACGTTTATTGAAATTTCCCTAAAAACGGAACATTTGGGAAAATTATTATTAAAAAGAAGATTTATCAAAAATTTTCTACAAAAAGAAAATTTATCTAAAATTGTTTATATAAAAATTTCTTATAAAAGAAGGTATCAAAAATGCATAAAATGAAAACAGATTTTCTATAAAATTAAAATTTATCAAGAATTTGAGAAAATTTCCTATAAAAAAACATTTATCGAATATTTCCTGTAAAAGAAAAATTTATTGAAAATTTCCTGTAAAATTAACTCTTATTGAGAATTTCCTATAATAGGAACATTTATTGAAAACTTTCTTTTAAAGGAACATTTATCGAAAATTTCTTGTAAAAGGAACATTTCTCAAAAATTTTCAATAACTGAAATATTTATCGAAAATGTTCAATTAAGGAAACATTTAACAAAAATTTCCTGAAAATGAAACATTTATCGAAAATTTCCTATAAATATTTATTGACATATTTAAACAAGTAGTTATTTGAAAATGATTTTTTTTTTTTTTAATTTAATAAATATGTAAAAAATCAATATTTCCACACTAAACTAATATTTTTTTTTTTTTTTTTTTTTTTCAAAAGATGAATTAAATGTAACCAATTTATATCCGATTTTTTTCTGTGTGTACTATTTTTTATTACTATTTATGAGCAATAATGAAATTTTCAAATTTATTATTTTTCATTACAAATCTTGAACAAATACTAGACAATTACCTAACAATAATTCAAAATAATTGTATCTCTTGTTACTAAACTAAAAAAAGTACGTAACCACAATAAAATTTGCACTATTAAAGAAAAACTCAATCATCTCTGGACAGTAATCTGCTCCTAGTAATCTTTTACTACTTTATAAACTCAGCCTCTTTCAAAAATAACTTCTTAAAACATCTTAGCTATTTTTGTACTTTAAATTATAGGAATTAAAATAAAACAGAAAAAATAAGTTTAAGATTATTTTTAGATTTAACCAAGTCAAGCAACTTTTAAAGCAAGAAGACGTTTTAAATAAATGCAGGAAAAAAAACTCTATTCAATTACAATTGAAACTGAAACCTAGCCGGTCTGTTAACACTTTGTCACAACTTTGTGGCAAATCTTGACATAAATCCTTTTTAAATTTTTATAAAAACCAACTGCGCAAGCCCAACTTAGTTGCTTAAGTTTTCAACATGTTGTCACGCTATTAATAATAAAAGGGCTTCTTCAATTGCCTGCAGATGTTTTTTAGGTATTTTTTCTTTCTTTTAATTCAACAAATTATTTACTTGTAAACTTTAACTAAACTAGGCTCAACTCAACTATAGTCGGTCTCTATTTAAAGGCTATTCAAACGGACGAAGTCGAAATAAGAATTATTTTTACCCAAAGAGTCTTGAGTTATTTGGTCAGATATTTGCCTGGCTATTAGTTGTAGTGTGTTGTCTTGTTTTTGCTGCAGTTGTTTGTAATTTTGTCTTAATTCGTTTGCATCCTATAATTTATTTGTTGTTCTTTTAACTGATTTATGAAGGTATTTACTTGTGATTTTATCAATAAACATGTCTTACAGGATTTACTTCATCGAGGTGTAATTTGGATATTATAATTGTTGTACAAAATGTATATGAAGAGCACAACTAATAGAGATAAATGGGAGTTTGGATATTATACGACAGACAGACTAAAAATTTTCTTAACACGTTATTTTTCAAAAAAGCAAAGATGAAGGTTGTTAAGGTCTATGTGTTAGTATTAATTACTTACAGAACGATCGATGTGTTAGTATTTTGGTGTTACAAATATCACTTGAATTTTATTATATACACCCAGAGAAATATCAATCACATACGTGTTGAAAACGATACCATTCTGTGTCAATAGTGAATCTACACCGTATGTGTTTAAATTAAACACTGCGTGTTCAATTCTTTTTGAAAATCGATACCTAATTGGCACCAAGTTGAAACCATTTCGGTATCAAATTGTTAAATTACATATGTTTTCTATTAAATTTGTTAACGAAAGATATTAAAAAGCTGTTACCGTAAATTACCAATGTGAGCACAACCGTTGTTGATTTTGAATCGAATTTTTTCCCTTAGTGTAGATTTAGTTTTTTGCATCATTTTATTTTATGTTTAACAAAAGTTGATCTTAAGTTAATATTGAAGAAAGTATAAAAAATCTTAGAAGATTAATATTAAAATACAATTTCTATTATTACGTTCGTTTTCAAACTTCAATAATGGGTAGTACTTATTACACATATTACATAGTAAGTAGTGGTCATTACCAATGTCATTATTTTAAAAAGACAATAAATACTTATTGGTACTGACTTCAGCAACTTCTTATTTATACCATTATTTTAAGCAAACTTAATTTAGCATCAGAAAAGTATAAAAAATAACTAATTACATTTCACCTTTTTGGTAGCTTAACTATAAGTAGGTAATTTTTGGACAATTCGAACGAAAATAAGTAGCTTTTAAATCAAATGTAATTATTGTCTACTTTTCTCCAATATCACTTCCTAAGTTAGTAAATAAGTAAAGATATTGTTGGGATTTATTACACTAAAATCAAGTCTGTTTAAATTTATTTAAATTTCTTAAATTTATTTCTGATTTAAATATCAATTTATATTATTACAATGTTAAAATGTAAAACTATGACATTGAAAAGATTTTTGAACACAACCATTTTTTTACAGCCATTTTTTCTATGCTACAATTATATTTACACAATTAAACTTCATTAAATTAAATTACTGTTTTTGAAACTAAAATAAAGTAAATGTTACCGAACATCTTTATATACACAAAAAATCAGACGGACGGACAGACCACCAACCACTGAGAGACATTCATTCTTTCATTCGCTTAGACAGTCAGTCATTTCGATTATAAATTTCTCAGTATAGTAGTAACTAAATAGAGCTATAGTGTTGAAGTCAAATTAAAAAAAAATAAATGAAATTGTTCATAGTGTTGCAACATTTTCATTGGTACATACATATATAGTTAAGCAGTATGCTATAGATAATTACCAAAAACTATAATAGACATTATAGAGACAATGAAAATGTTGAAGAATTCTCCAGCAAGGATACAACTTCTTACTATTTGTGAAAGAAAATTGAATTTTATAAGAAGAAAAAATGATTTTGTAATGAAAAAAAAATCAGTTAAAACGAATAGTTTTTAACCTTCATTAAGGAAAGTTAAAATTTGTAAACAAAAAATTAATTTTTCTTACAAAATTGCTATTTAGTATATAGTAAAATTAAATGCGAAATGCTCATAGGACCTAGACTTTTCCCAACAAATAAATTGTAAATTTATTTAATGTAACGTTAGCGATTATTAGCACAATATTAAAATTATTAGCACAATATTAAAATTATTAATATTTCGTTTTTCGCAGCTAAATTATTTTGAATTTAATAACTTTTGATTAGATTTGAATTTTGTTTTCAATATCCTCTCTTTTCAAGATTTTACTGTTAACCATGATAGAATTACTAAAGGTAAAATCACTAGAAAGTTTATTCTCATTTTTATTTACCCTGAAAAGTCAAACACATAAATCAAAAGAAAATGTAAAAAAAAATTTAAAATAAAACTTCAAATTAGAAAAACAAAAAAAAAAAAAAAATATTTTACAACAATTTTCTTTAAAAAAATGTATGCAACTAAATTTTATTCTAACAAATATTCCCAAATATATGAATTGTAAATGTCCAGTTGGACAAATGTACGTATTAAAAGTTTACACTGCATTCCAAGGATAGAATTCGGCATTTCAGGAAACAATTTGAATCATATACTTATGTGTGTAAACAAAACATTTTATATTTTTTTCATTCTTGATTTTTGTTTTTTGCTTTTCATTTTTCAGTTTTTTGACTTAACAAGAAATAAAATTGACGAATCTCTCTAGTGATTCTACCTTCTATAATTATATTATGCTGTTAACAAAATATTTAAAAAAGTTGGCTGAGATTTGGACCCGCTATAACGAAAAAAAAAATTCGCCAAGTTACATCAAAAAGTCAAAATATTATTCTTTGAAGCAAAATATCTCGTAAACTAAAAATGATAACATATACCTATTATAATCTGTATATCTTTAAATGATGTTAATGATTTACGATCGTTTTAAATACTTTTCCTACTTTAATATCACAATGTGAAATTTTATTAAAATCGTACCAGCTGTTCGAATATTGCAGTTTTATTTCTCATTTTTTTAATCGGACACTGGCGGCTAAAAGTATAATAACTCTCAATAAGGCCTAGAAAAACGTCCCAGCAAAAACTTTGGTTGCTAATAATAAAACACGGTGATGGCATTAGAGGCAACTACTTACCTCAAGCCATTACTTAGATGTGATTATAAAAACTAATTACTTTTAAGTTGTTCATTAACTCATTCATTTTAAAGTATTATTGAAGTCATTATAAGTTAAAACAAAAGGAACTAGTTGCGATTAAGGTTACTAATAAGTAATTAAAAAACTTTTTTCTTTCTTAATCTCAATCATGGAGAAATATAATATTTTAAAAACTATTTCAGATAAAAAATTAATTCATATGCAAATTTTGTTTTTAATAGCTAAACTGAATATAAAAATCAATTAAAAGTAGTTTTTCAAAAAATCTGATCATAAATAAGTATTTACATTCTGGTTTATAAATAAGTAGTCGCTAAACTACTTCTTTGTAATGTAGACGATATATTGTTGTCATTGAAAAGTAACTACATCCGTAATAACATGCCATTACCAAGTTTCTGCTGGGGTGTTTAGTTCATCATATGTGAGTATATTATCTCTTATAATTGTCGAGTTATTTACATTTGAAAATTCAGTTTTAAGAGGACAACTTCCTTCTACCAGTGACAACCATAGATAAAAAAGAAAAACTTATGCTCACTTTCAGCAATAAGTACTTTTTTTAATTACAAGAAAATGTTAAAGTCTTGACTTATTCAGCTCTTATTTAGTATGTTTTGCTGTGTATATACCAAACCTCTAAGTAATAGTTTATCAAAAAAAAAATGTTTATGAATGTCGCAAATAAAGCGAGATCTAGTGCTATATACCCTTCACTCAAGTTGGGATGTTATATAAAAATTAATATATTTTAAGGTTAATGAAAGTACAACAATATGGCCGATTAATTGACTTAATAATTCGAAAAAAATATTTCTGACAGATTGGTCCAATTTGGTTGATTAAAAAACCGAAATTTTTTAAAAAGATTTGTGACCTTTCATTATAACAGCAAGGTCTGTAGCTTATATAGGAGCTTCAAAAAATTCAAAAATGAGTTTTGGATGATATCTCAAAAACTAATGGACAAATTGATTTTATTTCTTTTACATTCAAAAAAAATTTAATTTTCTGTGAAGAAATGAAGTTTCTAGCTTATACACAGACTTCAAAAAGTTACAAAAAACCCAATTTGATATAGCTTATTGTTGTTGTTTTTCAGTGCCCATATAAACAACAATATGCAAAGCAGACATTAAATAAATTAAAAAGAAGAATTACCGATTTAATTAATTAAAAAAAAAAAAAAAAAGTATTTATGACCAATCTCTACAAGAGCGAAACCCGTAGCTTTATAGGAGCTCAATGTCTAAAAATGTGTTTTGGTCGATATCTCGGATACTAAAGGACCGATTTTGTTCATTCAGCAAAAACAAATTCAAAAAAGATTTTGAATCTTCCGAAAAAAGATTCTGCAAGAACAAAGTAGCTAGTTTGTATAGGAGCTTAAAAAAGCCGACAAAGTAAACAATTTTTTGAGATATCTTTAGTTTTTGACCATAACTCCACTGTTTATAAACCGATTTTGCTCATTTTTATTAGCATTCTTCTAAGAAATATTCCGTACAATTTGAGGTAAAAAACATATATATGCGATAACTGGGGTTTTCTAAAAACTGATTTCAACAGACAGACGGACATGTGGACATCTTTATATCCACTTTCCTATCAATAGGAATCCAGAATTTTTATATTTGTTTGGGATTTAAATGAATATTATATAAATTACAAACGGAATGACAAACTCATATATATCCTTTACACTTGTGGTAAAGGGTATAACAAGTTAGAAAAATATAGCCAGTCGAGCCCAACCATATTAACTATATACTACATTAAATTTCGAATGCCATAAAGGACCCGTGGTCAGCTTGGACAAATAGTTTTATTAAGAATAATATATATTTCTATCTATATATATAAAAATTAGTGTGTGTTTGTTTGTATGTATGTATATAAGTATGTATGTTTGTTTGAAGTCTATAGCCGCCTAAACGGCTAAACCGATTTTCTTGAATTTTTCACAGTGTGTTCATATATGCCTGGAAGAAAACTAGGCTACTTTTTATTTTGAAATTCCATGTGGGCGAGGTGCCACGCCCACTTACTAAATAACTATTAAAAGTAGTATATCTCGGAAATTGGTAATACTAAATTTTGCACGAACAACTTTGACACCTATATGAACATTCTGGAAAAAAATAGGCGAACCAGCAATAGCGGGTGTGGCACATCCCACGCCTAATATTGCTTGCCAATACCAAATGCCGTAAATTTAGGAAACTATAACAGTTACATTTCCCAAATTTTGTACAATAAACTAAAGTGTCAATGTGAACATTTTGTGCAAAAATGGGCGAAAAGAAATAGTGGGCGTGTCATCTCTCATATAAAGTTAATACCAAAATTTTTATATCTGGGAAACTATAAAAGTTAGAGAGCTCAAATTTTGTACGACTAGCATTAGCTTCAATATGAATATTGTGGACAAAAATTGGTACACTAGCAATAGTGGGCGTGGCACCTCCCATATAAAGAAAATATTAAATTATCATATCTGAGAAAATATAACAGTTAGAGTTCTAAAATTTTGTCGGATCCACTTTGGTGTCAATATTAATATTTAAGAAAAATATGGCGGACTAGAAGTAAGGGGCATGGTACCTCTGAGAAACTATTGGAGTTGGTATGCTCAAATTTTGCACAAAGAATTTAGACATCCATGAAAACATTTGTCTAATAAATTAGCAGATTATGGGGGTATGGTCCTTCCCATAAAAATTAAATACAAGAATTAGTATATCTGTGAAACTATTAGAGCTTGAATTTTCAAATTTTACACGGGAAACACCTATCTATCTATCTATCTATCTATCTATCTATCTATCGATCTATTTATCTATCTATATTTCGGGGAGTGGCGAAGCACACCGGGTATTAGCTATAGAACATAAGTATACATAATAACTTGATACTACTATTTGTATGGGACTAATACACGTAAAAGTTTTTTTCGAAAGAGGAATCTATATGTGAGTCATGGTTAAGTATGCACCGATCTTCATAAAATTTTCGGAAGGGAGGTTTATATGGGCCCTATGGTCAATTATCGACCGATCTTCATAAAATTTCGCAAAATAATTTTTTAAACACAACTTACTTGTGATAAATTTCTCTATAATTAAGACATTTATGATTGTTAAATCCCTATTTCATGAGAACCTTTTTGTGGGGGGCTAGGTGAAATAATGGGCCTATCATAAATTATCTTCAAAATTATGTCCTGCAGTTTTGTTAAAAGGTTTACATGGACGGCCGGACGGACTTCATTAAATCGTTTCAACTAGTGATTCTAATGTTGGTGTAGGGTATAATGATAAACCTATAATACCCTTTACTAAATAATATTACTTTCTTTAAAAATTATATAAAATACGAACTGAAAAATATCATCCACTTGCTATTTGCAACATTGAGAAACAACATTTTATAGAATAAAAAAAAGTTTCGTTATTGTAAAAAATTATCGAGTGTTTCATTTATAATAAAATTAAGACAACAACAAAAACTTGCACCCACCACTATAAGTCACTTTGAATCAGAGCTAAGAAAGGAAAGAACTTTAAATGAATTAAATCAAGTCAAAAACCAATTGACAGCCAAAGCTTTTATTTCAATGCAGTAAAATACTTTTAATCTAATATCAGTGGTTGAAATTTTTAAGATTAGCAAGAAAATATATCGGTTACAGATGCACAAGTCTATATAAAATAACTAGTTTCATGGAACTATGTGGAAAACTATTATCAACCCAAAACTGTTCGGGATCTGATATTAGAAAAATCAAAATATTTGTCCACTACAAATTAAGCAATTAAGTAAATCTTTTCAATACCAAGTTAAAATCCTTTTTCTTTATATGTCTCTAAATATAACAAACTTATACATAGTATACATACCCCTACAAAACAAAAAACATTACTTATAAAATACAATGAGTAACTGTAATCAAGTTAAATATTTAATTTAATTGCAACACTATTATGTTTTTTGTAAAGGAATCTAATGAAAGAAAGAAAAAGACCTAATAAAAACTATAGAAAATAAAAACTTAAAACAAAAGTAGTCAAAGTTATTCTTTGTCACCAAGTGTCTTTCTTTTTTTTTTCTTTTTACCATAAGACACTGTATGAAAACTCTAAGGGAAAAATATGAAGAAAGCCTGGTAAAGGGTAAAGAGGAGTGAGGCAAACAAAAAATGACAACATCAGCAATTAAATAAGAAAGTTTAAATTTGATGTCATATAATTGCAAAAACAAAGCAACGACAAAGAACAAAAACAAAAATTGTAATAAAAAGTTCGACTAGTCTCTTAATGATTTTGTAGCAAGTTGTAAGTTAATGGAAAAATATAGACATTCTACTTTAACTTAAAGACAGTTTTAAAAGAGTTTATTTTTTTTTTTTTATGAAAGAAATTTTGACGTAAAAAGTATAGTTTAACAATTTCATAATGACATTTTTGTTATTATTTTTGAGAAGGTGAAGGTCAGATTTGGTTTAATATTTGATGAAAATATTTTAATTGAAAGCTTTAAACAGCAAATGAAGTTAATGGAATTTATAACAAAAAATTCAGATGAAAACTTTTTAATATTTAGAAAAAACTCACCAATTACCCAATTTATTTATTTAATAAAAAATTTTTTAAATTACTATAAATAAAAAATTTAAAAGACAAATATTGTCCCATTAAAAATTTTATTAAATCAACCAAGTAGATGAATTGAGTGAATCAAAATTTTTAATGAGAAAAAAAATCTTGAATTTTATTGTAAATTTTTCTCTATAACGTTTTTATAATTTATAAGCAAGTAAATTGACTAGAATTTAGCTCATTGTTATAAAACTACAAAAGCTTAAGAAATAACTGAAAAAGTTTTGTAGTTATTTAACAATTTTTTCGAAATTTTAACCCACTTCTAGAATTATACATATAAAAGTAAGGTTATTATTAAAAATGAAAGGTATAGTTATTTTATGAGCTCAAGTTTAAATATCTTAGATTAAAATACTACAAAAGAAAACTATACAAAAAAAGCCTACGTTAACCTTTTAATTACAAGAAACTAAAACATTTAAATATCTATCAATTAAAACCTAGTATAATTAAACTTTTATATTCTATTACAACAAATTTAAATAGCAAACATATATTTTTCTTCATACAGCATATTGAATGCAACATTTTGCTCCTAATACATATATATATAACTGTTTAACAACCAAGTTAACAATAAATTACAATCATGCTGCAATACGTGTAGAACAAACAATTGGTGGCAAACAATAAAGTAATATACATACATATATTGTAAATTTGCAAATTTCAAGTACAAGTTGCATCAGATGAAATCACCTTTTCTTTGTTTTAAACCCCATCTAGCCCTTTCTCTATTCTAGTTTATTATTAGAAACTTTAGTTAAAACAATAGTTTAGTTTTGTAATATAACTATTGTAGTAAAAGTAGTTGTTTTTGCATATACAAGGAGTAACAATGAAACAAATATGTAATGTTTATATTTCATACTCCTTCACAACCGCCAACATTGTCCTCACAATGTTTTATTTAAGTAACCACATTATTACTTTTCGTTCTAACTAACTAACTGCTTGAGAAAGTAAAGTATTGCACTATGAGTTTATAGTGGATATAAATAGAATTCAGTCAATAATCAATAAATATTAGGTTAAATAAGGGCAGTAATAAAGAATAAGAATAGTACTTTGAGATTTATTAATCGAATTTACGGCAGAAAATCTTATTTTAGAAGTTCGAGTTTTACAAAACTAAATTTCACGTTCAATATATATATATTTTTTTTTTTTTTTTTTGGCTATTTATACGCAAAGTCAACATTTTCTTATTTATATATTTTGTAATTGATGTACTTAATCTACTCACAGAAAATTTTTTTAACTATTGGAATATAGCATTAACAAATTAAAAGCCTAATTTGGGGCATTATCCACAAAATTAGATATCATAATTTTCACTTAGAAACTGTAAAAAGGTATATTTTTATAACGAATTCAACAAAATTCACTTGAGTCCTCCTTAAAAAAGAAAGGTATGTATTAAAACACTAGTGCCAAATTAAATAGCGATTGAAAATATTGCAACATTGCAAGAGATAACCCATCAAAAACTTTACCTACCCGATAATCCAATGTATATTACATTACCAAAAAAAGGTAACTTCTGATAATTCGGATGAAAACTCATTACCTGTATATGACGATGTTCACGAACTCAAGGGTCCACACTACTAAATACTTATTTTTAAACAATCAAATAAAAAGTAATAAATTGCTATAAAATAAAAAAAGTTGCCTCAACTGAGATTTGATCCTAGACAAAACCATTTGTACATGTTTTAAAAGGTACTGTCTTACTCACTACGCCATGTATACGTTAAGTTTGCTTGCGTTAGTAATAGTTTTAATATACAAATAGAAATTCAAATCAAAGTTTGGGCTTGAACCGACAACTTTTTAGTGAACTGAACTAAATGAACCCGTTATTTACCAGTAACTAATTATTCCACTACTCAAAGAAATGAGAAAATAATTTCAACTCATTAACAGGTAATGAGTCTAGTAAGCAGTAGTTATTACCGAATGTCAAAAAATTTTTGCTGGAAAGTTAAAAAAATAAATATTTTACTTTTTATTTCGAGGCATTTAACTTTTCTATCATTCTTAAGATTCTAAAATGATAACATGTCCATTTAACTGACTCTAGGCTATTCAGCTATTGACTTATTTTATATCAAAATTAAGACTTTAGATAAAATCCAATTTTTGTGATTTTTGACAAACACACCTGCAAATATTGAACAACGGAAACAAATAACATGGGAAATTATTTATCCATAATAAAATCTGTTTTAGTAAAGATATCCTAACGAAATTTTTGGTGAATATTGGCTTTATGACTTGTAGTTTAATATAATTTAAGACTAATAAATAATTTTATTCTTTAAATAACTGAAAAAATTACAAAACCGGTCGATATGGTAAAAAATCTGAACCAAGATCTTGCAAAATTGAGATGCAAATAACTTGAAAATTATGAGCGATAAATAAAATTATCTGAACGAGAAGGTAGATATCTTTAAAAAATACAAAAATCTTTGAATTCGGATAAGAAACAAAAATTTAGTTAACATTTTTCAATATTAGAGATACTTTATTTGATCCGTAATAGCTTCACTCTTAAAAAGGTCTGTAGGGATCCTTTCATAATATAAAATTGTACACTCCTTTCCTTATAGAAAATAAACTAGTGGGTGAATTATTTTAAAATGATATTTTTTGTATGACTGTTATGTTCAAGTTCTGAATGGGTGAATTATTTTAAAATGATATTTTTTGTATGACTGTTATGTTCAAGTTCTAAACATAAAAAAATTAATTCGTTCCTGTTGGTTTTTAAGGAAATATCTGATCTTTTCCAGAATTATTCTAACTAAAGGTTTTATTGTATTTTGGTCTCTTTTTTGCTCGAATAAGTCCGCTTATTTTTAAACTCCGTTTCATTTTATGCTGAGCTTTTAATGTCCTTTAAATTATTTTTTACTAGAGTCCACTATCTTTCAATTGCACGGAGTTTCTTTCGGTACAAACTCTTACAATTTCTTTGTTACAACTCCATTTTTTTGTTGTAATGAGAAGAAGTGAGAACAGGCCAGAAAACAGGGCATACACTGAATTTTATTAGGAAAGGGAGAATTTTTTCCAAAGGCACTCATTCACGTATATTTCTGTGTTAATACAACCATTTTTTAAGAATGAAGTGCTTCATTCCTGCGTATGCATATTACTTCCCAAATCAAAAAATTTCTTAGAAATTTTGATTTCTTTGAAATACGAAATTTTTCTGCCATAATACCTCTAGCAACTGCGACATAGAATTCCAGGCTAGGAAGTTGAAAAAAGTCACCCTGTACGAACGTTTCATCGTCTACTATACAGAAATAAAATTTCTGAAAAAATTCGTCCGAAGTACTTTCATGTTATGTTTTACCTCCAAATTCTTGATTGTGTTTCTATTAGGTTTTTTTTTTTTCTTACTTTATAAGTTTTCAGGCTAGACTTCCTTTAAAATTTTCTGATAAAGATTTAAAGCAATTAACTTTTTGTGACACTTTTCATCCAGAGATGAGGTGATTTTCTCTCAAAATACTTTCTATTTTGCCTGAGTCCTACAGCCTGAAGATACTAT
The DNA here is from genome assembly GCA_951394005.1 of Protophormia terraenovae. Taxonomy (NCBI): domain Eukaryota; kingdom Metazoa; phylum Arthropoda; class Insecta; order Diptera; family Calliphoridae; genus Protophormia; species Protophormia terraenovae. The sequence goes on from OX596073.1 coordinate 152,436,887, forward strand.
TTGTCTTCCATTACCAGGTTACCATTCAGTGATCATGAATTCTTTGTATAATATTATGATTCAAGAAACTGTATTTTGCGGCACAACATCCCTCCCTGCAATTATTTTATATGTCCAATGCAAGATTTCATGAAAAATTTGAATTATGGGTTTAGGTGTTTTTTGTTAAACTTCCATTTTAAGCAAAACCCATATTGCTATTACCATGAAACTTAGCACATGGCAATTGAGCATAATGGCAAATACAAACCAGTTAACGGAATTATTAATTTTCTACCACATCAAAAGTTATAAGCCCAAGATCATGCACGGATTTTTTCGTGCGCAGTCCTTAGAATAAATATAAGTAAATTTCTAAAAATTTTCAGCTCATTACATCTATTTAAAAAAAGCAGTAATAATAAAATCAATTATTCTAGTTATTAATATTATCATTTTGATGATTGGAGCAAAATCAATTAAAAATTAATTAATATAAACAATTTCGTTTTTGAAGTCATTTTTTACTTTTTTCTTTGGGTGTCTATGTATGTGTAATTTGTTTTGTAAATTCAGCTATAAGTAGGTACAGATTTATGTACAAATATTTTATATTCCGCCACACAGTGCAATTGAGCCTGAACCTTTATCTTAGTACCAGACCCTAATGCATAAACTAAGAAAAGATTCGTTCCCCTCATCGCTTCAGTTTTTATATATTAACTAGGCCACTTGAGCAAACTTGAGCAATATAAAACTTAAACATACCTTTTGTTCTCTCAAAGCTATGAACATTGACACCTTTTTTCTTTATCCCATCGTCTTAAAGTATCCTCTCTCATACATTTCCTCTGTACATGTATTTTTCCTTATGATTATCTAAAAGATGAGTCACATGTATTCCTTAGTATCCTTTGAGGTGTTCTCTACCCTGTTCTTAAAAAACTTTTCGCAAATGTCCAATATATAGATTTATCTACATGAAAATTAATTAGCAAAAGGAGAAAAAAAATATTCCTTAATTGACAGAACGTTTAATATTAGTCGAATACAAAACAGAAATAAAGTTTGTAACTACTTTAATTACTATTGAGTCAACATACAACCCATTGTGCCATACAATTTTATACTTTACACTATTCTTAGGAATAGGAAAGTAATTGATAGAACAAAAACAACAACTTCTTAACCATACTGTATACACATATGTACATGTATGTAAAATAACAATTCTAATATGCAGGGACCGGATTTATAGGTATAGGTATAACATATTTTAAGGAGTCATTAAAAAAATATATTAATTTTATTTCCCCTATTGAATAAAATACAAAACTATAACTACTTTTTTCAAATAGAAAAAGCAAAAAATAGTTAAGGGTATCAAGCGGATTTTAATGGATTTGTTGATTTAAAATAAACCCCTAAAATATGCTTTTAAAAATATATAATATGCACTTATATAAGTGTAAATTTCTAAAAGCATATTTTAAAGTCTTATTTTACATCTATAAATGCTTGTAAATCCGGTCTCTGATAATATATACCTAAGATATACATAAATGTAAATAAATTTACATACATACAATCTTTAAACATCCTTTAGAACTCTCATCATTAAACCATATGTGTATTTATATGAATAGTTTGCCTGTTTTGTATACTTTTCAATACACACACACACATTCAGTTTTTCTTATTCTCACTATAGTTTAAATTTGTTTAGCTATTCTTATAACTGCTGCATGTTTTTAGTAGTCGTCGTACTTCATATAACACAATGTATATATTTATTGCCAGTTTTTTTTTATTGCTATTTTACAGTTAGTGGGTGCTATTTGTTATTATGTGATATTAGAACCGCGGGTGTTTATTGCAAATTGTTTATATTTTAACAAGATATTCTTTCTTCATTCATATTGAAAATGTTTCAATCTTGTAAAAAAAAAAAAAAATGAAATTGAAAAAAGATTCGGCTGTGCCGAATCTTTGATACCCTTCACCATATTACCATATTACCATCTTACTATCTTATCGACATCATATTACCATATTACCGACAAGTAATAAAATTTTCGCCTTAACGTATGCTTTCATATTTTCACATATATAAATCTAAATTTTTTTTCAAACTACGAAAATTTGAATATATAAAAAAAAACAATCATAGCAGGCTATGTTTTTAAAAAATAAACAACAACAACAATTCCATATTTATATATTTTTTTATGTGTATATATACAAACTGGCTGCATATACAAAGAACAACAACAACACTGTTATTCATTATATTACTTCTGTTGCTAACGAAACTACTTGTCTATACAAAAAACAAAAAACGTCACTAATAGTCATTACAATGCTTAATATACATGTTTGTGTATGTATTTATGTATATTCTTAACAGATATGTTTTAGTTTTTAAAAATAAACAACAACAATTCCATATCTATTTATTTTTGTACAGACTGCATATACAAAGAACTACAACAACACTGTTATTCATTATATTACTACTGTTTCTAACTAAACTGCTTGTCTATACAAAAAACAAAAAACGTCACTAATAGTCATTACAATGCTTAATATACATGTTTGTGTGTGTATTTATATTCTTAACAGATTTGTTTTTGGGCCATAACTCTGTTGATTATAAACGAATTTGGTTTATTAAAAAAAACGAAATTTTATAAAAACATTTATGACTGATCTATATAAAAATAAAAATCTGTAGCTTGAACAAGGGCTTCAAAAATAAAAAATTCGTTTTCCCCGATATCTCAGTTATTACTGAACCGATTTATTTAATTTTTTCAGAACAAAAATTAAGAAAATAATTTCCGAGCCTCCTTTGAAAATTCGAAGTCCCTGGTATATGCAGAGGCTTCAGAAACTGAAAAACCGGTTTTTAAAGCATATCTCCGCCATTTATAAACCGATTCTGCTGATTCAAAAAACCGAAATTTTATAAAAATATTTGTGACCGATCTGTATAAAAATAAAAATCTATGGCTTAAACCAGGGCTTTAAAAAATAAAAAATGCGTTTTGTCCGATATCTCAGTTATTATTGAACCGATTTATTTCATTTTTTCAGAACAAAAATTCAGAAAAAAATGTCCGAGACTTCTTTGTAAAAAGGAAGTCCCTAGTATATACAGAGGCTTCAGAAACTGGAAAACCGGTTCTAAAAACCGGTTTTCTTAACATATCTCCGCATTGTATGAACCGATCTTGCTGAATTCCAATAGCAAAATTCTCGAAAGCATTTCCGATCGTTTGATATATATATTATATATGTCAGTTATCGGTGGGCTTCATAAACGCCATTTCAACCGACACACGGACGGACGGTCGGTCGGACGGACGGACGGACATGGTCCTATCGTCATCATTTCTTACAAGGATCCCGGAAATGTAAACTTTTTTGCTCTCCGACGAAAATTGTGGGAATTACAAACGGAATGACAAACTTATATATACCCTTTACACCTGTGGTGAAGGGTATAAAAACTCAACATCATCAGTATGCAGCTAAGACAAGATGTTGCATACAGAATAACATAAAGTCGTTGATGAGAAGTAAATTATTCCACACATATTTAAACAATTATAGAAAATTTATACATCAAAATTTTGTGCAGGGCTGTGTAAAAACAAAAAAAAAGTGATGTGCTGCAATTTAAAATTGTTTAAATATTCAATAAAATCCTAACTTTAATAAATTTTAATTGCTACTGAAAACTTTTCACGTAAAAAAAAGTTATAGCAAACGGATGCTGCAATATATATATATATATATATATATATATATATATATATATATATATATATATATATATATATATATATATATATATATATATATATATATATATATATATATATATATATATATATATATATATATATATATATATATATATATATATATATATATATATATGTATATATATATATATAAATATATTTTTTTTTTTTTTTTTGCCCAATATAAATATAAATTTAATTTTTCAGTGATATACTAAAATTATAAAATTTTTTTAAATGATGAATATTTTTCTAACTTTTTATGAATTAATATTTTTTTTTTTTTTTTTATTCAGGCTCAAGTTCATTATTGTAATAATTTTTTAGAATACAGAAAAATATTATTAGACACTACCAGGATGGAATGCATTTTCTGATCCGCTACGATCTTTGTCAGCATACATTTTTGCCTTTTAGTGCTAATCCTAAAGATCTTTCATTTAACTCACACTTTTGAAGAATTAGAATACGTAACTTCATTACTTTATATATTCTAAATTCTTAAGTATTAAGTTGAAATAACTTTACAAAAGCTTTTTCTTACTTTTCAAAAATAATTAAAATTACAAAATATTTATTTTGTTTATATTTTTCTTACCACATTTATTTTAAAGCCACTTTTATTTCAAATTGTCTTATAGGGAGTAGTAGCCCCATACAAATTAATCTAATATCTAATATGGCATCAAAAGAGGTAACAAAGCGCACCGGGTTAAGCTGGTATTTTATATATATCGTCCATTCTATGAAAGAACGCCCAAAAATATACCAAATGTCTTTCGATTTTTATAAAATTTTACACGTATAAGGTCTATGGGTGTCTATATAGATTTCCGTATTCAGATTCGCTAAATTCAAAATTTGCGATTTTATTTCGCTTTTCAACCTAAAAAATCTCGAAAGTATGCAACCTTAAATACAAATATTTCTGGGAAGGCTTTGCGGAAATTTATGATTTAAACGGCATTTGAATTGTAATTATATCATCTTAAACAAGAATATTTTACAAACAAAAAATACTTTTTAAAAATGCATTTTAATGCAATTCCATTTTTAAAATGCATTTTTCTTTAAATATGCTATTAAATTTGTATACCCACTATAAAAAAGATATATTGATTTTGTCATTCCGTGTGTAACATGTCGAAGGAACCATTTAAGACCCAACAAAGTATATATTTTCTGCGTCCTGGTTAGATTCTGAGTCGATCTAGCTATGTTCGTCCGTCTGTCTGTCCATCTGTCTGTTGAAAGCAGGATAGGGCTCGAACGGGACAACCTAGGGGGACGAAATTTAGCACAAATATTTATTTTATATAAGGTTTGTTTTGTATTGAAAATGGGCTAAAAACTACACAGAAAAAACTAAATTTCAAATTCTATAATAAAATTCATAAAGTCAGTAATTTTATTTACTGAATTTACACGATACTTACAGGGAGCATTTAGAATGGATCCATCCTGTAAATATATATTTTTCACGAATATAAAAATACCACTTTTTGAAATACGCGACCGCGAAATTTAATTCGCGAATTTTCCGCCAAAAATTCAACATGAAAACATGTTTCAGGTATCATTTTAAAGGTAATTTCATTAGCTTTAAATATTTGCCTTAATAAACATTGTAACGTAAATATTTTGGAAGATATTTGTATTTTTAAAAACACAATTTTCTTAATTTTTGAGATATTACAAATCGCGAAATATTGCGGTTATAAAACTTAAACTCGGCAATTGCGTTACCAGCGTCAATATTAATATTCTTATCGAATTTCATTAAATTCGGATGATTTTTTGGAAAAATTTACGATTTTTCAATTTCATTACAAACAAAACAATATCAGTTGCAAAAAATATTTCGTATTTATTATGACAATTATTGTTATAACGCCTGAAATATTGCGAGTCCCAGAATGCCACTTACTACGCTTATAGAAAACATTTTAAACATTAACATATATTTTTTAAAAATTTTTAAAAAGACCACTTTTCGAGATATTTGCCCGCGAATGAAAAATCGCGAGATATGGACCATTTTGATGTTGAGAAAAAAATCATATTACACGTCATATTAAAGGTAATTTTGATACCTTTAATATGCCATATCAATAAATCTTATATAATAAATACTTCGAAAGATATTTTTATCTGAAATTTTGAATAAGTCTTAGTTTTGACAAGAATAATGATTGTACGAAATATCATTAAATTCGGAGAGGTAAAGTCAAAAATTGTAATTTTTCGTGTTGGTTTTAAATGGAATGACTCCTATATAGTATCACATTACTCACGGTTAGATCCCTTAAAGCAATCAGGTTGTTATTTATATTTTTCTTTGTTGAAAATTGTGAATAAATAAATTATTTTCTTAATTTTAATTGAAATTGTCAAAAAAAAAAAAAAAAAAAAAACATTCTTTTGTTTTTTAAGAAATATTTGAAATTTTTACAATCTATAAAATAAATATTAAAATCAAATAAATGCGTTTATAGAATTTATTTTAAAGCCAAATAACAAATTGATAAAAAAAAATTTTTGTCATAATTTTTTCTGTGTAGAAACACAGGGTGTCCGTTTCATACTTTTCTGCTGATATTTCTTAAACAAAAGCATGTACGAAATTTTGTATAAATAGTTTGAGGGTCGATATAAACTTGGAAACTAAAAATGGGCGTGGTCCGCCCACTTTACCGACCACTTCCCATATATACAACGACCAATGTAAACTCGGAGACAAAAATGGGCGTGGTCCGCCCACTTTACAGCCCACCTCCCATATAATGTAAAATTTTAAAAAGTTGAAAGATTCGGCCGAGCCTAATGTAACATTCGCGCTTGTTTTTAATACTATATCAAAATCATTTAATTTTTGTATTAAAAATTAAAAATACTCTATAATTAGCGCCATCTGGAGGATTTTTAACGTAATATATTGGATTCAAAAAATATATTTTTCTATACCTTAGTTGTTTCTTAAATTTCGAAATTATTTTTATAATTTTTTTATTTTAATTTAGCAAAATAAATTACTTCAACATTGAGAACTCTTTGAAATTAAAGTAAAAACAGAAAATCAGACACTTTTTCAATTTAACTTTTTTTAAAGTTGTGACAAAAAATAGGCTCTAATTCTTTTTTATTCTGTTAAATAACTGTAAAGACTTATATAAACTGTAAAAAAAAATTTCTAATTTTTTTATACTCTTCATCAAATTCAATGAATTGTAAGGTTTTAAGTAAAAAATATGTGTAAATTTGAGCAACAATATATATTTATTCGAAACACTATATTTTGAAAATAATAATAGTTTTAATTTTAAAATATTCTGAGGTATTAATTTTTGAAAATTTTTTTCCTAAAACAATTTAAAACCAGCTTTTTGATTCATTAATTTTTGCTTTAAATTCTCTGACTTTAGAGCCCTCTGTATCCATAAAAATATTTTTTTCCAAAAAAATCTTTTTAAATTATATGATCTAAGGAGTGAGATCGAAAAAATCTTAACACACATTTTGCCTCATAACTTTTTTCAGAATCAATATTCAAATTTTTTTTCATCTAGTTATCATGAAAAAATACTTCAGTTATTATTTTTAATAACAACCATGTTAATTTGTCCTTATTTTCATCAAAATAAGTGACGAAAAAGATTTACGTCCTACAAGTTATTAAAAAATGTCAAAAAATCCAAATAGGTCTTACAAATAATTGGTCGCAGAATTAAATGTAACCGTTTCTAATGTTATTAAACAGTATCAGTAGAATTTGACTATTGATGTGAAACCAAGTTCGAGAAGAAAAAAGGACCACATAATATTGGGAAGGCCAGATAATTTAAGGCATATTGAAAGGAACTCCAAACACATCTGGTAGAAAATCAATTCAGTTTTCTCAGTGCTGCGACTATTTGGTGCGAAAATTTAAAGCTAATGGGAAAATTGATAACATATAAAGTTCAAAAAATTCCAAACTGGAATTCTGCAAAAAAAATTACAAGCCAAAAATAGGACCCGAAATTTAAAACCAAACTTCATACAAAAATACTCAAGCTGTACAATTGACGAAGAAACGTAGGTGCTGGGAGAATCTTCGCAGCTTGTGTCTTAAAAATTTATATTGCTAATGCTCGAAGCAATGTTGGAGATAAATTTAAGACCCAAAAGCAGCAAAAATTTCTTACAAAATTCATGGTATGACAAGCTTTTTGCAGTTGCGGCAAAACAGGAAAGTCATTTGATACATTCGGATCTATAAATACCAAAATATGCATAAAGGAATATTTGCAAAAAAAGACTTCTTCTTTTCTTAAGAAAGCACAACGTGTCCACATATTTTTTTACCCATTTGGTATCACTACTGTAAGAAAGCTCTGGAGTGGTACCAAGTCAATAACATAGTTTTAATACCAAGAGAGGTCAATTTTCAAAATTGTCCATAGCTTAGACCAGTGGAGAGAAATTGAGCTCTTGTGAAAAATGAATTCAAGAGCACAAAAAAGGTGTCCCAAAATACCGAAGATTTTAACAGAAGATGAGCACACTGTTCCAAAAAAGTGACTGAAGCAACTATCAAATCTCCAAAGGAAGGGTTACCAAAAATGGTCCACAATTTTATAATTAGTGGTTAGAACCATAAAAATTATATATTTCTGTGATCTGTGCTAAATTATCAAATGATTAAAAAAATAATGAAAACTCTAAGATCAATCGTTTCCAAGTTATTGAATATTATGTATGTTAAGAATTTTTCGATCTCACTCCTTATATTGTTACCTTCCTAAAAACATATTTCAACACAATGAAAGATTTTTTTATTTTTTTTGTCTATGGAACAAATTCTGGCACAAAAAGAATCTTATAACTATAAGAATGTAATTTTTTGCTTATTAAATAGCAAAATAAAACGTGATCATTAAAATGTAGCTATCACCTTTCCCTGAAATAAACATAATTTTTGACCCATGTATGGACGGACTGACGGACATAACTATTCTGCCATAAATAAACAAATATTGATATCAACTTACTCTAAATTAAGCATCACTTTCGACCTGTCATATTCCAATGTGAATTGGCCCCATAAAACTTATACATTCATTCATGCTTTTTAGCTTGATAAAAGCAACAATACAATTTTTTTTTTTTTAATTATATATTTCAACACTTGTGTTGTTATCTGAAGTCTTGGCTTAAAGCAAAGCGTTTTAAAAGAAACTTGTTTTTATCATTAATTCATTCATTGGAAATATACGGTCAATGTCAAGATCATGGTTTAATTTACTACTAAATAATATGTAAATAAATAATAATGAAGTAATAAACACCATTTCCAACATTTACTTTTTATAAAAATTTTTAAGCCCAACTAGAGGGACGGACAGACATCGTTTAATTGATAAAAAAAAATATGCATTGTATGCCAAATACTAATGTTTTAAAAAAACAATAAAAATAACTTCTATAAATAAAACTCAACGATCTTAATATATTCAACTGCAATGCTGTTTTTGTGGTCTACAAATTAAAAATCAAAACAGGTTTAAATTATTTAAATAAAAAACAGATATTAACAATTTAAATCAACTTGATAGACATGTTAAAGTAAACAATAATATTGATAGAAATCTTTTATTTTCACAAAAAAATAATAACAATAATATTTGATAAAACTATCAAAGTATTTTTAAACATAAAAATACTGCATTAGCAAAACTACTATAAAGTTGATAGTAAGAAATATTAAAAAAATAAAATAACTACTACTTTTTAATAATTTTTATAAACTCATAAATTTTATTATAAGAAAAATATTACAAAGTTTTGAAATGAATTATGTTTTTTTTTTTTTTACAAAAAAAGTCTAACTCAAAGAAGTTTGCTATATCTTACACATCCTAACTAAAGTTATAAACTTTTGATCCATCAATATATTTTGGATAAATGAAATTTACTTCTTACTTGCAACTGCTACTGACAGACGTCATAATATAAATTATTTTTTGCCTTGAAATTTTTTTGTTTAAAGGAGACGGGAGGCTGGCTTGGTTGCATTGCAACAATAATACCATCAGAAAAATAGTTGGAAAAATTAAAAAGAAAAATCAACTAAACTTTATGATACCAAATGGTATTCTTTTGTAACAAATTGTTAAAAAATACTCTTTTAACAACTTCTGTCTTAATATTTCCCTTTTTTGCTTTTATTTGTAAAATGTTCTTCTTTACATAGCTGGTATATATTGTTGCAGTAGCAGCCGATAAAATTGTGCAACATTTTGTTAAATTTCTTTACGAGTTCAATAATAAAGTTAGAAATTCATTGTGTTTTAAAGAAAAATACGAAAGAAAGAATAACTAAAATTATGTAAAGAATTAAAAAAAAGTAGACCTTCAAGTTTTAGAGCACACTTTGTTCTCAAGCAATTAATATTGGTAATAATTTCTACTACAATATTTCCACAAAGAAATAATATAGCCCATTAAAAAAATTTTCTATAGAAAATTTGTTTATGTGGACTATAGTACACTACAAACATTTTCTGTAGAAAATTTATTTATGTGGTCTTAAGTCCACTACAAAAAATTCCAGAGCAAAACGAAAGGACAAACGTAAAAATGCACAATAAAATCTAAAATTTTCTATGTGGACTATAGTCCACATAAACAAATTTTCTATAGAAAATTTATTTATGTGGACTATAGTCCACTACAAAAAATTTTCTATAGAAAATTTGTTTATGTGGACTATAGTCCACTACAAAAAATTTTCTATAGAAAATTTGTTTATGTGGACTATAGTCCACTACAAAAAATTTTCTATAGAAAATTTGTTTATGTGGACTATAGTCCACTACAAAAAATTTTCTATAGAAAATTTGTTTATGTGGACTATAGTCCACTACAAAAAATTTTCTATAGAAAATTTATTTATGTGGACTATAGTCCACTACAAAAAATTTTCTATAGAAAATTTATTTATGTGGACTATAGTCCACTACAAAAAATTTTCTATAGAAAATTTATTTATGTGGACTATAGTCCACTACAAAAAATTTTCTATAGAAAATTTATTTATGTGGACTATAGTCCACTACAAAAAATTTTCTATAGAAAATTTATTTATGTGGACTATAGTCCACTACAAAAAATTTTCTATAGAAAATTTATTTATGTGGACTATAGTCCACTACAAAAAATTTTCTATAGAAAATTTATTTATGTGGACTATAGTCCACTACAAAAAATTTTCTATAGAAAATTTATTTATGTGGACTATAGTCCACTACAAAAAATTTTCTATAGAAAAGTTATTTATGTGGACTATAGTCCACTACAAAAAAATTTCTATAGAAAATTTATTTATGTAGAATAATTTCTATAGAAAATTTGTTTATGTAGAATAATTTTCTATAGAAAATTTGTTTATGTAGACTATAGTCCACTATAAAAAATTTCTATAGAAAATTTATTAATGTGGACTTTAGACCACTACAAAAAAATGTCTATATAAAATATTTTCATGTGAACATTTTCTATAGAAAATTTTTTGTATTTTTTATTCATTGAATGTTGTTAATTTAAATACATATTGAATATCAATGAATTTCATAATACTGCATAAATCTTTAAATCAACAATCTTCAATTTCCAATTCTGACAGTCCAATTTTATTAAAATAACTTTTAACTTTTGTCATGCATTTCTTAAAGCTATTTTCATGGTTAAACGCTTTCATAACTACTAGAAATGCTATCATGATCCTTATATTCCTTACAATTGCAAATAATCCACACTTATACAACCTTACATACATATAATTTATATAACTGTGTATATATAGTACATATAAGTTTGTGTGTGTGTTTAAAATTATAAAGCTTATAAGTGAGTTTAGTTAATAATCATATGTTTGTGCTCCATTTGATCCTTGAGGGCCAGTGTATTATAGACTACTGTATGATTGTAAGTATAAATAAGTATTTGTCTTTCACAGTCAGCCAAGTCAACACATTATTATGCATGACCATTGCGCTAGTAAGAGGACGATGATGATGATGCTGTCCTTAAGTTGTAAATGAAAACCAAAATGGTCAGAGCAAAACGAAAGGACAAACGTAAAAATGCACAATAAAATCTAAAAAAAAGAAAAAAACCTAATAGAAAATGCAATTTTCTTTAGTATTTTTCTATAATATTTTGAAATCGCATGTTAACACAATTATTACATTTGACAGAAAAAGAAATTGAAACTAAAATGGAATGTTGGAAAAAAATGGAACTGCATAAAATGCATAGTTTCACTAGTGTAAACTTACATTTATAAAGATGAGCAAAAAAAAATAAAATAATTCATACAAACACTGCTCTGGTATTTTTACTTGTACTCATGTTGGCAAACCAAAAATTAACTTACAAAAATATTTTTAACAGCTAAAAGTAAACTACTTGCATCAATGCAAAAAAAATGAAATGTTAGAAAGTGAGAAATAAAACAGTTCAGTTTAGTCGTGCGTATAATATTTGAGTTCTAGTTTTTCTAATCTTTTTTTTTTCACAAATGATTTTTTATTATTTCTGCTTTTTTTCTTGAGTTAAGGGATTGCATCAAATGTTTGGAAATATATTGTGTAGGAAAATGTAGTTAAAAAGTCACTGAAAATGATAAATTTATGGCAAATGATAATTGTTATATTGTTCTTAAAAAAAGGGAGAGAGAGAGAGAAAAAAAAATAAATCTCACATAAATTAAATGTTTAAAACAGATGAATATGTTAGTTGCATGTTGTTTATGCAAACTTAAAAATCTTGCAGTTTAATTATTTAAGTATAATGAATATTAAAATTGTATTCCCGGAGGACATTTGTATGGAGGCCAGGTGAAATAATGGGCCGATCATGACCAAATTCAATAGACTTGTGCAGAAAAAATAATATGTATCAAATTTCATAAAATTATTTTTAAAATTGCGACCTGTACTTTGCGCATAAGCCTATGGACAGAAGGAGGGACATGGTCAAATAGACTTAGAAGGTGATTCTGGGTCGAACAGTTGGGGGTTGGCTGATTTTTTTCTCTGCGTTACATAATACGCCAACCACCGATTGAAATAATGAACACATTTGAACAATAGGCTTCGTTCCTCTATTATACAAGTTCTATGTACAAATTCCATTAAGTGATCCAAATCGGCCTGTAGTTTATTTAGACATACATGAACTATTGGATATATATACATATATATATATATACATACAAGAAAGCTAAAAGTGATATACACTATCGGAAAAAATAAAGTGCGGTTTTTTACTCTGGCTCATAATTATTGTCTTCTAGGTTTATAATGGTCTACATTTTAGGTGTCCAGGTATTTGTCGTATTATATTCTTTAAAATAATATGCAAAAGAAGTTTTTAAAATATGTGTATTTCGAGTTTGGGGCAAAAGTGTTGTGTTAGTCATGCATTTTGTGCGACATATTAAAGTGACACTTTACATTATTTCCTAAAATTTTTTAAATTTTTTGATACAAAATGGCTAAAAGTGCTAAATTTTATTATTCTATTCATAAATTCTATTAAAATTATTATTGCATTTGAAAAATAAGGATAAATTCGACCATATTATCAGTAAGTCTTCGACCACAATCCAGTACGATTTCTTGATTCCTGCTAGAGAAAATTAATTAATATTAACGTAGGATTAACGTAATTGCCTTTAAAGTGCAATATTTTAGAATCTGATGTAAAAAAAAACCATTTCATTATACAAAATTACAATTTAGAATGAAAATAATAATAAATTGAAGGCGAGAAACCCTAATACTGCGAAGTAAAGTCGTAGCTATATCGCAATTCTCGCCGAAGAGAATCTCTTATTTCTAAGCGGAGAGATAAAGGACGAAGTAATTTTAGTTATACAAGCCTAACTGTCCAGACAAGGTTCAAACAAATGGGTTTCATATGTACCAAATTTAAGAAAAAATTTTTTATACGATCTTTGAATACAAAAGTTTAAAACTTCAGATTTTTCCATGGCAGTTTCCAAAATTTTCTCATTTTTAATAAGATTTATGTTTATTCATCCAAATAACTGCATTTTAGAATGGTTCTGGGACTTTAACGATTATTTTTCTATTACGGGTCGCTTTGTTATATAAGCATAAAAATTATGTGACTTTAACTTAGAATAGGTACTTCTAAAACTCCTATGTTTGAGGCTTTTCCTGGCAGTAAAAGCTAATATATTTATAATTACTTCTTTCTTCATGTACTTAAATGATGAAACTCATTCTCTTTTGACGAGAATATTGATATCGTTACGATTTTACTTCGTAGTCTTAGGGTTAACCATTAACAACGATATATCACATTCTGCAATCGGACTTAAAATGGCGACGCTATACACAAAAAACAAAAAGGGCGGTATTTTTGGGCGTGGCAAAAAAATATTTTTTGCATTTTTGGAAACCTCAGTAACTATTCTTTCATTCCAAGGGGTGACTGGCACAACTTATTTTTTTTTTTTTTTTTTGTATGAAGACCGACCCGCTCTAGTGTATATCCTACGTATACATAAGTTTCTATTTAATAAAAATAAAAATTATATAAAAATATTATTTTTTACTGACTCTAAAATTTATTTTACTTTTTTCCGTTTTCTTACTTTTTTGAGTAAAAATATATATATTTTTTTTTTTTTTTTTTTTTTTAATTTGTCTTTTTTTACTAATTTTGCTAGAATTTCGAATGAACAAACTTATTGATTTTAACAATTTTACTGTTTTCATAAAATATGCTCACCAGTCTACATTTTTGAGGGGGAGTTAACTAGTTTAGTGTTAAATCAATCTATATATATCAAGTAACTAAAAATATTCAATCAAATATATAAATTTGAAAAATCTCGCTTGACTTTATTTTCTAAACTAATAAACTTGAAACTTTGTTAATAAATTAACCATTTTTGACCAATGCTGGACGTAAAGTAAAAATCGTAATAAAATAAAAAATTTCTTTATTATCCATTTTTGAAGCCTTGTCTTTGAAATATTTAAAAAGATTTTTTTTTTATTAATTTAAATTTTAGAAAAAAGTGAAAATGAAAAAAAAATAGTTTTTCGTATTAACTTTTATGTCTTGCCTTTGATTTCTAGATTTGGTAATCACAGGTGGTTGTGGAGGTTATGCTGATGTTTGTAACGCACAGTACAAATATCGGATCTCCACCTTAAACTATACCGTATACAGAATCACCTTTTGAATTGATTTAGCGATTTCCGTCCGTTCGTTCGGCTGGCTACTGTCTGTCCATGTAAATCTTGTGTACAAAATACAGGCATAGGGGTTTAATGGTCATAAATGCCCTAGAGGTATTGGTTTACCACAGATCTAATATATATCGCCATCCCGAATTTTTGTGCTCATACACAATAGAGTGGAATATCATATTTTCGGTTTCGAACGACTATATCTATCTTACTCGTTTTGTACTAGATGTGTTCAACTTTGAGACTGTCAAATTATCACAGAGTGATAACAAAATGGTTTATCTAAAAGCTTAGGTCCTCCCATAGAGTAATAAGAAAGTAACCTCGTAATCCCAGTTTACTTAATATTTGTTCAGGTACCGTAATATTTTTTTTCCGCATTTATTTACTACTGTTTTTAATTTTTCTTATTTTTTTATTGTTTTTTTTTTTTTTTTTATAGTATTTTGAAATTATGTGCTGTTGTTTTACACAAACAAAATACAAGATATTGTTGTTTTTGTAGTTTCCAGTCACTTTATAATTACATTATGTAACCTCCTCTACAACGCTCCTATACATTACAATTCGAACTTTAGCTTAGAAGAAACAACACATCGTTCTCATTTTAAATTGTTAAATAATTCTGGAAGCCCCAGTATAAAATCACATATTTAGCTTTATTTTTTAGATATTTATTATGTTTCAAATAATAATTATAATTGATAAATACCTTCTTAATTATACCGATGCTGCTTAATCTTTTTATAACAAATTTATAAAAAAAAATTTAAATATAACTAAACCTTAATATGCTTTTAGTAGTCAAATATATTTATAATTTACAACACTAATTAATTCTTGTTTGCGATAATAAGAACAATGGTTCTCTAAATATTGTCTAATGTTTGTTTACTATTTGATACCATCAATTTAACAATTTTGAAATGTGTATTTTAGGAGCAGAAAATTATGAAATTTTCTTCCATACCCTATCTAACATCTAAACATATTTTATTCTTATACATATACAACGTGATAAAATTTTCTTAAAAAATATTATTTTAGCTAAATTTTTAAAATTAATTGCTTTTAAACATTTACACCTAAATAAATAACAACATAAAATTTGTACGAAAAGAACTAATGAAATAGATTTTTAATATTTCAACAATTCCCCTTAGATTAATTTCAAAAGACATCACAAATAACTACCAGCCACAAAATACTTAAATGTAACAAATTTTTAATATTTATTAGTAAATAAATTTTACCATTATTTACCTAAATATGCTTCATTAGAAACAAATTTTTGTTGTATATATAACAATTGATAAATAAAATTTTATAGTGGTCCATTCCGTCTACAACAATTTGTAGCTAAAAATTAAAATGGATACTGAAAAAAAACAAATAGTAAAATAATAAAATTTAATTTTGTAAACATTATATTAAATTATTTGCTACTTTCTATGGAAACATGCAAACACATGTATTTGCTCTTGGGATATTATGGAACTAAACAAGGATCAGAAAATAATTTTCATACATTTTTACTAAAAACACACACAATATTAATAATGCTAAACATTTTTGGAAAATCATATTGAAAAAAATATATATGTATAAAGAACCCTATAGATTTTATATGAAATTGTATGTCAAAAACTTAATAAATATTTAATTTTATATGTTTTGTAAATAGTTCTTTTGAGAGACGGTATCTGGTAATGGAGGCACTTAGGAGAAGAGTAATAAATTTATTGAGCTACATGGCTACAACTAAAATGCAATTAAGTTGAAAGTAGCAAAATGTAAATAAATTAAAGGAATTATATGGGTTTAATTATGAGGGAACTGTGGTTTTATAGAAAGATTTAAGATAAATAATTTTAAAAAGGATTTAATATATAAAATAGTTATAACATAACATCACTAGTGATAATTGGACATTTTTTAGTAACTACCACTTACCCTTTTCATTACTTAGAATAAATCTAATAATGATTTGTTTAAAAAAATTATTTCATATTACTATACATTAAAACTTAAAACGTTAGTATATGTACATTTTTTTTTTTTTTTCATTTTACATTATTTTTCTTTGATATTTAATTCGAGCCTAACCACTGTGTCCTCCTCTTATCTAAATAAAAGGGTTATTTTTTTTTATTTATTTATTATGACTATATCAAACCTATGTATATTGGCCTAAAATGACAATTAAGGTTTATTACTCTCGAATTGCTAAATAAGAAATTGTTACGACAGTCAACCAACATATTTGTTGTCCTTTTTGATTTGATAATAAAAATTTTCCAAAGAAAATCTCTGTATTAAAATTTTATTACTTAAATGTAAAAGACTACCAAAAAAAAAAAGAGGAAAACTAAAGGAATAATAAGTAACAAAACCACACAATAAACCCTTGATGAAAGGAACACACAAAATCAAAGTACAAAGTAAAATTTTATGGACATTGTTTAGTTGTGGTAAAAAGGAAAATGTTTAGTAAAAATAAGACTATAAAGAGAAAATTATTTAATTTTTGAAACAAAGATTTGCAAGAAATATACATAGATTTCGTTAAAATGAATTTCTCATTCTTACACAAAAAAAAATGATCATTTAACTGATTTATCAAAAATAGAAATTATTCCAATTACATTCTAATTTTTATCAATAATTCAAGTGCTAAAAATTCAAATTTTATAATATTTTTTACTAAAAATAAAACATTTTTTCGATTTTCAATTATTTGTTTTATTATAATTTTCAATTACTTAAATTTTTCTTCTGTATAGAATTTTTATTCTAAATAGTGTAAGAACCGAAAAAATGTAGTTAATTAAAAGATTTATCGAAGATAAAAGTCTTTTTAATTAATTTTTTTAATTTTATCAATTATTCATGTGCTTAAAATTCGAAAATGGTTATCTTTTTTACTAAAAATAAAACAATTTTTATAAAAAATATGATCAATTAAACAATTTGTCAAAAACTAATTTTTCTGAGTAACTGAATAAACAATTATTTAATTATATTATTAATTGAATTTCAATAAATTATTAACATTTGTAATTGAAATTGAATTTTATATTTTTATATCTAAAATTTATTCCAACAAATTAAATTGAAATTTTACTTAGAAATATCTTAAATCCAATTTCAATTACAAATAATACATATTCAACTATTTTATTAATTCAATTTCACAAACTATGATTACTTATTTTTATTTGATTAATTTATTAATTGATATAATAAAAAAAATAATTGAAAGCCAATAAATTGTTTTATTTTTACCAAGAAAAATTATTTTTGAACAAATTTCAATTAAATTATTAACTAGAATTTTTAAAATGATTTCAAATATTTTTGTAATAAAATAATTTACTCAAAATCAAATTATTCTAACAAATTAAATTCAAATTTTACATAGAAAAATCTAAAATCCAATTCCAATTACGAATAATACATATTCAATTATTTTATTGATTTAATTTCAATCTATTAAAAAAATACTATTCAATTATTTGACTTATCACTTATTTCTATTTATACTTGATCAATTCATTAATTGATACAATAAAAAAATAATTGAAAGTCTATAAATGATTTATTTAAAAATAATTGATGCAATTAAAAAATAAAATGGAATAGTTTTTTCCTTTCATAATTCGTTTAATAGACCATAATCTTTAAGCAAATATTTGAACAACATTGTGACGTTTTCCCTTTAATGCTTCAAATATTACAACAAACAAAATTTATATTTAAAGAAAAACCTCGCTTATCTCCGCTCCCTAAAAGAAATTCCAAAATCTGTCTCTGTTAGGATTTGCAGGATGAATATTTTTATAGGTAAAGCGAATTTTAATTTAAATTTTTTACAATGTCTGGGAGTCTCAAAATTATACATAAATCCTCTTGTTTCCGCTCCCTGATGGAAATTTTTATAACCAAATTTTAATTTTCTAGCGCATCTGGGTACTTCAGCTCCAGAAAGATAAAAAATACTTTTCAAATTACATATATATAATTCCACATATCTCCGCTCCCTGATATAAATTTAAAAATCTGGCTCCGTTAGGATTTGTAGGACGAATAGCTTTATAAATAAGCCGAATTTTAATTTTCTACCACGGAAGCTGGGAGCTTCAGTAAGCTGTGGAAAGAGAAAAAATGCTTAGAAAATGCCACATAAATCCGTTTATTTCCGATCCCTGATAGAAAATCCTGCTCCGTTAGGATTTGTAAGACGAAAAGGTGAGCCAATTTAAATTTTATACGTCTTCTGGGAGCATCAGAAAGCTCTGGAAATTAAAAAATTTTTAGCAAATTAAATATTGATAGAAGATAGATTCAGACCAAATCTTAATTATTTTATTAATAAGTAATATCATTGATTAAATCCAGAAAAATATTTTTTCTGTGCATTTAAGGAAAATATTTATATTTTTATATATTTTATTAATGAAATTATTTGTTAGTTACAATCGTATGTTATATTTTTGACATTCGAAGGACCAAATCAAAATAATAAATTAATCCATCAAAAAAAGAACTGAAAAAGTCATGATTTTAACATTGTGTTGTCATTGGAAGGAAGTACTTAGTGGTGAAAAAGAAAAATATATATAAATTACTTTTTACCCTAAAATTTCATCACTTAAACAATGAACTAGTCTAATGTACCAGAATAAATATCTTTCTCTAAAATGTTTGTATCCAACAAAGGTACGAGCAGCATAATGTGCGGTAAACAAATCTACTTTGCTCATAAGTTATAAAATACACATTTATGCATAATTAAAATAATAAAACGGTCAATTGTACTTTATACTCATATATACAACCATCGTAAAAGTGTCTGTATCTTTGTGTATTTACAAAAATTTTAACTAACATTTTTGCCTAACATGTCGGTATGGATTTTTTTTATAATTTTATTTTATACTACTTTTACTCTTGCTCTTCCTGTAAATTTAATAATGATCCTAAAACTGTATGTCCTTTTTTTCCTATATATAATATGTCCGAACAAATGTATGGTATTACAGGGATGTAGTATGCTGTTTTTTTTCTTCTTTTTAAACCATAAATGTAACGAAATGAAATTAAAAACGATTATTTGTTTTTTGTACTATAAAGCATTTAATGACTTAATGTATTTTTTAGCTTTCTAATAATGTTCATGCTCATCCTAAGTACTACTTCATTTTACTTGTATTAAATTTGTTTGCTTAAATATGTAGGTATTGTGAAATTTGTAAGCTAAAAAGATTTTAAATTAAATTGTATATAATTGTTTGTAATGAAATAAAAATGAATTTTATTTATGATAACTTAAAAGTAATTTTATTATACTACTTTAAAATAAATGAGATAAAATTATGGTCATAGGTTGAAAGTGTTTTTACATTTTTATAGCTTTTATAAAGTTCTATTTTTAAATTTTGTGTTAAAGGTTCGAAAGAACCATACTATCACAATTAATTTCTCGACATCGAAAATTGATTTTTATACTAAGATATTTAGAATTTTAAATACCAATGTTAACAAATTGTCTGCCATTGATTTATAATGTTTAATTAGAGTTTTAAAAGCCGAAGGACCAACTAAGTATTTTTTATTTATTAAAGAAAATATATATTATTTATGACATTATTAAATAAATTTCACTTTATAAAAGCAATGACAAAGAGCAAATGAGACAATTTTAAGGATTGTCTATAGAATTCAACCTAGAATAAAATATTTTTCAGTTCCAATTTAATGAAATTATGTATTTTAAATAAAAAAACAATAGGCGGACAAATTGCTTCAGAATGTAATTTTAAGTAAAATGAACTAAAAGATTTTATTTTAAAGTAAACAAATACAAAACAAACATAAAATTTCTTGGCAAATTTTTAAGGTTCGATGGACCAAAATGTCCAAAGGATTAAAATTATTCAATTTGTTTACTCTAGTGACCAACGATTATGACAAAAAAACGCATATTACTAAATAGCTTACGAAAGTAACCAAATAAAAAAATTAATTAGAAGCTTCTTTATTGGTTGGTTTATTACTTATGAAGAAGAATTTAAAGAGTATTTAACTAAACTAAAAATTTGTCTATCCAATAAAGAAATATTTGTTAACATTTTATTTAAATCGATAGTGAAACATAAATTGTTTTGGGGTTACATGTTTAAACCACTTCACAGTGGGGCAGAATTGAAAGTTGTTTTGAAATAATTCAATAAATTCTAAAAGGCGTAGCAACAGAGTGTACAATTTTAAGTTTGGAAGAAGTGCCCCACATTCCCTTTAGGAGTAGAGCTATTGGGACTAAAAATATGCTACCTCTGACATAGAATATTTTTCACCAATTGCCAAATTTTTGTTTCTTATGCAACTTCAACTATTTTTATATTTTCTTAAATCTCTCGATATGAAAAACAGGGTTTAACTTTCTCAATTTTGCAAAATCTTGGTTCAGTTTTTTCAATATATATTCCAATACTTTTGTATGGCTGATGATTTAAATAAAATTTCACACAAATTTCGAAATTAATTTAAAAAAAAAAACTAAAAAAATACTAAATCTATTATCAGGTTCGAAGGACCAAAAATAAAAAATGAAATGATCAAATAAAATGTTTACATTTTAAAGTACCAATAAAATAAGATACATCGTTTTCTACTAAACAATTTATTAATCATTTTCCACATTTTGTTATATTTTTAAACATCGAAGGACCAAATATTCTATATACATATGTATATAAAAGAGCAACGTTACTGAGTGATTGACTGACTGACTTACTTGGTGATTTATCATCACACAACCCAAACGATTAACGCTAGGAATATGAAATATAAACTGTAGATTCGTCTTCAACCGAATAGATCCACTAACACGGGATTTTTGCAAATTCGAATGTTTAGGGGATAAAAAGAGTAAAAACGGGTAAAATCGGTAACCTTACATCTCCTAAACTAATAGAGATGCAAAAAAAGTTGAATAATTATTGTTATTCATTCAAAAAATAATCGGATAGGTGTCTTGGTACTTTTTTGAAATTTGGCTCTTTTAGGGAGAAAACTGGTAAAAATTGTAATTTGATACTTTTTCGGCAACCCATCTTTTAATCCAGTAAGCATAGAAATAAAATGTTCATCAAATTAGTACCTTATGGGAAATTGGCGAATACAAGTTTAGTACTTTTTGGAAATTCAAACGTTATGGGGTAAAAATCGTACCTGTTTTTGGTCCTTTTTTCACATAATATAATAATAATTTTTCTTTTTACTGACACATACATATGAATATTTTAACATTAGATCCCAGTAAAATTTATTGGAATCTTTGTGGAATAAAAAATAACCAAAAAGGGGACAAAATCGAGTACTTAAGTTTCATTCAAATTAAATAATGCATTTTTTATTATATTAAACCTAGAAACATGAACTTAAGTTCATGATCCTAAGTAAATGAGTATAAATTCACAAGAGGGGACTTTGTGGTACTTTTTCGTTCTTCCAATGGTAGTTTTTGAACCTACAAATGTGAAATTAAAAATATATTGTTCTAAGTGAATCAGAATTCAGAAAAGAGGATTTGTGGTACTTTTTCGTACTTCTAATATTGCTTTTTAAATTCTCTAAAATATTGAACCTGGAAACATGAAATTAAAGATATAAAGTCCTAAGTGAATAAAAATCCACAAGATAGACTTTGTGATACTTCTCCTTTCTTCTAATGGTACATTTTTTATTTTCTATAATATTGAACATAAAATCATGAAATTAAAGATATATGATCCTATGTGGGTAAGAATCTTAAACTAGGTTTTGTTTTCAATTTTGTTTCCATTTAATCCTCCAATTTTAATCCATACCACTGATCCATTAAACAAAACAACTGACGATGAAAGTTAGTCAAAATCCTTCGTTCAAATCTTTGCAATAAAGTTTCAAAAGTATGTTGCAAACCAAATGATTTAAACTCACAAGTAACTAATTTATAGCAGGTCATTACGGGTTGACATGTTTGACGCCACAATGGATCCAATAAAGGACCTCTACCAGTTTTTAAAGATTGAAATTTTGTGGGATCTTCATTAACTTGATAGTCTTTAGAATTTATAGCATCATTGGCTATATCTATATACACTATTCGACGTTGCTTTAATAATTCTTCAGATAGTTCATGAACATTATCTTTATCTCCACGATCATTGGCTAAATGTAAAGATTCAATTTTAATATAGAAATTATCTTTCATATAAATAGAATTTGTTATAATGGTGCGACAATAGGGATACGAATCCCAAGCTTCTTCTTGTACCTCCATAGCTTCTTGGGGTATAAGAGATTTTATAAATTGTGGTATTTTCGTAGACCATTGATAGATTTTTAAAGTGTATTGTCCCGAGCTAAATTTATAACCATTAAGTAAAGGATAATTGTTAAAGGGTTTATTATGCAAGACGCTAACTTTATCGCTATTGGTTTCCGTTTTTAAACTTTCATTTAAGGTAAATAATTGAGCCACTTGATATTCTTCCAAGGTGAGAGGTAATGTTATGCGATATTCTATGATTTGCATGATAGTAAAGGAATTTTTAATAATTTTCGTATTTTTTAAAATAAATTTTATAACATTTCGATTTTGACTTTAAATAACAGACATTTTAAAAGAAAATAAAGAAACAAACATAAGGTTGACAATGTAAAATGTTCAGGGAACAAAGTTAATTTCTTTGAAATTATTATGACAATAAAAACGAGAGAAAAAGATATAGTCGGTCAAGCCCGACCATATAATACCCTACACCATTGTGTATATTATAATTATGGGAGAAGTCTTTTATTAGACTTGGAGCCATATGCAGACGGATACTATTAAGTGTAAAATAAAACATACGAATACAGAATATTACGTCGATGCTGACATTTATATAAATTTATTCACTTTTGTGTGATTCCCCAAAGAGGGAAAAGCTATGGTAAATTATGTACCGATCTTTGTAGAATTTGGCACACAACATACATGTTCATATACAACTTATTTGTGTCGATTATTAAGCTGATACTAACATTTTAATGGGATTTATGCCCGTTAAAGTGATTTTCTGAAAAGGGGTTTATATGGGAGCTATGGTTAATTATGGACCGATCTTTTTAAAAATTGGCACACTTATTTAGACTTATATGTGCCAAATTTCATTAAAATGTTGCTATATTTAAGGGATTTATGATCGTTTAACCCTTTTCCGGGAGGACATTTGTATGGGGGCTAGGTGAAATGATGGACCAATCATAACCAATTTCAATAAGTTTTATCCCTGGACTATAAGAAACCTGTGTGCCAAATTTTATTAATTTTGGCTCAAAATTGCGACCTGTAGTTTGATTACAAGGTTTACATGGACGGACAGACGGACGGAAATCGTTAAATCTACTCTGAAAATGATTCTAAGCCGATTGGTATAAATTAAGATGGGTCTTAGACCAATATTTTTGGGTGTTACAAACATCAACACAAACGCATAATACCCTCCCCACCTATAGTGGTGTAGGGTATAAAAAGTATAACAGTTTATAAAAACATATTTGATATTTTTAATAAAAAAATATTAATATATATTTTCCAATTTAAAGTGCCTAACAGAAAGACAAAACCATTATTAAACAATGTAAACATGTTTTACAGTTTTTTTTTTTTTTTTTTTTTTTTTTTTAATTTCATATTCACTTTGTTCCAATTCAATTATTAATATATTTCCTATAAAATTTTGAGTTCATAACTTCCTAGCAGTTATAAATTTTATTCCTTTTTATTCAAATAAAATATTAAAATAATAATATTTTGCAAAAAAAAACCTAAAAAATATAAGTAATTTAAAATATAAATTGCACAAAAAAAAACTAAAACATTTTTATAGCCAAAAGTCCTATATAACAGTAAGTAACCACAACAACAATACACATACCTATACACACGTATAAGGTAATGTAATTACCAAATGTTTAGGCGCCAAATGATCATACATTCAAACACACAGTCAGTCGTCCTCGAAATTGATAAAAATAACAACAAAAAAAACATTTATGCCTGGACAAAAAAAATAACAAAATGTTTATAAAAATTCATCAGCGTAACAAACTGTTCAACTATAACAATTTTTATGATTTTTCCGGGCGAGAGGTCACTTTTTCTATTTTATTTTTTAGATTTTATGTATTTCATAGCACACACATACACACACATATATATACAAGAAAAAAAATTACCCAATAATAATGATATTTTTGTTTTTTGGCCCAAAGGAAATCGACAAGCCACCATTGATTTTGTCAAAATTGAAATGGCGTAACTTCCGTTTTTTCTCTTTTGCTCTCTTTATTGCCTAAAAATAATGGTTGAAGGCATTCACTAAAAACTGATAATTTATTGTTATTTAAAATTTGGTAGGCGACAATGTTTGTTGTTGTTGCCATTGTTTTATGTTTAATAAAAAAAAATAAATATGTGAAAAAAAAACGAATTTAAATTTATATTTTTATTTTCAGTTTTTTTTTTTTTTTTTTGAGATTTTTTTTTGCAATGTGTAAATAAAACTGCCTTGTTATATGTAACATGATGTTATAAAATAAAAATAAAATGAGTACAAGATTTTTTTGTTTTTAACATAGTGTTCACAAATTTGCAAATCTGAAACATTGATTTATTTTTTTAAATGAAAATATATTACAGTTTAAAATACGTTTATGAGTAACGAATAAAAAGTACAGTACCCACATGAAAATTTAAAGCACTTTCTTGCATACAGAAGAACTAGTTGCAATAACCATATTCTAAAAGTAATATATTATGGTTAAATTATATGGTTGCTGTAAACATTTTAATGCTCATAAAAAGTAATAAATAGAATTATTATTAATTGATTTAATTTGATCATACTTTAATTTGATTCCAGATCAAAATAGACAGAAAACATATATTTTCCGATTTAATATCTATGATTTTAAAGAAATTCACTACAGAGATAGGCGATTCTTAAATTATAAACTTTTAGATTAGTGGCTCTTTGTGGTTAAAAAATATAACGTCAAAATTATTAAAAACTTGACAAATGTGTACTTGGAAGATCTTTGATATTATTTTCATATTAAAGAAAAAAAATAACTGAATAAACCTTATTTATATCAAAACTTCAAGGGTCAAAGTTGAACATATAAAAATCAAAACATTGACATAAATCTTCCTATACAGAGTTTTTAAGAAAAATATGTTAAAAAGTTATTTTTCAAAATACATCTATATAATTAATAGGCAAACTATATAATTAATGCGACTTTTATAAAAAATATACCATTGAAAAGATATTTTCTCAAGGATGTGCAGAATATAAATTTTATTAAAATTTGTTCAATATTTAAGTAGTTAAAAGCGGTAAAAGTTACTACTTATATATATACAAAAAACTTTATATATTTGTATAATTTTTTTATTTCAATACTATAGGGGTAGCGAAGCACTCCAGGAGTACTCTCGTATTTTTAAATATTTAAAATAAATGAAATTTTATATATAAAATTTTGCTCTAGATTATAATTTGCAACATAACTACTAAACTGACTAAACTCAGCTTGAAACAACATAAGTAGGAAGAAGAGTTAACATTTTATAATTTTTTAAGAATTTAATTTTTTTATGTCCAACTTTTACCTATGAATTTTTGATATATAAAAAAACCATGTATTATTTAGAAGTTATTAGCAATTAAATAAGAAGACCGTTTCGTAAATGTTTTTTTTTGAAAACGAACCGGAAATGGATATGAGTTTAAAACTTTATGATTTGAAAAACACTTACAATAATTATGTATTTAATTGAAATCGATAATGTCAAATCACTCAGCATTAAAATTTGTATCATATTTGTATTTAATAATATTATGATAAATTTTTTCTCATATTATGATCCAATTTGGTCATATTTAAAAATGTTTTAGCATATTTTCATTAAAATTTTATCATAAAATGATCAAAAATTATCTAGTATACTTCAAATCTATTAAAAAATTATGTAAAAATGACTTTTTTTCCATTTTATATTGTAAAAAGCAATATAAAAATATTTTTTATTAACTAAATTATTTGAAAAAATATTAAATATTTGTGGAAAACAAAATATGTTTAAAATGCAAATAAATTATATCTTTCCACCCATAATACATATGTGTAGTGGTAAAAAATTAAAATATGAAGTTTATTTAAAATTTTTTTTTAGTTATAAAAATTATAATATGTGCATAGTTACCATATTTTGTTTTTGGAAAAAAATATAGTATGTTTTCAGCCAACCATATTAACATATTTAATTAAGATAACCTTAACATAGTAAAACTTAAACATAAATGTTATTACCATGAAGACAGCATTGTTGAAAACAACTTTAATTTGTTTCTGTAAACATAACATGTTTGCTGTCAATGTTTTTTGTCTGCGTAGCCAATAGCCTATATAAGGACTGCGCACGAAAAAATCCGTGCATGCTCTTAGGCTTATAACTTTTGATGTGGTGAAAAATATATAATTCTATTAACTGTTTTCATTTGTCATTATGCTCACTTAGTTTTTCTTAAAATGGAAATTTAACAAAAAACACCTAAACACATATTTAAAATTTTTTCATAAAGTCTTGTAACAGTCATATAAAACAATTGCTAGGAATATACAGTTTCTTGGTTCATAATATCATACAAAGAAGTCATGAATGGATACCTGGTAGTAGAAGAAAAACAGTATCTTTAGGCTGTATGACTCAGACAAAACACAAAGTATTTTGAGAGAAAATCCTCTCATCTCTGTAAGAAAAGTGTCACAAAAAGTTAATTGCTTTGAATCTTTATCAGAAAAGTTGAAATCTAGCCTGAAGTACAAAGAAATTCCAATAGAAATGCAAGCAAGAATTTGGAGTTAAAAAATAACGTGAAAGCAAGGTTTAATTTTTCTACTATAGTAGCTCTCATTTATCATGAATATCAACTACTAACAAACGCCATATTAAAAATATATTCACTGTTTAACATTTTGTGTTCCATACTACTAAAAACTGTAATATATTCATGTGGTATACTAAAAATTGCAGCATCTGCTTAAAATTTATAGTAACATACTTAAACAGCAGTCAACTTATTTGATATGTATTTCAACCAGTAACTCGTAGTAGTTGTTCTTACACATTTTTGCCGAAAACATATTGCATTATTGTATGGTGTTTTCTTTTCTGTTCTAGACATAATTTAGCAATCTGTTTCTTTGCAATTTTGTGTGTAAGGGTTGAAATGTAACGTAATGTTTATATATGTATGTTGGTATAGTATGTATGTGTGTAGTATAGTGTGTATGTTCGTATGTATATTTATGTTTTTAACTTTCACACAAGAAAGTCTAGCAGCAATGGAATTGTAAACAAAAAGACTGCTTAACTTGTTACTATAGCAGCAAAATCAAAACGAAAATAAATAATACTGCGCAATATGGGTTCAACAAAATTGTGCGTGCGCAACTATACAGAAATATATTTTATTTCGTGTGCAATGCTTTGCGTTTGCTGCTGCAAATTGCAGAGACGAGTAACAATTTTAGTAGTATAACGAAGTTATAGTGTGGATATTTCTAATTGTTGTGTCTTCTATAAATGAAACATTTGTATATTTATTGCACAGTCGTAAGTAAAAATTTTTTTGCTAGAACTGCATATTTAAACCTTGCGTGAAAGTACTTCAGACGAATTTTTTTTTTTTTTCAGAAATTTTATTGCTGCATAATAGACAGAAACTCTATGTTGCAGATGCTAGAGGGAATAAGGCAGAAAAATATCGTGTATCAAAATTCCCAAGAAAGTTTTTAATTTGGGAAGCCATATGCAAATGCGGAAAAGAATCACTTCATTCACAAAAAATGGTTTCATTAGAAAAGACTTCTTCCTTTTCTAAGAAAATACAGTGTATCTGTTTTTTTCTGGACTGTTCTCGCTTCTTCTCATTACAGCTACAAAACAATGGATTGATAATAAAGAAATTGTTAGTGTTTTTACAGAAAGAGGCTGATCTATCAAATTGTTCAGAACTCCGTGCAATTGAAAGATATTGAGCTCTAGTAAAAAATAATTTAAAGGACATTAAAAGCTCAGCTTAAAGTGAAAAGTAGTTTTAAAAATAAGTGGACTTATACGAGAAAACAAGTGACCAAAAAACAATAAAATCTTTAATTGGAAGATTTCTGGAAAATATCAGATATTTCCTTAAAAACCAACAGAAAATAATTTATTATTTTATATTTAGAACTTCAACATAACAGTCGTTAATAAAAATATTATATACAAAAAATTTGCCCATTGCACAGTGTCACATTTATCCAAATTAGAACGACAAAAATACGAAAATAAAAGCTTATTAATTGAAGTAATTTTTTTCGTATTTATTAGTAAACATTCATATGTTATGGAAAAAATACTTAAAGTATTGGTAAGTGTCTATAGCGCGAATTGTGGACTTTTAAATTTGCAACTTTTAAAAATATTTTAATTTTACTTACAAGTTTTGTAAAGATGTATGACAATTTTAACTTCATATATCTTAGTAAATACTAGAGATATTGATATGATTTTTTCTGGCATGTAATAATAAATGTATCCAAATTATTCTGTTGGAATTTTCTAGGTTAAAAAATAAATACTGAAAATTTTGTTTTTATTTGAAAGAAATCATAATATTCAAAAAATATATATTTTGACAAATTCTATTTTTAATGGACTGGAACAAAAAAGTTCCAACGAGTTCCAATTTAAAAACACGATTGATATATAAAATGATATCTATAAAATTATATCTGAGAATTTTGGCTGCGACTTTTTGCGATCTTTTAAAATATTAGAAAAAATATAAGGTACCTTATTTTAGCAATTTTTTAAGAATTATTAAAGTATCTTATAATAAAGGCCGAAAATTAGTTATGCAAGTGTTACACTAAGATTGATGTGATAAGATCTTGTCACGCCCACTTTTAAAATATTCCTTATTTTAATAAAACTTACAAAAATATGCAGAAAATTCATACAAATAAATTAATTTTTTTTGAGTATGGGAGTGGCAGTGGTTCTTCCCGCCCATTTTTAGTGGGACTATTAACGGCCTTATCTACTAACAGAATATACAATTTCAGACCAATTTCTCCTAAATTGGATTTTTGTCGTTCTAAAACTGCCAAATGTGACACTGTGCATTGGTTTAGTTTCTAAAATAATGGCTAATTCTGTTTGAGAAGTTGTCTGTTCTTTCGACTTGTATAATTTTCAGTCAAAGCTAATGTTAATCGTATAAAATTTAAATTTTATTCACAAAAAATAAATTAAATTATAGTAACTTATAACGCAGCAAATTTAAATATATAAAATTGTGGGCTCCAAAAATAAATCTGCTTTCAGAAAAATCAAAGACTTAGTATGAGTTTGTAAGAAAAATATTCAAGAATAAAAACGATTTTTGGAAATATGTTATGGAAAACAACTGATAACAGGAGTAGTGATTTCAGTTTTTTGAAAAAAACTGAAGTCAACTTCAAAAACTTTTGAACCTCTTAGATCCCATGCATTGCAAAAGAATTCAGCTCGTATTAAAATAAAATCTTGGTAACAGAAACTTAAATTAACTCTCCTCAATTAACAGTTGAACTAAATAATCTTCCCTTCTAAGAGAAGTAAAAATATAATGTATCATTCTACATATAGCAAGTAAAACACATGGTTGGCGATATGGAAATTAAATGGTTGTGTATAAAAAAATCTTTTGGCTTTGTTTTACATAACCGAAAATAATAAAAAAAAAAAAAATTGCCACCAAAAAAACAACCTATGATTATCCAACACTGAGCCCGTATATATACATATGTATATTTTTTTACAAACACATAGAAATATATATATTTTTTTTATGCAACTGACACTTGTTTTACATCCCTATAAAACATAAATTATTTTCGCTATAAAAATACTTACATACATATATTTACTTATATATTTGTAAACGTTTTATTGCCTTTTTTTAAGGAGGAATGTCAGGGGTAGACAAAATCACAAATCTTAGTAGCCAAAATATACCTACTACATATATGCTCTTAGTAGGTATATATTTATATAATTTTTTTTTTACAATTTTATGTTATCCTTGTAATTTATCAAATAAAATTTCATTTTTATTTAATAGCTATTAAATTAAAAGTGATCCTATAATTTTTTTATAAATACAAATAAAAAAGAAAGAAAAATATATCATACATTTGCAACGACAAACCAACTGTTTGTAGTAAAAAGAAAAAACATTGCTAGGTATATAGTTACATATATTTTTAAATTATAAATAATTGTTAACGGAAGGAAATTGATATAAATTGAATTAGTGTTGAGCAGGGAAAGGACCTGCACAGTTAGTAGATTTTACAAAACATGACTACAAATAAATGTTTCTTTTTGGTCCTTCATAATTACAGGAAGCCTATAATATTATAGTCGTAATAAATAGTAAATTAGAATTTTATTAGGTTATAAAATGTGGAGAAAAATAAATGACATCAATCGTTGTTTTTTACGGCCCATAAGTTTAAAAGATGTTAAAAATAATATAATTAAGTTATAAATTTTATAAGAATATAGGAAAACTTTAAAGGGGCTTTTGTTGTTTTAAATTTTCAAAGAAAACATTATATTTTCAATTAACATAGTTGTTTTATTTTACATCTAAATTTAATAAAAATATTCTAGCAAAAATAAAATAAAAAAAATAGTGAAAATAAAATTCAAATAAGTTTTTAGTCTCATTAAATTTTTAATTCTTTCAATCATCCACTTGATTGATTTAAATAATTTTATTGAAATTTTTCTTCAGTTTTTAATTTTTCACAGTTATTTGTACACAGAAAAAATCTTTTTTACAATTAACTCAGTTGTTTAATTTTGCATCAAAATTTAATAAATATGTTCAAGAAAAAAAAAATAAAAAATAAATTTTGGAATGATTTTTTTTCCTATACACATTTTTAATTCATTCAATCATCTACTTGATTGATTTAATTAATTTATTAATTGGGAATTTTTTTCTGTTTTGTATTTTTTATAGTTTTTAGTAATTGATATAATCATTTTGGTGATAGATGCAAATTTAAACAATTTTTAATTGAATGAATTATTTTGGTAATTTGTGACTTTTTTCTGTGTACAAAAAAATATTAAATCTTATATAAAAAAGATTAACGTTACTGAGTGACTGACTAATTTAACATTGCCCAGCCTAAATGACAAATGGTAAAGGTATGAGACTTGGGCTCTAGGTTCATCTCCTATCGTAGACATCCACAAAGGATGAATTTTTAGAAATTTTATTGCTTAGGATGTAAAAATGCGTAAAAACGAAAGACAACATAAATTTATTACTTTTCAAAACCCATTTAAAAAATAAGCTGACAGGTGACTGGTACTTTTAGCCATCTTAGGAAAAAAATGGGTAAAAATTTTATTTTAGTACTTTTTCAGCACCCTATTTATCTCTAACTAGTAAAAAATTGGCATCATATTCGAAACTTAAAAAAAAACGACAAATATAATAAATTGTTCCATATTTATGGTTCTGAGTGAATAAAAAATCAAGAAAATGTATGCTTAGTAGTAAATGTTTTCGCCCTAATGGTACCAAAGAAGGAAGTCTAAAGGTACTTTTTTATATATAATATTAGATTTCATAAACAGCGGGACTTACCCGTACTTTTTCTATTCTTTAATTGTACTTTCTGATTACTTTGAACTTAAAAACATGATATTAAACTTACGTGGCCCTGAGTAAATGAAAGCAAATATGAATGAACTTATATTTTCTATAATATTGAACATAGTAATAAGAAATTAAAGATACATGATCGTATTTGCTTAAGAATTTACAAAGGGGAACTTTGTGGTGGTTTTTCGTTCTTCGAATGGTACTTTTTGAATTTTCCATAAAATTGAATGTTAAAGCATGAAATTAAAAACTAACGGTTAAATAGTGAGAATCCACAAGAGGGGACCTTGTGGTAATTCCTCTAATGGAACTTTTTTTAATAATTATCCTAGAGATATG
Organism: Protophormia terraenovae; assembly: GCA_951394005.1. Lineage (NCBI taxonomy): Eukaryota > Metazoa > Arthropoda > Insecta > Diptera > Calliphoridae > Protophormia > Protophormia terraenovae. Next base: position 152,470,097 of record OX596073.1, read on the forward strand.
AATTTGTATGTGGGTGAGAATCTATAACTGGGGATTTTATTTTTAGGAAATATGAAGTTAAAAGAATTGTATTGCCCTATATCAGCGGGAATCCATAACTAGGGATTTTATGGTCCTTTTTCGTTCTTATAATGGTACCTTTTGTATAGAATTTTAAATATGAAATCTAAAAACATGAAATTAAAAGTAAATCCTAAATGAATTTTCTAAGAGGGTATTTCGTTGTACGTTCTTTTAATGATACTTTTTTATATTTTTCGTCTCTAATGGTACCAAAGAAGCAAGTCTAATAGTACATTTGCATATAATTTTATGTTATAATTCACAAAAGCGAGATTTTTATCCCTTTAATGGTACTTTCTTTATTTAATGTACTATAAACTTAGAAATATGAAATTAAGCTTACGCGGTCCTAAGTGAAGGAAAACAAAAATGAAAGAACGGTTGTTCACTTTTTTGTACTTTTCCAATTTTCTATTATATTAAACCTGGAAAAATGAAAGTGAACGTGTTAACTTTTTTAAATAGTTGTTTTTTTTAACTAGGGACACAATACTAAAAAATATTTTTTATGGAAATCGAAGATAACAGTGCATATTTTATTTATAAAGAGTGAAATGTAAGAAAATTCATTCTAGTGGTTAAAAAAAATTATATATTTTGAAATTTAAATTTTTATACAAACTTTATTAAAAAATTAAAAAAAAAGTCCGCATTATCCCAGCTGGAAACAATAAACCGAAATTATATTGATTTGTTAGGCGTTTGATTCATCAATAATATTTTGGCAAAACTTGGTAAATCGAATAAAATGAAAAATCTTTTGTAATATTTTTTTTTTTTTTTTTTGTTTAAAAAATTATGAATTTTTTAAAATTGGCAAAAAGTTTTTTTTAATAGAAGAATATATTTTGAAGGAAGTCGGAAAACGAAGTGATATTAGTTATATCATTAATTAAAATTAAAAAAAATAAAATAAAAAATCCTCAATTCCTCAAATCCTCAAAAAAAGCATTTCTCAATATGGTTGCCCCAACAATATTATTTTCATCGCAAAGAAGTTTTTCCATCGCAAACATTCATATTGTTGAATATATTTTTATTTTAAAAACAATTTTGTTGTAGCAATTATACATTTGTGCTCAATTCAGAATTATATTGTTGGTGCAACATGTTAAGCAATATGTTTAAATTAGAACCAAATTATTGTTGTTAAAATTCCATGTTGCAAAAAAATTATTTTAAATACCTGAAAATATTATTGTAGTTTTTAATTTTGAATTGACTAGAAATAAATGTTTCAGTGTGAAAATATTTTAAATGGATAATATACAATGAAAACTACATATTAGGTTATTTTCGGAGTGCTAGGTTATTTTCGGAGTCAACTTGTACGAGTATTCGAGAAATTTCACAGGTTTCATCATTCACCGGTGGTTAATCTATCTTTTATACCAAAGTGATTTATTTTACATAACTAAATTATAATTAATTTAAAAAAAACTACCATACGATAAATTAATTGGCTTTTATTTATTTTTGGGCATAATAATTGTTTTTCGACACTATAAGTATTCTTATTGTTATTCAACCATATTATTGCTGCATGCATGAATGAATTATATATATACAACAAAAATATGGTTGCAGATCAACAATATTTTTATTATGATTTAACTATATTATTGTTGTGTACATGAATATAGTACATAAACAACAAAAATATGGTTTGAGATCAACAATATTTTTATTGTAATTTAACCATATTATTTCTGTATACAGAAAACAAGTACATATAAAACAAAAATATGGTTTCAGATCACCAATATTTTTATTGTAACTTAACCAAATTATGGCGTTACATCCAACTATAATATAATTTACAAACAGCCATAAAATCCAACCATAATATGACAGTACTCGATTATGATTGCTATTCACCATATTTTTTCTATATGCACTATTTCAGCTGGAACCAATAAACTGTAATAAGAATGATTTGTTACACGTTTGATTCATCAATAATATTTGGCGAAAACATCACAATTCGAATTAAAAAAAAAATAATAATTATATAATATTTATTTTTCAAAAAAATTTGTATTTTTTTTTTTTTTTTTTTTTAATTTAGCTAAAAAGTTTTGGTCAATATATTTTGAAGTAAAACGGAAAACAAAGTCTTATAAAATTAATTAAAATTAAAAAAATAATAATGGTCCACAATCACTATGATTACTATAAAATTCTTTATAAATTGTTCATACCAAAATAATCTTACTTAAATTCAAATATTCTTAAACTTATTTCCGTATATGTCTCTTTTCAAAAAAAAAAAGAAGAAGAAAAAAAAACAAAATATAAATCTCCTGTAACAGGAATAAAACTACTTTTGCTACAATGCTACATCTAACATCCTGTTATATCTAACAACTTAAAAATAAAAGAAAAAAAAAACATCATTTACGAGCAATCGTTCGTTATGTTCTTCTCATTACAGATATAGAAACATCAGCGACATCAACATTACTACAACATTACAATGACAATGAAAATTCCATCTACCATGACGAGGAAGGCGATATCATCAACAGCAGTAGCAAAAGCAGCAGCAGCACAAGCAATATTGAAATGCCAGAAGTATTCACGTGTCCAGCGGAAGGTTTATATGCACACAATTATGAATGTCAATTGTACTATCGTTGTGAAGCTCAAACAAATGGCTATATTAAAGCATATTTGTTAAAGTGCAAAAAAGGTACAATATTTTCACGTGATTTGAAATTGTGTATGCCAGCCATGCTGGCCAATCGCGAAGAATGTCAACAATATATAAATGAAATTGATACATTGGCAAGTGATGAGGATATTGTTGTTGGAGGTGGGGTTGGGGCTGGTACAGCAGCAGCTGCAGTAGGTGACAAGAGACAAGGAGTTTATTTTGGGGGTTATGGTGGTGGTAGTAGTAGTAGTAGTGATGTTATTAATAGTTCAATTGATGATGCTGCTGATAGTATTGATAGTCGTTTGATGCATGTTCTTAATGCTGCCAAAGTAAAGGGAGGTATTGCAAATAATGGCAATGCTATGGATGGTGCTTACAATTATTGGCAAAATTATGGCCTCACAGGATTAAGTGGTGTTTCGGTAATTTCCTTTTCAACTTCATCAGCACGCTCAGCTGGCATGAGCAGCAGCAGCAGTAGTACAGATAATGACCAAGGGCCACCATGCGAAGATGATGGATTTATGAGCGATCCAGATGACTGCACAGTATTTTATCGTTGTATTTCGAATGGTCGTACATTTAATAAAATTGGCTTCCGATGTTCAGATGGTACAGCATGGGATGAATCATTGCAATCATGTAATCACATGTTAAATGTACGTGCTAATGGTGGATGTCAAGGTAAACAGGGCATACAAATGGATGAATATAATAATGAACAGACATCAACACAATCATCAAACACCAGTTATCAAAATAGTACTTCATCATCATCATCTTCATCAAGTTCACAACAAAGTTCAACGAGTTCCTCTTCGTCTTCGTCATCATCGTCGAATTCTTCATCGTCTTCATCATCTCAACAATCAAATTCTCAGTCTAGTAGTACAGAAAGCTCTTCATCTTCATCAAGTACACAACAATCTTCCTCCTCTACATCATCGTCTAGTCAGGAAAGTTCTACACAAAGCTCTAGCAGTCAGTCTTCCTCGAATCAAAACAACAACTCAAATGCACAAAACTCCAGCAATAATCAGCAAAACTCTAATTCTAACTCGAGCTCCAATGTTAATAATAATAATAACAATAGTCAAAATTCCAATTCTCAAAACTCTTCAAATAATAACAATCAACAAAACTCCAACTCCTCTAATACACAAAATTCAAATTCTCAAAACGCCAGCAACAATCAAAGCTCTTCAAATAATAACAATCAACAAAACTCAAATTCGAATTCAGAAAATACCAACAATAATCAACAATCTTCTAATTCTCAAAACTCCAATAATCAAGGATCAAATCAAAATTCCAATTCGAATTCACAAAATAATAACAATCAACAAAATTCCTCAAATTCTAGTTCAAATAACAATCAAGAATCTACAACCTCTTCAAGTTCAAATTCTCAAAACAACAACAACAATCAACAACAAAGTTCATCCAACTCAAATAACACATCCAGTCAACCCTCAGCCTTAGAGTGTAAAGATGAAAACACTTATATACCTGACAAAGAAGATTGTGCTAAATTCTATCGTTGTCGCGATAATGGAAATGGTGGTTTAGAAACCGTACCTTTTACTTGTGGTCCTGGAACAGTTTGGAATCAAGACGATAAAGTCTGTGATTTGCCTACGGAATCACAACGTGAAAAATGTAAACAACAACAACAGGCATCATCTGGTAATCAATCAGGATCATCATCAGGCTCATCTAATAATCAAAACGGATCAACATCAAATAACAATAATCAAACTGGATCTAACAGTCAATCGAGTTCTTCCAATAATCAATCGAACAATAACAATCAATCCAGCTCATCTAACAATCAGTCGGGTTCATCATCAAACAATAATAATCAATCGGGTTCTTCAAATAATCAGTCCAATCAACAATCTGGTTCATCGTCAAACAACAACAACAATCAATCAAGTTCTTCCAATAATCAGTCCAGTTCTTCAAGTAATCAATCAGGATCATCATCATCATCTTCAAACAGCAACAATCAAAATGGTTCTTCAAATAATCAGTCTAATCAATCTCAATCATCTAATAATCAACAAGGTTCCAATGACGGACAACAAGAACAACAAAATAAACCACAAAAACCTTCAAATCCTGATGGCAAATGTCAAGATTCCGAAACTTATCTACAAGATAAATACGATTGTGCCCGTTTCTATCGTTGCGTAGATAATGGTAATGGTGGTTTCGATACAATAGCATTCGATTGTGCTCCTGGTACTGTTTGGGATCCTGACTCAAAGGGTTGCAATCATCCAACAGATGTACAAAAAGAACAATGTAAAGTAATGGCAAGTAATGGAAATTCAACATCTTCTTCTTCTACTTCTGGTTCGAACAATCAAAATAATCAAGAATCAAATCAATCATCATCATCTAATCAACAGGGATCTAATCAGTCTTCATCATCAAACAATCAAGCTTCTAACTCAAACTCTTCATCTTCGTTAAACAATAATAACCAGAGTGGCTCGTCTAATCAGTCTTCTAATAATCAAGGATCTAGTAATACATCGAACAATAATCAAAGTGGTTCATCATCCTCTAGTTCCCAACAAGGTTCAACTACAGAATCAAGTCAATCATCTTCTTCATCGAATAACCAAAATCAAGGATCCAATAATGAAAATTCTAGCTCTTCATCATCTTCATCAAACAACAACAACAATAATAATCAAAGTAGCTCCTCTTCATCTTCAAATAATCAAAATCAAGGCTCAAACAATCAAAGTTCTAGTTCATCTTCGTCTTCATCGAACAATAATAATAATAATCAAAGTAATTCCTCTAATCAATCAACATCATCTGGCTCACAATCATCATCTTCAAATAATCAAAATCAAGGATCAAACAATCAAAATTCAAATTCCTCGACATCTTCTTCAAACAATAACAATAGTAATAACCAAAGTGGATCTTCAAACCAATCGTCCTCAAGTTCACAATCCGGATCACAACAAGGTTCTACAACTACCGAATCAAATCAGTCATCATCTTCATCGAATAATAATAATAATCAGAGTAGCTCATCTAACCAATCATCATCTTCGAATAATCAGGGATCCTCAAGTTCGTCTTCCTCATCTCAGTCCAATAACCAAACAACCACTACACAAAAACCTTTCAAACCAGCAACTCAATGTGAAAGTGAAGAAACCTTTTTGGAAGACAAAGAGGATTGTAATAAATTCTATAGATGCATTAATGATGGTAAAGGTGGTTATAACAAAGTATCATTTAAATGTCCACCAGATACTGTATGGAATCCTCCAGCTAACAGTTGTGATCACCCAGCTCAAGTACAAAATCTAAATTGTAAAATGTCATCAAGTAGTGAACAAAATTCAACTGCAAGCAACAATCAAGAAACATCATCTTCTTCTGGATCAACAGAGTCCAGTGGATCTCAATCTTCAAGTAGCAGTAGTAGTAGCAATAATAACCAAGGATCTTCATCTTCCTCCAATGAATCACAGTCAAGCAACAATCAAGAATCATCATCTTCTGGATCAACAGAGTCCAGTGGATCTCAATCTTCAAGTAGCAATAATAACCAAGGATCTTCATCTTCCTCCAGTGGATCACAATCATCAAGTAGTAGTAATAATCAAGGATCATCATCTACAGAATCAAGCAATTCTTCATCATCATCCAATAATCAAACAACTGAATCAAACAATTCTTCATCTAATAATCAATCAACTGGTTCAAGTTCTACAACAGGTTCATCGAGTTCAGCATCAACAGAGCAAAATAATAATAATCAGTCTTCTTCCCAATCTGGCTCTTCATCTTCTTCATCAAATAATCAATCATCGGGATCAAATTCCTCGTCAACTTCACAAGAATCCAACACCAGTCAATCAACTACCCAAGGTTCACAATCAGGATCTTCAAGTTCTTCAAATGGATCATCAACAACACAAGAATCTACAACCAGTCAATCTACATCCCAAGGATCATCTTCACAAGCAGGATCATCATCTCAGTCAGGATCATCATCTCAATCGGGATCATCATCTCAATCAGGATCATCTTCTCAGTCAGGATCATCTTCTCAGTCGGGATCATCATCTCAGGGTTCTGGCTCAACCTCAACACAACAAAATCCCGTTGGTACTTGCAAAAGTAACAATCAATATTTAGAAGATTCCAAAGATTGTGCAAAATTCTATCGTTGTGTGAAAAATAGTAAAGGAGGATATGATAAGGTAGCATTCACTTGTGGACCCGGTACAGTATGGGACAGTCAAATTGAAGGTTGTAATCATGCTTGGGCCGTAAAACATAAAAATTGTGGTAAAGGTTCCAGTTCTAATTCGGGAGCTCAATCAGGAACACAACAATCCACAGCAAAACCAAGCACACAACGACCACCCAGCAGTACACAAACTACCAGTAAACCATCGGAACAAAAACCTACCTCAAGTTCTTCTAGCACAAAACCCACTACTTCAAAGCCAACGACATCGAAACCAACCACACAAAAACCAGTAATGGGAGGTACAACCTCTACCACAGCACCAGCTCATGGTATTTGCAAAACTGAAGGTTTCACTGGAGATCCAAATGATTGTTCACGTTTTTATCGGTGTGTAGACAATGGCAATGGAGGATTCACACAATATTCCTTCAGATGTGGTCAAGGTACTGTATGGGACAGTGAATTACAAACATGTAATCATGATTTAAATAAATGTAATCAAAATACTGGTGGTGAAGGATCCTCAACGCAAAAACCTCAACAGAGTACCACTTCAGGTCCAGGTTATTTACCACCATCTCAAAAGCCTCAGACTACTACAACTGGCAAACCAGCTACCCAAAAACCACAACAAGCAACTACAACAACGAAACCAGGATACCAGCCAACTACACAAAGTCCACAAGATACCACAACTTTAAAACCGGGATATGAGCCCACAACCCAAACAACTCAGGGAACTACAACTATGAGACCACAAGATACAACTACAACTGGTAAACCAGGTTATCAACCAACTACACAAGTTCCCCAGGATACAACCACTACTGGCAAACCAGGTTATCAACCAACTACACAAGCTCCCCAAGATACAACCACTACGGGCAAACCAGGTTATCAACCTACTACAGAATATCCCCAAACAACCACGCAAAACCCAGACACTACAACATCCGGAAAATATCCAGAAACTACTAGTAAACCTATGACCACAACCACAAAACCCAATCCAAACGAGCCTATAACCTCCAATGACAAATGTACCAAAGAAGGTTTCTTTGGCGATAGCCAAGACTGCAAAAAGTTCTACAGATGTATTGACAACGGTAAGGGAAGTTTCGAAAAGCATACATTCAAATGCGGTAATAATACTGTATGGGATGCAGATATTGAAAGTTGTAATCATCCTGCCGATGTGAACGATCCCAGATGTCGCATCGAAACTACAACTGGTATGCCAACAACTACAGATTCTTATTATACCACCACCACCAACAAACCAACTAGTATGACCACAGAATCCATGCCAACTGGTGACTTAACGACTACAATGCAACCTACCTCTACCACGCCTATACCAAATTTACCAGCGGGTACAAAATGTCAAGGCGAAGGTTTTATGGCCGATCCAGATAATTGTAGAAAATTCTATCGCTGTATACGAACCGCTGACGGATATGAACAACATGAATTTAAATGTTCCAAAAATACAGCATGGAATGAAGAAAATCAAACATGTGATCATCGCGATAATGTTGAACGTTGTCGAGGCCAAACTGAAGAACCAGAACCGGAAACAACTACCATGGAATATGAGACTACTACAACGGAAAAATATTCCTCAACTACAATGACATCAACAACTGAAGGTTTAGAGAAACCAACAACAATGAAACCCAGTACCACTTCAAAGCCTTCCACAACAACATATCCTACTTCAACCACAACCACAGACTATACGACTACTATGCAGCCTTCTTCGACAACTCCCATACCCAACTTACCACCAGGTGATAAGTGTGAAGGTGAAGGTTTCATGGCTGATCCAAATAATTGTCGTAAATTCTATCGTTGTGAAAAGAGTGGTAACGGTTATTCCAAACATGAATTTATGTGTGCCAAGGGTACGGGCTGGCATGAAGAAAAGCAAACATGCGATCATAGAGACAACATAGAACGTTGTCAAGGACAAACTGAACAACCAGATCCCGAAACAACTACAATGGAATATACAACTTCTAATCCAACAACAAGTGAAACAACCACAAGTGGATATGAAAAACCCACAACAACTACAGAATATGACAAACCTACCACCTCAACAGCATATACGACAACAACAATGCCAACCACAGCTACAAAACCAACAACTACTAGTCCAGTTAGTACAACTACTGATGATTACACCACTACAATGCAACCAACTTCAACTACTCCTATTCCTAATTTACCACCCGGAACTAAGTGTAATGGAGAAGGTTTTATGGCAGACCCCGATAATTGTCGCAAATTCTATCGCTGTGAGAAGAGTGATAATGGTTACTCTAAACATGAATTTATGTGTGCCAAGGGAACAGGATGGAATGAAGATAAACAAACTTGTGACCATAGAGACAATATTGAGCGTTGCCAGGGACAAACTGAAGGTCCAGATCCGGAAACTACAACAATGGATTACACGACAACAAGCACAGTGAGTGAAACAACAACGACCGGCTATGATAAGCCCACAACTACAACAGCTGGATATGAAAAACCTACAACTACAACCAGTTCCTACGAAACAACGACCACAACTCAAAAACCAACAACAACACAATATACCACAACTACAACAGAACCTACAAAGCCCACAAGTACCGAACCAAGTACTACAACAGATTACACTACAACTATGCAACCATCTTCTACCACTCCTATACCAAACTTACCACCCGGTACTAAGTGTAATGGAGAAGGTTTTATGGCAGACCCCGATAATTGTCGCAAATTCTATCGCTGTGAGAAGAGTGGTAATGGTTATTCCAAACATGAATTTATGTGTGCCAAGGGAACAGGATGGAACGAAGAAAAACAAACTTGTGATCACCGAGATAACATTGAACGTTGTCAGGGACAAACTGAACAACCTGATCCCGAAACAACCACTGCAGAATATACCACTTATAAGCCTACTACTAGTACAGTAAGTGAAAGTACAACAAGTGATTATGAGAAACCTACTACTACCACGGAATATGTGAAACCAATAACCACAACTGCCTCATATGAAACCACAACAATGCAAGTTCAAAAACCAACTACAACAACTCAATATCCCACGACCACAACGGAACCTACAAAACCCACTAGTACTGAATCAAGTTCTACCACGGATTACACCACCACTATGCAACCAACATCAACTACTCCCATACCCAATTTACCACCTGGTATGAAATGTAATGGAGAAGGTTTTATGGCAGACCCGGATAATTGTCGCAAGTTCTATCGTTGTGAGAAGAGCGGAAATGGTTATACTAAACATGAATTTATGTGTGCTAGAGGCACAGGATGGAATGAGGACAAACAAACTTGTGACTACAGAGACAATATTGAACGTTGTCAAGGACAAACTGAAGAGCCAGAACCAGAAACTACAACTATGGAATATACTACTAGCAGTTCCACAACAAGTGAAACAACTACAAGTGGTTATGAGAAACCAACAACTACTACAAGTGGTTATGAGAAACCAACAACTACTACTGGATACGAGAAACCAACAACTACTACTGAATACGAGAAACCAACAACTACTACTGGCTACGAGAAACCAACAACTACTACTGAATCAGCAAAGCCCATAACTACAACTTCTTCATATGAGACAACAACCATGACTACACAAAAACCAATCTCAACCACCCAACTCCCAATAACAAGTGAATCTAGCACTACTACCGATTACACCACCACCATGCAACCTACATCAACTACTTCTATACCCAACCTGCCACCAGGAAAAGACTGTAATGGAGAAGGATTTATGGCTGATCCCGATAATTGTCGTAAATTCTACCGCTGTGAGAAGAGTGGTAATGGTTACTCTAAACATGAGTTTATGTGTGCCAAAGGAACTGGATGGAGTGAAGAGAAACAGACTTGCGATCATAGAGACAATATTGAACGTTGTCAAGGGCAAACTGAAGCTCCAGAATCAGAAACTACAACAATAGAATATACTACTGACAATCCTACTAGCACAACATCAGGCCAAACAACTACGGAGTATGATACAACAACTATGAGTTCAATAAAGCCTACGACAACAGCACAAACTACTACAATGCCTACAACCACCATGGCCTCCACCAAACCTACTACTGAAACTAGCACCATCAGCAGTTCAACAGATTTTCCCTCTACAACAACAGATTATACTACAACAATGCAACCCACCTCCACTACTCCAGTACCCAATCTTCCAGCTGGTAAAAAATGTCCAGGTGAAGGATTTATGGCCGATCCCGATAATTGTCGTAAATTCTATAGATGTATAATGAATGGTGATAAATTGGAACAGCATGAATTTATGTGTGGCAAAGGAACTGGTTGGAGTGAAGACAAGCAAACATGTGATCATGCTGCCAATGTCGAGCGTTGCGAGGGACAAATGGAAACTACTACAATTGGATTTGAAACTACTACATATAGACCAACTGATGCAACTACAACCGACCATCCTACAAACAAACCGGGATATGAGCCCACGACTACAACTGGTGCCCCTACAACTACTGAAAATCTAACCACTACCGGCCAGCCCACAAATAAACCTGGATATGAGCCTACCACTGCCACCGGTGCCCCTACTACTACTGAAAATCCAACCACTACAGGCCAGCCCACAAATAAACCAGGATATGAGCCTACTACTACCACCGATACCCCCACAACTACGGAAAATCCTACTACAGGTCAGCCTACCAATAAACCTGGATATGAGCCCACAACTACCACCGGTGTTCCTACAACTACTGAAAAACCTACTACCACAAGTCAGTCTACCAATAAACCTGGATATGAGCCCACAACTACCACCGGTGTTCCTACAACTACTGAAAATCCTACTACCACAGGTCAACCCACAAATAAACCTGGCTATGAACCTACAACTCTCAACCCCACTTCTATGAAGCCGGGTTATGAACCAACTACCACTGAGACAGTAACAATGTCTACTACAACCGAAGAATCTGAAAGCACTACAATGGAACCCATCAATCATAATTGTACTAGTGAGGGCTTTTTCCCAGATACTGAAGATTGTAATCGTTATTATCGTTGTGTAGATGGAGATAAAAATGGTAACTATCAGATTTATAGTTTCCGTTGTCCCAAAGGTACTGTATGGGATACTACGTTAGAGACTTGCAACTATGCCGACAAAGTATCTGGAAATTGTTCATCAGGTGCTAGCACAACAGAATATCCTGTAACAACAACTGAAAATCCCAAAGATACTACAACCACGGGAAAACCAGAAACAACTACGGTGGACAACCCTAAGGAAACTACTACCACCACAGAAAATCCAAAGGAAACCACAACTATGGGAAAACCAGAACCAACGACAACGGAAAACCCTAAGGAAACTACAACAACTGATAAGACAGAGTCAACCACAACTGACAACCCTAAAGAAACGACAACTATGGGAAAACCGGAAACAACTACAACAGATAATCCTAAAGAAACTACAACCACAGAAAATCCAAAAGAAACCACAACTACTGGAAAACCAGAACCAACAACAACTGATAACCCTAAAGAAACTACGACCACTGAAAATCCCAAGGAAACCACAACTGATAACTCCAAGGAAACTTCAACTACTGAAAATCCCAAAGAAACCACAACCATCGATAAGCCAATAGCAACAACAGAAGAATCTAAAGACACCACAACTACTGGAAAACCAGAAACAACAACAACACTAGAACCAATTAGCGGTGAAACGACAACACAACCAGAAACTTCTAACAATACTTCAGCACCTTGTCCACCAACTAGTGAAGGTCAAAATCTGTTCATATGTCCCACAGGCTTTAGACGACATCCCAAATATTGTAACATGTTCTATCAATGTACCGAAAAGGCCGACAGTTATGATCAAAGCATAGTTGTCTTTAAATGTCCTAATGGTACTGTATATCATGAAAACTTAAATAGATGCGATGAACCCCGGAAAGGTGATGATTGTGAGACAAAACCTAGGACCCAAGCAACATTATTTGAAGAAGAGTACAAACATAGTCATATGGTAAGTTGAAAATACTTAACTATACCCTGCAACACAATAGATGGCCAAAAATAGACGGGTGTTAAAATGTATACCATTCAGCTTAGAATACAATAGATTTAAAGACATCTGTCCGTCCATGTCAACCTTTTAATCTAACTACAGGTTGCATTTTTAAACAAAAATTTATTCAATTTGGTATACCGTTTTCTTATAGTCTAAAAGGATCAATTCTATTGAATCGGTTCATTATTTCACCTTTGCCCTTTGTCCTCCCGGAATAGGAATCATAAATCCTTAAATATAGCAATATTTAAATGAAAGTTGGCACATATGTTCTATAGTTCTATATTAATATAAATCTATGTGGCGAAGTTCAGGAAGATCGGTCCATAACTGACCGTAGCTTCCATTTAAATCCCCCCTTAGAAATCACTTTAACACATACCCAATGGTGTAGAGTATGTTATGATCGGATTTGATCGACTATATATTTCTTTATTTTTTATTATTTTAACTTACTAATTTATTTATTTAATTTTTTATTTGATTTAGATTAAAATACGCTCAACTGCTCCCCTTTGTCCCAATGAGGGACACTTTGCTCTTAATAATGATGAATGCGCTCAACTCTTTGTGAAATGTAAATTTTCAGAACAAACACAACGCTTAGAAGGTCAAATATTTAGATGTCCCAAAGGCTTTACTTACTGGTCAGTAAGTCGCCGTTGTGAACGCACACAAAAATTACAAAATTGTTCTACAACCAAGTATGATGTCTCATCGGCGATACCAGTGGAATGGTCAAATATTGGCAATAGACGTAGAAATCTTAAAGTTTAAATTAGAAATCTTAACATATCACTCTCCCGTAAAAATAGACTTAATCACTCTCCCCGTAAAAATAGACTTAATTAGCTTTTAATTATTTGTAATATTAGACAGAATTTGTTTGTTATGCCAGCAAAATATTGTTATACGAAACTGATTTTTTTTAGATTATAGTCAATTTCCTCTAAACTTGCAGGCATAACAAATGATGGACTAAAGCAATATTTATTTTAGATTTTTAAGAATATTTTACTTAATTGTAAGAAGAAAATTATTGGGTTATTGGTGTTGGTATATTGAGTAATTTTTAGGAAAGAGGAATTTGTTCGATTATATAAAATTAATTTTATTTTATATTCCAAATGAATTCCGTAAATTGCCAATTTTAATTCATTTAGTTTCGTTTAATTTAATTAAATGTTTAGTTTAGCTTTAACAAGAGATTTAATAATTAAATATTAAAAATTAAATTATTGAAAATAAATTTATATTAAAATGCCATAATATGTATGTAGATTTAAGGTTAACGAATCAAAATAAATAAATAAATTTTATAATAAATAAAAACAAATACAAATTTTATTTTACCAAAATGGACAAAATGTTCTTTGCGGTACATAGTGGGACCAAACGCAATTTTTTGGTAATAAATCTGTATATCCTAAACTACTTGTTTGATCGAATTGAAATGTATAGAAGAGGATCAAAGCTTTAAGAAAGCTTGTAGTCACCCTGTGATAACACGAAATAAGCTAAAGCCCAGCAAAAACTTACCTTGTAATTTCATTGGTCGTCAAAAAAATCCTCCCCCAAAGACGAATAGTTGGACTTGATGTATTTTAATGTGCTAAACACAAATCTGCTTTCAGTTTTTTTCCATCAGGTCTGGATTTTTTTTATGGGCGTGTCTAATATTTCGCGCATAGTAAGGCCATTACTCTAGTATATTTCATCATAACTCAAGATCGGAGTGTACGATTAACATAAGTGATACACCAAAAAATGCGGACTAAAAATATCTTCGAGTCACCCAAACTTATGTGTTCAATAGTTTCGGAGTTATTTTGAAATATGTGTCCGAAAAAAAAAAAACTTTTTCATGCAAAATTTTAGATTTTTTTTGTTACTCAAATTTCTTTTGATAAATGAAAACTAATAAATATAAATAAATGATAAATGAAAAAAATAAAATAAAACATGTATCTTCAAAATTGATGCACAATTCTTGATTTTATTCACAGTTAAGTAAAAATTCCCATGTGTACATACAATTGAGTAGAAATACAGTGGTGAGCAAAAAAATATTTTTTATTTTTTCTTGAAACAAAAATAGGTGAACTAGGTGGATTTTGACGAGTTGAACAAGAATCTGCATTAACTTTTTTTCTATCGCGTATTGATTTTTTTTAGGTGCATGACTAATATCATCACCTTATTCAGTTTTTTTATTCACTATAAAATTCGAAAATGGTTTGTCAAATTTAGATTATAACTCAAGAACCGTTTAAATGATTTTGATAAATGATGCACCAAAAGACGCATACGAAAATTGTCTTCAAGATATATCCACAATACTTTTTATTCGCTCAAGAATTTCAGAGTTATGGATACAAATTTTCAAAATTTTTAAAATAAAAAAAAAAAAAAAAAAATTCTATTAATTACCAAATAACTACACAGAAAAAATTATTACGGTCTTTTTATACCCTACACCACAATTGGCTTAGAATCACTTTCTGAGTCATTTAACGATGTCCGTCCGTCTGTCCGTCTATGTAAACCTTAACTTAATGATATTTGGTACACAGGTTTCTTATAGTCCAGGGACGAAGCCTATTGAAATTGGTTATGATCGGTCCATTATTTCACCTAGCCCCCATACAAATGTCCTCCCGGAAAAGGGTTTAACGATCATAAATCCCTTAAATATAGCAATATTTTAATTAAATTTGACACATATAAGTTTCATACAAGTCTACATAAGTGTCGCGAGTTTTAAAAAGATTGGTCCATAATTACCCATAGCTTCCATATAAACCACTTTTTAGAAAATCACTTTAACGGCCATAACTCCTATTAAAATGTTAGTATCAAGTTAATCACATTGGAGTTGCAATTATTTTTTATTATTTTATTGTTTTAATTTTTTTTTTTTTTTTTTTAACACGGAATTATAAACACCATAATTTACAATTGCATTATTTGCACTGTATAAAGTAATTTTTTGAAGATCTTGATCATTTTCTATAGTTATTCATTTACTATTTTTGAAAATATTAGTTGAAGTTTCATTCGGACCTTCATAGAAATCCAAAATTTTTCTACGAATACCATTTTTAATACTAAAATATTGCACTGCGTATGAATACATTTTTGTATTTCCAATATTTGATGCGTCCTTTCAGATTCCCAAAAATAAATTTTCTTTTAAGGCACTAGAAACTTTTTCTAGTGAATATATAGCCAATACGTTTCTTGTAATTGGTGCTACTTTAGTATGACTACAAGAAATTTTGTTGGCACTTTTACTGTCGCAGTATAAATACTAACATAATTTAACTTGACAATCTACACTGTTATAACCAGGGCAAGTTTTTCAAGCTTTTCGCTTGGAAAGTAAGCATTTGCATATTTCAAAAGAATTTCACAAAAACATTGTAAATATTGTAAAGAAAAAAATTCGGCAGCTTCAAATATGATATTTAAAATTAAAATAGTTATATTTTTATAAACATCGAAATCTATTAGAAATTGAAAGTTACAAAATGTATAGTTGTGCATATTTTCTACACATTAATATATAAGAATGCATAAATTCGTTGGTTTTTATGCACATATTCTCATGCTTTTTTTCATATTTCTGCGCATATTATATCATTTTTTTGTGCTTTTTCAATCGCATATTTCAATTTTTTGTGCATATAAAAACTCGCCCTGGTTATAACTAAATGCATGAATTATTTTATGAAAAACAAGTAATAATTCAGCCTTTGAATCAAGTGATTCATTCTTTAATACTGCCGGTACTACAAAATTTGAAACGGATTTTGAAATTTTTTTGAATTATTTTTAATTTTTTTCTCATAAATATATTTGATGTTGAGTACTCACAAATTTCACTATAAAATAAAGTGTCAAAATAATTTCTTGCATTTATTGTCACTAATGGGCAAAAGACATACAATCTGTAACAGGGAAAACTATACTTTTTATATTTGACTAAATTTATTATATTTTTTAAGAAATTTAAATTGTGGAATATTTAAAGGTAGTATGAATATTTTTAGCTTGACAAATTGTATTTTAGCTTGAAACTTGACAAGACCTAAAATATCTTGACAATCAAGCTCATTCAAGCCCATCTGGCAAACCTAGGTGTAGGGTATCATATAGTCGGGCCTGACCGACTATATCTTTTTCTCTCGTTTTCAATTAACATAATTGTTTCATTTTGCATCGAAATTTAATAAATTTATTCAAGCAAAAATTAAATAAAAATAAAATTCATCCAATCAACTACTTGATTGATTTAATTTATTTATTAATTGGGAATTTTTTTCTGTTTTGTATTTTTTACAGTTTTTAGTAATTGATATAACCATTTTGGTAAGAGGTGCAAATTTAAACAAGTTTATAATTGAATGAATTATTTTCATATATATTTGTTAATTGGTGACTTTTTTCTGTGTTAAGATAATCAAAAAAATGTTTCAGTATATATTACAAATTACAGAATACAAAAAATTCCTTATATACCTCAGGACTTATTCCCGAAAGACGAAATAAAGTCGAGGAAAAAATCAAAAATTCAATCTCGTAATATTACAGGTTAACAACGAGATGATTTTTCTAAAAGCCTCCTCTACAAATCTTTTACACAATTCAATTCGATCCGTCTAGTAGTTTTGCATATATGGATTTATTGCGTAAAATTTATAAAATGAAAATAAAAAGTGTTATTTTGCAGTTGATTGTAAACATAAAAATCTAAAGTAAAAAAAAGATAAATGAAAATTCTCTATAAAAAACACCCATATCCAGGGCTGTCAGATGTGGCGATTTTTCGCCAAACGTGGCGATTTTTAATTGCTCTTGGCGACTGAATTTTCCGTTTTGCGACATGGCGAATTTTTTGGCGATTTTTAACAAGGTGGCGATTTATTTGGCTAATTTTTAAAATTTAGTGAAACTACTAATAGTAAAACTATTACGTTTTCTTACTAACCAACATCTATTTTTAGTATTTTTTTATCCAAAACGGCGGTTCTCAACAAGGGGTCCGTATAAAGATTTTTAGGTGTTCGCAAAGACCTTTTGCTTGAACATAAAATTAAAAGTATTTCTTTAAACAGATAACACACATATGTATATTAATTTCTTCATACTTATAAAATAAAGTTGCAAAAAAAGAGTAAAAATTCTAAAACTATTGTAAGACATTTATTAGCAATTTTAAAATCCATTTTTAAATACAAAGGTTTTATCTTAAATTTATAATTAATTGAAGTCAAATGTTTTTACTATTTTCTTAAATATAGCCTGATTTAACAAAAGCATTTGGTATTAAATTGTGAATATGCCACTAGTTTTTATCTTTAAGTATTAATTTATTTTTTGATTAAGAATTATTTAGGAATAACATTTGATATCAAATTGAAAAAGTATCACTTTTTCTCAAATGAATATTAATTTTTATTCAATTATCAAATTTAAAGTAACGTCTACGAACTACAGCAAGAAAAATTGCTGTTTACGAACTCCACTAACAAAATAAAGATTATTAATTCATAAATATCTTCAATAAATGTTTGACAATTGGTTTCCCATCATCTTTCAAGTATGAATATTAAGATTTTATTGACCATAATGAAAAGAAAACGTTCATGAATAAATTAATTCTTCGAAACAATTTATAAATTTAATAGGATAATCCCAGGAAAAAATTTATAACATGTTCCAAAATCATTAGTTCTAGACTGATGTAACCAGAACCACTTCAGATTCTTTAATAACATCCTAACTAGTGGTATCACAACCAATTCTGACACTACTGGATTAGAACTTTATTGTGGTTCTAAATTCGTTTTAAGAAATGTTTTAGAGAACATTAAGACCAAATTCTGTATGACATCACTTCTGAGAACTAATTACTCGAATGACATCCTAGAATTGTTTAAAAAATTCCAAAAATTAAAAAAAGTATTTACAAAATTAAATTGATTTTAAAAGTGGCCTTTAGGAAATAGCCCATTCGAATAAAAAGTAAAAAATAGGTTTTGAAACCGTTCTCTAACGCTTCTACAGAACTAATTCTGAATGTGGCAATTTCGAACAAAAATCATTGGTCATAACGTCAAAGTAGAACAAGTACAGGCTATTTTCATGTGTTCTGGAACTTGTTGTAGAACTAATAAATTTTTTCCTGGGATTATATAATTTCAGAATTATTCTGTTAATAAATTTTTAAAATTGTTGACCTTAAATTGAGCTACATATGTATGTCAGAAAAGTGTATAGAAATTAATATTTTTTTATTCAATTATTATTAGCTACTGAATGAAATTATAATTTTTGAAGCACTAAATATTTTAGTTGTTTTTAGTTTTTCTTAGTTACTTTTTATTAGCTACTGAAATTATCACTGACTTTGTTGATGCTGAATTTACATTTTAAAATTATATAAAATTTGAAGCACTAAATATTTTAGTTGTTTTTAGTTTTTCTTAAAAAAATATATAAAATTTAATTTTGGCGATTTTTGGCGATTTCTGATTAACAATTTGGCGACAGAGGCTCAAAAAAATCTGACAACCCTGCCCATATCCACAAGGAAATTTTTAATTAAAAATATATTTTAGAGATAAAATTTATATTAATGAAACATTTGTTTTTAAATGACATTTTAAATTTAAAAAGTTGTTTGTGAATACGGGTGTACATGTTAATATACATAGTGAATTATTCATTATCATTTCTCAATGGAAATTCCATCTATTCTCTCTCTTTTCTTTGCTAATAGAAAAGAGAGAGAATAAAAATTACACACAATTAACGATCAAAACTGCATGTAGACTTTTATGAGTAATCTGTTTTGGAGCTCGTTCAACTTATTCTCTATTTAAAATTTTCTGTCATTCGTAGTATAATAAACTACAATTCTTTTGTTATAAGAAATAATTATGATAAAATAACATACAAAAAATTTCGATTCTGCCCAACTGTGCAATGCTTAATATACATGTTTGTGTGTGTATTTATATTCTGTTGATTATGAACGAATTTGGTTTATTAAAAAAAACAAAATTTTATAAAAATATTTATGACCGATAATAACCGATATATAAAAATAAAAATCTATAGCTTAAACAAGGGCTTCAAAAAAAATCAAAAATGTTATTATGAACCGATTTATTTCATTCTTTTTATCAAAAGAAATTCAGAAAAAAATGGTAGAGCCTTCTTTACAAAACCGAAGTCCCTAGTATATACAGAGACTTAAGAAACTGGAAAACCGATTCTATAAACCGTTTTTTTAAGCATATCTCCGCATTGTATGAACCGATCTTGCTAAATTTCAATATCAAAATTTTCGAAAGGACTTCCGATAGTTTGAAATATATATTATATATGTCAGTTATCGGTGGGCTTCATAAAAGCCATTTCAACCGACATACGGACAGACGGACAGACATGGTCCTATCGTCACTTCTTACAAGGATCCCGAAAATATAAACTTTTTTGCTCTCCGACGAAAATTGTGGAAATTACAAACGGAATGACAAACTCATATATACCCTTTACACCTGTGCACCTTTTGGCAATATTACGACGGTTAAAGATCGAATGAATTTGAAAGGAAATATTGTGGATCCTCCCACAGGTCTTCCGGGAAAACCGGTCTAAATACTACTGTTGAAGAACCAAGTGATAAACGTCTTTGGAGTTATTTTGAAGAATTATCAAATGGATCTCTAGATAAATTTTTCCAAAATTGCTTTTTCTATAACTTTGGGCCTTTAATTTTTTTCGATAACAATGGTAAAATTATTACACAAGAAAATCTTAAAGGAACTTTTGTAACTAGAGTAACAAATATGTGTTTAGAAACGGCAGAAAAGGTTATACAGCTATTACAATCTGATATTGTTGTGGCTGTTGGAAGACATGTAGAGGCTTCTCTAAAAACTTCAAGTTATTTCTTCAAAAGAAACAAACAAACGCATACTTTATATGTATCATCCCAGTCCAAAAACAGCTTGTCCTGAAAAGCAATGGCGCGAAAAAGTAAAAGCATTTTTAGATAATGAAAATTTATTATTGTTTTTTTTTTCAAATCAATCTTGAGTAACTTAATTAAGGTATTTGTTTGCAAAGAATCTTTTTAAAATATAATGGTTTTCATCCCAAATTAAGGAATACATTCATAACGTAGTTTTAATACCTTTCACCACAGGTGTAAATGTTGAAAGTTTGTAATTCCGTTTTCTATTACTACATTATTCATCTAGGATCTCAAAAAGTATACAATTTATAGATCTTGTTGACAGGGATATCGATACAACCATATCCGTCAGTCTGTTGAAACTAGTTATTGGATAATAAATATATATCACCAAAATCCGTCTAAAAATGACGCAAGATATTGCCAAGAAATCAAAGATACCTCTAGAAGTCTTATTGGTTTTCAACTTTTCTAAACCCCTTTTTTAGCTTTAAGTAATATGAAATTAACAAAATCACTTTATCAGTAACCAATATATTGATCGAAACCAGCGTTTAAATATTATGCGCCAGCAAAATTTCTTCTCCTTATGACTATGCAATAAATATTAAACTGTTTCATTTTTACTACACAAGGCAACTAAAATTATTATAAATATACCTTCGAATTTTTAGTAACAATGTAAATCGTCTTTGCAATTTTTATCAGCAAACAGAAAATATTGCTCATCAAAAAAGCTAAAACTTCGTGTTTTAGTCTCGTACACATAATTTTTTCGGACACATATAGCATACGAACAATTTTTCTTCGTGTGCTGCAAAAAATTGTTAGCAAATTTTCTTTGTTTTGATTTTGCAACTATAGTTTTTTTTAGTATTTTTATTTAAGCAATTTTGTTGCTACTAAAATTTCTTCTATGAAGAATAAAACACATGTATATTGAAGTAGGTATGTTAAGGGGAAGGCATGTATTTGTTGTTATACATACACACATACATACATATTCCGATATACATGTGTTTTATTCTTCATAGAAGAAATTTTAGTAGCAACAAAAATGCTTAAATAAAAATACTAAAAAAAAACTATAGTTGCAAAATCAAAACAAAGAAAATTTGCTAAAAATGTTTTGTAGCACACGAAGAAAAATTGTTCGTATGCTATATGTGTCCGAAAAAATTATTTGTACGAGACTAAAACACGAAGTATTATTTTTCTATGTTAATTTATGTACTAGTTGAATATTTTTGTTTATGCTACAAGAAATTGTAAATAAACGCTGCAATTTTTATTGACAATACTGCAAAATAGAAAAATAATTTTAGTTGCAATTATAAACAAAAATGAAACGGTAAAAATATTTTTAATATTTGTTTTGCTAGCAGCAAATATTTATTGCAAAATGTGATAAATATAGTATTAAAATCAAACCCTGATCGAAACATACTTTTGAAACATACTTTGAAGCTCCTATATAAGTTACTGATTAAATTTTAATATTTTAATTAAACAAATAAGTCCATTAGCAACCGAGTTATGAGCAAAAAACTTAAATAAATGCGATAAAAATATACACACACACATTTACATTAACTGAAGTAATGACTATCAAATCAATAGCACAAAACTATATTTTTTCTTTTAAATTTCTACAAAAAAAACATGATTACATGTGTTGGTTATTCGATCTGGTATGAATCAGTAAATCATGTAGTGAATTTTTAAGAACACAAAAATAAAACATATTAAAATAAAAACGAGAGATACCCTACACCATTGTGTACATTATAATTCGGGGAGGGGCCTTTTATTAGACTTGAAGTCAAATGTGGACCGATACTCATAAGTGTAAAATAAAACAAACGAATACAGAATATTACGTTGATGCTGACATTTATATGAATTTATCCCGAAAGAGGGCCTTATATGTGAGCTATGGTAAATAATGGACCGATCTTTATAAAATTTGGAACTATCATTTATGTTCATATAAAACTTATTTGTGTCGAATATTAACTTGATACTAACTTTTTAAAGGTATTAATGCCCGTTAAAGTGATTTTCGGAAAAGGGGTTTATATGGGAGCTATGGTTAATTGTGAACCGATCTTTTTAAAAATCGGCACACTTATTGAGACTTATTGAAACTTATATGTGCCAAATTTCATTAAAATATTGCTATATTTAAGGGATTTATGATCGTTAAACCCTTTTCCGGGAGGACATTTGTATGGGGGCTAGGTGAAATAATGGACCGATCATAACCAATTTCAATAGGCTTCGTCCCTGGACTATAAGAAACCTGTGTACCAAATATCATTAAGTTTGGTTCAAAATTGCGATTTGATTTTGATTACATTTGATTACAAGGTTTAAATGGACGGACAGACGGTCAGACGGACATCGTTAAATCGACTCAGAAAGTGATTCTAAACCGATTGGTATAAATTAAGGTGGGTCTTAGACCAATATTTTTGGGTGTTACAAACATCAGCACAAACGCATAATACCGTCTCCACCTATGGTGGTGTAGGGTATAACTATTGCAAAATACTTAATAAACAATACATTGTAATACGCAATTATATATTATATCAGTTTTTTTCCGGCATGTGCCATAAATTTGTATGTATTAGTGAATTTAAGAGAATTTGAAAAATTTTGAGTAACAAACATCAACTCAGCTAACATTGCATCTACATATAAGTTCTTGTTAAAATTCATGCTTCCATTTAAGTGATTTTAAAATTAATTTTTAAATTAAAAGAGGGACAAGATTGATTTTTGAACCACTCTAATATAAATTTTTGTTTTTAATAAATGATTTGTTTGCTCTTAGTTTATATTCAGTAGCTAGTAAAAATTGCAGACATTTAAAAAATACAAGAGCAATAACAATTTTTATACCCTACATCACCATATGTGGTTGGGGTATTATGCGTTTGTGCTGATGTTTGTAACGCACAGAAAAAATTATTGGACCCCCACCTTAAAGTATACCGTTCGACTCAGAACCACTTTCTGAGTCGATTTAATGATGTCCATCCGTCTGGCTGTCTGTCTGTCCATGTAAACCTTGTGAACAAAGTACAGGTCGCAATTGTAAAGATATCTTGATGAAATTTGGCACAAATAATTATTTTGACACAAGGACAAAGCCTATTGAAATTGGTTATGATCGGTCAATTATTTCACCTAGCTCCCATACAAATGTCCTCCCGGAATAGGGGTTTAACGATCATAAATGCCTTAAATATAGCCATATTTCAAAGGAGTTTTGCATAAGTGTCAATCTTTGTGCCAAATTTCATCAAGATCGGTCCATCACTTTAACATGTATAAATCCCATACAAATGATAGTATCAAATTAATATTCTACACAAATAAGTTTTATATAAGTAGAAACAACGTCGCCAAAATTTATTAGAATTGGACCATAATTTACCACAGCTCCCATAATAACCCACTTCCGGGAATCGCCCTAAAGGGCATAAAGTCATATAGATGTTAGTATGTATCACTGCATTGTTCTGTATTTGTATAATTTATTTTAGATTTAGTAAAAGTGTTGGTCTACAATTGGCCACAGGTCTAATTTTTAGCGCATATAATATGTTCGGTCTTGACCGTCTATAGTTTATCTCTCGTTTTTATATGTGCATGTATTTATATTATATACTTAAATTAAATTGTTGACGAAACTTTCAACAATGTACAGTTTACTTATTAAATTCATTCAAACGACTTTCAATATGTCGGATGCAAATTTTACTCTGTGCGAACAAGTTTTTCTTTTAGAGAAAAAATTAGCTGATGATATTTTACAATTAAAAGAAGATATTTCAAATACAAATGAAGATATTTTAAAACAAAAAGATTATATTTTACAACTACGAAATGATATTAAAAGATTAGAAGGTAACAATTCAGCATCGATGAAAATGAAAGAATTATTAAAAAAAGAAGAATATAAATTATCACAATTATGTCCAGAACATATATATAATCCAATCATGTATGCTGCCGAAATACACAAAGCCTATTTACAAAAATATTTAAATGGTACTAAAAGAGTTTTATTTATCGGTATGAATCCTGGTTTTCATGGCATGGCACAAACTGGTGTAAGTATTTTAATAAAAAATAAATAAAAACATTTTTATAGGCTTATCGTAAATATTTTAGGTACCTTTTGGAAATATTACGACGGTTAGAGATCGAATGAATTTGAGAGGAAATATTGTGGATCCTCCCACAGGTCTTCCGCGAAAACCTATTAAAGGTCTAAATACAACTGTTGAAGAACCAAGTGGTAAACGTCTTTGGAGTTATTTTGAAGAATTATCAAATGGATCTCTAGATAAATTTTTCCAAAATTGCTTTTTCTATAACTTTGGCCCTTTAATTTTTTTCGATAACAATGGTAAAATTATTACACAAGAAAATCTTAAAGGAACTTTTGCAACTAGAGTAACAAATATGTGTTTAGAAACGGCAGAAAAGGTTATACAGCTATTACAATCTGATATTGTTGTGGCTGTTGGAAGACATGTAGAGGCTTCTCTAAAAACTTCAAGTTATTTAAAAGAAACAAACAAACGCATACTTTATATGTATCATCCCAGTCCAAGAACAGCTTGTCCTGAAAAGCAATGGCGCGAAAAAGTAAAAGCATTTTTAGATAATGAAAATTTATTATTGTTTTTTTCAAATCAATCTTAAGTAATTTAATTAAAGTATTTGTTTATAAAGAATCTTTTTAAAATATAATGGTTTTTCATCCCAAATTAAGGAATACATTCTTAACGTAGTTTTAATACCTTTCACCACAGGTGTAAAGGTTGTAAGTTTGTAATTCCGTTTTCTATTACTACATTATTCATCTAGGATCCTAAAAAGTATACAATTTATAAATCTTGTTGACAGGGATGTCGATACAACCATATCCGTCAGTCTGTTGAAACTAGTTATTGGATAATAAATATATATCACCAAAATCCGTCAAAAATGACACGAGATATTGCCAAGAAATCAAAGATACCTCTAGAAGTCTTATTGGTTTTCGACTTTTCTAAGCCCTTTTTTTAGTTTAAGAAATAGGAAATTAACAAAATCACTTTATCAGTAACCGATATATTGATCGAAACATACTTTTGATTTTTCGAAGCTCCTATATAAGCTACTGATGTTGAAACTAGTTATTGGATAATAAATATATAACACCAAAATCCGTCTAAAAATGACGCGAGATATTGCCAAGAAATCAAAGATACCTCTAGAAGTCTTATTGGTTTTCGACTTTTCTAAGCCCCTTTTTTAGTTTAAGAAATATGAAATTAACAAAATCACTTTATCAGTAACCGATATATTGATCGAAACATACTTTTGATTTTTCGAAGCTCCTATATAAGCTACTGATTAAATTTTAATATTTTAATTAAAAAATCAATCCATTATTTTTGGGTTAAATTTTGATTTATTTTTATAAAGGCGCCCATAGACACATACTGCAGAGAGCTACTGCCGATGAACCCTCCTATACGTGTGTGCTTGATGATTTTTCTACATACTCATCAATCAAAATTTTATTTTTGTATAAGAATTTGTTTAAAACTAAAATAATTTAAAATATTTTTAAAATTTTTCTTTTAATTTAAAATGACAAACAATAAAATTCATAAATGATAAAAAAAAAATAAAATTCATTTGTATTAGTATGAGTTCATTTTGAAATCAAAACGATTTTGATTTTTCATACTGCATTGTCGGTGTGACGCATACATTCAAAAGCTCTCTCAATTTTACTAATACATACTTATTGCTTGAGCTTATGCAGCAAAGAATACTAAGAATGGAAGGCTTGTCAAAAAAACCTAACTCTCAAACCTAACTTTAAGATTGTGTTAGTCAAATTTTATTTATATGTATTAGTGCTGAAACCACTTTCACTACACATCATAATCATACATAGTTGCACAAAAGAGTATTAACAAATTATTAAATATAATTCATCACAATTATATTCGCAGATTTTTATCTTTTTATGCGGGTAACATCCACAAATAGTAATATAATTACATTTCTTTGCTTTTTGTTGATGAATATGAAAATAATTTAAAGTTATTTTAAAATCTGTTTTATTTTTAATACCAAAAGTAGCAACATTGTTCGTTCAATTTAAATTTCAACATACAAAAAAGGAATGTCAAAAATAAAATAAAAAAATATTTTTTCAGTTTGTGGAAAATATTCGTTTAACGGGAGTTAAAATACTATAAACGCGTGTGAAAAAATAATAAAAATATCGTGTGTTTGTTGAAAAATGTGTCGCGTGTGTAATTTTCCTTAAATTTTAAGGAAAATATTTGTTTATTTTGTGTTGTTTCTCTCTCTCACAAGTGTGTTGAATTCACACAGAACTTGTATGTGAAGAGAGAGAAATGTTGTTGTTGTAGGAAAGAGTACTATTTTCCCTTCTTAGTATTCTTTGTTATGCAGTATGTGTCTATGCCCTTTAAACATTTGGAAGATAAATTTGTTGCTAATCTTCCAGACGTCACTTCTTAGTGACTTCTAGAAGATTGTCGGTAGATTTTTCGAAAAACACAAAAACAAAATACATTACTATTGCATATTAATCGTCTAGACGTTACTTCTTAGTGACTTCCAGATGATTGTCAGAAGTGTGTACGAAATTCACAAAAACAAAATGCATTACTATCGTCCTTTGATCTTCCAGAAGTATACTTGGAAGTAACTTCTGGAAGATAATAAGATGATAATTCGAATTTAACAAAAACAAAATACATTACTATTGCGCAATAATCTTCTTGACGTGTGTTGGGAAGATTGTCAGTTTTTTTATGAAAAGAAAATAACACAATAAAGAAGCAGGTAAAATCATGTTTTCAGTAACAATTTAACTTTGGTACAGTTTGGCTGCAATAATAAACATAAAAAGAAAAATTTTCCTGATAATTACATAAGTGTTTTTTATTGTTAATAATTTGGAAATTATTAACAAATAAAATTTTTAAAAAGTAAGTAAATCTTCTTAATTTTTTATTTAGTAATATTGGATTTTACTCACAATTTACATATATTAATTTTAGGAAAAACTTCATTAAACAAATATTTGCATATTTAAAGAAGTCCAAAACTTTGCCTGTAAAAGTGTCTTGCCGCATTCTTTGTACAAAAGGTAATATGAATACAATTTAACTATAAAAATTATTATTAACCTTCTTTTCTTCTTTTAAAGGTACCGGATTTGACCAGAAATTTCGCATGAAGATTTTATTATTAAATGTAAAATTAATTTATATGTGAATTATTTATTGTGTAGTTTTATATGTATAGATAATTGTGAAATAAAGATAATTATGAAATATAAAAAAATAATTTTAATTATAAATACAGAAATAAAAAAATGAAAAATCATCTTCTAAAAGAGACTAAGACGACACTTCTCTGATCATCTTCCGGGTGGCGCCCAGAAGAGTCTCCTTCGACACTTCCAGAAGTGACTTCTTCGAGTCGTCTGGAAGACACTTTCACGAGGAACAGTTCTTCCCGACGGAAGATGATTTTAATGATACTTTGGCAATAGTCGTGGCGATGAGTTTCAACTTCTGGAAGACTCTTCTTAGCCACTTCCGCAATAGAATATGTTTGCAGGGTGGGGCGCTTAATACAAATACTAAATAAAGATAGTTAAAATAGAAAATATTAGCAATAAATGGCAATATTCTAAGAAAAAGTTGTTAGATAATAATGTTTAGAAATTTGCACAAATTTGATTCCATTCTATAGCATATATGTACATAATTTTTCTAAACAGCGATTCTTCTGTTGAATGATCCCAGTATGTAGCTAAAAATAATTAAAAAATAAAAATTTTCCAAAGAAAATTTCAAACATTTCTTTCCAAATGAAAATATTAAATAAAATTTAAACAATTGGTTTAAGTCTTCTTGACTTTTGATTCATAAAGAAAAAAGTTTTAATATTTAAAAAATTATTCTTAAATATTATGAACTATAATCAATGAAACAAAATTTTTATATTTATGTACAAACTTTTTTCTGTGAACCGAGAAACTTTAATAAATGCGATAAAAATATACACACACACATTTACATCAACTGAAGTAATGACTATCAAATCAATAGCACAAAACTATATTTTTTAAATAATTCTATAACTTATGAGACGTTGGAGATATCTCTACATAGTCAGACCTGAGGGGGTTTCGAGTTGATTTGAAGGAGTACAGGCCCCTAGCGGGTCTAAAGTAAAGTAGAAAGTACATCTCAAAATTTGTTCACAGTAAGTATGTATTTTTTTTAATTTGCCAAGAGTTACATGTGTTGGTTATCCCTTTTAGTTAAAGATATTTAGGTCGAAGTAATTTTACACTAATTTTTAGCTTAGTTCTTTTCAACTTTTTTAAACTTTTAAAAATATCCACAAAATGTTAAATACTGATCAAAGCAAGTTTAAATATGCAAGAAAAAAAATGCGCCTAAAAAAGCACGAAATAATGGGAAATACAGAAATATGCAAAAATAGCAGGAATATGCATAGAAAAAGCGACGTATTTATGTGTTTTTATATCTTGATATGTAAAAAAATTTATATTTATGCATGTTTTTAACTTTCAATCTCTGATGGATTTTGATTTTTATAAAAATAAAAATATATTAGTTTTAAAAGTCATATTTGAAGTGTCCGAATTTTTTTCTTTTTCTTCTGGGAAGATTGCTTCTTTCCATTTCCTGTGTCAGCATAATATTTTTTTATAATATTTTCAACCTAAATGAAACTTTTCTTATTCTATTATGTAAAAATAATCAAAAAAGTACAATAGTACAATTTAATATAAAAATATTAGAAATAAATTAAATGTATCTATTATTATGAGCAACAATTTTTAGTATTTAAATCGAAAACGTATGTGCAAATTGAAGTATCATTGCCAGATCAAATTGTTTACTAAAAGAAAAAAAATCGAAGTATTTCTGACGAATTTTCCAAAGTTATCGTCACTTTAATGTAATCCCACTAGGTGTATCCATAGTATAATTATAAAGTATAAGTTAAGAAAACTAAAATTAGCTTCACAATCAACAAAAAATTAAAATTTCATTTATTTACTTTTCCCATGAATTATTAAATTACTTTTAACTTACCTTTTAAATTATAATATTGCTGACAAATGTCTGCAATCAAAATTCAGTTTAATAAACATACAAAAATAATATTCTTTATTTCCTAAGAAAACATGCAGTAACAATAAGAATAGTCATAGTAAGCAAAAAAACTAAAACAACAAAAATTGTAAAGCTAAAGAAATAACAAAATAAATTTAGTTGCAGTCAAGTACTCAAACAATAAAGTAATGTCTTTTACTTTAATTGGCGCCCAACGAAAACACTAATTGAAAGTGAACCATTTAAAATTAAAATAAATTATAAGTTAATAAGGACTTAAAATTAAGTGAAGTGAACATATTATTTAAGTATTAAAAATAAATTAAAACAAAACTCAAAAAGTAAAAAGTTAAATAATATAAAATAAAACCAATTAAGAACTGAAAATAAAATTTAAAATATAGTGATAAATTTATAAATTAAGCAAAATCTTGTGAAACTAACAATTTTTAATAAAAACTTAAACTTCTATAAACAATCAAATAATTAAAAGAAACGTCAAAAACAACAATGCAAAAACAGTGAAACACAATAGATTTTTTTAACAAAAAATAAATAAATAAAAAAAAAAAAAAACTGAAAACATTTTTTAAACAAAAGCAACAATTAAAATAAAAAATTAACTAACAAAATTTTTAAATTGCAACAACTGAAAACAATATTTGTGCTAAAACAACGCCTAACATCCTCCAGCAGAACATCCTCCAGGAATATAACAACACAAATCCCAGCACCAACAACTAACACCAGGAAAATCAACACGACAACAAAACCAACAAGAAACAATTATGATGCAGAAAATAATTATTTTAATGTAAGATTATAATATTATAATATAATTATCTATAGAATTAATTAAATAATTTAGATTTAAACACAATATTAAATACTTCCAATAAAGTTGAGAAAAAAGTTTTAAAATAATTAAATAATAGTAAAATTTGTAATCTGTAATGGCAAATCAAAATAACTTAATTCGGCCCCCAATTCTTAATAATCATCCGCCTCCACCACCCCAAGCTCAAAATGCCTTAGTACAAGATCAGGAAGCCAATATTGCAAATATAGTACGTAGAATACTGTTAGAAGAACAAGCTTCTCAAAATGAACCAGAACCTAGAATAGATCAGGGAATAGACCGTAACAATGACCTAACGGACTTAGATAAAATACCTGACGTAGTAAGATCCCTTAGGGAATTTTCAGGGAACAGGACAGAATTTAGCTCTTGGAGAAAAAGTACGGAGAGAATATTAAAAATTTATGAACCTCTTAAAGGTTCAGCAAAATATTTCGGCATACTCAACGTTATCAGAAATAAAATTGTGGGCGATGCTGACATCGCTCTTGAAAGTTATAACACTCCACTCAACTGGAAAAGCATAATTAAATGCTTGACAGTCCATTACGCAGACCAACGAGACCTCGGTACACTCGAATACCAATTAATCTCCATGATTCAGGGTAATAATACAGTGCAGGAATTTTATAAAAGGATTTATGGCCATCTATCACTAATTTTAAACAAGATAGCCTGTTTGGATGAGAGTGAAGATGCCATTTATTTGTTGACTAAAAACTATAGGAATAAGGCTCTTGACACGTTTGTCAGAGGCCTAAGAGGTGATTTACCGAGATTACTGGGAATTAGGGAACCAAAAGACCTACACGAGGCCTTACACTTGTGCTTAAAGTTGGAAAACCAACAATTTAGAACACAACAGGCCAATGGCACTAACAAAACCCCACCTCCCATTCCTCACAGGAAATTTAACAATAACCCAAACCAAACATTCTATCCACAACTGGCACATATTCCTCAGCCTTCTATGCCAAGATTTAGTATGCATCCACGTAACATTCAAGGACATCAATCCCATAACACATACGGACAAAATTTCTATAACCCATATCAACAAAATTTCCAAAACCCGTACGGACAAAATTACAATAGAAATTATCATTACCCACAACAACAAAATTTCCAACCATCCCATTTACCACCACCAAGACCTAATCAACCAAAACCTCCAGTACCTATGGACATTGATTCCACTATGTATTCCAAAAAAGTAAATTACATCAATCGCCCTCTACCAGATAATAGATTTTCAGGTCTTAGACCTTTGCCCCAATCAGCCCAATTTAACCAACCGCGGAAATTACAGAGAATTAACCATATTGAACAAGATCAGCATGATCCAGTTCCTGACACTGACAATGAGACAGATAAATGGGAACCTTCACAAGAGGATGAAGGAATACAAGACCTGACGGACTATTTAGATGAACATTTCAATGTTTCTGAGGACGATGAATATACCGAATTTGAGGATATTCATTTTTTAGATTAAGCAATTCAACGTTACCTTATTTTCAGTGTAAAGACAGCAATGGTAAAATATTTAGGTTTTTAATCGACACAGGGTCAAATAAAAATTATATTCAACCAGAATTAGTTAAAAACCCAATACCTAATGAAAACGTTTTTCAAGCAAACTCCGTTGGTGGGAAGGTTACAATTACCCATCATACATTAATTAATCTATTTGGAGTACAATCAGAAAACCTAAAATTCTTTCTATTGCCATCACTGAAATCCTTCCATGGTAACGACAGTTTAAAAAGGTTAAACGCAATTATTTACACTTCTCAAAATTATATGATAATTAATAATTCCATAAAGGTACACATTAAACAACAACAATCGGAATCTGTAAATAATCTAAACATCAGGACAAATCACTTAACGAACGAACAGACATTAAAATTAATGAGACTATGTAAAACATACTCTTCACTTTTTTCCGAACCAGACGAAAAATTAACATTTACTACGACCGTGAAAGCAGAAATAAGGACATCGACTGACGACCCAATTTATACGAAAAGTTACCCATATCCTTTATCAATGAAAGACGAAGTCGAAAAACAAATTAATGAATTGCTCGATCACGGAATAATAAGACCATCCAGGTCCCCATACAATTCTCCTGTATTGGTGGTACCGAAAAAAATGGATGCTTCCAACGAGAAGAAATATAGAATGGTCATAGATTATAGAAAATTAAATAGTGTGACTATACCGGACAGATATCCTATACCACAAATAAATGAGGTTTTAGCACAACTTGGTAAGAATAAGTGGTTTTCAGTATTAGACCTGAAAAGCGGGTTCCACCAAATACCGCTCAGAGAAAAGGATATTGAGAAAACAGCATTTTCCGTAAATAACGGAAAATACGAATTTCTCCGATTACCTTTTGGTTTGAAAAATGCTCCTGCAACATTTCAGCGAGCATTAGATGATATGCTAAGGGAACATATTGGGAGAATATGTTTCGTCTATATAGACGATATCATAGTTTTTGGTCAAGATGAAAATTCTCATCTAGAAAACATAAAGACCATTTTTGACACCTTACAACGGGCGAACATGAAAATACAATTGGATAAATGTGAATTCCTTAAGAAAGAAGTAGAATATCTGGGTTTTATCATATCAACAGAAGGGATAAGAACAAATCCAGAAAAAGTCAAAGTTATTCAGGAAATGCCACCTCCAAAAACCATAAAAGAGCTCCGATCATTTTTAGGACTCTCAGGGTTTTGCGGGCGCTTCATCAAAGATTACGCGAAGCTTGCAAAACCCCTAACCGTCCTTTTAAGGGGCGAGGAGGGACGTATGTCCAAGAGGCAGTCTGCCAAAATCCCAGTAATACTTGATGATAGGGCCATAGAGGCCTTCGCAAAGATAAAAAACTCTCTTTCCTCAGAGGAAGTGATGCTCGCATTCCCTAACTTTGAAAAAGAATTTCACTTGACAACAGATGCATCTAATTATGCTCTTGGAGCAGTCCTCGAACAAGATGGTAAACCTATAACGTTCATATCAAGAACGTTGAATAAGGCAGAAGAGCATTATGCCACAAATGAAAAGGAGATGCTTGCAATAGTGTGGGCTCTCAAATCATTGAGAAACTATTTGTATGGTCCAGTATTAGTTAAAATTTTTACTGACCATCAACCTCTAACATATGCTCTTGGAAATAAAAACACCAATAGCAAATTGAAGAGATGGAAAGCCATCTTAGAAGAGTACAATTATGAGATTAAATACAAACCCGGTAGTAGCAATATCGTGGCCGATGCGTTGTCAAGACTTCCACAAGTTGTTGAAGTGAATTCACTGACTGCTACACAGCATAGTCATGAAAGCTCGGCGCAAAATTTAATTCAGTTTACAGATTCTCCACTTAATGTGTTTAAAAACCAAATTATAATCTCGAAGGGCGAGGTGCCCTCTTACAACTTTGAGATAATATTTCCCACTTACCATAGACATACAATAGTAGACACAGAGTTCGATAGTGACAAACTTGTAAGAATCCTGAAATCATACTTGAACCCTTCCATAACTAATGCAATTATGACCGAAGACCAAATCCTAGGAAAAATACAAGAGTTATGGTCAACTTACTTTTCTAAATTTCGCACAAAATACACCAGGACTATGGTTAAAGATTTGACATCGGACATTGAACAAGAGACTGAAATTATAAATGAACATAGACGAGCACACAGAAACCCAAAGGAAAACAAACTACAATTACTTACTAAATTTTATTTCCCCCAAATGCATGCGAAGAGAAAGAAAATAGTGAAAGAGTGTAAAATATGTTGTGAAAACAAATACGACCGTCATCCAAATAACATAGTTTTAGGGAAAACACCTATTCCTCAATATCCTGGACAATACGTGCACATAGACATTTACCATACAAACAATAGAGTTATTCTGACCGCAATAGATAAATTTTCCAAGTACGCCCAGGCAAGAATAGTCAAGTCAAGAGCAACAGAAGATATAAAACTCCCTTTGCAGGAGTTGCTAACTTCTTTTGGTACCCCCGAGAATGTTGTTATTGACAACGAAAAATCCCTTAATTCAGCTTCTGTAACTTTTATGTTAGAAAATCAACTGGGAATTAAAATCTATAAAACACCACCTTACACCAGTTCTGTAAATGGTCAGGTGGAACGTTTCCATTCAACTCTAACGGAAATTATGAGGTGCATGAATGCAGAAAAGGTGTATAATTCTTTTGAAGACCTTTTGAACAACTCTTTGAATAAATACAACAACTCTGTTCATTCTACAATAAATAGAAAACCAATAGAAGTATTTTTCAGTAGAAACAAAGACCCAACATCCTTAAAAGAAGACAGACTAAAAATTATACAGACCTTGACGGAAAAGCAGGAAAAAGACTTAGACCATCATAACAAGAAGAAAAATGCAAGAAAGACTTATAAGGACAATGACGTAATTTTTGTAAAGAACAACAAAAGAATAGGAAACAAACTGACACCTAGATACAAAATTGAAATAGTAAAAGAGGACAGAGGAGGAACTATTTTGACAAAAACTAACCGTATAGTTCACAAAAATTTAATAAAAAAATAATATTCTGTTTTCCAGACTAATGATAAAACTAATTAAAACGGAAATACAGATTTTAGATTACACGAATGCGCAAATTGTGACAGTAGAGACCGGAAAGACAAAACTGGTTGCCGGAGACTTCAAACTGATCCATGTAATAGATCTTGGATTATATGAAAGGACAATTGATAAACTCGAAACCATTATAAGACAAGATATAGGAAAGAAAAATAACAATTATGAATTTTTACTGCATCAGATACAGGTCTTATATGATTTAATTGCTAATTTGAGACCCAGACGCGAATTGAGATCAATAAACGCTTTGGGTACATTATGGAAGTGGGTGGCAGGTTCGCCAGACCACGAGGACTTCAAAATAGTAACAGACAGCATGAACAGACTCTTAGAAAATAATGACAAACAAATCGTAATAAATAGAGCAATAGACACAAGAATACAAGAGATAACTAATATAACCAACAGCATAATAAATAACATAGGATCGAACGATGCATTTGAACGTGAAATCGTAAAGGACGTAGAAAGAAAATTGGAGATAGTTAGGAATGAGCTTACAAATCTTGGCTACTCAATTCAGTGGGCAAAAGCAGGAATTATAAATTCTTTTATTTTATCTGAATACGAACTGAATATGACTAGAAGACACTTCAATGAACTTAATATGCCCTATGTCAATCTAATAGAAGCTTTGGAGTTTGGAGAAGTGAAGATTGGGATGAATAAAACTACAATCCTTTATATGATTGATTTGCCTATAACAGAAAGAGAAACATGCAAAAGCTTATTTATAAAATCTGTAAAAAATAATTCAAATATAACAATTAAATTAAATAATGAAAAGTTCATATTATGTAAAAATTCTATTTTCGAAATTAAAAAACCATGTAAAATGTTTAATGATGTCTCTATTTGTAAAAACCATAACATAGAAGATATTACAAAATCAAGTTGTTTACCAAAACTGTTGCATGGCATGCCATCAAAATGCCCTACGACAAACCACCAACATCTACAATCAGTAAATGAAATATCATCTGGAGTAATACTTTTAAACGGCTATAATGGGTCAATACTGGTACAAAATAAGGAAGTCTTATTGCATGGAACCTATATCATCAAATACCACAACACCACGATTACCATAGATAAAAGGTCATACTTCAATAAAGAAATAACCATGATGAAACCTTTGCCGGCTGTAGTAAAAGCACCTAATTCTATAGAAAGATATGAAGAAATGCTATCACTAGAAATGCTGAAGGAACTACACATTAACAACGTTGACGAAATAAAAAAGTTAGTTACAAATCATAAAATTGGCATTGGATTGTTTGGACTTTTAACGATGGTATTTATATTTGGCATAATGTTAAAATTAATGAAAAGAAAATCTACTTTGGAAATTAAGACCGACGTAAAGCTGGAAAACCCGGTTGAGGCATCAAGTACTTACACGCATTACCCATCCAACGCGGACGTTGGAATTTAAGAGGGGAGGAGTTAAGAAAACTAAAATTAGCTTCACAATCAACAAAAAATTAAAATTTCATTTTTTTACTTTTCCCATGAATTATTAAATTACTTTTAACTTACCTTTTAAATTATAATATTGCTGACAAATGTCTGCAATCAAAATTCAGTTTAATAAACATACAAAAATAATATTCTTTATTTCCTAAGAAAACATGCAGTAACAATAAGAATAGTCATAGTAAGCAAAAAAACTAAAACAACAAAAATTGTAAAGCTAAAGAAATAACAAAATAAATTTAGTTGCAGTCAAGTACTCAAACAATAAAGTAATGTCTTTTACTTTAATTTATACTCGTAAGAACAGCTGTTTTACAATTTTTTCATTGGCAAACCTCGCGGTACTGTCATATTGTTTTTGTATTCATATGTAAAATTTTTTTCAATTTTTTTTACTTTTGCTCTCCTTCATTCTCTCATTTTTCCATTCAAAGCATTTTGACATTGTGGGTAGTAGTTTTACACTAACAAAATACAAGCAATTTTTGTAGATGTGCGAGTAGTTTATTATTATACTATGGGTGTATCTATTATTATGAGC
This sequence comes from Protophormia terraenovae, assembly GCA_951394005.1. Lineage (NCBI taxonomy): Eukaryota > Metazoa > Arthropoda > Insecta > Diptera > Calliphoridae > Protophormia > Protophormia terraenovae. The sequence continues at coordinate 152,507,920 of OX596073.1, forward strand.
AGATGTGTAATAGGGTTTATCAAATCGACTTTCGAATAATCCATAGTAAAATAATAAAGTACTCGCACATCTACAAAAACAAAAATTGCTTGTATTTTGTTAGTGTAAAACTACTGCCCACAATGTCAGAATGCTTTGAACGGAAAAATGAGAGAACGAAAGAGAGCAAGAGAAAAAAACTCAAAAAATATTTTACATGTGAATACAAAAACAATTTGACAGTACCGCGAGGTTTGCCAATGAAAAAATTGTAAAACAGCTGGTCTTACGAGTATACTTTATTATTATACTATGCGAATAATCGAATAAATGTTGTAAAAAATCGAAAAGTCGAAATCGACTTTTTGATTTGAAAATCGTCGATAAATCGACTTTGTTGATGCCAAAAGTCGAAAATAGTCGGAAAAAGTCGAAAATAGTCGAAAATAGTCGAAAAGTCGGAAAAAGTTTAAAATAGTCGGAAAAAGTCGAAAAGTCAAAAAGTCGAAAAGTCGGAAAAAGTTGAAAATAGTCGGAAAAAGTCGAAAATAGTCGGAAAGTAGAAAAATGTTTAAAAAATTATCCTATTTAAAATGAATAGTTTCTAATCAGCTTTTATTTATATACCATTAATACATATTTTTGTGTGTAACTAGCACTCTCATTGGATAAATTTGTATGTTAATCAATTAATATATTTGTTTGCGTTGTATTCATTTTTATTTTTAAAGTTTTTATTAGACAATTAACAAAAAACAGTCAATAGTCAAAAAAAAGTGGAAAATAGTCGCACTCTCATTGGATAGATTTGTTTGTTAATCAATCAATATATTTGTTTACGTTGTATTCGTTTTTATTTTTAAAGTTTTTATTAGAAAATTAACAAAAAATAATCAAAAAAGTCGAAAAGTCGAAAATAGTCGAAAAGTCAAAAATAGTCATAAAAAGTCGAAAAGTCGATTATTTCAAAATTAAAAAAAGTCGAAAAATCGACTATTTAATAATTGAAAATGTCGAAAAGTCGAAAAATCGACTATTTAAAGTCGACTTTTTGTTGAAGCTATAAAACCCTAATGTGTAAACAGCGATTTTTAAAATTAGGGATGTTACAGCATATATTGAAGCATGTCTCGAAAACGACTTATATTGTGTTATTAAAAAATATATATATATATATATATATATATATATATATATATATATATATATATATATATATATATATATATATATATATATATAAGAAATGTTAATTAAAACTGTCTTAAAGTCATTTTTACATTACTTTTTAATACGGTCAACAGTTATGGAGATATTAGGCCTATCACAACTTACTTGTAAAAAAGAAATAAATATTTCTCAATCGAAATTTATTAATTTCAATAATAATTATTTATTCATTATACACAAAACATTATAAAGACGGTTGTAATTTTTAAATTTCAATAATAATTTGTTTACACACACCCTGTGAACAATAGAATGTTTATGCTAATAATTTCCAGTGAATGCCATGGTGAATACCACAAAACAGCTGACTGTGTTTTGTAAACAAAAGAGTAAAAAAATCCAAAATTTTTTAAACTATAATTCGAAGTATTTTAAAAGAAAACGTTATAGAATGTTAAAGAAAAAATTAGCTCAAAAGGCCACAAATAAAGTTGTTTGCAACGACACTGAGATACAAGAGACAAACAACAACAATATGCCTTTAAAAACATCTCATTTATTTGCCACATCCTTGTGGCAAAGTGTTTATAATCTTGAGTGCCAGTTGAATGAAAATTTACGCCTTTTCCAACCAGGACCTGAAATAACACACATTTATAATCCGCTAGAATATGCTGCCCAATTACACTGCGAATATCTAAGACATTACTTAAAAGGAACTAAGAAATTATTGTTTATTGGTATGAATCCAGGACATGATGGTATGGGACAAACGGGGGTAAGTAAGCAAGCTTGTATACATACACAAGTAAAAAATTTATTGAAGGTGTAGTCATGAAAATTTAGTATATAAATGAAAATGTTAGAGGAAAATTATACAGTTCCCGAATTGTGGATACAATTTTACTATTTAGAAATGGTATTAAATGAAAATCTTAAAAATTTAATGAAAAGTCCAGAAATAACACATGTTTATAATCCAATTGAATATGCAGCCGATATACATTGTAAATATTTAAGAAAATATTTGAGAGGACGAAGAAATGTTTTATTTATTGGTATGAATCCGGGTCCTAATGGTATGGCACAGACAGGAGTAAGTAGTTATAGAAAAATAAAGAACAATTTTACTTGTTAACATTTATTTTTATTAAAAAAAGGATAATATAAATTAATAAAGGACCATTACAGTATTAACTGAATATATTAAATTACGTATAGTTTACAATTGTTTTACCTCAAATTTTTAAAGTTCATATTACAGATATTAAAAAAAAAAACATAAATTTATTAAAATATTTCCTTTCTTCAAGGTACCATTTGGCAATATTTCAACCGTTAAAAATATAATGGGCCTTCATGGTATCGTTGACAAACCAGATATAATACATCCCAAAAGACCCATTGGCGGTTTAGAAAGTACCCGCGAAGAACCAAGTGGTAAACGTTTATGGGGTTTATTTCAAAAACTATCCAATGATTCTCTTGAAATATTTTTTGAACAATGTTTTGTCCATAACTTTTGTCCACTACTCTTCTTCAACAACAATGGAAATAATATTACACCAAATGAACTTAAAGGACCCTATAAACAACAAATTCGTGATGAATGTTTACGTACCACAGAACAAATACTAAACTTAATACAACCACAAATTATTGTAGCTATTGGTTTATATGTTTATGATACTTTGAAGAAATCAGAATATTGTAAGAACAAACGTTTATTGCGTTTGGCTCATCCTAGTCCAAGGTCATTAAATAATAACGATTGGCCAGAGAAAGCAGAAAAATTTTTAATTGATGAAGATTTACTAAAATATATGAGAAATGAAGTACACCTTAAGTAAAGTTAAAGAATAGAATTTAAAAGAGAACTATTTATTATAAGCTGGACTTATTTAAAAAGTTTTGTATGGAAAATAAAATTATTTTTAAGTTTTTTTTTATTGTTTTATTACCACAATTGTTTTTTTTTTTTTTTTTTTTTTAATTGATAAGCAAATATTTTATTTTAAAGGAAACAAATTAAAAAGAAAGCAATGAATTTGATAATTACTTTGTGTTTGTATTATATTATTACAAAAAGAACAAACTGTTTAGAAATTCTATGAAAAAATAATATTTTATGCCTATATTTTTTTTTTTTTTTTTTTTTTTTTTTAAAATTTTAAAAAAGAAATTTGCATATTGCAAAAAAAATTATATACTACCTATGTATATCACATTGAACTTTTATATTTTTTTGTGCATAGTTAAAAAAGCGATTTTTAAATAATAAATATGAAAATAAAATTGATTAAAATTAAGAATACTTTTAAAAACACTCTTTTTTGGTAAATCAGTACTTTTTTTAAGATAGTATTTTTACTTGAAAATAAGCATTTTTTTACAACTTGTTATTTTTATTTTGGAAATTAGTGGTTTTCTTTAATATTTTTTGAAATTTTAAAATATTTTTATTGTTATTTTCTAATTTTCATATTTTTCCTACTTTTATCTTGTTATTTATTAAAATTTTACTCTTCATATGTTACTTTCGACTTTTTTTTATACCATCATTGATGAGTTATTTTTAAAGATGAAAAAATTGATTTAAAATTGTTGAGTGCAATGGAAGTTAAAGTCTTAAAAACAAAACGTATTTCTCAAAAAATCTTATTAATTTTTTTTTTTTTTTTTTTTTGTTACTAAAAAAAAGGGGTAAAAAAGAAAAATTGTGTTCAATTTAAGCCAAAAATAATACGTTGCTGCAAAATGTCACTATTTATTCTCACTCGAATATTCTTGAAAACATCACATAATAATTTTAAAAAAATTCGATATTACGAAAAGAAATCATGTAGCTTTCTAAATTTTAATTTAACCTTAGATTTTTTAATTGACTTAGAAAGGATAGGAACGAAGGGATCTAATCAAAATTACCACAACTATTAAAATATAATTTTTTACGTTAATTTTTTTTTTTTTTTTTTTTTTTTTTTGATTTAAGGACTTCCTCCTTGTCAAACACCAGCTTCGCTAAATAAACTTATTTAGTATATATAAATTTTAAGTTCCGCCATTTTAAGTTAATCTTAGATTCCATTTCGTTCCCAAGGAGTTAATTAATATGATCGTGTAATATATCATTAAAAAGGTGTTTGTAAGTGCTAAATGGCATCGATATAATTAAGATCGGACAATTATTAATAAAGATACATTTTCAGATAATATATTGAAATTTTAAATGCCTATAACTCGCAAACTGAGAAAATGCGAACCAAAATGTTTTATCACTGCCATCACAAGTAAAAATACTCTTGAATCTGTATCACAAATATTTAAAAATTCCGGTGATCTTGATTTATGCCGCATATATTTATTAAATTTTACGTAGCGTAGTCACGTATATTTACCAATTTTTTATTTTCCATAAATTATTAGTTTGCCAACACTTATTCATCAATGCCATTTACATAAAACACCCTGTTACCATATAATGACACTTCACAACGTTGCCAAACAAAAAAAACAATAACCAACAACAACAAAAAAATCATTTTGAATTTTATACACAGTGACAACACCAAACCGCGAAAGTGACGCTAAGAAAAAATAAAGTCTTTCTGAAAAGAAAAAAAATATAATTTTCACACAAACAATTCTTAAAAACTGTTGCCAAAATTGATAAAAAAATGACTGATTGTATTTTCGACAAATTTGATATGTACAAAGAAGTTTATGTCTTGGAAAAGCATCGCATTGATAGTTTCGAAAAGTGGCCCTATGATGAGAACTCATCATGTAGTATAACAAAAATGGCTGAAGCTGGTTTCTATTGGACGGGTAACAATAATAAAGATGAAGACGATGCTGCTACATGTTTCGTTTGCAGCAAACAATTACATGGTTGGGATCCAACAGATGATCCCTGGAAGGAACACATGAAACATGCACCACAATGTCAATTTGTTAAATATGGTCATAAGGAAAATGAATTAACAGTGAGTATGGATGCTGATGTATATTTTCTTACTTATTGTCCCTCATCTCTTATAGGTTGAAGAATTTTTGAATATTTTTTCGGCGGTGCTGCTAAATAAATTAAAGAAATCTACAAATGCCGTGAAGACACGTTTTAATCTCTTGGCTTCTACGGCATTAGAAAAGTATCTAGCTGAAAAATAATTGAGATTTTTCGTAAATACATTAGTATTAATTTTATATTTAGTTTAGCATTTGATAATTTTTCTATATTTTTAATAAAATATATTTAAAAAAGTAAGTCTGTAATATTAGAGCTGTGTTATACAGGTAATGGTATAAAGATACTACTAATTGGGTAAATACAAAGTCTAACTTTGAATACATTTTTTACAAATTATTTACGTTTGAATTTTTTGGAAGCTACTTAAAATGTGAATTAGTGTTTTTGGTGACAAAATGAAGAATTGTATATTATTTGTAGTGCATTTTTATTTTGGTTTAAATAGAATACCATGATTTCAACTGATTCGTTTGGATTCTAGTTAAATAGAAGTTTTATCGCTGAAAATAATAATGGACAATTTTTGGTTAAAAAGGAAAAATGATGTTGGCGATGCCGCTTTTGGTCATACCACAGAGATGAAAACCCTCCCATCCGGATGAAATTACAAAATATGAGCAATTTCGTTAACTATTATATTTTTTATAATTATTTATTAAGAACCTAATGGCCATAATCGGTCCACTTAATCTACGCATATTAGGAGCTTTTAATTGACACATTCTTTGCTGTTAGATAAATAGTATCGGAAGTACCGCTTTATTTCTGCAATCTTGCATTTTTACTTTAAATACATTAATTTTTAAATAGTGCTAAATTAAGGTTTAGTGCTAGTAGGTGTCTGAAGGAACTAGTTACTAAGAACTCTCTTCCAACTCCAGGATAAAGACAGGGCTTTTTAATTGCTCTTGGCGACTAAATTTTCCGTTTTGCGACATGGCGAATTTTTTGGCGATTTTTAACAAGGTGGCGATTTATTTGGCTAATTTTTACAACTTTATTAAAAAGGTATTCGCATAGTAAAACTATTACATTTTCTTACTAGCTAACATCTATTTTTAGTATTTTTTATCCAAAACGGCGGTTCTCAAATGGATGTCCGCGGTTCTCAACAAAGTATATTGAATCATTCAAATTTTCTTCACTTCAATTAGCTTTAGAAAATATTTTTTAATTCATTTTGTAAAATAATAAAACACAAAATATTACAAATTGAATGAAAAAAAAAAAAAAAAATATTTTCATTCAATTTGGAAATGATTTGAATTAACAAAAATTTTATGAATTCTTTATGAATTAATTCAATAAAGAATTAATTCTATTCAAACAAAAGCCTTTGAATTAAGCTATTGAATTATATTTTTGGGAATGGTATTATTGAATGAAAAACTATTATTACTTAATTCAGAATTAAGATTTAAGGGAATTAACTAGGATTTAATTAATTCTTTCGAAACTCTGCAAAGTTGCAAAAAATATAGAATAAATATTTTTTTGTGTTTGTGCATGATTATTATTATCAATCTGGTAATTGTAAAAAACCATTAATGATATTTTGTCCTTGGCATAAGACGTTTATTAGCAATTTTAAAATCCATTTTTAAATACAAACGTTTTATCTTAAATTTATAATTAATTGAAGTCAAATGTTTACTATTTTCTTAAATATAGCCTGATTTAACAAAAGCAATTGGTATCAAATTGAGAATATGCCATTAATTTTTATCTTTAAGTATTAAATTATTTTTGGATTAAGAATATTTAGGAATAAAATTTGATATGAAATTGACAAAGTATCCCTTTTTTCAAATGAATATTAATTTTTATTCAAACTTGAAATTCAACGTATTTTCAGAAATACCTTTAAATTATTAAAGTTTAAGGCAAAGAATACTAAGAATGGAAGGCTTGTCAAAAAAACCTAACTCTGTTGTCAAAAAAACCTAACTTTAAGATTGTCTTAGTCAAATTTTATTTATATGTATTAGTGCTGAAACCACTTTCACCACACATTATAATCATACATAGTTGCACAAAAGAGTATTGAGAAATTATTAAATATAATTCATCACAATTATATTCGCAGATTTTTATCTTTTGATGCGGGTTACATCCACAAATAATAATATAATTACATTTCTTTGCTTTTTGTTGATGAATATGAAAATAATTTAAAATTATTTTAAAATTTGTTTTATTTTTAATACCAAAAGTAGCAACATTGTTCGTTCAATTTAAATTTCAACATAAAATGAAATTGAAAAAAGATTCGGCTGTGCCGAATCTTTGATACCCTTCACCATATTACCATCTTACCATCTTATCGACATCATATTACCATATTACCGACAATTAATAAAATTTTCGCCTTAACGTATGCTTGCATATTTTCTAAATCTAAATTTTTTTCAAACTACGAAAATTTGAATATGAAAAAAAAACAATCATAACAGGCTTTGCTTTTAAAAAAGAAACAACAACAATTCCATATATATTTATTTTTGTATGTACAAACTGACTGCATATACAAAGAACAACAACAACAACAACACTGTTATTCATTATATTACTGCTGTTGCTAACTAAACTACTTGTCTATACAAAAAACAAAAAACGTCACTAATAGTCATTACAATGCTTAATATACATGTTTGTGTATGTATTTATGTATATTCTTAACAGATATGTTTTAGTTTTTAAAAATAAACAACTACAATTCCATATCTATTTATTTTTGTACAGACTGCATATACAAAGAACAACAACAACAACACTGTTATTCATCATATTACTGCTGTTTCTAACTAAACTACTTGTCTATACAAAAAACAAAAAAACGTCACTAATAGTCATTACAATGCTTAATATACATGTTTGTTGGTGTATTTATATTCTTAACAGATTTGTTTTTGGGCCATAACTCTGTTGATTATGAACGAATTTGGTTTATTAAAAAAACCGAAATTTTATAAAAATATTTATGACTGATCTATATAAAAATAAAAATCTATAGCTTGAACAAGGGCTTCAAAAATAAAAAATTCGTTTTCCCCGATATCTCAGTTATTACTGAACCGATTTATTTAATTTTTTCAGAACAAAAATTCAGAAAATAATTTTCGAGCCCCCTTTAAAAATTCGAAGTCCCTGGTATATGCAGAGGCTTCAGAAACTAAAAAACCGGTTCTAAAAACCGGTTTTTAAAGCATATCTCCACCATTTATAAACCGATCTTCCTGATTCAAAAAACCGAAATTTTATAAAAATATTTGTGACCGATCTGTATAAAAATAAAAATCTATAGCTTAAACCAAGGCTTCAAAAAATAAAAAATGCGTTTTGTCCGATATCTCAGTTATTACTGAACCGATTTATTTCATTTTTTCAGAACAAAAATTCAAAAAAAAATGTCCGAGAATTCTTTGTAAAAACGAAGTCCGTAGTGTATACAGAGGCTTCAGAAACTGGAAAACCGGTTCAAAAAACCGGTTTTTTGAACATATCTCCGCATTGTATGAACCTATTTTGCTGAATTCCAATAGCAAAATTCTCGAAAGCATTTCCGATCGTTTGACATACATATTATATATGTCAGTTATCGGTGGGCTTCATAAACGCCATTTCAACCGACACACGGACGGACGGACGGACGGACATGGTCCAATCGTCATCGCTTCTTACAAGGATTCCGAAAATATAAACTTTTTTGCTCTCCGACGAAAATTGTGGAAATTACAAACGGAATGACAAACTTATATATACCCTTTACACCTGTGGTGAAGGGTATAAAAAGTATAAAAAGGTGCTAAACAGCACCTAGCACTTTTTTTTCGCAAAAAGGTGCAGTACCCGAAAATAAAGTGCTAGAATTGCACTTTAAATGCCGTTATGGCAACGCTGGTTCTGTGTGAATTCAACACACTTGTGAGAGAGAGAAACAACACAAAATAAACAAATATTTTCCTTAAAATTTAAGGAAAATTACACACGCGACACATTTTTGCACTAACACACGATATTTTTATTATTTTTTCACACACGTTTATTGTACTTTCACGCCCGCTACACGAATATTTTCCACAAACTGAACAAATATTTTTTTATTTTATTTTTGACATTCCTTTTTATACCCTTCACCACAGGTGTAAAGGGTATATATAAGTTTGTCATTCCGTTTGTAATTTCCACAATTTTCGTCGGAGAGCAAAAAAGTTCATATTTTCGGAATCCTTGTAAGAAGCGATGACGATTGGACCATGTCCGTCCGTCCGTCCGTCCGTGTGTCGGTTGAAATGGCGTTTATGAAGCCCACCGATAACTGACATATATAATATGTATGTCAAACGATCGGAAATGCTTTCGAGAATTTTGCTATTGGAATTCAGCAAGATAGGTTCATACAATGCGGAGATATGTTCAAAAAACCGGTTTTTTGAACCGGTTTTCCAGTTTCTGAAGCCTCTGTATACACTACGGACTTCGTTTTTACAAAGAATTCTCGGACATTTTTTTCTGAATTTTTGTTCTGAAAAAATGAAATAAATCGGTTCAGTAATAACTGAGATATCGGACAAAACGCATTTTTTATTTTTTGAAGCCTTGGTTTAAGCTATAGATTTTTATTTTTATACAGATCGGTCACAAATATTTTTATAAAATTTCGGTTTTTTGAATCAGGAAGATCGGTTTATAAATGGTGGAGATATGCTTTAAAAACCGGTTTTTAGAACCGGTTTTTTAGTTTCTGAAGCCTCTGCATATACCAGGGACTTCGAATTTTTAAAGGGGGCTCGAAAATTATTTTCTGAATTTTTGTTCTGAAAAAATTAAATAAATCGGTTCAGTAATAACTGAGATATCGGGGAAAACGAATTTTTTATTTTTGAAGCCCTTGTTCAAGCTATAGATTTTTATTTTTATATAGATCAGTCATAAATATTTTTATAAAATTTCGGTTTTTTTAATAAACCAAATTCGTTCATAATCAACAGAGTTATGGCCCAAAAACAAATCTGTTAAGAATATAAATACACCAACAAACATGTATATTAAGCATTGTAATGACTATTAGTGACGTTTTTTTGTTTTTTGTATAGACAAGTAGTTTAGTTAGAAACAGCAGTAATATGATGAATAACAGTGTTGTTGTTGTTGTTCTTTGTATATGCAGTCTGTACAAAAATAAATAGATATGGAATTGTAGTTGTTTATTTTTAAAAACTAAAACATATCTGTTAAGAATATACATAAATACATACACAAACATGTATATTAAGCATTGTAATGACTATTAGTGACGTTTTTTGTTTTTTGTATAGACAAGTAGTTTAGTTAGCAACAGCAGTAATATAATGAATAACAGTGTTGTTGTTGTTCTTTGTGTATTCAGTCAGTTTGTACATACAAAAATAAATATATATGGAATTGTTGTTGTTTCTTTTTTAAAAGCAAAGCCTGTTATGATTGTTTTTTTTTTCATATTCAAATTTTCGTAGTTTGAAAAAAATTTAGATTTAGAAAATATGCAAGCATACGTTAAGGCGAAAATTTTATTAATTGTCGGTAATATGGTAATATGATGTCGATAAGATGGTAAGATGGTAATATGGTGAAGGGTATCAAAGATTCGGCACAGCCGAATCTTTTTTCAATTTCATTTATAAATAAAATGAATTTTTTAGCATTAAAAGTGCATTTCTAGCATTTATTTTTAGTTTTTGCACTTTAATTTTAATTTTGGATAAATAAAGCACAAAATAGCTAAAAATATCTTTGTATAGTTTACCGATCAAATCTTTTTTTTACAACTCCAAAACTAATAGTCTTAAGGTTATGTTCGGACTAGTCAAAATGACGTAACTACTATAAAAATATTTTCTGACCTCCATTTTAATGGAAACATTTTTTTACTAGTTATTATTCATATCTGACATTTTACCAAATTTAGAACGATGCTGATTTCTTTTACAAAACATTTGCAATATCAAACAACTGTAAACAATTGTTTGTAAAAGTAGTGGTTGCACAATTTTGGTCAAATATTTGACAAATGTGAACATAGTTTTAGGAAAATACCGATTATAAGGACAGCCTACGAAAAATTAAAAGAAGTAAACCCATTCTCACAAAAAAGTACCCGAAATGCAATAAAAGCTCTTACATAGGGAAAAAAATATTTTATAAATTTACGAGTTGTATAGATTTATCCGGTTGAATGAAAATCTTAATGTTCTTATTTTAACAAAATTATTTAAAATTATTTTATACATTTTTCAATAAGACATACTTATGTATGAAATTTACTGTGTTCCAAAATATAATGTGAATACGTTAATAAGTATAAAGATGGGAAGTTATTCTGAATTGATTTGTTCCTTTGGAATTAAGAATATGACCAATATAATGTGCGTAAACCATACAAATTAAAAAAAATATATTGAGATAGTGAATATATGCATAAATAACAAAAATGTTTATTCTACTTACTTTATTTAAAATTTAGCACTTTTTTCTAAAGAATTGCACTTTTTAACAATCATTTAGCACTTATTTTTACTAAATTGCACTTTTTTAATAGCCATTTAGCATTTTTTCTCAGAGAAGTTCTGGCAACACTGCACAGAACTTGTATGTGAAGAGAGAGAAATGTTGTTGTTGTAGGAAAGAGTACTATTTTCCCTTCTTAGTATTCTTTGGTTTAAGGCACGAAGCAAGAGTTTGTAAAAACCCCTGATCTAAGTCGGGGATCACACACAGCAATTTTTCCTGCTGCAATTCTGAGTTCGTAGGATAGAGAAGAGAATATTAACCTTTACATTCACTTCACCTCTCTCGTCTACCGTCTATCTTCACCTCTAATGCCACTAAAAACCGACTAACAAAATCAAGATCCTTAATTTATAAATATCTTCAATAAATGTTTGATAATTTGTTTTCCATCATCTTTCAAATATGAATATTAATATTTTATGGACCATAATAAGAAAACGTTCATGAATAAATTAATTCTTCGAAACAATTTATAAGTTTAATAGGACAAATGTTCATTATATAGTTTTAGAATTATTCTGTTAAAAAATATAAAAAATTTAAATAAATTTTTAAAATTGTTGACCTAAAATTGAGTTATGTATGTCAGAAAAGTTTATTGAAATTAATATTTTTGTTATTCAATTATTATTAGCTACTGAAATTATTATTGACTTTGTTGAATCTGAATTTACATTTTAAAATTATATAAAATTTGAAGCACTAAATATTTTAGTTGTTTTTAGTTTTTCATAAAAAAAAATATATATATAAAATTTAATTTTGGCGATTTTTGGCGATTTCTGATTAACAATTTGGCGACAGAGGCTCAAAAAAATCTGACAACCCTGAACACCGACTAACAAAATCAAGATCATTAATTTATAAATATCTTCAATAAATGTTTGATAATTTGTTTTCCATCATCTTTCAAATATCAATATTAATATTTTATGGACCATAATAAGAAAACGTTCATGAATAAATTAATTCTTCGAAACAATTTATAAGTTTAATAGGACAAATGTTCATTATATAGTTTTAGAATTATTCTGTTAAAAAATATAAAAAAATTTAAATAAATTTTTAAAATTGTTGACCTAAAATTGAGTTATGTATGTCAGAAAAGTTTATTGAAATTAATATTTTTGTTATTCAATTATTATTAGCTACTGAAATTATTATTGACCTTGTTGAATCTGAATTTACATTTTAAAATTATATAAAATTTGAAGCACTAAATATTTTAGTTGTTTTTAGTTTTTCATAAAAAAAAAAAATATATATAAAATTTAATTTTGGCGATTTTTGGCGATTTCTGATTAACAATTTGGCGACAGAGGCTCAAAAAAATCTGACAACCCTGGATAAAGATTGAAAACGAACATAGTGCAAGCAAACCTATTTAAAACAACAATTGTTTTATTTAACTTAATCGAAAACGTATTTATTAAACTTTGGCTCAACGGTTTTTTCTTTTGTAACTTATTGACATCATTGCCACAACTTGTTATTTTTTTGGTATTGTAAACAATAAAATTAAATCAAAACAATAAAAAGATATTTACTTTTTACAAAATTTCTAACAAAAATGATGGTTAATAACTTCATGGAAGAGGCATTTGTGGAAGCTCGACTTGCACTGTCCTCTGGAGAAGTACCTGTTGGCTGTGTATTCATCTACAATGGAACCATCATTGCCCGTGGTGGCAATCAAGTAAATGCCACTAAAAACGCAACACGCCATGCTGAATTCATTTGTATTGATCAAGTTTTAAAATATTGCTCCTCAAACAATTTGGATTATTCAGAAGTTTTCCCGCACATTTCGGTGGTCGTAACAGTAGAACCTTGCATAATGTGTTCGGCTGCTTTGCATGACCTAAAAGTTAAGGAAATAGTTTATGGTTGTGCTAACGATCGTTTTGGTGGTAAGACTGTAGTTGATGTGCCCCAAGTTGTGGGTTATCAAATGGATATTAAGGGTGGTTGCAGGGCTGACGAGGCAATGGAATTGCTTAAAGATTTTTATAAGGGCGAAAATCCATCGGCGCCGGTGGCGAAAAGTAAACGGTGATGAGTTTTAAGTTTATAATTTAAACTAAATGCATATACATAAGTATGTATAATAAATTTGGCAAATTAATGAAAGACTGCTTTTTTCTTCAATAATTAGGTTAACTGCTTTATGAGCCCACTGGTACTTCCCCAGAAGATATGAACAGTCGAGCTTCCACAAATGTCTTTTCCATGAATCTATTGACTATCATTTTTGTTAGCAATTTTGCTTTTTTTAATTTTTTATACATTAAGAAGCATGTATAATATAATATTATTTAAGATAAACTTAAAAATACGCAATATTCAATAAACACCTACCTTAAATTTGAATAAAATGGTGTTTAGCAGTTTCTTCATAAAAGTATTGAATGATAAGTTGCAGGGTACACTAAACAGTGTACCCTGATAAGTTGGGAATAAATTTTTAGTATTTGATGATTTATTACCATTATTATATTTTTTATTTTTATTATTATAAAAACTTAATTTGTTTTCTTTTTTTTATATGATTATTTAATTTTTATTTCTAGACATACATATTTTTTTAATGGTGACTTTTTAAATGATTTATTTTTTATACACTTACATTTTCTTATTATTTTCACTTTATGTTTTGGATCTTGAATTTATATTTTCTTATTTTACATTTTTAAACTACTTATTTTATATAAACAGTCCATTAATTTGCATCACTTAAATAAATATTATATTTTTGTTTTTTAAACTATTTTATTTTGAAATGACAAAATAACAGAAATTATCAAGTTTAATTTTTTCACGTTGGATGAGCTGCTAGCAAGGTTTTTTAAATCAAATTCTAGCATTGTCAGTGCACTGAGAATTCCTGAAATTGTTAATTGGAGCGGTAGATTGTAGAAAAATTATTAGTTGTGGTACTTTCGTCCCTCATCATTGTTAACTTTTAAGATTTTGTTTAAAAAGATACCCTGAAATTTCTATGAACACCAGCTGGTATATTTTTGGATCCATATTTACTACGATGTGGGATTTTGTGCACTCACCAGCGTCGCCGTTTTGATCGGATTGGACCAAAAAAATTGGAATTTTGAATTATCGGTATTTTGAGCTATTTCGATAACAATATTTTAGCGTTATCGGTATATAAAAGCTAAATCGGTTTTGTTGTTATCTGGTTTATGTTGCTATCTGGTTTTAAAAATTAAGTATCACAAAAATTACATTTTAAGTAACATACGGAATAAAGGGATACGGAAACTTAAAATCATTCGATAAATCAGTTAGAAACATTTATGCTCACTGGTAAGTTTCTGTATTAATGTGCTCCATTATCGCATTGTTGAGTTTTTCTTTTTAAACTATTTTGGGAAGTAGAAAAACAAAAACGTAATCTATGTGAAATATTAAAACCCAATTTTAACTGACATTAAAAAATTTAAAATATATATTGGAAATTATTGAAGATTATTGCAATTAATGACAGCTCCCTAAGATATTAGACAATTTTGAAAACGTTTTGGAATAGTTGGGTGATGTTGCGGGAAATATTTACTACACACATTAGGTCGTTTTTTGTGTATATATAAAAGACATTGTTATCATTCAATTCAATTATTTTAATTATGAATTTTTAGTTTTTTATTTAATTTTTTTAATTGTAAAAATCTTTTATTAAATTTTCTATTATATTTTTTAATTACTTTATTAATCCGTTATTAATTTTTAATTATGTATTTATAATTAATTTACTTACACACACACACTAATTATGCGTATACACATTATGATAAACTTATACATGGCAATAAAACTCATACGCATACGTTTTACCTCTTTTTTAATTACCAAAAACAACAAAAAAAAACTGCCACCCACAAAACTAATAACATAGAAACACTATAAACTTTTAACCTTGAAAAGTGGTGCTCCATTGATTTATTGAATTTATGGTCACACACACAAAGAACATAATTTTGAAAAGAGGTGCTCCTTTGGCTTATTGCATATCATATTAAACAACACACACGGCTATTATGGTAAACGCACGAACCGTAAGAAAAATTATTAGATTTTATTAGATTCATTACATTAAAATAAAACAATATAATTTCTATTAATTAACGATTGATATTTTAAATATCTAACACTTTTCACATAATTTTTCTTAAATTTTATTAAAATTTTCACAAAGCGATCGAAGCGTAAAAACCAGCGCGCCAATCTTAACTTTTTTCATGTGACAGTTACTAAAAGAATAACATGGAAAAGGAAAAAGTAGAGTCTGTTCAGAAGGAAGTTGAAAGAAAATTTAACAAATTGGTGGTAAAATTAGCTAAGAGGTGTATGATGTCTAGGCTAGTAAAACAAAAATGTTATATTTTATAAACAATTTCAGTTTTAATAAATTATGAAATTCAAATTTAATATATAAAATTATAATTAAGAAGTTAAATTTTTAAAAAAATTTTCATATATTTGAAAAATTTATTAATTTATACCTAACTGGTAGCACTGTATACAAAATGGCCATATGTTTCCTTTGTTTACTTGTTAAAATAAAAACAGTCTGGCAGTTCCACCAAATATCAATTGTGATCAGAAGAAACCTGCGCCAGCCAGCTCTTACAGGTGGCTGAGTTTGAGCCGCGTATTATTTTTAAAAGCCGACGCCGCTGTTAATTTTGTTCGACGCAGGTCTGTGGTTGTGATTTGGTCCAGAGAACTGCGCCGATCGGCTGTAAGCCGGCTGAGTCGAGCCGCCGGAGGTGTTTTAAGAGCCGCCGCCGCCGATAAAATTTCGGCTAAAACACGACTCAATTACAGCCGCTGATTTCGGTCGAGCTTAATGAATTTAATATAAAACCTTTAGTAAATTCATGATATTCTTGAAATTTTAAATTTTAATATTAATTTAAAATTTTTTTTTTCATAAGTTTCCTTATAATGTCGGCGACATTTTTTGCATTGCTGTCGACTCATGAATTTCTGCGGCAATTTGCTTTCCAAATGGCAACGATATTTGCTGAATTTTTTGAATTTATGTATGATCATCATATCATCATACAAGTTAACACGGGAGCTTATGAGTCGTGTATGACAACATTATTTAGCCAGGTTTGTGCAACTCATCATACCATTTGATTTGCATGTAAATCGTGTATGATGAGTGTATGAAGGCAAGTACGTTGTACTTGCCTTGTGATAGCCGGCTGAATCGAGCCGCCGAAGGTTTTTTAAGAGCCGCCGCCGCCGAAAAAATTGCGGCTTAAACATGACTCAATTACAGCCGCTGATTTTGGTCAAGCATTGATGAATTTAATATAAAAACTTAAGTAAATTCATTATATTCTTGAAATTTTAAATTTTAATATTAATTTAAAATTTTTTTTTCATAAATTTCCTTATAATGTCGGCGACATTTTTTGCATTGCTGTCGACTCATGAATTTCGGCGGCAAATTTGCTCCCCACATGGCAACGATATTTGCTGAATTTGATGGATGGAGCTGCGCTGCACTGATACATCGTATTATTATGAACCGAAGCGGCAAAATGTTCGCGACGAACAAGAAATTTGTTCGCGGCGAACATGCAACACACAACCTAATGTTGTGTGTTGCATGCATCACTGCAACAAATGCAGTGATTTTTTTTTGTGGTTTTCAATATTAAAAGAAAAATGTATAAATTAAAAAATACATTATTATTATTCGATGCTGTGATACAGTCAGCAGAGATTCTGCTGCTTCAGAAAATAGTAAATACAAATGTCAAAAACTTGAAAAACAACATAATTTAAATGAATTTCTTTTTATAAAAATTAAATTTATACAAATTTAAAGAATAAAATGAATTGTTCCGAAATCAATGATTTTTATGTTCTATTTTTCCAGATTTCGAGATGTTTTATTGTTTTGATGATGCTTTGACTACTTTTTTTTAGAAAACGAAATTTATTTTTTCAACAACATACAGTGGCTCACAGCCAGTACTTCTTTTTGGAAAAGTACTTCCATGCATGGTCCACGCACTTATATAGCACTGTGAGTGCTATATAAAGGAGTATTGGTTACAAACCATTTTAAAATGGTCACTTTAAATGGTTAAAATATATGCATGAAAATCGGTTGGACAATAAAAGCCATTGATGAAGTACCGAATAAACATTTATACAATCGCAGTCTGTGACAACCTACGGATATCATCACCAAAACTGACATCCGGAGTTCAAACAATGTTGCGTTAAAACTTTTGCCATACAATGCAAATACTGGATTATTGTACTCGTCTTCATGGCGTATCACTGCCGGATTCTGGAGTACGGAATACGGAGGACCGGTTCGTAGAAAACTTCTAGTGCCTACATGTCTTTAAAGGTAGCAAAACTAAACTTCTAAACATCTGTCGTCAGTTTATTCAATTTTGATATTTTTTAGTTCTTTATTTTTTCCTCCTGAAAATCGATTTTCGACTAAAATCGAAATCGATTTACCTTTCCCTAGACAGTATTAGATACCTTTATATATAATATAAAAATGCACTATGAACACATTTCACCTAATATTACATAAAAACTGGACGCACGCAAACCGCCTCTAATCTGTTGCATACAATTAAGACTACCATTCCACATAAAAAATAATCAGGTATGTGATGAAAATCGATTTCGATCAAAAAACGAAAAAGGTTGTGATACACATAAAATTTTCGATTTCAATTTCGTTTTATTGTAAAAACGAAATCGATTTCATTTTCCATTTTGTTTTATGAAAATCACAATAAATTAGGTTGTGATCATGGTTGTGATAAAAACGAAATTGACATGATTTTATCGTTTTCAAATCGAACATATTTTGGTACTCGTTTTAAAATTTAATTTGATTAAAACTGTTACAAAAGAATTAGAATCATGTGGGTAAAAAAATAAAAGCTATATTGTAGAAAGAAAAATAAAATAAATAATACATTTTAAAGAATATATATTGAGGCAAAGGCTAAGAAAAGTATAGAAATTCTATAAATCCTAAAATTGTTTATTCTGTTGCTTTAAAACACTGAATGTTAAGTTTAAAACTTAAAATATATTTTGTAATTTGTGATGGAACTTGTAATGAAGCGATGTACTTTATTGTTTAAAAACCTATCAGACACCCGAATTAAACTGTAACTTCACATATGGGTTTTACAATTTAACTTTTAAGGTTTCTAGATATATCTACCGCAAAGGAAAAAACTGGTTTTGAATATTCAAAATAATCATTGTGCTAACCCAATTTCAAATCACCAGTAAAAATTTAAAACCAATGCAAAGTCCAAACTGCATATGCTAAAAAGTGTTCCTATTAAAATATTGCATTAATTTTTATTTTTGTAGGATTTATTAAATAATCGCCAAAAATGTAAATTTATTATTCCTCCACAAAATGTTATTTTTATGGGCAATGTTTTTTTTTTAGAAGCAAGGAATACCTCCTTTGTGGCAGCTTCACGCAAAACTTAACTTTTGATAATTTTTTATTAAAAAATTAACATAAAAACATTAAAATAAAATTTATTTCATTTAAATAATACAAATTTCAAAATTAATTTGTTGTGATTTGACAAGAAACATATTGAACATCACAACCTAATCGATTTAAGAATACGATTTACTTTTGAAATTGACCGAATTTCATCACATATCTGAATGTAATTATTGGTCGTAATTTTCAATTTTTTTATGTCATAAGTGGGTGCTTAAAATAAGCTGTGAGATAAAAATATTGGATTTTTTGTTTTCATATCTTTAATTTGCTTAAAGGTAAACTTTAACATTAAATAATGGTTCTATATTAAACTAGAAATCTTCCTCTTTCTTATGATACCAAATTTTATTTTTAATTCCAGTCTGTTACTTTGTCATAGAGCTTTAAAAATAAAATTGTATAATGCATAATTTAAGCTGTGAACCACTGTATATTAGTATGTAGCAAAATCTCAAGAGTCTTGCAATTTGTTATTCACTTTAAAAAGGAAGAGGAATAACGACACATGTCTTCAAGATTATCACACGTTACGCTGTAGAATACATTTCATTTCTCTCCGGAGTCAGTAACAAATCGTCGATGGTTATATGAATTATTTTTTCATCCATATTATGGACGCATTCACTTAATCTTTTTGTATAATAAAAATTCAACATTAATCTCAAGCCAAGAAGCTAGTATAGAAAATTACATATACAGCGAAAGCTTCCATAGGCGGTGGTTTTGTCCGTTATCAGGACATGTCCGTCTATGGGATATGGTTCATCATATTTTTTAATAAGAGGTAATTCAGTAGCATAGGTAATGGTATATTTTTATTTCAACATCCAAGATTGATTGAAATGAATTACCTTATAGATAAAAATATTCTTATATATACATATTAAAATGCAAAAGACAGTAACGTGACGTAAAAATCAAATTTCAAATTAATTAATTATTTGATTTATTCAACAATTTGATTAAATATATTTATGATTAATCAATTAATCAGGAATTTAAATAGTTAAAATCGTGAATAATTAAATAATTTTAAATTTATTTGACTTTCTTTTTCATGTTTTTAATTTTCATTATAATATAAAAAACTGCATGCAAAGTCGTTTGAAAATATAAAATGTGGGTCGTTTAATCACCAAATAACATATATTATATATTTAGCATTTTTTGTTTCATTTGTTTAATTGTAAACTAAATTTGAGAACATTGAATAATATTATTCAAATTTGATTAATCAAAATTAAAAGTAATTAATCAGGATTTTTATTAATTAGAATTGTTGATTAATCGATTAACTGATTAATATGGGTAAAGATTAAATAAAATTTTGTATAACCGATTAATCGCACATCCATATTATTTACAAAAGTCAAATGATAGTAACATTAATTTCAAAAACAGTCATAAAATTTGTTCCATTTAAGAAAAATGTTATTTGAAAAGTGTTTTATTATTTATCTATTTTTGCATCATTAAGGGAAATTTTAAAGCAAAAAAAATAAAAATAGTGGTTTCTCTTTTATTTTGCTTCAGCGGCAATAGACGTTATGCATTTTCTTTAGACATTATTTGGAATAAATTATGATTTTATGGAATAATAGCTACAGTTTGCTTCTCTCCATTTTCATTCCATTTTTCTAAAATTTCTAAATTTAGTTCGTACGCAAAAAAAAAAAAAAAATAAAATCATCTCTTAACTGGAGAGAATGGGGTGATTTTCTACAAGATGTGTTTGGAGTGCTTTTCAATATGGTTTCAATTTACTTGTCCATCCAATATCATGTGGTCTTTTTTTTTCTGAACCATGTTTCCTATCGATGGTCGAATTCCCCTGATACTGTTGAATGACGTTGAAAACAGTATGACAGAGGACATTTAATTCTTTGACCAATTATTTGTAGGACCAATTTGTTTTTTTTTTTTTAATTTTTAATAATTTATAGCACGTACATCATTTTCGTTACTCATTTTGGTCAAACTCCCAACAAATCAACAGTTTGTCTTCAAGAAAATAACTGACATATTTTCAATGATAAAATAATTTTAAAAATTGCTTCGGAAAAAAGTTATGAAGCAAAACATGTGTTAAGATTAAAAAATATGAACTAAATACATACTAACCCAATTCACAAAGTATATTATTTTAGTTATTGTGTTATATGTTATTTAATATTATGTTCAGACACATATGTTTTTTACTACACTATTTTTAAGTTAAAATAAAAACTTTCTATATGCTATTATGAAAACAA
Source organism: Protophormia terraenovae (assembly GCA_951394005.1). NCBI lineage: Eukaryota > Metazoa > Arthropoda > Insecta > Diptera > Calliphoridae > Protophormia > Protophormia terraenovae. Next base: position 152,529,443 of record OX596073.1, read on the forward strand.
CAATTTAAAATGAGGTTTATGAATTTTCATATAAATTTCAGACGTGAAACTTTTTATTTAGAATTGAAAAAAAATTACTTGAAAATTAACTTTTCAATTTATAATTTTGAAAATAACATCTTAAATTGGAATTTTTATTTAAATTTTCGAAAAGAACAATTTATAAGAAGATTTTTCCATTTAAAATTCAGAAAAATATTGAAATTTCGAAAAAACTTACTTAAATTCAGAACTTCAACTGAAATAATATATAGAATGAAATTTGCATTAGGAATAATTTTTCCAGATGGATTTGAAACAATTTCTTAATTTTATTTGCTAAAGGTCACATAAATTAAGTTGATCTAACATTATTTCATCATTTAAATCACTCTTATTCAATGTTCTAAATTTTAATGAATTATTCTAAATTTCAATTGTTGTTTTTGAAATTCAAAATATAAAACTCAATTTTATTTGTAGTCTTCTGAATTTAAAACATAAAATTTAATTACAAATTGATCTTTTGTGAATTTAAAATATAAAAACTTATTTTAAATTGTACTTTTCTGAAATAGAAATTGTAATTTTAAATAATTGTTTTCTGAAATATTAATGAAATATAGAAATTTCAACAGTTCTTTTCTAAAATTTAAATGAAAGATCTAATTTTCAATTTTTATTTTCAAAAATTTCAATGAAAAATCTAATTTTCCAATGATCTTTTTTAAAATTTAAATTTATTTTCAATTGATTTTTAAAAAATACCATTAAAAGTGGTGTAGTTCTTTAAAAAAGTAAATAAGTTTATGCATCACTGCTCACATATAATTTTATTATGTTTTTCCTTTGCCAAAATATTTTCATAAATTGTTGATTTAAATAAAAATTTTACACACATATACTTTCTAATTCCAAAAATAAAATTTTTAAACAAATAATAAATGTGAACAAATATAAATTTAATTTTTAATTCACCCAGGAAATATTGTATTAGTTCTACAACTAGTTCTAAAACATATAAAAATAGCCTGTATTTGTTCTACTTTGGCTACGACCAACGATTTTTGTTTGAAATTGTCACCTCCAGAACTAGTTCTGTGGAAGTGTTACCTAGCCAGTACCCATTCTATGGAACGGTTCGAGTACTAGTTCCTTAATCAATAATTTATGTTCAAAATTGTCACATTCAGAACTAATGCCATAGAAGAGTTAGGGAAAAGTTTCAGAATCTGTTTTTATTTTTATTTTGTATTCTAATGGGCTATTTTCTTTTGAAGTCAATTGAATTTTGTAAATATATACATATATATTTTTTTTAATTTTTGAAATTTTTTATACAAGTTTTTTAAACAGTTCTATTAAATATATTAAAAAACGAGTCAATTTGTTTTTTTGGAATAAACATCACCATTCTGCATTTTTCAATATTACAGTTTTCAATAAATATTTAGCCGTATTCCAAAAAATTAATGTAGGTTACATAAAGAGTTTCTAACTTCCTCTTACGGAAATTTACATAGACAAAATTAGTAATTTGTTATCAAGCTTACGTTAGAATTTGTATCCTCTATTATGAAAATAATATTATTCTGTAGAACAATTTTTAAACAAGATATTAAACAAAATGTTTGGATAATTTAGATCTATCTAATAGGAGAAGCTTAACCCGCTAACTTTAGGAAAAATTTTTAGAAATAGTAAAAACGCAATGAATTAAAATATATATCAGTGGACATAGTAAAATATAATTTTCTAAAGTTTAATTTTTGGAGGTTGATAATTAGCATTAAACTCAGAATATAAAGAAATCGGAAGCTGTGAAAATGGCAGTATTTTCAAAGAATTTAGTTTGAATATAATCTATAATTTTACAGCCGTATTCAAAAAAACTTAACACAGCTTTACCAACCATTTATAATCAAAATTACTTAAAGTTGTATTCAAAAACATTGATTTGCTTACTATACCATTGGTAAAGCCTTGTAAACTTTAAAAATTTTAATAATGGTTCGACCCTACTTTAAGATCATATTTTAAGATTATTTCCGTTACATTTTTCAAGAAAAATAAAAATAATGATACATTTTTAGATTCATTTCAACAAAATCAACGTATTTAAAATGTCAGAATGTTAAAATCTGTGATAAAATAAAAAATGTTTCAAAATATCAGAATATCCAATTTTATATGTGTAGAGAGAAGAGCTGTGTCAAGATCATATATACTTTTTTTAATAATTTGAAAAATATAATGTTCGAAACGGTCTTCTGTTTTGACACATTAGAAGTACAAAAATACAAAAATGTATGTTATAAAACTTTTAGGAAATAAAAAATAATGTTCAAACAAACGGTCTTCGGATCCCCTTACATCTAAGGAGACTTGGAACCACATTTGTGAACCAATGTACTCTATAAGACGATGCGGAAACTAGGAAATAAAAAGTTGTTATGTTCACCTCTCAGCCGGCTAACAGCCGACTTTGAGCCGCAGCCAACAATTTTTAGCAAAGCCGCCGCCGCCGTTAAAATCGTTCGGCGCAGGTCTCTGATTTGGTCACAAAATATAGATTTAGTTGTCAAAGAAGAAAATTTTCATTATTGTTTTTATATTCCTATACTTTGTGGATGGTTATAAATTTTTGCAATATTTTACTAATAAACTATTTTGCTCTGAAACTTGAAAGTGAAATAAATTAAAAAAGTTAAAATTTAATATTTCCAGAACAAAAATAAAAGCAAATTGCAGAAAAAATGCAAAGTTACAGAAATTGAGAAAGTTTATTATGCATTTTTTTTAGTTTCAAATACTATATTGTGCAAATTGATAGTTATTAAATATTACAACAATTAAATACCCAAAATGAAAACAAAACTATATTAAACCAATATTTATTGATTTGCATAAAAATACTTTCACTTTTTTATGTATAAAGATAAAAAATATAGTGCAGCAGAGATAGCTCAATAAAAATAAAAAAGACACGCAAAATTAAGAGAAAAGAAAACAATAATAAAAGAAACACATACAAAAATTACAACACTACTCCACAATTGGCTATATTATAACATCGCTATAAGTAAAAATAAAATACTACCAGGTACTTAAAAAAGTTTTAAAGAAAAAAATTACAAAAAAAAAAAAAAACAGGAGAAGGCGGGTGGATGAAATTAATTTCAATAGTGCCTGCCTACTTACAAAAAGTACATAATAATTAGTGTGTCAAAATATAAACCTCTTAGTAGCCAGACAGTTCGAGTGCAATTTGCTGACAAGAGGCGTTGAGGTGTATTATACAATAATATTAAGAAACCAAATATTGCAACGATTTCATAATATTCATTAAATATTATTGAAGAAGTAAAGCTGCTAACCAATTGGAAAAATGGCTGCTAATTCTTCACCGCGTATGAGTTTTGTGGGTTTTGTCAAGTCGGAAAATGATGTGGGTGGTAAATATGGCAGTAATCGTTGTCCTGTACCTTCAATTCAATTAAAAATTGCTAAACTTAGTTATGATTTGCATGAAGAAATTCGCAAATGTACAGAAAACTCCACAATATCTAAAAGATTAAGGGAAGAACTAGAAAGGTAAGTAGTCGTCTTTGTTTCATAGTACATTCTAGAAGATTAAACAATTAATATTAAATTTTATTTAATAATTAATATGTGATGGAAAAACACAGAAAAATGTTAATTTTATTTCCTTAAGTTGCCTTTGCTGCCGCCGCTGCTTTTGTAGTTTTATTTTATTTTTGTATCTGTTTTAAAGTCATTGAACTTGTTTTAATTCTAGTTATTGAAATGCTTCTACTATGCACGAGTATTTTTTATGTGGCTTTTGTATCAGATCTTTTTGGATCTCTATAGAATTTTATTTTTGCACAATATTGTTTACAAACACTTCGGAGTGCTTTTAGTGCTCAAGTTTTATAGTTTGTTTTGATATGTTGCTTTATTGGTATTTTGTCATTTTTCGTTTTCCATTCCATTCACAGTCATTCGCATATGTAGTGTTGCCGATATCTGTAAATTCTTGTATTTATATGTTTAATAAAAGTATGTACGTCTTGAAAATTTTTAGCTGTAGCCTTTTTTACATTTTTAAGAAACTAAATCCAAATACTATTAAATTGGGACTGATAGACTTAAGATAACCACCGACCCACTTGATTTTTAAATTTTCTTAATGATTCAGTAGTACATTAACTTCTGATTAAAGTAATGTACATTTTTTTGTTCTTAGTTTACGTTTTTTTTATATATTTTTCCGAATATCGTTATCAATATATATGCGATTTAAATTATTTGAATATGTTCAAATACCTTTCTAATGAAGATGTGGCACTTTTTATTGATATATAGGAAATTACAAAATTGTTTATATTTAAAAAAAAAAGGTTACTCAGCGAAGCCGAGAAAGTTCCTGAACGCGGCCGCATGGGTAAACCTTTATTATTGTTAAAAAGAACATCTTATTTCAACTGGTCGCCTACCTGATTACTTTTAATAACAAACAGAAATTAAAGTTCTTGGATAAAAAAGCTCTTAGAAATAACAATAATAAAAAAAATTTCTGTTCTAAGGCTTAAAGACTTTCTCCTCTGAGTATGTAGAACATCGACTTCGCCAAATAAGCTTTTTTTTTGCTCTTTTAAGCGGTATTAATATAATTAAGCTCGAATATATGTTAATAAAGATATTCAGAGAAATATATTGCATTCGTTAAGGCCTTTGACTCGTAAAATTAGAAGGATCGGACACAATTTTTTTGTATCACTATAGTTACAAGTGAGTGCATCAGTATCAAAATTATTTAAAAATCAATTTTCCTGGTGATCTTGATTCATAACATGATTTATTTTACATACCAACGATAAAAATAAAATGTATTTTTCAATACATTTTGTTGATATGTATTTATTTTAAATACAAACTTTTACATAGAATTTGTATGGATTATAAACACATTTTTATTAAATAATTTTAGTAAAAAATTCGTGCAATTTTAAAATTACAGCAATAAATTTGTTGAGTCCATTAATTTCATTTCATTATTTTGTTAAACATAATATTTTAGTAGGAAACTTTTTGACTATATACAGTTACGAGCAAATAAATAGGTTTAATTTGTAAGAATAAATATAAATACCTTAAAAAATTAAATGCGAAGATTTCTGAAAGTTTATGACTCTGTTACCCTTATAAACCATATAAAGAAGACGAGATATACACTTAAAATTAAAAAAGTATTAGTGTAAGAAAATTGTTATTCTAACTCTAAACCCGTTCAAGGGAAAAATATTTGGAATATTTGGTTAAATATGTGTTACATAGTTCCCAAGAACCTGTGGGTCATACAGATAGCCAATACCTTACATATTTCTATTCAAATAGTGTAACAAGCATTACATAATTGTCCATTATTCATCTTTGTTTCAGACATAAAGTAGTAAAATAAAGTTCTGGATAATTCTTTGAAGCTTTTAAATTAGATTTAGATTCAGTAGATTAAAATCCGCTTCTTGAGTTTAAAGTTTTCCATTCATAATTTATCTTTTACTATTATGTATGGTATTTGATATTTGACATAAGGTAGAATTACATTGTTAAGAATATAGGGAAAGTGTGACGACTCATATTTTCTTTGATTCATAATACTGAAAAACGCCAGGCCAAGTTCTTTAAAAAAATTAAAAAATTTTCCAAAATATTGTTATCCGAGTTTTTATAATTTTTACATTCTTTTCATGTCTGATAACTTAAAAACAACTAACATAATAATCATATTTGTATTGAATGCAAATATATTACTATTACTACTAATATATGTATATTCATTCTAAGTATTACTTGAATAAATAAAATAAATAAAAAGGGTTTTCATTTAACCGGATAAATATAAAAAGTTTGTAAATTTCTGCGTTTTACTTACATTTTAGATGAACGCCCCTGGTAAATTATTTGGAATTATTTTATTTATTTCGCAGAAATTTTGGCAAATAGTATAAGTTTCCAAATTCTGTTATTCTTATTCTTTGTTTTTTATTTATTTCAATATAAAAAAAAAAACTTAAAAATAATAAGGGTTTTCATCCAAACGGATAAATTTACTCAATTAGTAAATTTATACGTTTTACACACATGTTTCATGAACGCCCCCTTGCAAATTTGTATGCACCGTTTTATTTTTCTTGTGAAAATTTGCAAATAGCTTTCAAACTTTTTTGATTCATAAATTTTATTTGTTCTTCATTTGAACATGAAAAAAATAAAAAAACAATTTGACTTTTTTTATTTCAAATTTGATTTTATAAAAGTAAAAGTTTACGAAGTAGTTTACACATTAAAATTGTGGCGTAAATATTTATGAATTGTGTAAATAATTTTTCAAACAAAATTTGACAAATTTTTTACGAGCTTGTATATTTATCAGTTTATAAGGTTTATGAGGAATTTATTTGATTGTATGAAAACCCCTAATAAAATTTTCTTCTTTCAAATTTGATTTTTCAAACATAAAAGTTTACGAACTCATTTACACATTGAAATTAAAGCGTAAATAATTTTTAATTGTGTAAATAATTTTTCGAACAAACTTTTAAAAATTTTTTACGAGCTCGTATATTTATACAGTTTATGAGCTTTATGAGGCATTTATTTGGTTGCATGAAAACCCCTAAAATAAAATGTATTATAGTTTATTAAAAATATAATTTTTTTCAATATCCCATATAAGGTACTGTAAATATTTACATTTGCGAATGTAAATAAAATTTTCGTTTATATTCTTTATTTAAATTTTTACTAATAGTCATAAAATATTTATATTTTAGTTATAGTCGTGAAACACGTCGTGAAATCGTACGACGCATGCGTGGTGGTTCACCACCCCTATTTATTGCTTGCAGTAGGGGATGTGTACCAATAGCCGAATATTTAGTGACAATCTGTGAAGCTGATATCGAACAGAAAGGTCTATTTGAAGCACCCGAAGATCGTTCGTATCATTTAGTTACACCATTATGGTGTGCAGCAGTATCGAATAATTTACCAATGGTTAAATATTTATTACGTGTTGGCAGTGATATAAATGCCACCTCAGATACGGGATCGACACCAATACGTAGCGCTTGTTATATGACACACATTGAAATGGGTAAGACAACTGTATATGTGTTGAAAATTTCGCGAAAAATGGGGAAAAAAAACTAAAATGTAAACACGATATTTTCAGTTAAATTTCTAGCTGAAAATGGTGCCGATATTAAGAAACCCAATATGAATGGTGGTACTTGTTTAATTAATTCCGTACAGTCACCGGAATTGTGTTTATTCCTAATACAAAAAGGATGCGATATTAATGCTGTTGACACACAAGGTAAAACAGCCCTACACTATGCCATACAAGAGCACAGGTAAAGTAAAAGAATTTGTTGTAAAATATTATTATTTTTTAATGTTTTATTATATATGTAGACTAGAAACTACCAAATTGTTATTGGAACATGGTGCCAATCCTTATGCTGTAAGTCGTCATGGTGATGATGCTTTGCGTACTGCTTGTCTTAAAGGTGCTCATCAGATTTTCGATTATTTAAGAAATAATTTGGAATATTCTATTGAAAGATTGGCAGAGGCACATGAATTAATAGGTGAGAATGTATAAAGATTATTTTTGATTAAAATTCGTGTTATTAATATCATTTTATATTGCTGCAGGCTCTACATTTCTGGATGAACACAATGAAAGTCGTGTGGCTATTTTACATTGGCGTTTAGCCCATCATTTGAGGGCATCCCAAAATCCCTATATAGGTAAATATTTGTTACATATTTATTAAATTTTATCAACATAAATATTATTTAAACATTTTCTTAATTTTTTACAGAAAAACTTCCCAAAGTTCCTTTACGTCAGGCATATTGTTTTAGAAGTGAATTTACAACTTTAAGTGAACTCGATCACATTGCTACAGATATGGACGCAATGCGCATACAAAGTCTTTTAATATGTGAACGTATTCTCGGCATAACCCACAAGGACACTCTATTTCGTCTCACATTTCGTGGTGCCTCATATGCTGATTCTCTACAGCTGCAACGATGCATACAGCTCTGGACTCTACTACTAGAAATCAGGGTCGAACATAACACTCTACTCTTCTTCGATACATGTTTTGCTGCACAAGCTTTAGTAAGACTTATGTTAGAGTTACATGAACGTAATACGGATTTAAATCAAAGTAATTTTGGCAATGAAACTCTACCACATTTTCAAGATGTTTTAACTGTTTTTAAACTTCTTACTGGAACTGTGGCCAAGTGTCGTGCTCTGCTGCAAATACGTCCCATATCGAGAAGACAACAAGAGAATTTTGACAGTATTTTCAAATGTATAGCTCATACTATTTATCTACTTATTGCCACAGCAACAACAAAGAATGAAACACGTACAGTTTATATGTCGGTGCGTGAACTGATACAGGCTAATGTTACCAGTGCCTGTACAAATGATTCACTGTTGCATGTTTGTGTTTCACGATTAAACGTAATTAAGAGTGGTTTATTGAATGACGAAAATTTAAATGTAAGTGAAAATAAAAAAAATAAGAAATTAATCAATTTATTGTTTTTTTTTTTTTTTTTTTTGTTTGTTGAAGGTTATTTTTCCAAATGCTGAGGTTATTAAATTGTTGCTGGAATGCGGTATAAATGTGAATGCGAAAAATGAAGTTAAATCAACGCCATTACACATAGCTGCTCAACCTTATAACTTCAGTAATGAGGTAAAGTGTTTAATTTTATATAAGTATATATTTTGCATCTCAGTCTGAATTTTAAATATTATTGTACCCTTTCAGATCATCAAAATACTTCTAGAACATGGTGCTGATTTAGATCAACCCAATAAATCGGATGAACGTCCATATAATTTAATATCTCTTAATTCAGCAAATACAATACCTCTCATAAACTATATTAATCTTAAATGTTTAGCTGCCACAATTATCAGTAAGTATCGCATACCGTATCGTAATCAAATACCTAAATGTTTAGAAAACTTTGTTAAGGATCATGAACCTTGAACTTTAACATTTTTCAAATAAAAAAATATTACTGTGAAAAATAATGTTGTAAACAAACAAAAAAAAAAAAAAAAAAAAAAAGGAATTAAATAATAATAAATATTCTTTATATTATTAAATAAAATATGTGAAATATGTAATTTAAAAGTGATATTAATTCGAATATAATTGTAAAAATAAAAGTATTTATTTAATTAATAAAGTTAAAAAAGTATTTATTTGTATAAATAATCTACAGTTGTTACTAGTTACATTTTAGAGCTTAAAAAGTTATTCAAAATAAATAAAAAATATATCTATATCTTTATATAAAGTTCATTATTAAAGAACTTGGTTCATTTAACTTATTATCACCATGTTATTAACACATACTACTTACACATATACATATATAATATATTTATATTATATACATACGTTTATATATAAATAAAAGGCCAATATTTATTATTATACAAAATTCAATATATTTATTAAAAAAAGAAAATAATTCAATACAACAATTATGTATATCTACTCGTATTTATTATAAATTATTCTTGAAACTCTTTCTACAAGGAAATTAAAAGCATGAAATAATATACATACATACTTACATACATACGTACATAAACTTACATACATACATATATATTTATTTAATAAAGAATATGAAAAAGGAAAAACTATAATAAAAGTATTTATTTATTGATTTTTTTTTTTTTGAGAAATATTATTAATTATGAAATACTATTCAAATAATAAAAAAAAGCAAAATAAAAATCAATGATAAAATAAAAAAAGTAAATCTTTACTATTAAAACAAAGAAAAAGTGGGAACAAATTAAAAACATCAGTCATTTTTAAAATCTAAAATACATTATTATTATCAACAATGTTCCTCCCATTATTATGTTAACATTTTCTCTCAATACTTTACCTTTACTACGCACATTACTATAACTGTCTATTATATGTATTTTCCAACCCATATTGGCATGAGTAAAACTATTATAGTAAACAATATCGGGCCAGGTTATATTTGGTGTTATTTCCAATATGGCCGGTTCTTCGCTGGGACAATCGGTGACAAGAGAACGATTAAATTTCTTAAAACTAGGAAAATTATCATCTAAACGACGATCATAACCGGCGGGATAACGTGATATACACAAAGGACCGGCTGCTGTGGGTTTGGGTCGTCCACGTCGTGTAAATTCAACACCAGCTAAAACTCGTATTTCACTTTGTTTTGCATCGCTGAGACGATCATAGCCACCGCGTGGTTCGTCCGTAATGACGAGGGGATGATAGTTGTCAGGTGAATGAGGATTATTGCCACCACGTACCTGTTGATAAATATAATAATAGCATAGTTTTTAAAATTTAGATTTTTGTATATTAATTTTGTTGTTTCTTCGAAATTGTCACATTCCATAGAAGTGTTAGGGAATAGTGTCAGAACCTATTTTGTTACATTAAAATCAATTTAATTATGTTATTTTTTTTTTTAATTTTTTATTTAAAAACCAGTAATTTATTCAGAGAAGTGATGTAAAAGTCATAAAGAATTAGAGTTTATGATCTTTAAAACCATTTTAAAATCTTGAGTGCCAGAATTGGTTGCGACACCACTAATTCTAAGTATGTTATTAAATGGTCCTGATTACACCATTTCTAGAATTAATGTTATTAGAACGAGTTCTATAGCGAATGAAATAAATAGAAGTTCACTTTATAAAATGTTGTTTTTTTTAGAAAAGAAGCGTGCATATCAAATTTTTTAGTTCGGTATAATGCTGTGGCGAATTCTGTAATATAGCGTTATATTTATATAATTAAGTATTCAAGTATAGGAAAATTATCGCTTTTCCTGCTCTTGCTTAGTTTTAGCGCGAAATAAATATAAGTTCAATTTAAATAAAAGTAGTACTTGGTTGACTAAAGAAATGTTATGTACTTGGTTCACTAAAGAAATGTTATTATACAATTATAATTTAATTATCTGTCAACATGTTAACGTTCTTTTAGATTTAATTTGCAAGCCGTTGTCCGCAGAAGAACAAGAAAAAATGTTGACTTTTAACGATAAAACGCTTTCCAACTGCGCAATTGCTGTGTAGGCAGATATCTTTTTATGTAGTGTATAATTTTTTGAAATTAAAATAAAATTATGCAACTAAAAACCGTTCCGGTCAAGATCCAATGTTGTCTCTGCTCCAAAAACGGGTTATTAGTAGATCGGCATACTCTCCGCAAAAATTTGGATCTCAAATTAAATGTAAGTTTTAATTTCCAGTAATGACTAGAAGAGTTTTAGAGGTTTTATAGAGCTCAGAACACCTTATTTTTTAAACAAATAATAGCGTACCACAGATCACAAAAATAAGCATTTTAGTTGGCCAAAAAAATCACATGAATTACGGCGAAAAAAAAGAAAGTAATAGTTTTTAATGTGAGGTTTAAATTGGATGTACCCGGTTAATCCAGAATTGTTTACGTACGGAAAAGCATTCAGTATGAGCAGAAATTTTTTATAATTTTTGCTGTATTTTTTTTTTTCTAACGGAAGCTTACACTGACAAGGATTTGAATCAGAATTAATTCCAAAAATAATGTGGAAATGCTTAAAACATCATTAATTGAAGACATTAAAATATAATGGGTTTTAACTTAATTTTTAAGCAGAACAATGCAGTTATTCACAATTCCTAGCAATTTAAGGAGTCAGTTTCCTCTAAAATCATTAGCATTTTGTGTTTTCTAGCCCATAGACCTATTCTAAATTTTATAGAATACTTATTTGGAAATCCTTGCGTCCAAATTGTATGCCAATAGTGATCAGTATGAAGACGTAACAACAAGAAAAACGCAGTAGGAACGGTATGGTCCAAAATTATTTTAAAAGCTTTAGAGAACTTGGTAAATTCAATTCAATCCGTTTGATGTAAAGGAGATATTTAAAGCTATTGTTTAGTGAAAACTTATCTTTATTTCGCACCTTATTTTTATTTTTCTTGTAAAATATCTGTTTAAAATATTTGAATAAAATAATCTTTTATTCTTTTAGTGTAAATATTATTAAAAATATAAAACAAAAGAAAAAATTTAAAATAAATTCAACGATCGATTTTTTGCTGAATTTTGTAAGTGAATTTATTTAATTATTTCGGCCGCTGTAATTTTTTACTGGGATGTGTAATTTTTCATCCGATGTTTAATTTAGAGTGTAGCAATGTTTGATTTGAAGTAATTTATACCAATCGGCTTAAAATCACTTTCTGAGTCGATTTAACGATGTCCGTCCGTCTGTCAGTCTGTCCATGTAAGCCTTGTAATCAAACTACAGGTCGCAATTTTGAACAAAAATTAATGAAATTTGAAACACAGGGACGAAGCCTGTTGAAATTTGTTATGATCGGTCCATTATTTCACCTAGCCGCCATAAAATGTCCTCCCGGAAAATGGTTTAACGATCATAAAACCCTTAAATATAGCAATATTTTAATGAAATTTGGCACATATAAGTATCATATAAGTCTTAAATAGTGTGCCGATTTGTTAAAAAAATCGGCCCTTAATTGACCAAGGCCATCTTTCGGGAATCACCCAAAAGTGAATAAATTCATATAAATGTTAACATCGAGGTAATATTCTGTATTTGTATGTTTTATTTTACACTTAATATGTGTATCGGTCCACATTTGGCTCATAGTCAAATAAAAGACCCCTCCTCGAATTATAATGTACACAATATACACAATGGTTTAAATTGACTATAGTTCTCGCGGTAAATCGCTATTTGTAAAATTAACGAGATTGCACCATATATTGAGACAAAGCTCGATAACGATTTGGATCAGAAAATATCAACAAATTAATACAACAACATTTTAAGGGTATAATTTTGTAAAAGATTTTAAAAATATTATATTGCTTTTTGTTTTTAAATATTGGCATGGACTATTCTTCAAATGTAAAGTTAAGAATTTATAATAAGGTGGTAATTTATTTCCAAAACAATATTTTTTTAATAATTTTATAATTAAAACTTACCCTAAATGCATATGTAAGACCTCTTTTCATATATAACTCTGGAATCATATATCCATTTATATACCAAGCCAAACCACTAGAGACATGACCTAAAAAAAATTTAGATACACATAAATAAGACAAAACATAATAATTAAACAATTAAACTTACCGGTAATACCTTGATAACCCTTCAAACCACCCGAAGGACCCAAATATGCATTAAAAGTGCGCACAGTTCTTGAAATTAAAAATATTATAATATCTTACTAAATTGAAAAAACAATATGAAATACAAAACTACTTACGGATCTAATATTTTGACCTTTTCCCAGGTTTGTATGGGTGCATCTGTACGTTTGGTAAAACTAAAGCAATCATTAACCGGTTCTGTAGTATTAAAATCAATTAATACATCACTTTTGGGATAATATGTATGGAAAGCAGGTTCATAATTTGAATCTAATTGACCTAAAGCCCAAATAATGTAGTTGCTTTTATCCAAACGTATTTCCTTATCACCATGATCAGCTAAAAAAAAAATAGAATTAATAATAACATAATTTACATATAACAAAAAATACTAACATGATATTAAGGTTCTCCTAAAGGTTATAGTATTAATACCATCTTTCCGACTATAGGTATTCAATTGAAAATCATTTAAACCACCCACTACATCATCACGACATACACCCTTATTTTGACCCAACACTTGGACACAAGGTGCTAAGGATGTTATATTATAATCTACCGAATAACCTCGTATATCATCCATATAGGCCACCACCACATCACCTCCTATCATTTGCGATGAAGTTTCGGAACCCGACAAACCAAATGACATATAATCATTCTTTTCAACTTGTCCGGAGAGTTGTAGAGTTATTTGTGGTCCAAAAACTTCCCAAGATACTTGTAAATTTTTATGCAACTGCCGACAATTGGGTAAAGAAAATTCATATGGTGTTATTTTGACCAAAGAAGGTGGAACATTTAAATTATCAGCTATCAAAACATGACCATAATTTTCATTATCCGCCAAATCATAAATACTAATCCAGTCTATATCGAAAACGGTTTTATCGCCTGGTAGTTCCAAAGTTATGGTCTCCTTATCATATTTACGTATAGGATCTAGGCTGAAAGAAAAGCATATTACATATTTTAAGAAAACATTTTAAGTAAATTACTTACTAGCCACTTTCATCTGGTATTTTACTGCCACGACTGGAAGGTTGAGCCCCTACGCCAGCCCAGAAAAAGGTTCTTTTGCCTTTGCCATCATATGTAAAATCGATAATTTTTATAGTTTTCGAATCTAAAATTTCTATTGCTTCACTACTAACATTATGACTACGTTTGGAAAAAGTGCCACCACTTTGGGCCCTAGGCGGTTCAAACTCCTCGGGTATATAAACATCACCGAAATTATTTTGATTATTTAAATCATAAACTGATAACCATTTTATTTCTGTTATTTTCTTACGATCCGGCAATGATAATGTAAAGTCTTTGTTGTGATAACGATCTAAAATATTGGTTCTAAAATCAAATAAAATTTTATAATTAAAATATTGATATATAATTTAAAATAATGATTTACTACTTACTTGCCATATTCATCGGGCACTATAAAACCTTGTGGTCCTGGACGATTAGAAGCTCCTGCCCAAAAGAAAGTATCCGCACCATTGCCATCATAATTAAAGCCTACCACTAGAAAAGTGTATTCATTTACCGCATATATATCACCAGAAACCTTTAATGTAAATTAATTTTGAAGTTTTAATAAGTTTTTATTTTTTCTTCTTTATTAAAGTTACCTGATGATGGTAAGAATTAATTTTTCCTAAATATTTTCCCCGATATGGACCTTCTTCATCATCAAAATCTACAGCGGCTTCTGAAATAAGATTTTAATTTGTGAAAATTATAAAAATTTGTTTATAAAAAATATTTCACTTTCAACAGAAAACAATTGATGCAAAAAATATTATTATTATTATTGTTTCAATTAAATTCTTAATCAGAAATGTAATATGCTTTTAATTATCTTTGTAATTGAATAATTTGTTCAAAACCAAGCTTTTTAATACAAAGAAATATGAACAAAAAATTTTTAAAATTGATTAAAGATAAAAATTATTAAAATTATTTTTTTAATTGTATCAATTATTTAAATAACACTATGCAACAAATTAATGATAATCGCGTGGGGGCGGAATCATTCCGATTGCAATTGATAGCTCTTGATATGATCAATAAACCCTCCAATGGATTTTTCGCTGGTAGGCAAAATTTTTGTTTTATGTCCTTCTAAACTTTTCTATTTTTGCACCAAGGTAGTTTCAAATAAATAGAAAAAAATAATATAAATATAGTTCTAAACCAAAATATTTAAACATAAATATTTCATTAGAACATGCTATTCATCTATCTCTGATTATATGGGGTAATTTCTAGCTCGTTTAAACAAAATTAAACAAAAGTCCATTAAAACTTGAGTTTCTATATCGAATTTCACTAGGGGTCACCGAAGGTCCAAGAAGAAAATATGTCTAGAACATTTTAACCCATTAAACACAAGTTTAAATCGACTTTCATGTCATTTCCTAAAAACGGACTAGAAATGACTCCTTATAAGTTAATATAAATTAATTTAAAGTTCTAATGGAATATTCCCGTTAAGTGCTCTAAACATTTATGCAAACTTATATTAGCTTCGAACTATATTGATATTATTTTTTTCGATTTATCTGTAACTACCTTTGTGCAAAAATAGAAAAGTTTTAGTGGTCATAAAACAAAAAGTTTGCCTACCAGCGAAAAATCCTTTGGAGGGTTTATTACACATATCAATAGCTATCAATTGCAATCGGAATGATTCCGCCCCCAAAATACTGTTGCATAGTGTAATCAAAATTAAAAAAAAAGATATATATATATATATTTTTAACTAAAAATAAAACAATTTATCGGCTTTTAATTATTGTTCTTATTATGTCAATCAATAAATTAATCAAATGTAAATAAACAAATAAGTGATAATTTGAATAATTGAATATAATTTTTTTTAATAGTTTTAATTTGAATAAATGAAATTGGATCTTAGATTTTTCTATATATACAGAAGAAATGTGGTCAATTTACTATAAAAAAAATCCGCAATTTCAAATATGAAACCAGTTTTTAATAAAAAACTTTTTATTTAAGAAAAATCTTCATGTAACAATTTATCAGGTATTACTACAAAAAATTGTGCTTTATAAAAATATAATATGGCTTTTGTGTTTTTCATTTAATTGACTGTAATTTTTATTCTTTTTTTTATTTTTTTATTTTCTCCATTTTTATTTGACAGTAACTGATTATAAAACTTTTATTTATTTTTTTTAATTATTATTTAACCTTCTACTGAAAAATCAATTAATAGGGAACAAATTTTGTACATATTTTTAAAATCTTATTAAAACTCTTAAATATAATCTGCAAACCAGACTATGTACATCAAAATACTGGTATATAAAGTTGTTAACGTACATATATGTATACACATTTTTAATACAGTCAATATTGTTATAATTTAAAGTCTACATTATTTTGTTAACGAAAAAATATATTTTTCTTACTCCATCCCCCGCAAATCTTTAGCAGAGTCTTTTCTTTAAATTAAAATTTCTTAACAATAACAAAAAACTAACATAAAGATACAAACATGCATAAATTTATACAATAAAAGGAAATAAAACTACAATGGTGTAAATAATTCCACTGTTAAGAAATAAAGTACATAAATGCGAAATAAAATAAAAAAAATCTATTACCCAGCAAACATAAATTTAAAACATACGGCCTGTGTCACTATGTCGAACGAAATACTTTTTCGTTCGACTTCTTGGGACAGGCAGTTATATTTAAAAATAGACCAATTTAGTTTAAATAACATTGGTCGACAAAAATTATAATTAAATTTATCTGTTACTTATGTCTAAATAATTTTTTTAATCTTCTGAATAATTTTCAAGATTTATAAAAAATAGTGTAAAAAAAAAAAAAAAAAAAAAATCTAACAAAATTTTGAGAATCCGTTTAAAAATAAAATAAATCATAATATTTTTATTAAAATAAAAAACTATTCCAATTACTTTTTAATTGTATTAATTATTCAAGTAATCAAAATAAAAATTTTGTAATATTTTTTTTACTACACAGAAAAATAGGGTCCTTTAAACAATTACACAGGTCAACACTAAAAAAGTATCTGAAAAATCATGTCGTAGGTATGGTCATCCCAATCACCAAGATCATTTCGTCTTTTTTAGCCCATTGAAAATCAGAGAAAATATTGTTCCATGATGAGTTTTTAATTTATAAAATTTTCCAAGTAATAAAATTGTCACACATAGCCTCTAGAACTCTTTAAAGTTGTAAAAATAAAGAAATTCTCTATTAACCTTCATAAAACCATTGCAAAGTAAGGGGTAAGGAGAGAGTGTAGAGGAAAAAATTTATATTTGGTATAACAAACAAAAGACTGTAAATCTCAAAAATGGTAAAATTTTTAAAATCTTACGGTAAATGCGTATCCATTAAAAATATGAAAAAATAAAAATACCAATTTAAATAACAGAGTTAACGAAAAATTATAAGAACAATATATTGTGAATAATTCGACCTAATTTTAACTCCCTAGACTAAATATTGTGCAGAAAGTTAAATAAAATATTTCCATGACGTCACAAATATGGATAATATTTTCTCAAATTACGATTTAAGAATGTACTATTTTTACTCGTATTAAGAAGCAGCAATAGTCTATCACCAAAATAGGATAACAAATGCGTTGATATAATCTCTTAGTAAAATCGTTTTGATATAAAAGCTCCCATTGTTCTTCGCTAATTTTGTCAGTCTTTTAGTAATTTTAAAGACTTTTATCTGCTAAGAAGAGCATGTCAGAGACATGGCATATTCTACACGTTTGTTCCATTATTCCTTTTCTATAAAATACGGACCCATAATTTGCTCCGTCTATTACACAGAAAATTATACAGTCGAACACGGTTATAACGAACTCGAAGGGACCGACAAATTTAGATTAATTATATTTTTTATACTAATTCAATGTTTTCTTTTATCACCAATGTTTTGAAGTTGACATTTTTTGAGATATTTATTTTTAAAGGAATAGCGATTTTCTATTATTTAGTGTTTAATCCTCAAATAATTTCAGTTTTATTGTAAGCTATTTTCTATAAATGTATGTTATGTTAGAAAGATCAACAACAATAAATATAAAATTCATACTTTATTTGCCGATAATTTTAGTAAAAATTAATGAAAATTATTTCCATTTGTCCATTAATTTAAATTCAAATAAATAGAAGTTGTATTTTGGGAGTTCGCTTTAAACGTAGCTTTTGTATGAATAATTCTTCTTGGGACCATAAAAAAGTGTTCGTTATAAAAAAAAATCGTTATAATCGTGTTCGACTGTATAATCTAAAAATTTCTTAGAAGTAGATATTTTATTTAGTCATCAATGATTAAAAGTGTGATGTGATGGAAATGTTTCATGTTCATATAAAGGTTTGGGAATGTTATTAATTAAATTCAAACGGTCTTATTTATCATATTGATTGCACAAAACGAAGACGAACTCTTTGCTGCTCTATTCCATCAACAATTTCTGCTGAAATAGCCTTCAGAGAATTGAGAATTTTGCTTATAAAATAAGGTCTGTTAAAAGTTTCAATTAGTCTCCTGCGCAAGATGATTTGAAAAGCAAACACACTTGAATTTCAAGTGTGTGTTTCATAGCCAACAAGTGCAAAAACAACAATAAATACTGTTCGTACTGTTCGCTGCCCGAAGCAAAGCAAGTGTGTACTGTGTATGAGCGACTGCAAATCCGTGCGTTCAAATCATTTATCGTAAAGAAGTGGTGCAAGTGGTGTGGCAAAAAAAAAGCAAATCATACAAGACGTTGAGAAATGATTTAAAGATTTCAAGTGGGCTTAATGATTTGTTTGTTTTTTGTAATACGTAGTTGCTGTGTGTGGCAAAAAATCTTCATAATGTGTAAAAAGTGGTTGTTTATAAATATTCTTGCATACACACATATACAGTATGTCTATATTTTATTGTTGGTTCTTCTTTTCTAAATAAATGTAAAAGGGTGAATTCATAAAGTTATTAAAAAATACTCTTTATTAAGAGTTAAAAAAGTAAAAAATTAAAGTTGACATTTGAAACTGTCAGTTACATATGTAAGTTAGAAAATTTTTATCTTTAGTATTTATTTATATTTTATATAAAGTTAGTCTTATAATTAATTGTATGTTTATAAAAAATTTTAAAATTGTACTTATTTATATTATGATAGATTTTATTGCATTTAATTTATATTTACTAAGTAATCATTCTATTTTAAAACTAAAAGGAAATAATATAGAACAATGTCTTTTCATTTTTCAAATTCGTTTCCATATACAGTGTCTCACTAAAGTATTCGAATTTTTTAAATTAATAATTAAAACGGTTTAATTAAGTGATTTAAAAAAAAAAAATAATTCTAGATTTATTAACTGAATTGTATTTGTCTATTTGCTAACTTTATAATGCAAAAAACTGCAATAAAAAATATTGCATTGTATCCAAGTTATTACAGAAATAGTATGAAAATTCATCGAATTTACCTCACAAAAGTAATTGAATTTTTATCACCTTTGTATTTAAAAATGTCAAACAAAATAAAAATTGGAGAAATTCATGTATTTTTTTTATTAATAATAGGTCATAATAATAGGTCATAATAATAGGCATGTTTCTTTAAATTGTTATAACTAGTAACATTAATAATTTATTTGATCGTAAATAACAATAAGTTTATAAACAATACTTTTAAACGACTGTTTTACTTACGAAATTACTTTATACAGTCATGAACGCACACACACACATATAATTTTAATAAAAAAGAAAACACAATTTTTTTCCTTATTGAAGCAAACAAGTGGTCAAAAGGCTTGTATTTTTTTATACAAGCCTTTGAGAGGCTTGTTTGGTCGCTATCATAGCACACTCATGATTTGTTCATAAAGTTGAAGCACACACGCAGTATTTGTATGGTTTTAAGTGCCTGCAGAACAGTATTTATTACTCCGCACACACACTGATAACAACACTTGAAAAATATCAAGTGGCTTGTACAGCCTTATAAGACACAGTTTGCATGGCTCTAGTTTCAATCGTTTTTTTTATGTAAAGCATTTTGTAGAAAAAGTAGATATTTTCTTAAACTCCTACTTGCAATTTCAAGTAACGAATTTCTATTTTTCTCTTGGATTGAAAAATTTGTCTCTCCTATTTGGTGCAATGGTTGTTTTTTCCAATTTCTATTTAAGAATGATATTCCTTTATAATATTTTTAAAATAAATGCAACAGTCTTTATTTTTTTATGTAAAAATAATCAAAAAAGTAGAATAGAACTCGACTTAATATAAAAAAATAAGAAATAAATTAACTGTATCTATTATTATGAGCAAAAATTTTTGGGATTTATACACAGAAAAAAGTCACCAATTAACAAATATATATGAAAATAATTCATTCAATTATAAACTTGTTTAAATTTGCACCTCTCACCAAAATGATTATATCAATTAATAAAAATTATAAAAATTACAAAACAGAAAAAAATTCCCAATTAATAAATTAATTAAATCAATCAAGTAGATGATTGAATGAATCAAAAAAAAATCATACTAAAATTAATTTTTTATTTTATTTTTTCTTGAACATATTTATTAAATTTTGATGCAAAATTAAACAACTGAGTTAATTGTAAAAAAGACTGTAATAATTTTTTCTGTGTATCGAAAACATATGTGTATTAATTAATTTTTATTAATTAATATTTTAATTAATTATCATTGCCAGATCAAATTGTTTGCTAAAAGAAAAAAAACTCGAAGTATTTCTGAAGAATTTTCCAAATAAGGTCTTTGTCACTTTAATATCATCCCACTAATAATATTTTAGATTTAATTTTTATTTTTTCAAATTTTAGATTTTTCTATGTAAAATTTAAATCCATTTTAACAGAATACTTCGATTTTGAGAAATTTATATAATTAGAAAAATATTTAAAAAAATATTAATAATTTACTTAGGTGAAGACTTTCTTAAAATAATTTTTTTTTTTTTTTGTGTAAAAAAAAAAAACAATTTCGGTTTTCAAATATTTTTCTTATTATACCTATCTATTAATATATTAATCAAATATAAATACAAATAAATTACAGTTTGAATAATTGAAAAAGAATAGGTTCATAGGTTAAATTTTAATTAATTAAATAATTGTTAATATATTATTAGTAATGGAAATTGTATTTTAGATTTTTCTATGTAAAATTTAAATTTAATTTGTTAGAATTCTTCGTTTTTTAGTAAATTATTTAATCATTTTAAAATTCTAATTAATAATTCAAATGAAATTTTTTCAAAAATATTTTTTTCTGTGTAGTTGTCAAGTCATCATATAAAAAATGAGCTTGTGTATTAGCACTTAATTGTGAATAAAGTCAACATTAAAGGTACGGTCACATTAGGGAAACATTTGACTGAAACTCACAAATATTTCTTTGCCGTAATGTGACCATAAAATATTTTTGTGTGGCAAACAATAAATCAGCTGATTTTGGGCAAACAAAATTATTTGATAGAAAAAAAAGTGTTCATAATGTGAACACAATGTGACCACATAATGAAAAATATTTTTCCATTTTTTGGGCAAATAATTATTTGAACTTAGAAAATTTTTGTAAGAGAAAACAACATCAAATAATAGTTTTATCGAGCCATATTTACTATTGAATCATTTTATGCATTTTATGATATATCTAATGTTTTTTAGTATCAGCTATATTTCAGGATGATGTAGCGAGATATATGTATGCAAAAAACTGATTTTTGGCACTTTTAACCGTGAATAACTTATGTAGCAGGGCGATAAAGTATACTTATCTTCTATTGCATATATTGGCGAAAAAACTTTTTGTAGTTCAAGTTAGGGTGTCCGAAAATGTAAAATTTTCAAAGAGGCAAGGGAGTAAAATTACAATAATAAAATAAAAAGACTTCGTGCACATACTTGAGCAAATCAAAGGACTATCACTACAAGATGGTACATAAATATTTAGTTTAGCAAAATTGTTGGAAATTTTATATTCTATAGATGATGTAGTAAAAACACGTATGATGCATAATAAGCGAGATATATTAAAAAATTGATTTTTGGATCCTTTAACTGCGAATAACCCGTGTAGCAAAAACGTGATTATATGTTACCTTTTGCAGTATGATAACGTTATGTTGTCAGTGCCGGCTATTTTGCGATAGTGTGAACTAAATTCGTTCAGTTTGGAGGTGGACTTATGACAAACGGTTCAAGCCAGGATCGTTTATGTTGATGGAGAGTGGTGGTGAGGTCGCTGCTAAGGCTATTAGTGATGCATGTGGGACGAAGGGTGCTGCTGCTTCTTGTGGCAAAGCTGCCGAAAAGACGCGTAGAACCCTAGGAGGGTGACGGATGGGTCGGCCATGTGAAGAAGATCACGTTGGATTTTAGGGAGGTGGTGTTTAAAAAGTTGCTGGTTGACCTTCCCAAGAAGGTGATGAAGAATGGAAAAATGCGGAAAATATGAGGCCCTCTTGATGAGGCTCAGTACTCAAAATGAGCGGCAGCAGGGGGATCTTTACGTTCTTGGCGCTGGTGGTATTGGGGGCAACACTCATGCTCGTGAACAGTCTCTGCCGATGGCTATGCCATTGTTTTGCCTTTTCTTCTTCCTTTTCCAAAAAGCAATCGAAGCTGCTCTACATCACAAATCAAAAAATGTTCATGTTCTATATTATATTTTCAATAAAAATAATTTTATTGTTTTAGACAGTTTGATGAAATAATCTTTGAAGACAAATAATTTTTCAAATGTGACCGATGAGAAAACATGTTTTCCTATTTGCCTATTTGACTATATTTATTGTATGTTTGAACAAACAAAAATGGGAAAATAAATGTGAGTAATGTGACCATAAAATAAATTTCATATTGCTTTGGAAAAAATTTGTTTATGTTCGGGCAAACTAATTTGAAACAAACATTTGCCTAATGTGACCGTACCTCAAGGCATTGATTATAATAATAACAAAAATAAAAATAGCATTTTTGATAATTTTCGAACCATCAGTGCTGCCCTGTGTAATTAATAAAATACATAAATTTAAATACTTTAAAATGTATAAGTTATAAAACCTTAACTAAACTTTAGCTGGTTAACTCCATATTTTGGTTATTTACGTTTATTTTCGTTATTGTGTATAAAAAAATGCAGATATTTAAATATTTTTAGCACCCAGCAAATTGTTTATCACCACATATGATAAAAAATCTCGAATAAATTGAATTAAATTATAATGTTATTCTTCTAGAAAGGAGACGCGTTAAATAATTATTCTGAGTTATTTTTTATTTATTAAAAAATATACATACATATATATTTTTTGCTTTAAAAAGGGCCTACAATTAAATTTGTAAAATAAAGTTTGTGTCTTAAGTCTTTTGTTTTAAATCCTTTAAAGCATTTTTTTTTTTTTTTTTTTTTTTTTTTTGTAAATAATAAACATAGTGTAAAATACTAATAACACTTTTTCATTGAAATTATGTTAGGAAATTCCAAATTTGTTATATGACTCAAATTCAAGTGATTGATTCGTAATTTAAAAATTATGTTTTCTTAAGCAAAACCACTTAGTTATGATTCAGAAAGACCAACAACAATATTACATTTATTTTATTATATAAATTACACGTTAAGTTCTATTTTATTTGCACTTTGTTGTTTTGTATATTATTTTTCTTAAAATAAAAATTGAACAAAATTAATGTAAATGTATAAATAAAGAGTGCAATCGAAAAAATCTTAACACACGGTTTGCTTCTTAACTTTTTTGGAAGCAATATTTACATTCTTTTTTTATTTGATCTAGTTATCTTTAAAAAATATATCAGTTATAATATGTTTAATGACAACCATGTTGATTAGTTGTGAGTTTAATTAAAATGAGTGATGAAAAAGAAGTACGTACTAAAATTATTAAAACTTAAAAAAAAAATCCAAATTGGTCCTACAAAAAATTTACCAAAGAATTAAAGGTCTACCGACAAACTGTTTCTAATATTATTAAACAGTTCCAGGAAAATTGGACCATTGATAGGAAACTTGGTTCGGGAAGAAAAAAAGTTCCACATGATATTGGGAAGGCAAAGAAAATTGAATGCATATTGAAAACAGCTCCAAACATAAAAAAGCAGCCCGGTTAGCTAAGTACTAAATTAAAGCCAATGAAGGCTTGAAAATATACAAAGTTTAAAAAGTTCCAGACAGGAATACTGCAAACAATTTAGAAGCCAAGAATAGTGCATGGAAATTAAATTTAAATATCATACAAAAATACCCATGTTGTATAATGGACGACGAAATGTAAGTAGTGGCAGGTTTTTCCAAGCTTACAGGTCAAAATTTGTATGTTGCTAATGTTCGAGGAAATGTTGAAGGACCCAAAAGCAGGCAAAATTTCCTAAAAAATTCCTGGTATGGCAAGATTTATGCAGTTGCGGCATTTGTTATAAATACCGAAGTATAGATCAAAAAATTTTTGCAAAAAAAGTCTTCTTCCTTTCATAAGAATGCACAATATGTCCACATGTTTTGGCTTATTGTCACTACGTTAAGAAAACTCTGGAATGGTATCAAAACAACAATATAGT
This sequence comes from Protophormia terraenovae, assembly GCA_951394005.1. NCBI lineage: Eukaryota > Metazoa > Arthropoda > Insecta > Diptera > Calliphoridae > Protophormia > Protophormia terraenovae. Next base: position 152,554,362 of record OX596073.1, read on the forward strand.
TCTTGTACCAATTTGTCCAGAGCTAAGACCAGTGGAGAGATATTGGGCTCTAGTGAAAAAAGAATTGAATAACACAAAAAAGGTATCCCAAAATAGCGAAGATTTTAAAAATAGATTGGCAAACTGTTCCAAAGAAGTGATTGAAATAACTTTCAAATCTCTAATGGAAAGGTTACTAATTTATTGAATGAGAATATACAGCTGTGTGCAGTATAGTATAGTACATAGTAGCGCATTCAATAAAATGAAGATGTTTTGTTGATTTCAAGAAATTTTTTTGATGGATTTTATTATATATTTCCCATATTTTATAAAAAATAAGTAAATCTTAAAATTAAACATCGTAATTCAGATAAAATACTCAAAGAGATTATATACACAAGAAATTACCTGTGCAAAATAATAGTAGCATCGATTAAAAATACCTGTAAAAATAAAACTCCTTGATTAAGTTTTTCTTTTTTTGGCATATTTTGTTTATACACATTACAATTTTGTGGAATAACCCTTATTGGTCCTTTGAGCGGCGCAGCAGCGGGCACTGAGTACTAATAACCCCTGATCTTCTCAATAGGAATATTTTTCCAAGCTGCCTGCACTGGCGTCCACAATTCCTGCAAATTTCCCGGTTTCTTTTTAAAAAGAGCATCTTTGATATCTCCCCAAAGAACTTCAATATAGATCAGATATGGAGACTAAGTCGATTACTCTAAAACATCACTTTTATTATGTACAGTACACGGCTATATAATTTACTTAAAAACCAAAAGGATCCAAAAAATAAAACAATAATACTATTTACCAATGTTTATCATTTTGCTGCTATTATTTTGTACAGACAAAAACCAAGCAGCTTAAGTAAAATAACGGTAACTTCCGATGATGCATAGAAAAATAAAAATAATTTTTCTTATAACTATTGTCTCTGTTTAAGGATTTCATATAAACAAATTGTTTTTGAATTCCTTGTCTAGGCATTGAGCAGCAACAGAAAGTCCAAAGTATGTTTTAGTGCTACTATTTTTTTGCACACAACTGTATTTCAGAAACATATAATTTTGAATAGAAATGTTTATAACAAATTTGATTTATACATATCGAGGGCTTATATTCAAAACGGGCCTCATGCAAAGCACCAATTGTTCAGGAGAACATAAAAACATTTTATTTCTCTCATTTTTCAACATTTTGCAGTCCGTTCTTACTAATATTACGTCTACTAAACCAGACACTGAAATATAAATCTTTTAACCACATTATTCGGAAAGTTATGGTAGATAGCCCGTTTTGTCTTATGTTATAAAATGTTCATTTAGCCCGTTTTATTTATTGGAAATTAAAGGAGTAAAACATAATATTTTTGGAAAAAAAAAATTTACAATATGTTAAATTTATGATATCATACCAATCAGGAGATAAAAAGGCAAAATTCTGGTTTTAATCATTATTAATTTTTTATAACACCCATATTTAGTGTTTTACGGTTTCTTATCATAACCTTTTTCCCGATTTACTTTTCGATGCCAAATCTAGCCGGAATCAACACATTATTTAGTATTTTAATTGATAGATATTGTCTTTACTTTGATGTATCATTTATCGAAATTGTCATTGTTAAACTAGGATTTTTTGTCTTGAATGCAGTGTTGAAAAAAATTTGCTCAATATTATTTTTGTGTTATTTTCCAATTTTTAAGATTATGAATTAACAGTTTAGATTTAATAAAAAAAGTATGAATATTTAAATTCTTCGGACTTCGCAGATTCAGAAAATTATCCGATCTATATCATATTGCTTACAACGACTGAAATATTTACGTTTTAAAGTGTAAAAAATTTTTCGTTTACAAATTTTTTTAAGAAATTTGTCCAAAATTTTTTTTCTGATGTTTTGCAATTTTTAAGATATTTCGTTGACTGATATCTCGAAACTCAAAATGTAAATGTATATATATTCTCAAGACTTTACAGAGTCAGAAACCTTTTCGCTTTTTCCAATACTATATACTGTGGCTTAAATATATGCAATTGAAAATGTAAAAAAAAATTTCGTTTACATGCTATAGGAAAATTTTAATTATAATGTTGAAAATTTGTTCTGTGTACAATATAAGTGCGGGAAAGTAATACAGAACACATAGTAATAAAAATTTTTAATGAAATGCGTTCTCATCGCCTAAAACTGTATTAAGTGCAAAATAAATCACACGAATACAAAATATTCATATGAATTTATGCACTTTTGGAGGACTTATGGTAAATTATGGACCGATCTTCATAAAATCTTGCATAATGGGATTTATGCCTGTTGAAATAAATTTCTGAAGAGGGGTTTATATAGGACATATGGTGAATAATGTACTTAATTAAATTTAATTAAAAAATTGCTATATTTAAGGAATTTATGATCGCTAAACCACTATTACAGGACATTTAAATTATATTTATAACCAATTATAACCAATTTCATTAGTAAATTTCTGTAGAAATCCATTTCGGAAGTTTTCTTATATCTGAAAAACTACACTTTTTGGTTAATATATTTAGCTGTGTAAAACAATAAAAAATAAACATCGAGATACGTATATTAACAAAATAACTACAAACTATCAAATAAGTAAACAAGCAACTTTTGACTTAATTTCTTTAATTTTTTGTTAAAAGCGATAGTTATTTGTTACATTATGAGAGAAATAAAAAATCACTTTTTCGATTATATTAGAAAATTTGATAAAATCTGAAAATTTTAATTTAACAATAATTTCGACCTAAAGGATGACAAACAGCGAAAAAATAAGTAATGAAGAACTAAGAGTAACTATCATACAATACGAAAAAGGTGAAACATATAGAAATATATCAAAAATCTTTAATAAAACGGCCACTTTATTCTCAAGGGCGTTAAATGCTTCAAACACAAAGAACGCGTTGGTACACAAAGGTAAAATAAAATCCCAGATTAACCTTAATCTGTTAAAAGGTATAAAGTTCCAAAAAGTTTTTGTTTAATTTTTGTAGATTTTATCCTATAGTAGGAAAATTTACCTAAAAATTAGAATTTTATTAAAAATATATAGCTGAGGAAATAATTAACATTTCAGAGTGACCTACTCAAAGTCCATATGTGTCACCAATAGAAATTGCATAAAATTTAATAAAAAAATAGAGTCCCCATAATTGATCAAACTGATGGACTTAATTATTACTAAAACCTCTTAATTTTATCCAGGGATATGCAGAATATATGTAGTCACTATACCAACACGTTTGGCACTAATGTATCAAAATATAGGCGGTCACCATTGCTATCAGAAGCCATTTTACTTATTTATGGAACATTGATTTTTTAGACTTCTTTAAAAACAGTCACATTCACTAAGAAATAAGATGGATTGAATCTTTTGTGCTTATTTTACTAATTGAATATTTTGTAGTTTACTAACAACACATAATATACTTGTTACTTTTGATATCTTCCATCTATAACTTAAAAAAGAACCAATTGAGTTCAAGATACTTCTTTGTTTACTTATTTATGACACCCGCTGTATTTCAAGATTTTTTCGTTCTCTCTTCTTATATACAGATAGATTAAAATGTGTATAAACTGAGTATGTGTACTAAAATCACTAAATTTAATAATAATGTAAAATTTCAAGATCTTTTTAAATTAAAATCAAGTAAAAAGCTTTGAACCAATTTAAACAGTTTAGAGTTTATAAAATCTTGTTGACAAAATTCCAATGTAAACTAGGTTATAATAACCGAATAAGAGTTATTAAACTCATGATTAAAAAGTCCTTCATAGCTGCTCCAAAAGTATCCAAATTTTTAGCATATAAAACTAACATTAAAAGTTTTATTTTAAAGAAATATTTTAAGATTTTTGAAATAAAAAAATAAAAGTTATAATCACATTAATGATTTTTGTAAATTTTTGAAAAAATTTGAACATTTTTAATTTTGTCGCAATTTAATTCCGCATTCACTAAATGCATAGCTGTAACTTATGAATGAAATAAAAAATGAAAATACTTTTTATTTCATTTCCATTTCTAATTCAAAATATTTGTTAATCAACCTATTAACTTTTAAATATAAATATTAAGTATTTCTATTTATACTAAAACATTTGAATTTATTATAAATTGGTATCTGATTGAACAAAATAAATTAAAAATTAAAATATTTTATTTAATCAAAAGAAAAACAAATATATTTTTATAAGAAGATAATCAAAAGTTTTTTATTTGATTATTCTAACGTTGAATAATATTCATATGTATTTTATTTAAATAAAAAAATTCAACAAATTTTTCTGATTTTTATTCAAAAACTATATATTCAAATAGAAACATTTAAAATAAATATTTTTATTATTTTATTCAACAAAAACTACAAACAAATAAAAATATTCAGCCTCAAAAGGTTTGAATAAAAAAATTATAAAATTTTTTCAAATATTCAAGTATAAAAAAAAAAAAAAAAATATTTTACTTATTTTTCTTTTTCAAAGCAAATTTAAAACTATTCAAACAAATTCATGTTGAATAAAAATATTCAAACATTTTCTATGAATAAAAATAATTGAATGTTTTAAAACAGATTTTATTTTATTTTTAAAATAGAAAATAAAATAAAGAGCAATTTTGTTCAAACTAAAGAAATAAAATATATTTTCAAATTAGTTAAAGACTGGAATTTGATTTAAATTTTATAAATTCATATTCGAATACTTTTGTGGAAATATTATTTTATCTAACTTGTTAACAAATGGACTAATATTTAAATAGTTTTTATTCAAATTAATTTCAAGTAATTGAAATTCATATTACTAAGAGTATAAAATAATTTGTAAGAAATTTATTTCTAAAAATATAAATAAAATATTAAAATAATTTACTTTTAACAAATATTTTTAATGAAAATATTCACAATGAACAGCTATGACTAAATGTATACTTTTCTAAAATAATTTTTGTAAAAAATTTATCTTGGAGAAGAGACAGACATATATAGATAGATAATATTTTTTAGGCTTTACAAAAATTAATATAAACTCTGCTAAGTATTGTTTTTCTTAAACTTAATATAAATCATTAGTAAATTTAAAATGTGTTATCAAATTGTATGCTTTTAATGCTTTAATTAAAAGTTTAAGCCAATTGTTTTCGAATGCCGATATAAATTTAATTTTTTTTTTTTACCTACACATTCATTTTTTATAAATTTTTCAGCTCGACCATCGTATATTGTTACAATTTTGACCATGAATTATATCTTTTGTATTAAGTTCCTATTGTTAAGTAATTATATTTGTATTAATTAATCAAAACAAATGTGTTGTTTTCATTGGCAAAAAAAAAAAATCCTAAGAACATATTTATTTATTAAACTAAACAGCGCATCGAAAATTAGTTTTAAATGAATTAGGTAGGTATACATTTTTTTACATTTCAAATAAAAAAATTTAGATTTTATAAATCCGTTTTTATAAATAACGTTTGTTGGCAATTTTATTAATCAAATTTTTCAAAAATCCATAATTTATTAATATTTATTATTCTGTGTGAATATAATTAAATGCGACCTATTAAGTAAAAACCAACAATGAATAATACAAATAAATATATCTCAAAAATATTTTTTTATTAGCAAAAAACACAAAAATCAAATGATATGTAGTATATTATAGACATGATACAACAACTAAGCGAGTAAATATTTAACTTCGTTATTATATTTTATACAACTTTAGATTAGACCAGTTTCACTAGTTTCGCACGAAAGTGAATTTCTTTTTTTCTATACTCTTTTGTTTTTGTGTAAAAAAACGTTAATTTTTGTTGTTACTTTTTAATATTATAGCATTTTTACTCCAGTAAACTTGAAAGGGAAACTTGATTATACAAAGAAAAACTCGTTAGATTTACAAATACACAAAGAATTTTGCAGTGGTTTTAACTAAACATATTTATTTAAATGCATAAAAGGGTAAATAAATGTATTTATTATTTGAAAACTTACTAGTTTGTATAGGAAATTGTAAATATAACACAAGTATAGTTACATATAAACACCACCAATTAAATTTTGTTAAAGTTAAATTTTTTAAAGTTACACTTTGACGACGACTTCCGCTTATTGAACACAACGTATTCAATGTCATTTTAACAGAAATAAAATTAAAAAAGTAAATAATTTATGTTTAAATTTTTGTGACTACGTGGTATTTTTTCTTTTTATTTATATTATGTTTCACTTGGTAGAGTAATTAAATTGGTTTCTTTGTTTTTACGTTGTTTCTTTTATTTTTTTAATGCATTTAAAAGATTTCTTTTTTTTTAATTTTTACATTATTTTGTTTTTTTCTTTTTCATTTAAAGAAAATATTATGTTTTGTTTTCGTGCTGTTAATATATAATTTTTAATGAATCACTTTCAGATATGAAGAAATTTCATTGCACTATCACAGTTACACCAACAACAATAGCAACAGCTATCACACTTTATGTATTAGCTTTTTACTACTCTGCGTCATCACTTTTTTGTATCTCATGCGAAATTGTACCGATCGAAAACTTGTTTTACTTTAACTTTTGTTATTGGTTTTGGTATGCGCACATTTCCTTCCCCCCACTTCTTTACCGCTGCTCTACTCTTTCGTTTTAATATTTTTCGGTATCTTTTCAATTTTATTTATCCATTCAAATTCGCGTGTTTACCGCAGCGTGGTTATTCTTAAACTGAAACAAAGATTGTATGTTTTAATTCAATCAAGTATTGTTGGCTATAATATCTTGACTTAGCTTGCATTGTCGTACATAGTCGTCAAGTTAAATGGTCAATGCGCTCATATGCCCAAAACTGAAAAAAAGGGAACAACCAAAATAAAAAACAGAGAGTAACGTGAGCAGAATATTTAATTTACTTTTTCTTTTAATTATAACTGTAATTTTAAAGAATTATTTGGTCTTGTGAAGAAAACAAAATAAAGAGAAAATAAAGGAAATAGAGAGACCGGTCTCTTGGAGTAATTGATTTCGATATGTTAACGTTTTTGTCTCTTTTTATGTTTACCGTAAAAAAAATGGGAATTTAAATTTTAAAATTACAAAAAAAAAAATATTTATATTAAAAAGTTATATATAAATACTTAAATGTTATTTTGGAATATTAAGTTATTTATTCCTTCAATTATGGATTTTAAAATGTCCTAAAACATATTTTAAGTAATAATTTAAAATGTTATAATTTTGGGTAACACTTAACAAATCGGCAACACTGAATTACTGTAGTAAGTATTGCTGTTAATTTTATAATATTCATATGTTTGTTTCTTAAGTCTTTCGTTTTAAATAATAAAGAGCTTTGTTTTTTTTTCTCTCTCTCTCTTGCTCACCATTAATTTTTCATATACATTATAAAGTTTGTTTTCTAAGTCTTTTGGTCTTATGATTTTTTATTTACATATTTAAAACTAAAATTTTTTTTAATTAAAAAAATATCACTTAACTTTAGTGAGAGGTAAAAAAACCATGTACATTTTAAAGCAAAATAGGAAAATTTTATTTTAATTTTGATTTCTAAAACATTAAAAAAACAAAGTGTTAATAAAAATATTTTAATTGCGTTATTTTCACAAATTAATAACTAAAAAATTAAATTTCAAAAATTAAATACACAATACAGTGGGCAAAATCAAAATACTTTGAAAATAAATCGATTTCCAATAAAAAAAGGACAGCTTTTTTATTCTATTAAAATACTTATAACTAAACAAATTGTATTTTGCTACATGCCTGGATTCACAACAATTGTTTTATTAAATAATATTATCACATTACAAAGAAAACAATTTTCCTACTTTTGTTGAAATATTTTTGTAAATGATTTTATTATTATTAATATATTTTGATAAGTTTTCACTTAAACCCTGGTTCTTAAATAGGTTTTCCACAACTTGACAACAGAGAAGTAAGCCGTATCGGCGCGGCTGACGACTAGCAGCATAGCCGATTTTTTTAAATAAATATGGCGGCCGCCGCTAAAATTTTTGGCTAATCGGCGGCTTACTTATTAATAATTTTTTATAATTCATCATAACTTAAAAATTCGGTTTTAAGTAGTCATTTGATGTATGTTTAAATTGCATTTCTAATGTTAATGTTTATTTTATTTAAAAAAAAAAAGTTCGTAAAAATTATGATTATAAATATAGATTATCAAAAATCAAACCTCAAATTTGTAGAATTTTTTTACTTTTAGCTTTTTTTATAATAATAATAAAATTTCTTTAGTATTTAATTAAATTAGCGATTTAAATTTGTTTGTTTAAATTGTTTTTATATAAATGTTAAAAAAATAAAACGTTATTTATATAAATAGAAACAAAAGTTATTGTTTCTTAAACAAAATTGGGCTAATATCCGATTAGCTGCCGCCGCCGAAAAATTCTGTTCTTAAGCCGCCGCCGATATTTTTTAATCGGCTTGCTTCTCTGCTTGACAACCGACTTCCGCCAAAAATCTTTTACTTTTTATATGAAACGCTTATGCCCGCTTGACCTGATATAAAAAATTAGTGAATGTTCGCAAAAACGAGCAATACACTCAAATATATTCGATAAATTATCGAAACTTAAATAAAAAGTGAATGTTCGTAGCATCGTGACTATAATAATTTATCGTTAGTTAAGGTTCGAGAAATTTTCGAGAATTCATAAAATATCGGATTATCGCAATATTAAATTTTTTCGATAAAATTTCGAAAGTAAATGATTTCTCGATATTTTCTTACTTAAAAAATACGCATATTTCTTGTTTGTACATGTCATTCTTTAGTCATAGTTCATATTGATCGGTTGTAAATTAGACTAAAGTTTAGGATGTAAGAAAGTTTAGGAATTAAGAAATCCGGTATTACATTTCTACAATTGTTATTTGCAAAATTAAATTAAAGATATTGTTCAGCTTCTTACAAATATTTCAATATCTATTAATATAGCTTTTAAATATTTATTCAGGGCATTAAATAAACCACTGTATGCTACACTCCCCGCCACTTGAATAGGAAACACATGAAATAATTTATATACAAGTAAATATCTTCTAAATTTAAAAAGATAGCAATTTAATTTTTGTCTTTTTTAAAGTCTTACTTATACGAAAAAAATGTAAAATAAAAACGAGAGAAGAAGATATAGTCGGCCAAGCCCGACTATATGATACCCTACACCATTTTGATCCACATAATTTTGTTTTTACTTATATGTATACAACTTTCTTGTGTTAAATATTAACATAATACTAACTTTTGTATGGGATTTTTGCACGTTAGTGATTTTCGGGAGAGGGGTTTATATGGGAGCTATGGTCAGTTATGGACCGATCTTCATGAAATTTGGTAGACAGTTTTTTGCTGATATAAAACTTATTTGTACTAAATTTCATTAAAATATTCCTATTTTTAAGGCATATATAAGTGTTAAAACTCTATTCCGGGAAAAAAAAGCTTATGTACCAAATTTCATCAAATTATCTTCAAAATTGCGACCTGTACTTTGCGCACAAGCTTTACATGGACAGCCAGCCAGCCAGCCAGCCAGCCAGCCGACCAGACGGACGGACGGACGGACGGACATCGTTAAATCGACTCAGAAAGTGATTCTGAGTCGAACGGTATACTTTAAGGTGGGGGTCCGAAGATTTTTTCTCTGCGTTACAACTTCTGCACAAACACATAATACCCCAACCACCTTTGGTGGTGTAGGGTATAAAAATATATTTTAAGCATTGCCTTTTTGTAAATAAAATGTTAAGTAAAATAAGTACAAAAATCGTCTTTTGATTTTGCGCCACTTGAATAGGACAATCACATAAAAAAACAACTTTTGGTAATTTTATAATTAAATATTTTATTTTTATAGCCTGTTTCTCTATGTCGAACGAAAATCTAAGCGAACGAAAGCAAGTAGAACGAATTCGAATCAATTTGGGTTTCTGTATTTCCTACGCTTTCGTTCGCATGGAGTTACGTCTTTTCGTATTGTTGTTGTTTTATTTTTCTTTAAGAGTAACATTTTTTCGTAAATATATTAAAAATACTACTAAATTGTTTAAACATAGATACAACTAAGTAAATAAACAAGAAAAAATAAAATAATTTAAAAAAATTATATCCTGTTTCTCTATGTCGAACGAAAATCAAAGCGAACGAAAGCAAGTCGAACGAACTCGAATCAATTTGGGTTTCTGTATTTCCTACGCTTTCGTTCTCATGGAATTACGTCTTTTCATATTGTTTTTGTTTTATTTTTATTTTAGAGTAACTTTTTTTCGTAAAAATATTAAAAGTACTACTAAATTGTTTTAACGTATATACAACCAAGGAAATAAACAAACAAAATTAAAATAATTAAAAAATAAAATTGTTTTTGATTTTTTTTTTTTTAGAAATTGTTTTTAAGACACAAATTCATCATTTATGGATACCAAATACATCAAAATGAATAATAAATATGATTAATGAGTATTTTTCCTATTTTTCTTTAAAAATTCAACCAGTCGAAAGTCGTTCGACTCATTGTTCGCATAGAAGTGAGTTAGAGAAACCCAAATCAGTTTTCTTTCGCTTAGAAGGCGAAAGAAAGCTTTCGTTCGACATAGAGAAACAGGCTATTAAAAACAAAAATTTTTTTTGATTTTTTTTTAGAAATGGTTTTTTATACACAAAATCGTAATTAATGGATACCAAATACATCAAAATGAATAATAAACATGATTAAGGAACATTTGCAATGTCCTGAGAATTTTTCCTATTTTTCTTTAAAAACTTCAACCAGTCGAAAGCAAAATAGCAAGTGACTGATTTTGACATTTTTGTTCTTATCGTTCGAAATACAGAAACCCAATTTTATATGAAAACACTTACGTTTTCTTTCGACTTGTCGTTCGACTCATTGTTCGCATAGAAGTGAGTTAGAGAAACCCAAATCAGTTTTCGTTCGCTTAGAAGGCGAAAGAAAGCTTTCGTTCGACATAGAGAAACATAAATCATAAATCCTATTGGGAATTGAGTCATACAATGATTTTATGTAATTAAACGAAATCGAAGTCCTAGCCGTTTTAATCGCTTCAATTAGTTCATCTTTACTTTCGTACTGCCTACCAGAAGCGTAAACTCTTCGGGCTAACCAACCCCAAGCGTTTTCTATAATATTAAGGTCCGGAGAGTACGGCGGCCATTTAATTAACCCAACGCGTTGTTGTTGAATCAATGATTTTACTACCCTGGCGGTGTGAATGGGAGCGTTGTCATGTTGAAACGTCCATGGAAGATTTCCGAAAAGGTTGGTAAAGTGAGGAAAAGCCTGTTGAAGTACGTTTTTGTAGCAATTCGCGTTCATAGTGGTAGATAAAAATTGCAACTCACAGGTGCCGTAGTAAGATATGGCCCCCCAAACCATAACACCTCCCTCTCGGCTGTGTAAGCGATTAAGGAGGTGCTCTTCTTTACGAAGGTCATGGAAATAATAATTAAAACCATCAGGTCCCTACAAATTAAACTTTTTTTCGTCAGAGAAGACGACACGGTGCCACTCGTTATTCCATGTCATATGATAACGACAAAATGCGTATTTTTTTTCGGGTATCATTGAGGGGTGGTTTTTTCTTCAATTTTAGGCGCTTCAGATGTTTAGCTTTCGAAATAACACATTGTAAAGTTCTTACGCTTGCTGCAACACGTGATTTTAACTTTATTTGTCGTGCTGTGTCATGAGCAGGGCAAGTTTAAATATGCATGAAAAAAATTAAAATATGCGCTTGAAAAAGCACGAAAAAATGGGATAATATGCTCAGAAATATGCAAAAATAGCATGAATATGTATAGAAAAACCTACGTATTTATCCATTTTTATATATTAATATGTGAAAAACATGCATAAATATGATAGATTTCGATTTTTATAAAAATATATTAATTTTAAGTCATATTTGACGCGCCTGAATTTTTTTCTTTACAATTTTTACAACGTACAATTTTTACATCGTCCCAAAAAAATCTAGAAATCATTAGATTGAACTCCAAAAAATCACTAAAAAATTGCGTTTTTGTTTAGAAAACTAATTTTTATTTCCATTATATGCAAATTTATGCCAAAATTTAAAAAACAAGCATTTTTGTGAAATTTTTTTAAAATATGCAAATGCTTACTTTCCAAGCGAAAAGCTTGAAAAACTTGCCCTAGTCATGAGAATTGGAAGCTAATCTAAGAATTGCTCGTTTATCCGTAGCTGAAAGCACACTTTTAGTCCGACCTTTCATATTTTTCCCATAGCTTACTTCATTTTTTAAAAAGTTATACACCACATTGCGACTTCGACCGATTTCTTGAGCGATTTTAAGGATAGATTTACCAGACTCTTTGTAAGTTTTTATTTTCAATTTCTCCGCTTCTGTTAAACACTTTCCTCTGCCCATTTTTTATTAAATCGTATTTAGAATTAATTAAATAACACAAAAAACTATTTTTTATAACCGCTTATATCAAATGCACACAAAAACTAAAGTTAATTGAGAATGTTCAAGTATTTTGGTTAATCATAAAAGAAAACAGAAAAAAAATATAACGGTACATATCCAGAAAAATTTTTTTCTTAAAGAAAGGCAATGTAAAGAAACAAACAGCAAAGAAAAAAAAACTCGCTTAATTTAAATAAATATTACAAAAAATAACCATTATACGAAAAGTTAAAGAGGTTTCCTATTCAAGTGTCGGGGAGTGTTTTTTTTTTCCAAGTTTTCATATAAATATCGGGAAAACAGTCCTTTTATAATGACTCGTATATTTCACACATATATGTACAAAATGTTCTGAGTCTTATCTCGAAATAGCCCTGCAAACAAATGGAAGATATCTTCTTGGATGATAATGTGGCAATATCCCCAATTTATCATCTAAGAGAAAATGATCAAGTTTTATTTTATATTTTCATCTTTTTGTTGCTTCCGAGTAATTTCCGCAATATAAAATAAAAAAGAAAACTTTTATTTATGTCATTTTATAAAATTTTGTTAAGATAATATTTAGAATTGCGTATATTTATTGATTTCGTTCTTCTATTGGCTTATACAAGTACTTATTAAAGAAATCCTTAAGGTAAATTAAGTTTTCGTTTTTGTTTATTTACAAAATTTTCAAATATTTCTTTTTATTAAAGGGTATATGAAGAAAAATCTAAATTGTGTTAATCAGTTCCGTTACACAAAGAGTTACACAAAGAGTCAAATAAATGTTTCATTTATACCGTGTAAATAGATTAAATTCTTTATGATTTATGCAAATACATTAGAAATTATAATTAAAAATTTATAATTTTGTTTTTTTCTGGGTAGGTTCTTTGCAAAATCACCTTTTTATCTTCCTAATATCATCTTAGCGATATCTTCCATTTGTCTTCCATATGGTTATTGCCAGATTATCATCTGGAAGAATTGCTATCGTATCGTACACTTTTTCACCCAAAGAAAGTTTCTTTCGCAATACGAAATCGCTTATTGCCGCAATAATATTTTTATACCCACCATCAAAAAGATAGGGGGAATATTGATTTTGTCATTCCGTGTGTAACAAGTCGAAGGAATTATCTAAGACCCCACAAAGTATATATTTTCTGGGACCTGGTTAGATTCTGAGTCGATCTAGCTATGTCCGTCCGTCTGTTGAAAGCAGGATAGGGCTCGAACGGGGCAACGTAGGGGGATGAAATTTGGCACTATATAAGGTTTGTTTGGGATTGAAAATGAGCAAAATTGGTTAATAAACAAAAAAGTTATGGGCTAAAAACTAGAAACACAGGGTGTCCGTTTCATACTTTTCTGCTGATATTTCTTCAACAAAAACATGTACGACAACGAAATTTTCTATGTATAGTTCGGGGATCGATATAAACTCGGAAACCTAAAATGGGCGTGGTCCACCCACTTTACCGCCCACCTCCCTATAAGGTGAAAATCAAAAAAATTATGTTCAAATAGTTCAAGGACCACTGTAAACTCGGTAACAAAAAATGGGCGTGGTCCGCCCACTTTACCGCCCCCTCCCATATAACGTAAAATTTGAAAAAGTTGATAGTGGGTATATAGATTCGGCCGGGCCGAATATAATTCGCGCTTGTTCATCTTGGCAATGCGTTTGCGAAACATTTTTCGTATTGACGTGTTTGCTAGGAGGTATACAAAAATTAATATTTTGAAGCCAGTTATGGAGTAAATTTTGGATCATAAACCATCATTTTATTACATCATTCGAACAAAATTTAATATTTATTACTGCAAACTAGATAAATTTTTGAAATTTTCAAACGTTAGTATGGATTAGAAGACGAATTTTATTTTTTTTTAATTGAAATAATGGGACAATCTAATATACATGACCTTTAAAATTTAAAAATATCATTCGTGTTTATCAATTTAAAAAAAAATTTCTTAACTTCAAATTGTTTTCAACTTGATAAATTACATTTGAAATTGTAAATTGATAACTTCTAAATAACTTGACAATCATGTTCACGGCTGTCTGGTAATCCTAATTAGGGGGGTCTCGTTTGTATGAAGAGAAAATATGGTATCGAGTTCCTAGCTCAAATGAAAATTTATTTCAATCTATGATACCTTTTCTCAAAATTTTCTTCCTGACATTATCCTTTCTAGATCAAAATGTAAAAATAAGTAAATTTTCATTTGAATTGGTAACATCAATACTTTATATTTTGGGGCCACCTTAATCTTAAAGATTTCAATTTTTTGAAGCCAAAAAGACATAACATGAATACAAATTTTTGGCAAAAATTTTAATTAAATGATTTCTGATAACTTTTTCTCCAAAATTTGAATTTTTCTCCAAAATTTGCAATTTAAATTCTAAACAAATTTTAATTTTTTTACAAATGGGGTTGTTAAGATATTTTGACTTAAGAAAATGTTTGCCTTCAGTGATATGAACGGTATTTCTTTAGCTACAAGTAATCCTTTGACCTTCACAACACTTCCATAATAAAACCAACGATTTCTTTATCATAATTTTTTATTGTTAACATTTGTTTTTATTTTTATTTATTTACTTTCTTTGTTAATTTATTCAATTTTATTTGCTTGCAAAACTAAATAGTAGATTTTTTGTTATTGTTTATTTTTCTCATTATTTTAAATTTTTCTTTTTATTATTTTTTTGTCTTAATAAAATTTTATTTTTAGCAATTTGTTATGTTGTTTTTTTTTTTTCTTGTAATATTAATATTTTTTTTTAATAATGTATTTTATGCGTGTATTTTGTTTTTCATTTTTTTATTTGAATAATATTTTGTTAATGTATGAAAATGTAGCCGAGTGTATTTTCTGTGTATGTGTGTTTCTCACTTATTCTTTTTTTCCTTTTTTTTTTTTTGGTAGATTTTTAATATAATATTTAATTTTTAATAATATTTTTCGTTATGTTTCTTTAATTTATTAACTTGTTTTTTGTTTTAGTTCTATAATGGTTTATTCAAATTATTTACAAAATTAATTATAAATACAGAGAAGCAGTTACAAAAAAATTAATATGGCAAAATAATTGTGATGATTTATATGACTATAAAAAATATACAATATTATTTGATTTTTTTTTTTAATATTTATTACTTTAAAATTATCAAATTAAAGTATTATTAAAAAGATTTTTGGAAACGGTAATTAAATATCTTAATGTTTCTTTGTTGCTAAATATTAAAAAATCTCTAATTCCATATTTCCATATACATACATGCATACATACATATGTATATAAATTTTTATAAAGACTTTTTTCAGTTTTAAAAGCCAAAACACATTTCAGCATTCGGTACATATAATTTTGTTTAAATATATTATAGTGCAATGCAATATTTTGAATTTTCTAAAAAATGTAACACATATGTACATAAATAGGGTTTACAATGTTCTCTACTGAGATATTTAAATCATAATATTATGTTAAGTCTTGTAATTTTTTGTTTAAAACCATTTTATGTATTTTTGGTTTATTAAAGCATTTTTTTAAGAAAAAAAAAGTATACCAGGTAAATTTAACAAAAACTGATTTTTATGATATTAATTTAATTTTAATATTTTTTTATTTTATTATTTTGTTTATCAATTAAATTAATTCAGCTGCCAATTCTTCCATGTCGAATATTTTTGTTTTTTTAATTTCGAATAATTTCTGTACACATTTTTTTAATAATATCTGTCTTAGTTTAGAAAATTCTTACTTTTATTTTTCAAATACGTTGAGTGCATTGTTATTTTTTTTTTACTTAATTAATTACACAGGGCTGCACAGATTCTGTGTTTCGCAATTTCTTAATCAATTTAAATACATATAATCATGAAGTTCAAAGCCGATAACTTTTTTTCGATATAAGCCAAAATATAAAATTCCAGTATTATCTCAAAAATGACTAATAATATTTAAATAAAAAAAAAATGTTTGAAGCTGCATGAGCAGCCTTTGAATCTTTTATTGGATAAATGTCTTAGCTGCAAACATTATTATTGATTACTTCGACCGAAATCGGATTTGTCAAGCTGATAACACTATGCAACAGTATTTTGGAGGCGGAATCATTCCGATTGCAATTGATAGCTCTTGATATGTGTAATAAACCCTCCAAAGGATTTTTCGCTGGTAGGCAAAATTTTTGTTTTATGACCACTTAAACTTTTCTATTTTTGCACCAATTTAGTTACAGATAAATCGAAAAAAATAATATCAATATAGTCAATAATATCAAAATAATTTTCTATAAATGTTTAGATCATTTAACGGGGAATATTTCGTTAGAACTTTAAATTCATTTATCTTACCTTAAAGGGGTCATTTCTAGTCCGTTTTAAGGAAATGACATGAAAGTCGATTTAAACTTAAGTTTAATGGGTTAATATGTTCTACAGATATTTTCTTCTTCAAATTTTACTAGGGGTCTCCAAAGACAAAAAATTCATCCGACTTATCATATGTTGTTAAAAAAGAAAATTATGAAAATTTCCCACATTTCTTATATAACGTCACCGAAAATGCAAAACAACGTAACATCACTTTTAATAACTTAACAGGAGGCACAAACAACTTTATAAAATCTAAACGAATTGTCCTACAAACAAGATTTTTGGGTTATTACATCCTTAAATACTGCCTAATATATTGATTATGAATATTTTTATTTTTAATAAATATTTTTTAAGTTATGTGGTTTACGTTTTTCAAGATTTCAATTTTCGGAAGTCAACACAACGTAACATCAATACAAATTTTAGAAAAATTGTAATTAAAACGATTTCTGACAACTTTTACTCCAAAATTTTAATAGCCATTATATTTGTAAACATTTGCAATCTAAATTCGTAAAAAAAAGAAAATTCTTTTTTTTTTTTAATTTTTTAACAAATGTGATGTTACGTTATTTCAACTTAAGAAAATTATTGCTTTCGTTAATATTATCGTTATTTTTTGAGCTACAAGTCTGAAAATTTGTAATCACAAGTATTTTGGAATAATAAACTATATTTCATCAAAAACACAAATTTGAAAATTTTGATGTTACGTTGTTTTGCATTTTCGGTGACGATAAACTCCTTAAACTAGGCAATGAAATATATCATAAAATTGAAAATTTTGTACAAATCGTAAACAAAATTAATAATAATTTCATCAATTTCATTTTTTTGGATAAACGTTTCACCATATGAACTTTGGACCTTCGGTGACCCCTAGTGAAATTCGACGTAGAAAATTTCTGTAGAATATTTTAACCCATTACACTCAAGTTTTAATGGACTTTTGTTTAATTTTGTTTAAACGGACTAGAAATGACCCCATATTATCAGAGATAGATGAATAGAAAGTTCTAATGAAATATTGCCATTTAAGTGCTCTAAACATTTATGTAAAAATATTTCAGTTTCAAACTATATTGATATAATTTTCTTTAATATATCTGAGACTACCTTGGTGCAAAAATAGAAAAGTTTAGAAGGTCATAAAACAAAAAATGTTGCCTACCAGCGAAAAATCCTTTGGAAGGTTTATCACACATTCGGGATGATTCCGCACCCACGCGATGATCATCAATTTGTTGCATAGTGTTAGTCAATATTCGACCGAAATTTTTAATATAAACATTGATTTACTTTTTAAATCGATTTAATGATATCCTTCTATCGTATTGTTTTATAATTCGAGCATTCAAGTTTTCTGCGGAATATGTACATGCCTTACACCTAAATGTATTAAATATGATCATGTTCATTTTAAATTCATGAAAAATAAAACACCATATTACCAAATTTTTAAGGGATCATTCCATCATAACTTACCATATTTATAAATGCAGATCTTTTTAAAATATCACTTAACATAAACACCAGAGAGTCATTCCATTTAAAACCGACACGAAAAATTACAAATTAGGATTCCACCTCTCCGAATACAATGATATTTGGTTCAATTATTATGCTTGTCAAAACTAAGACTGCCAATTTTATCAAATAATAAACGTTCATATTAAAATTACCTTTAATATGACGAATAGCTTGGCTTTTTTCTCTCAACATTAAAATGGTCCATATCTCGCGATTTATAGTTTACGGGAAAATATTAAAAAAAAATTATCTTTAAAAAAAAAAAAAATAATAAATAAAAGAGAAAAAACTCCAATTGTTTCCAAAAATCATCCGAATGCAACGAAGTTCGGCAAGAATATTAACATTCTATATTAAATGGTTGATTACCGCGATGATTCATGATTTATAGTATTTCAAAAATAAGATAAATTGTCTTTTTAAAAATACGAATAGATAAGCCATGAAATTAATGACTGTACCAAATATTATCAAATTTGGAAGATGTTAGGAAAACAGCTGGTTGGTTTTAAATGGAATGACTTCATGGGATTCGAAATTTCTCAATTAATTTCAATACACGTTATCTTGAAGTTTTAAGAATATAAATCACTTTTTTGAAATTGACTCTAGTTCTCGATATATACCTCAAGCAGTGTTGCCAGAAGATGTAATTGGTAAAGTGCTAAAATATCCAAAAAATTATACTAAATAGTTCTACAGCAGCAAATGACAATGCTAAAATGTTTTGTAAAGAAAAATTATTATTTTTTTATTGCCCTTATTTTTTGTAAAATACCCCTGTCAAATAATTATATGTGCAATATTTGTTTTCTGGTTTTTATATATTCCAAAAGTGATAAACATTTCCTTGGTTTATAAGTTTCTTCATTCTTATCTAATGTCCCTATTTGGAAAATTTTAGGTTCCTCTTGGCATTGTATTCAAAGTACCGTTAAAATAAAGAAATTATTCTCTAAATTGTAATAGAAAATAATATGTGCAAATTGACATTTTTACTCAACAGACTGGCAGGAAGTCCACAGTTTAAACCGTTTAACCAATTAAAGTTATTTGGGGAATATTTAAAACGATTGGACCTAAAAAACCAACATTTTTTTATTTTTTAGTTAAATTTATAGCCAAAATATGTTACCAGGTGGTGAACTGTCAGTTGAAGTGCTGAAATCATTAAAATAAGACGATTATTTATGTAAAATTCCGAAAAATGGTGTATTTGAAAATGTTTATCATAATACTGTTGAAAACCTTAAAAAAAATCTGAGAAATTGCTATAATTCTAGGAGCGGTAACCCATAATCAATAGCTGATTAGCAGGACTTAAGGACACTTTTCGAAGAAAAACAACATGTGTTACAGAAAAATATAGGCGAAATGAACGGTTTTTAATAACTGGACGTGAGCATAAAATAATAAAAGAGGTTTTAGATTAAAATTATGACTTTTGGGTGGCAAAACATAACTAATATAGCGGTACAAAAATCCACACGCATGTTTTCATGACAAATATTATTTTTTGGTTAAAAACTTTAATTACACCATGAGTTCATGTGCATAAGAGATGAAAAATATTATATTTAAATCATCCAAGTGTTTATCAAAAATATCATATGGGTATTCGACGTCTACAAAAGACATGCTTGAAGCGTGATCATAGTGTCGAATCGCACACAATGTAAGTCTATTTTAGTTCTAGATAGAAGTTGAAAATATTTATTGGACGTAGCAAAATTAATTCACCGCACAACATAAATTAACTGGACAAAAATCCAATATCTTCGTTGATGAATTTCAGACTAAAATTAGATTTTTCAGTAAATTAATGTGACGATGTTACAATATCGGGCCTCAAAATCAGTTTTTAAGTCACAAAATATTATATTTCTGCAGCGACGAGTAATAATTGAAGAAAATAAATTACTTTATAGGTATGCACATATAATTATTTGACTGGGGTATAGTTCAAATGACAACTCATAAAAATCTTTTCTTCAGAGTTAATGGTAATATTGGGTATTAAAGTAAAAATAGGGATTATATTTTAAAACTAATAACGTCAAATTTACTAAGAAATTTCAAAAATCAAAAGGTATTTAATTAAAAAATACTGTAAAAAGTGCTAAAAAGCATATTTTTATAAATTGCCAGTGCATTTTAGCCTCTTCAAATGCTAAATCTAGCTAAAATGGCAACACTGACCTCAAAATGTAAAATTAAGGTCATTGGTCTAAATTTTGCACAACACATATCGAGGGTCTATATTCAAACGGGCCTCATGCAAAACAGAATTTTTCAGGAGAACATAATAACTGTTTATTTCCCTCATTTTTCAATATTTTGCAATCCGTTCTTCTACGATTTATTAATATTACGTCTACTAAACCCTCACACTGAAAAATAAATCTTTTAACTCCATTATTCGCGAAGTAAAGGTAGATATCCCGTTTTGTTTATTGGAAATTAAATAAGTAAAACATAATATTTTTGGATAAAAAATTGACAATATGTTAAATTTATGATGTCAGGAGATAAAAAAAAGCGAAATTTTGTGGTTGGATGGACCATTTTTAATCGTTTGAAATTTCAAATAACAGGAATGTTTACTAAAAGGACGAAAATGTGTTTAAAATTAAAATTCTAAATTAAATTTTGAAAAAAAATTTAAACCAATTAAAATTGTATTAAATTGCATATCAACAACTCAAAAATTATTAAAACCTTTAAAGACGATGTTTATTGCACTTTTTATTTAATTATCATTTTTTTAAGAAACTGATTTTGGTATCTAAGATGTTTTGCTTATAATTAAGAATTTCATTAAAATTTTTTCATTCCTGTCTTTAAATCTAGGGTATAGTGCTCCCACTTAGCTTCATAAAATGTTGATAGATGTACCCGCGTATGATCTATAAACATCTAAAAAAGGCTAAAAATCTAAATTCAATGTCTTTTTTCTCCAGACTGCATTGAGATAACAACATTTGTATGAGATATATTAAGATTATAATTCAAAATGTTTAACAAAAGTTCAAACCGATAAGAAAATTCTCATTATTTATCAATTTTTATTTTAACATTTCTTTGAAAATCAAACAAAAACTTGCACATAGCCCGTTTTGCCTTAAAAAAAATATACTGTTTGTAGATAGCCCAAAAACAAAAAGTGAAAAACATAGTGTTAGAATTAACTTTTGACTCCAAAATTAACACCATATATAAAAAATAGAAAACTGAAGAGTCTGACGCAAAAAAAATTTTTTCCTAAATCTGCATGAGGCCCGATTTGAATATAAGCCTTCGATATACATAAACTTATTGTGCGATTTTGTTAAATTAAATATCAAAAAATGAATATCTAATTTGCTTTCAAGTTTTATTAATATCTTTTTTATATGTATGTTCAATAGTAAATGAGATTTATATACCTATAAAGTTTTCAATATCAAAAACTAGTCAATTCAATTAAAAAAAAAAAAAAAAGTAATTGAGAAATACCGTGAAACAACAAATTTCTTTTTTGTCGCCTCTACATAACTTTATTTCTAATATAAATTACCCGATCGAAATCAAGAGTAGAGTATACAAAAATAGTGGTACATATGAATGGAATTTAAGTATCGATTTCAGTATATTTGGCATGAACCGAATTTTTGGCCTAATTTTGATATCCGTTTGTTAGTTCATATTGTAACATGAAGAGCGGTTCGTTCCATCAATGAATATTTCCAGTTTCCTTTTACCTATACAGAAAGTCATACAGAGAAAAAACAACGATTATAATACAAACGTTAATTAAACTCACTTTGTGCTTAAGAAACAGCACAAATAATGTTCTTTATATGATTCTTATTTACTGTTTTTGAAGTTCATATCTTCATTGACTAATTTTGCTATTATCGAATTCGTTTAAATTAAATGAATAGTACTACTGGGCTAATTCACAAGAAGGACCTTATGGTCTTCGTTACTCTGTTCGAATAATTAAGTTTGTAATTGTATTTAAACGGAATCATAAACTAACATCCCCCATAAAAAATTCTCCGAGTACTCGGATTTGTAGTCAATCTTGCGTGTTTTATTTTGTAATATAGAATGTAAATAAAAAAGAAAAATGTCTTCTTTAAAATATTAACGAGAAAGAAAGATATAGCCCTACCATTTAATACTCTACACCAGCGATCGCCACACTCATACATTCACAATTATGTTTATGTATATTTTGTTTTACTCTCCCGTTAAGAAATTGTACACCAAAAAAAAAAAAAAAAGAACTTTATTTTTATAGTAATTTAATTTTGAAAGTTTCTTCGTGAATTCAAGATTTGTATATGGAAATACATGTTACTAGTTTAAATTTTGAATAGTAATAACCTGGGATCGCAACGATTATCATAAAAATACGATTTAATCATTATTTTTCTATTCTTTGATTAAAATATAACGATTGACATTTATTTTTTGTCCAAAATATGTATAACTATTCCCAATAAACCAGAGAACGATATGATAGCGAAAACGATATCATATTAGGTGCCGATTATAATATCATATTTATTGCAGAAAACGATATTATTATGATATTGAGATTTCAAAATATTTCTTTTCAATAAAATAAAAAATATAAACATTTGGAAAAAACTTCACAGAAAATATAAAAATTAAAAATTTTTCAACAAATAAAAACAAGCTGGGAAATGAAATGCAAATAAATCAATAATTAACAGATTTTTAATGGTTAAACTAAATTGTTTAGGTATGTAATTGCAGAAATATGTATGTATGTCCCTAAGAAATAATCATGATTGTAAAAATTATTTATATTTGCATAAAATATGTTATGTATGATGATTTTTATGTTTTATTTTTTATTTAAGATTTTTTTTTATTATTTTAGCTGATTATGGTACTTTGTAATTATATTTAGAATATTTAAATGCATATAAACATAATTATTGGTATTAAATGGCATTCAGAAGAAAAATTGGCTCATGGCGATTTTGCTATCGTTATTTTTGGAAATAACGATACCGAAAACGATATCATAATTTTATGGAAAAACGATATCATAAGGAAAGATACACTTTAGTCCGTAAAAACTATCGTTATAGATTCGAAAACGATTATCACTAGTGATAGTTTTTATCACCTAGATAATATCGTTTCGATATCGTTATAATATCGTTTGGTTTATTGGGTTATTTTAGGATTTAAATTTTTTATTAAAAAGTATCGATTAATAACAAATTTAACTCAACACGAACGTTTATTTCAAATGTTTGTTTTTTTTTTAATAAAAAATGAACGAAAATTAATTTTATTAAATAGATATAACCGTAATGTCTTAGTAAAAATATAATAATTTTTTCTTAATTTAGAAATAAAAAACATATTTTGACCAAACAAAAAACTTTAAATTAGTCCTACATGATATCAAACATTTTTCATGAGTGTATCTCAAGCAACAAACGTAACATAACCACCTTGTTTGAATGCTCGTACGAGACTGACTTGCTTTCTGTGTTTTTTATTCATTTCAAGAGCATAACAAGAGATGGAAAGCACGCGAGCTTAGGTTTTGGCGATCGCTGCTCTACACCATTGTCTTTTTGCCCCAAAATTTGGGAAATGGCCAATTTTGGACCGATACTTGTATTAAGTGTAAAATAAAACATACTAATACATAATATTACATCGAAACTAACATTCACATGTATTTATGTATTTGGATGATTCTCGAAATTGGGGGTCATATGGGAAATATGGTAAATTATGGACCGATCTTCGTAAAATTTTCCATTGTCATTAATGCTTATAAAAAAAATATTTGTGTTAAATATTAAGTTCATACTAACATTTTTATGAGGTTTATGCACGTTAAAGCGATTTTTAGAAGCTATGGTCAATTATGGACC
This sequence comes from Protophormia terraenovae, assembly GCA_951394005.1. NCBI lineage: Eukaryota > Metazoa > Arthropoda > Insecta > Diptera > Calliphoridae > Protophormia > Protophormia terraenovae. The sequence continues at coordinate 152,578,715 of OX596073.1, forward strand.
GATCTTCACGAAATTTGGCCTACGTGTAATACCCATAATACCCCAACCACCTATGATGGTGTAGGGTATACAAATTATTTTAAAGATTGGCTATTAAAATATATTTTCTCTATAATTACCAACATAGCACTATAAATAAACATTATAGGACTATCGAACAGGGTTATCATTTGCGACGTTCTGAGAGCATTATACCATGATGTTGTTACCATCATAAAGAGCGCGATCGTTTACATGATGGTATTTTTCAGCTTGAAATAAGCTTGAATAAATTATCTTTTATAAAATATGAAGAATGTATGTATATCTTCTAGCAATAGTTCTTATTTAGTACATGCTTCTATAACTTAATTTTTTACAAGATATAGTTAATCCTTAAAATTAATATTTTTTCTTTCAATGCATTCTTAAAACATAAAGCTTAACTTTCAGTTCTTCTATGCCGAAGAAAAATAACCATTAAATTTTAAAGAAAAAAATTTTGTTTTAAAATTTTTTACGAAATTATTATATACAACTTTCTTTTCGACATAGAGTACAAAAAAGTTTTTTAAGGAATTTAATAAATAGACAGCATAAAATCTGAAACCTGGAGCATACAATTATAGCAAACGAATAACTAATGTAGCTAATTGAATTGTTTAATAATTGATAATAAATGAATTGAGCTTTAATTTTATTTTGAAATTTATTGGTATTTATCCTTAGGTTTTTTTTTTAATTCTGCTTTAAAATATTTAAAGTCCATTAAATTGAAATTATGTTTAAGAATTTATATAAATTATTATTTAAGATTTATTCAAGCAAAACAAAATTAAATGCTTTTAGTAATTGAAAATAAACGAAAAAATAAAAAAATTTTAAACTTTTTAGTAAAGATTAACAGTCAAACCGTTATTTTGTGAATGATTTTTAAATCATTTTAAAAATTATATTTCTTTTATCGATTTTATTCTTTCGAAATTTTCACTTGTCTTTTCTCTGTCTTTATTACTTAAAGCAATAAACAGCTGAGGGTTAATTTTATAATTTTCTTTTCTTTTGTTTTTTTTTTTTTTTTTTTACTTTCAATGAATAAATTTTATTATTTTTCTTTTCATTTGTTTTTAAAAAACACTTTTCAGCAATTTTTAACAATTACAATAATGTTTAATATAATGTGTAATAATATAAACTTACAAAAATAATTATGGAAATCGAAAAAAAAAATAAAGTTTTTTTTGTTTGTTTTGTTTATAAAGATTTTTACGAATTGTATTTTTGTTTTTATTAATTTTTTTTTTATACTTATTTCTTTATAATTATTCCTTTTATTTGTTGTTGTTTTGTTTGTATTACTTTTTGATGAATGGATAGAACAGGGAAATATTTTAAGCGGATTGAGGAGAAGGAGTTTTATTATTATTATTATTTTTTTTAATTTTATTTATAATAATCTGTTTTTTTTTTTTTTTTTTTTAATTTAGTATATTTACTCATATTCTTTTCATAACATTACAAAAATAGCGCTTAACTAAAAATAAAACGCTAGATTACTTAATTTTTAAATTTCTTTTTGAGTTTTATATAAAATAAAGTATTTCCTATAAACAAAAAAAGTTAAAGAGTACGTGTTAAAAAAAAAGGCATATTTATGTTTTGACACTATGGCATATGATATTTTTTGTTTTATAATAATTAAAGTAAAGAGACAATGAGATATAAAAAGAAGAATAGAATACAATAAAGCTTTAAGATTAAGTTTTTGAAAAAAAAAAGTAATTAAGGAGAAATATCAACTTAAGAAAAAGAAAATTACAACAAGTTTAAGATTTACTGGAGATTTTTATTAAACAAATTATTTTTAAAGGTCTAGCTATTAAGGGAATTATGATGCCAACTTTAAGTTTTTATATATTAGCCAAAATATGTTGAAACTATTTCAATCCAGACCCTTTTAATTAAATCTGTTTAATAACAATCATTTCTTAAAATTTATAAAAATTAAAAAAAGTGATAGAGAGTGTGAATTTTGGGTGGATGTAAAGAAAATAAAGATCTTTTACAAATAATAATTTTTATGCAATAGAAAAATAAACATTACTTGTTTTTTGTTGGTTTTTTGTTTTTTTTATGATTTTATTTTATTATTATTTTTTTTTAATTTCTTTGAGAAATCTAAAGTTGAAAGGCTTGATTCTGTGTGTGGTTGTTTTTTGTTTTTAATGTTTTTTTTTTTTTATTTTTTTGTTGTGTTTAGAGGAAAGTTATAGTGTATATAGAGTACATAATAACAATATTATAAAAGAAGATGAATGTAGGCTAGAATTTATCCTGAAATATGAACAAATTATTGGTGGCTGCAACAGCTATTATATTCTCTTGCGGATGCCAAGCGGTATGTAATATTTTCTTATTGAAATCTAAACAATCAACACTGATTTCATCTTTTTTTCGTTTGCCACCAGTGCAAACTTTACGTGGTTTTAGCACCGTTTTCGGTTTAATAATGTCTCTGGAGGCCTCTAAGGTGACATCTTTTTTTGTATTACGATCGAATACACGGAAAAAGTTATTATAACTGCCGGTCATTATTGAGGTATCTTTGCCATTCCAACAGCATTCGAATTTATCGAAAATGCAATCATTTTCATAAAGAGAACATAATTTAGCCCGGAGATATTCGTGGACCTAAGAAAAAGAAATATGAAAGGTAATAATTAGAAATCGAATAAATACAATATTTATCCTATTATGCAAGGTGTAGCGTCCTTTTACTGTTTTTATATTAAAACATTTTTCAATTTAGTATCAATATTATATATTAAGATTACTTTTTATATTTTGTATAAAATGTTTTTATTTGGTTAGAAAATTATAAATTGAATAATTAATTATTTAACATAAAATTGAAGTAAAACATAAAAATGAATCGATATAAAATATTGTATAACAAGTTGAAAAATGTCCTTTTACTGTTTTTATATTAAAACATTTTATCTATAACTTACCGGATAAGTTTCAATGGGTTTTGTTTCCATATGCAAATCCCAGACTTTAATACTCAAATAATCTCTTGAGATCATATAGCGACCGGAATTGCTCAATTTTACATCACTTATTGAACTAATGATCTCACTGAAGAAACTACGATTTGTTGGATTTTCGGGCTCTTCGAATTGTTTACTATGCCGATCGCACAGTGCCGACGAGCGCATATCACACAAACGTATTGTGCCCTTTGAACTTGAGTACACAAACACATTGCACTCGGTTGGATGGAATTCAGCAGCTGTTATCACTTCGGTCAACTCTTCCATATTGGTCGGTTTAATGTCGACAATATTGAAACTTTGATCGGTCACTTCCAAATGCCACAGATTGATTCGTAAATCATCTGCCGATAGATAAGTCTCTTGATCTGAATTAACACTAATCGAATTGATGTGATAGGTATGGGCATTGGCAAAAATGCGTCTGGGTGATGCTTCGACCATAAGAGGGATTTGTTTGACAGAAGGAACTCGTAAGGCGGTTACATTTTGTGGATCCCTAGTTAGGCCATTCTCCTCTTTGGTATTGTAGCCTTCGAAGGATTTGTCGCGCTCGCTGACTTTCCACAATTTAACCGTTTTGTCATTGGTCGAAAGCAGGAAGTGTGCAGGATTTTTTCTTCTTAACCATCGAATTTTATTGATTTTCTCTTCAATCTCTAAAGATTTGAGATAATCGAATTCGGGTTCATGCGATTGGAATGTCGAATAGACATTATATTCACCACGTCGTGGATTTGCCGTTTTTGAGGCGGGATCACGCTATTTTTGTTATAACAATAAAATAAATCTATTAATTTTTCCATAATTAATGAAAAATTTTAAAAGTTACCTGAAAAATAACGACACGTCCACCTTTATCACCAGTTGCCAGCAACTCGCCATCGTGATTGAATTCAACGCAGGATATAATATCTGCGTCGGTGACATCGTCATCTAAGGCTCCTTTGATTTGTGAGAAGCACCAACTAGCTTCTCCATTACCTAAAAATAAAAATAAAGTAAACAAAAGATTACTAACTATAAAGTTGTGATGAAAAAAATAATTAAATTTAAAAATCCATTATTATTTCAATTTATAAGTGTTATTTATATGATTTGTTTAGTATCCATACTAGTTTCCTTGTGGTTTAAATACTTAAGAAAATCTAATTTTAAAAGTAATTCAGAAGCTCTATATTTTCTAGAAACATTTTAAAGGACAAAGTATTTTTTAAATCCTTAAAATAAAAATAAATCGTTTTATGCTCCATAACACAAAGATTCACCGCAAGGACAAATAACAAATCTATTTTTAAACAATATTTTTCTTCTTCTCTCTAAAAATCTAATCGATTGTTCTTTTGGAACTATTTTTATTTTTTTGGTTCATTTCTCTAGTTGACTATCATTTACAATTTCCTGTTATTTTTTTATTTTGTGGTAGTCAATTTTATCAATACTAAAAAGTTCAGCTACCTTTGACATGTATCTGTATACATATAAAATATATGTATTTACAACTAGAATCTATCTATATACATATAGGTTTTTTTATTTACTAGAACTACAACTACTACGAGAACTAGTATTGACTGTTGACATACAACACGGTCTTTTTATTTATTATTATTTTTTTCATTTTCTTTTTGTACATAATAGTACGGCAGTCTAAAAATAGCATACAAAAACGAAATTATAATAAAGAAAAATATTTTTTTATTATTGCGAACCACCCGTAAACAATTACAGATTGATATACATACAAACTACATTCAAAATATCTAGAATCATACTTCTCAGTACCTACATACATAAAAGTATCTATAAAAACATTATAATACATATTCATATAAATTTATTATATGTAGGCAGAAATTTAAATAAATGTATTAAATAAACATTGCTAAGTAGTTAGCAAAATAACAGGAAGTATAATAACTAAATAGAAGTCAAATATTTTATTTTACAGACGTAACGAAACATTTAAGTCGGCAAAAAGTTTGCGTTTATAATAAACCTTTTACTTAGCTTCCAAAATAAAGAAAATCCGAGGCTTTGAAAATCATTTTTATGGTGAATCATTTTAGGTGAAATATTTCGATTTTTTGGAAAGGATAATAAAAACATTCGAAAAGTTTGTCTTTAAAATTTTCCTTTTGGAAAGAAAAATATAATAAAAATGTCTTTTGCAATTTTACATTCTATGAGGAATTTATGGTCAATTCTAAGTCCATTTTAAGTTGATAGTTTGTATAATATTTTGGGTATATTTATTGGTGCTTCTTAACAACTTTTTTATTAATTGTCTAATAATACAAAGAATTTGGAATCAAATCATTTATAATCTACCAAATAGCTTAGGAGATATTGAATGCAATTACATATTTAAAAAGTGAAAAAATCTTAAAATTAAACCACGAGTATCATTCTGACTATTATACTCATATTTTATATTTAGTTGCTTTAATTTTGTTATTAAAAGCACAAAAGCTATTTTCTCATGATACCCATACATTTTCAACATTTCACCCAACCCTGTTTCTCAACGTATTTATACTTTTGTGCAATGGATGTAGACTAGGGTTGCCAGACGGGCTTGAATGAGCTTGATTGTCAAGATATTTTAGGCCTTGTCAAGTTTCAAGTTAAAATACAATTTGTCAAGCTAAAAGCATTCTATACTACTTAAAAATATTCTACAATTTAAATTTCTTAAAAAATATAATAAATTTAGTCAAATATAAAAAGTATGGTTTTCTCCGTTACAGATTGTATGCATTTTTGCCCATCACTGACAATAAATGCAAGAAATGATTTTAAAAACTTTATTTTATTGTGAAATTTTGTGAGTACTTAATATCAAATATATTTGTGAGAAAAAATTAAAATTAAAAAGCGGCTTTGTCCCAAAAAATTTCAAAATCCATTTCAAATTTTTTGGTACCGGCAGTATTAAAGGATGAATCACTTGATTCAAAGGCTGAATTATTATTTGTTTTTCATAATATAGTACATGGACTTATTTATAACAGTTTAGATTGCCATGTCAAATTATGTTCATATTTATACTGCGATAATAAAATTGCTAACAAAATTAATTGTGGTCGTACTAAAGTAGCAGCAATTGCAAATAATGTATTAACTTCATATTCACAAGAAAAAAAATTCTAGTGCCTTAAAAGAAAATTTATTTTTTGGAATCTGCAGTGAAGCATCAAATATTGGAAATATAAAAACATATCCATATATTTTAGTATTAAAAATGGTATTCGTAGACATAATTCCGTATTTTAAAAATAAAGAAATTAAAACAATAAAATAAAAAAAAAAGCTAATTGCAGCTGCCATGTGATAAACAATTGTGTAAAAGTGCGTTGAATGCTTTATCACTCGACGTGGAAAATATCGTAATAAAAACATATTACTCTAAGATATATATTTTTTGTTTAAATTAATTTTTTAGTTCCTAATAAAATTTTGTTGGAAAAATTAAAATTTTTTTGGATATAATTGATGCGTCTACAATTTTCTTCAAGTTTTAATTTTTTTAACATTTGTGGTTATGTCAAGTTGATTTGTTTAAAATCAAGTTGAATTTTTCGAAATGTCAAGTTAAACTACCAAACAATTCTGGCAACCCTAATGTAGACCATTGGTGCCCATGACGAAAACTGTATTTGTGCTAATGAGAAAAACTAAATTGCACTGAAAGATATTTTGTGTAAATTGAAATTTTTTTATTAACAAACTTTGATTAATAAATGGTGGTATGACGTGATTTTTGAAACGCTATAAAATGACTAGATTTTGCACTATGAAAAAACTATTGATACCCAATTAAAGGTGATTATCTCTACTCCAAATAAAAATTAATGTTGAGTTTTTTTACACTTTGGAAAAATTAGAGATTTTGTTTCATTTCCCCACTTTTCAATATGATACACAAAAGTATCCAGTTGTATTCAAAATTTTTGCTCTATATTTTTAAGTATAGGAGTTCTACTTAAGCATTTAATAATAGAGAAAACATATCTCAACATCTTTAGTATCAAAACTACACCAGTTGAAATTTGGAAACGTATAACCCATATACATACTACAATGACTGATGAACAGACATAGCCAAATAAATTATTTACTTGACCGTCTTTACTATCATACAATTTTAGTTAGTTCTTGCTATATTAATAGAAATTGAGGGTGATATCCCTAAACATCATAACTTAGAAATTATTCTTAACATATCAGCAAGAATGTAATATAATATTAGATATTTGAAATTAGTTAGAACTACTTTTTCCATTTTGTAGTCAAATGTAATCCAAAATTTAAAATATGCAACTTTTTCTCCCAAATGTATACGTTAGAGTCATTGAAGTCCAAAGTGAAAATAAAATTGAATACTTTTAAATTAATAAAAATTTTATTTTCATATGGCAAACATTGAAGTCAGAAAATAACAGATTGGTTCAGTTAATGGCGTTTTATATTCCAGGCGAATGCCTTTGTAATCTATGATGTTCTTTTTATTTCCTTAAGATTGGGCTTTTTATCCACCAATTTTATTGCTTGGTTGATTGTTGCTTTTTTGTTCTAATGTGATTGGAGCATTAGTTGTATCTTATTTACCTTCAGTGAAAAAATTTTTTTTTTTAACCTTTGGAATGGAGAACTGCCAGTTTTTTTTTTTTTTTGTTATTGTTTTCCTATTTACATTGCATAATTTTGCTTATCATTTTTCTCATTGTTTGGATTTAAATGGCTTTAAATTAGTTATAATTATTTTTTTTTTTTTTTTTTAATTTTACTGATTGTATGTTTTTTATTATTTTTTTATTATTGTTACTTTTATTGCTTATTATATAGGAGTTTAATTGTTACTTTTATTTCTTATTATATAGGAGTTTAATTGTTATAAATTTGTAAAATGTAATTCATTTTATTTTATTGTTTTTTAATTTCAAACCAACATTTTGATTCATCTTATGATTAATTTAATTTATTACTTTTTACTATTATGGTTAATTTATTACTTTTCATTACTATTAAAATAAATAATCATTATATATTTTTAAGTAGAAATTTGTAATCGATTATGGCCAATAGGCTAGGTTACTGATACATTGGAATAAATAATAAATAATAATAAAATTTTGTTAAGAATTGGTATACAAAATTTTGAATTAAAAATGCAGACGTCAAGTGGTCAAATTGACAATTTATCAAAATAGTATATTTACTATTATTTTTGTTTAAGTATTCAAGCAAAAAAGTAACATTAATATCCAGTATTAGCCATAGTATTTGCATACACCTTAAAGACCAGAATGTACATTTGTATAACCAGTTTTAACATTTTGCGAATTTTTGCGAATTTAGATTTTAAGCCATTTTGAAATGTTTGATGCTCCCATACAAAGTTATTCCCGGAATAGAAGTTAAATGTTCATATAAGACGTATTTATAGTCACATTTTGATGAAATTTTGCAACACTACATGTTTGGTAGCATACTAGACTACAGTGTCCATATAAAGTATTTTGCGAAATTCTCTTAAACTACATAAACCACATAATAATTTTAACGGCAGGTTTAAATTTGGTACAACTAACATTTATTTATAAGATATAGTTGAATCTTTACATGAATGAAATTTGGTATGAATGTTTTTTTACACAAAAAAGTTATTACTAAAATTTGTTATGATCGGTCCATATTTTCACCTAGCTCCCATACAAAGTTATTCCCGGAATAGAAGTTAAATGTTCATATAAGACGTATTTATAGTCACATTTTGATGAAATTTTGCAACACTACATGTTTGGTAGCATACTAGACTACAGTGTCCATATAAAGTATTTTGCGAAATTCTCTTAAACTACATAAACCACATAATAATTTTAACGGCAGGTTTAAATTTGGTACAACTAACATTTATTTATAAGATTATGCAATTTTAAGGGCATCAGAAAAGGAAGTATGCTTGGAAAAAATAAATTTTTCGTAAATTTAAAATTTTCTATTATGTTAAATAAACTTCAGAACAGTAAAATTTTTGACTTGTGTTTTTACTTTTTTTTAGTTATTAAATAATAAAATAGAATTAATTAATTAATTTCATATTTACCACAGAACTAAATTAAAAAAATAAAAAAATATCTAAATGTATATTTTCATTATTTTTTCATTAATATTGTTCGGTGGGTTATAATATTAAAACATATTTAAAAACTACAGAAAATTATCTTTTCAACGATAGCAATCACTTATGTTGAAATACCGCGCTTTATTTAATGTCACGTTTGGTACACATTTGCCCCTATGTGCATTGTAATATATATTATTAGCAGCATTTATTTTTTTTCTAAGTATGTAAAACTAAATGAGAGCGTAAGAATACGTGTGTGTTATTCTTGCACTATTGTGCTATAAAATAGGGACCAATGATGTAGACCAATTACTTGGTGTCGACTCAGGTCTTTATTTGATTTTTTCGTTATAATAAAAGGTTTAAACAAACATTTTTTTCTAAGATGCACGAAATAATTAACAAACAATTAATTTTTGTTTATACATTTCCAACGTTAATTTTGCTTGTCCACACTAACATTTATCCAAAAATTGTCCTTGTCCCAGTCGGCGAACAAAAGGTAATTAAATTTGAGTTCCTCTCTTAGTTGAATGTGTAAAAGTGAAGACCAATACCCTGGCACCGAATTTTGAAAATTAAAGAGTTTAAAAATTTCGAGATCAGCATGGAATCGACAAAAATATAAAGAGTTATTCTAGACTTATAAAATTTATATATTGGAAATATTAAGTAACTAAAGTTTGGAAAATATCGGATGTAAAGATTCAACTATATATGCCATTATAACTTTTTGGAAACTAAGCTTGGTTACTTGCACCTGCTATACATCTTTTTTAAAACAAGTTTGCATATAACTGCCTTTATTAGTATGGCATTTGCACCAAGATTCAGTGAATAGGTTTAGTAAATCAAAAATTATAAAAATATTAAAATTCTTCAGCAAAGTTGATTATTGGGTCGTATACATGTTATAATTGATTAATATTACTCATAAGCTACTAGTTTAAGATTAAAAACATAAAAATATTTTTTATTTTATTCTTTGTAAAATGCACTAGTGGGTTTTATATTTTGGTAATAAATGAATATAGACTTTGAATTTAATGATACAAATTTAGCGCTTCAATTTTGTCATGAACTGGATCCTGTTCCTTTTTTTATTAGGTATTATCTACTGCATTTTATATCAAACAACCCTTTTTTTTTTTTGGAAAATTATAATTAATTTTCTAAGAAACAAAAATATTTTTCTCTTTTTTAACTCAAAGTTTGCCTTTTCGAAAAATTTGCATAGAATAACTACTAATAAAAAATCTTCTATTAATAAATCGTCATAGTAAAAAAGCGTTTTTTGGGAGCGCACCTTGGGGTAGAATCGCCAAAAATGGCAGGGAATTTATAAATATTTTTTCTTTTATCCTAAACCAGTGTCCGCACATCTGCACATCAAAAACTAACATTTGAGATAGTCTGTAGTTCACCGTGTTAAAGATAACCTAATAAAATTCGTTACGTGAGCTTTTCTTGGGCTAATATCATAGCTCCCATATCTATTTTTAACTAGCATCAATCACTTTTTAAAAATATTGTTTTTCAATTAATCGTAATTTTTCTCAATTTCACCCCTCTGTGGAACGTAACAAAAAAAAAAAAAAACTGACAGGAAATCAATTATTGTCTTTTTTTGAAAATTAACATAAAATAACCTTTATTTCCAAACAAACGTAATTGAAAATCGACGCCTTTTTGTATTTTTAGTAAATATTGGACGATTTTACACAAAAAGCAATATTTACAAAGATATAACGATTTAAGTGCCCTCTAGTGGCCGCTACAATATTTATTTGACCATTGTGCGCTTGTCCCATATTTAGCCATCAACTCTTATAAAGTCAACTGTGAAGTGCCGTAATATTTTCGTTTACAAATATTCATCATTTGGATATGCTGCTTATTGGTGATTTGGCATCTTTGACTAAATTATAAACACCAGATTTAAATAAAACAACATAGGTAGCAAAGACTAACTACTTCGACCTGCCCTAATTGGAAAATCTTTCCTACAATACCAAGTTTATATAAGAGTACATATTTACAAAGTATCCACTTATAAATTCACATTCAACATATTATTATAAACATTTAAAATTATTTTGTCAAAACTAACCCTCAATGATTTCATTCTTTTAAACATTTACAACTCTCGTAGGGAAAAAAGCTTAAAAAAGTTAAACAAACTAAATTGGCACATATTAATTTAAACGTGTGCATTCACACACACTCATAGACATATTCGTACTTTTACAACCAAACACACCTAATAATAAATGCAAACAACAACAACAACTAGATAAATGTGTTTTCATTCTAACATACAAACTGACTGTTAAGGAAACTATGAACATGCAACATTTTCACTTATTATTACATTATTGAATGGCAAATGTATATACAAACAACAAAAACATAAATCAAATAAAATTTTATAATTTCTATCAATAAAGAAATGATTCCTTTTTCTCTTGCAGCTCGCACTTACATACATACTTAAGCACACACCCAAACAAATACTCACTACAACTAACAGTCGTCTTAAATTCGTCTAAGGATGTTTATTTGTTTGTTTGTTCGTTTGTAGCCACTTAAAGTAAGACGAAGACTAAGAAAAAGGAATAAAAACAAGAAAAAGTCTTAATGGATTCTATATGAGAACAATACATATCTATTGTGTTGTGTTTCTTTTTTGATGTGTGTATTTTTTTCTTCTTGTTCATTTATTTTCTGTTCTTTTGTTTTGTTGTCATTATGATGTGAACGAATTATGACGTTGACGTACTATAGGGGGAGCAATTGAAAATTGTTGAACCAATTTTGTATTAACAAAATGTTATAAAGATTAAGAAGCTTTGTCAATTTTAAAATAAAACAAAATAATTTAAATTGAAGATAATTTATACATAATCTAGGAATTTAAAGAAATTGTTGATGGTCAAAACATAATAAATGGAAATAAATCTGCAGTTTTTTTTAGGAAATTTTATGATCTTTTACTGGAAATAGGTACTAGGAAATTAAGGCGAAAATTTATGGAAAAAAAGATCTAGTTCGGGGACTCTGGCGCAGGCAGGCATAAATTTTGAATGTGACTACTTTTTTGGAAAAAAGGAGAGAAAAATCGAAATTTTTCAAAATTCAAATGCATATAACTTGATTCAGTAAACATTTTCCAGAACTATTGAAAAAAAAATCACAAAGGAACGTCAAAAAGTATATACAATACTGTGCAGAACAAAAGCAACAAAATTTGGGTAAACTGTGCATACTTTTATTTTATACAATATTTGGTTTAAAACAAAAATAATTTTACGAAATTATAAACATATTTAAGGATTAACAAAAACATAAACGTTTATAGAACTTTAACTTTGTCTATTTACAAAAACTGGAATAAAGCACTGCAATCTTCATATAAGATTGTGCACAACAATAGCAACATATTGATATCTTGCTTCATTTTGTTCTATATTTTATATTTTCTGTAAAATTAAGGTGTTTTAATGCGATTAAATTATTAATTGATTGGTTTCCATTTGAATTCGTTGACTAAACAACACTTTAGAGTGCACTAATTTTGAAGTCGCATAAAAAATCTTCCATAGAATAGTGCGTCTCAGTTTTAGACCATATAAATAAAAAATTTTATGAAAACATTTTAAGCAATTAAGTTTAATCCAATGCTTCAGAAGTTTTAAAATATATTTCGCGGTTTAAGATGTTCACCTTGACAGTATACAAGGTTGCGCGACGATGCGTATTCGGTAACAGTGAATACATATAAATATTGTTTTAAATTAAATAAAGTACTTTTCTTTTTTAATATGATTAACTTTGTTGATTTCAAGAAGAAAACAACCTATTTCTATAATATTATTAATTGTTTCTTTTACAAAAGCAGAAATAAAAAATTTAAGCTATTCATTTTTAATAATAACTGAGCGAAGTTTTTATCGGAAGTCCTTTTACATGCACTGAAAAGTCAAAATATATTAAATTGTGCTACCAAAATAAATTTGTATACCTCAATTAAGCAGTATTCAATAATTTGTATTATAAAACAAAGTTACTTTCCATTTTTCTTATTCCAAATGAACTTAAAAATTATTGCATAAGTAAAAAAAAAGTAACAAAAATATATCGTCCATTCCATGAAAGAACGCCCAAGAATATTTTTTATGTCTTCCGATTTTAATAATATTTGGCATACGCACACACTATAGAGCAATTTAAATATCTCCATTTTTATTTTTGTGAATTTTGAAAAATTCGCGAAAATTCTAAATTTAAACACCAATATCTTTAAAAGTTGTTAACGGATTTTAATGATTTAAATTGCATATTTAAGAGAATATGTTCGCTATAAATGTAGTAATTTAAAAATAATATTATCATTTAAAAATGCATTCATAATGCAAATGCAATTTTAGTACGCATTTTTGAAAAATTTCTACCCTTTGAATTTTTTTCTTCTGATATAAAAAACATTATTATGTTTGCTAAAAATTGCAATATAAAATGTTTTGGGACAAAATAGTTCACTACTTCAAATTTTTTTTTTTTTTAATATTTCTTCAAATTTTTTCTTAATAATTTTTTTTTTTTTAATTTTTGTGAGCTTATTTTAAAATTAATTTTAATCATAATATTTCATAATTTGTTATTTGCGTTAGATTAAGTGCTAATGTTTTATATAATAAACATATTTGTCTTCAATATTAAGCAAAAACATTTAAAATCAAAAGGGTAGAAATTTCTTAAAAATGCATCCGAAAATTGCGTTTTTTTTCGTGAGTGTATCATTAGCAAAAATATTATTTTTGATTCATACAATATAATTTACAATATTTATCGTAATAAACTTTATATTGGTTTTTAAATCAATAAAATCCGACGTATACTTAAAGATTTATAAACATTTAAAGCTACATATTACTAAAAGAGCATAATCAAAAAAAGTTAAAAATCAAAATTTTTTTAAAAATTTAAATTTTTGTATGAAAAAATTGATGAACATTTTTTTTAAATTGCTACATTAAAAGAGGACATATTCATCTTCTACATGTAGTTTAAATCATTAAAATCCGTTAACAACTTTTAGAGTTATTGATGCTTAAAGTTACACAGTTTTCCGATTTTTATACCCTACACCACCATAGGTGGGGAGGGTATTATGCGTTTGTGCTGATGTTTGTAACACCCAAAAATATTGGTCTAAGACCCACCTTAATTTATACCAATCGGCTTAGAATTATTTTCTGAGTCGATTTAACGATGTCCGTCCGTCCGTCCGTCCGTCCGTCTGACCGTCTGTCCGTCCATGTAAACTTTGTAATCAAACTACAGGTCGCAATTTTGAACCAAAATTAATGAAATTTGGTACACAGGTTTCTTTTAGTCCAGGGACGAAGCCTATTGAAATTGGTTATGATCGGTCCATTATTTCACCTAGCCCCCATACAAATGTCCTCCCTTAAATATAGCAATATTTTAATGAAATTTGGAACATATAAGTTTTATATAAGTCTAAATAAGTGTGCCGATTTTTAAAAATATCGGTCCATAATTAACCATAGCTCCCATATAAACCCCTTTTCAGAAAATCACTTTAACGGGCATAAATCCCATTAAAATGTTAGTATGAAGTTAATATTCGACACAAATAAGTTTTATATGAACATAAACGATAGTGCCAAATTTTACAAAGATCGGTCCATAATTTACCATAGCTCCCATATAAGGCCCTCTTTCGGGAATCACCCAAAAGTGAATAAATTCATATAAATGTCAGCATCAACTTATGAGTATCGATCCACATCTGACTCCAACTCAAGACCCCTCCCCGAATTATAATGTACACAATGGTGTAGGGTATCATATGGTCGGGCTTGACCGACTATATCTTTTTCTCTCGTTTGTTTTTACTTTTCGGAAAATCAAAATCGTGAATAAATTCGTGAATATTTTAAAATTAAAAAAAATAAAAATGGAGATAATTAAATGGCTCCATAGATTATATGCATATAAAATATATAATAAAAAAATTGGCATTTCTTATAAATCTCTCATGGAATGGACGATAAAATAAATAATAATGCTGTATTTAGATATTTTTAATATAAAACTGCTAAATTTTTACAATTGGAAATTTTGTTGATTTTGATATGTATACCTTCTTATAGAGAACATACAATATTTTTCTCGTTTTTGCGAAAAACAACAAATTTACATATTGTAAAGTACAAATTTTTGTTAGTACCCAAATGTGTTAACGATGGTATGAAACTAGTTTTGTTCTGAATTTAATACTTCTATTTTGTTGCTTATGTTTTGCAAAGTACTGTATATAGATCTCCACCAGCAGAGTCCTATCATATAAAAACCTTTCAAATCTGTTTAGATATAACGAAAAGTTATATTTTTTAATATTTTTTTATAACCGAGGTTTCCAACTTTGAGAACCTGTTGATCCGCCTGCGTTATTTCTGCGACAACAAATTGCTTAATAAATCACAAGAAATTTACTGTTTTGTAAAGATTGTGTAATCGAAATTTAATTTGACTATCTTTAAATTTACTTAACAATTTATCTACGTTTTTATAAACAACAAAAATCCTTACTAATATAAATATCCTTACTTGTACGAATATTTATTTGTCCTTTTGTGCATCATGCCAAAAAATTGTAAAAGCTCGGTAGCAAAAAATATATTTGTAACAGCAGTCAAACCAATGAGGTCACCAGACAGTCATTTACAAAAACGATACGAAAAGAAAAAAAAAACGACGTTTTATTTCTTCTTTGTAATTTCTTTGCTAAAACTACTACAGATTTATCATTGAACATACTACAAGCAACTTTTTTCACATGTCATTTTTTTCTATCTATGGAGCTAATCTCACTATAAGTTTTTATGTAAACGTCATAGTTTTTATTTTTCAATATTGACAAAATTACATATATCATCTAAAGTAAAACACAGTCAGACGTATAGATTTTTACGCTATCCTTATTACGTCATATTTGATTTTGCAAGGGAAATGAATTAAAAAAAAAGTATTACAATGAAAATAAAAGTATGTAAATCTCAAAGGTAGATTTCTGTTTGGATTTTGGTTGTTAGTTGTTCTTTTCTTTGGTTTTGTTTCTCTCTCTACTTGTATCAAAGTCAAACAAATGACATGATTTGGGTGTAACCAAAATAACACAAAAAATGTTTACAAAGTAACATTTATTGAAAGTGATTTGGTTTTATGTTTAATAATAGAATAACAAAACAAAAAACTATCTAATGGACAATGAAAATTTTAAAAATAACTAACAACCATCATGTCATAATAAATTATGCAAATATTTAAATGTTTTTTTTTTGTATTGTGTATGTATAAAGGAATGTAAAAAATAGGACACATTAAAGTTAAAAATATGTAGTATGTTTTTTTAGTGCAATACCTTTGTGCACTTTTAGTTAAAGATCGTAAATTAAGATTTTACTAAATTGTTAAACAAATAAACAAATAAAACTTTAAATTCAAAAAATTTCTTTGTCTGCCCCTGAAACTATGCTAAACAAAAAAATTTAGCTTATTACGACTCCATTTACGGATGAATGGGAACGTCAACAATTGATGAACGACAAATCGATTAGATTCATATCAACCCAGCGGTAAAATTTGCGAGGCCTGCGCAGGCCTCCTAGAAGACCTTTTTTCAGATGCAGTTGCTCATGCTAACATGCCTTCTCTAGTAAGGCCTTCATGAATGCCTCATCCCTGCCTTCTAAAAGATCCGACACACCTTCCGACTTCGCTTCTCTTGGAAGGACCGTAAGAAGTTGTATTTTTTTAAATATATCTTGTTTTAAACAACAACAACAACAAATCTATTTATAAAAAGTACATTGTATTAATTCCCTTCTCTTAGAAGGAAAGAAAGACTACAGTATTTGAAAAAACAAAACCGTGCAGAAACCGTTACAAAAACAATATCAAAATTCAAAGCAGAAATTCTAAAAAAAGAATGATAAATCATTTAGTTGTCTCCAATTCTTTGTTTGAATAGGATGTGATTTTCTAAGTTAATTATATTTTTTATTTATGGTTTTTATTATAAGTATTTTATTAAAAACTTAATCGTTTATATTATATCTATATTTTTGACAAAATAATTTACCAAAAATTTTAAGTTTTTTCAGGAATATTAAATAAAAAATCAACAATTTCTATACAAATGTCATTTTCAAATAACTTGTCTTATATCCACTTAAGATGTTTTGTCAAAAGTTAACAGAAATGTTTTTTAGTACTGAATTTTGTTTTTTTTTTTTAATTTTAAACATTTTACAATAATTTAAAATAAAAAAAAATATATATTTTATATAAATAGAAAAATATTTTATTAAATAGTATAGACCTGTAGAAGGCTTTCTGTAGAAAGCCTTCTACTGCAAGCAAGAAGGCCTGCTTACAATTTTCAATAAAAAAGGTCTTCTAGAAGGGCTGTATCGGGCGCAAATGTGTAAGGCCTACCTCCCAATGACATCGCGTGTAAAAATGAAATGAACATGGAATGCAGGGAGAAGGTCTTCTGGATATAAAAAAGGCCTTCTAGAAGAGCTCTTTACCCCTTCTTTTTACCACTGGGAAGATCCAAGTTTTAATGCATCCGTAGAAATTAATTGTTTGACTTAGATTGTAAATCATCGGTTGTGACTTCTTGTGTTCTCAATGAATGTCACCCATTGCTATCAAATACAAATTGCGATCCAGCCTATCCTACACATACATACACTCTTCTCGTATATACAGAAGTGGTAACAGGAGTGGTGACAATCCAAATTTTCTTAAGTAAAAATTTCTAATTAAGGTAATTTTAAAACCTAGCAAATTTTAACGGCATTTACAACAGAATGTAAATAGTCAAAAACAAAAGGAATAATCTCAAAATCAATTACGTTTAACGAATTAATTCACATTATTTCATTTTTATAAAATTAGGATCATAAAAATGGGAGTGATGGTGAATTCTTAAAAACTAAAGCGTTTAAAATTGTTTACGAAATTAAAAAATAATTATGAAGAAATGAGTTAAAACTCTCATATGAGGAAAAGAGAAAATTAATAAAAGAAAATCGTAGAAATCATGGAATATTTTTTAAGAAAATCAAGTAGATGTTATCATGTGCCGATAAAATGATGGCAAATCCTTTATTGTACAAAAAATGTTAAGCCAAAGTGCATAATATCGAGTGCGGATGTCTTTCGTGTAGTCATTTTTAGTAAAATATATTATTTTCTGTCAGCATGTAATATCCAAAGGAAAGTAAATTTGACAGTTAGTGTTATTACTATTCGTAGACGCTGGATTAAAAATTATTTATTTGCTCAAAGTCCTCGAAAAACACCATTGCTATCCAAAAAACATGCAGCCTACAGCTTAAAGTTCTCACAAGAGCACATTAACTGGTCAAAAGCAAAATGGAGGAATATTCTGTGTTCAGACAAAAGCAAAATTGGAGAAACTAGACCCCGCCCAACGCCTTTCCAACATGGTTCATATTTCAATCATAATATAAAAAAAAAGCACTGTTAATCATGTTGTTGCTAAAGTTATCATATAGTGAGCTTTAAAATACAATGGAGTTGATCCAATACACCATGTACACTATGGCTCCGGTTTGCATCATTAATGGGAACTGCGACGCAAACTGAAATGACAAAAATCACATCACTATTGTCTATGTAAAACAAAATCAGAAAAAAATTTATATCGCGAATTAATTCTTATTCCTTAGGTTTGATGTAGTCATATTTTTATGACAATTGTGGATCCAAAAAAATCGAGAATTTGTTAAATAACCTTCAAAAACCATGGAAAAATTAGTGGTAAGGAGTGGGTGTAGAGGAGAAATGTGTGTTCGATATAACTAATACAAGACGGCAGATTTGAAAAATGGTAAAATTTGTTATTTTTTTATATATATATATATTTTTGTTAAAATATTTTTTTATTTTTTATTTAATAGGGCTTTAACTACCTTACTAATTATTCGAATACTATAATAAATTAACCATTATTATTACTCATATTACGCACTTCTATTTTAATGATCACTACTGTATGTGTGTTCACAAAAATAAAAGATATGGGCAATTACAAAAATTTTTGATTTTATCCCTTCAAAAAATTATTAATTTTTTTTGATGGCACATTAAAATCCTTTTGTATACATATAAAGTGACTCGAATGCACGTAGAATCAGTTCGCGTTAATCATTTCATGTAAGGGGCGCGAAAGTTATGGCGGTTTAAAGTTGAACACATAAAAATTTTTACAAACTAGAAGTTTATGTACAATTCTGGTCAAAATTACACATAATAGCAAAACCTACTGAGTTATTCAAATAAAATTTATGATATATTCAATTTTAAAAATTTTCTTTTCAATAAAAATCGCGATTTTTAAAAATTTTGTGAAAAATTTGGATCGAATCTTAGTTATTTCTCCATATAATGATTAAAAATATATTTTGTTAGAGTTTATTACATAGAAATGCTTTTTAATATTGTGATCCTTTTTTAACACAAGAAAATATTTTTTGGTCCATAAAATGTTTATCTCTCAAAATTTGTTGATGCGCCTCCGAATTTTTATTAAGCATAACGAACACCTACTAATTATGTCAATTATAGTTGATTTCATACTGTCCACACGATGTGCCTTAGCAAAATGTGTTTTGACAAAAATGTCCCGTTTTCAATTATCATCGACATTTGACTTAAATTTATGATACCAATCAATTATTTTTATCGCCGCTCTTATATCTATATATCCAATATTTGTTTAAATTTAAATTTTCTATATAAAAATACAAAAACAAAAAGTGCAATTTTTGCATAATTTTCAAAAAGTCCATACAATTTTTGTATTAAATTTATTTTTAATGCTCCTCCGATTTTGTTATGTAAAATGACAAAAAACTAAGTTCATGCTGTAATCCAAGCAATTCCATATGAAAATGTGAATATGCCTCGCGAAAAACTGACTTTTCGAAAAATTTTCGCACTTGTTTTCCAAACTTTGAGACTATATACTACGTTGACTATTTCGGGCACATCAAAAAGATATAGCGCAAAATACACACAATTACAACAAGTATCAATCCCTATCCCAAATTTTGTATTCGGTGGAGGAAAAAAACTGAAAAATTTAAAAAACCAAAAAATTTTGTCATCAAAACTTTGCTACCCTATATTCAGTTGATGAAAGTCTGCACAACAACAAAGATGGTGCGGAATTTATGTACAAAGTCCGATTAGTTTACTTATGAAAGAGAATGATCAAAAACTATAAACGCGCGAACAAAAATTGTAGAAGAATGGTAAAAACTTAAGTAGGTTTTATCAGTTTTTCTATATTCTTGAACTTTGAACAACAATCACGGTTAGAAAAAGAAACTTATTGTGCTAAAATTTTGCACTCTATTAGTTTCAAGTCTTGTGAGTTCAGATCTGTAACCAATTTGTTTAAAATATCATTACCACAAAACTTATAAAGGATTTAAGTCAGTTTCAGCCAGGTTAAACATTTTTGATAATTGCCCATATAAACATTTACTATAAATGAAAATTTATTGAAAATAAATTATAAATTATGTAACCAAAAAAAAAAAAAAAAATAAAAAAGTAAAAAAACTCCATGATTATGTGTATTCAAATTAATAAAGGAATTATGAATCACAAAATTGGTGTTACCCTGTGTTATTAAACATAAAAAAAAAACAATGGCAGAAAAGTATAAAATGAAACTACAACGGACACTCTGTGTTTCTTGTTTTTAGCCCATAACTTTTTTGTTTATTAACCGTTCGAGCTCTATCCTGCTTTCAACAGACGGACGGACATAGCTAGATCGACTCAGAATCTAACCAGGACTTAGAAAATATATACTTTATGTGGTGATTTTTTCGACATGTTACACACACAAATTCAATATACCCCCCCTTTTTTTTAATAATGGGTATACAAATAAACAACTTTTCTTTTTTTAATGTAAATCATGTCACGCATGCTGTAAACAAACATAGATTTATACAATAAATCTACCTTCGTTAATTGAACACATTGTGTTAGGAATCTTAATAGATCTTACTATATAAAATCAAAAATGTCAACAACAGTTCCTACTCCTAGGAATGATAGAAAACTTAAAATTGTTATCATTATTGCCGGTTGGTTTATCAAATATTTTCTTTCTAAAAACTTACAATTGAAACTATATTTAAAATTGGTTTTCTTTTTTAAAAATTAAAGTCAATAGAATTCCCATGGCATTTGCATTGATTGCTTCAATGATTTTTGTGCTTTTTATGCATGTTAGTACATACATATGTATATGTGATAAAAATCAGACACACACAACTAAATACAATGACGCTTTTTATATGTTTATTATAGACCATATAGACTTGTAAACATTTTGTTGTTTTTAGATTTTTTAAAATGCATTTAATTGATAGATAGACTCACATCACATTCTGTTTTTTTTTTTATTGCGTCATTTTTTTATTTTTTTTTTTTTTTTTTTTGTTATTGACCATAAAAACACACACAAAAAGAAATAAAACCCATAAAGAAAAAAACGTGCAAGCAAAAAAGATGCAAAAATAATAAAAAAGAATTGATAGTTAAACACTACTCTGAGTACAATTACACTAAATACAATGAATAAGCCCCAAACACCCACCCACACACTTACTCTCACACAATAGAAGTACTTATAACTGAACTAAAATATAGTAGTGAAGGAAGGGGAATGGACTCTATTAAACGATAGCAAAGATGATGATAGTAAGAAGATCAATTACCAGCAAATAAAATGGAAATTGTGTTTCCTCTTAGAAATTATTACTTTTAAGCAAACACACACACATACTCACAAACATATTTACTTAATGAACAGAATGAGGGACGGCAACTATCACATCATCCATCATTTATTACTAGAGTACTTGCTAAAGAAAATTTTATATAAAATGTTATAAATGTTATATGTAGGTACTCTATTTTAATACAAAAACACTCAGTGTAATAAACATATATAGATGTAAGAGTATGCGTGCATTTAAAATTGTTTGTGTATGTTGCCTTGACCCGGAAAATGTTTTGTGGTAATTTGTTTTTATTTATTTATTTATTTTTATTATATTCTTAATATTGTTTTTGTTGTGGAAGTCATAGCCATCTACAACAAAAAAACAATAACTAGAAGAAAAACAGTAAAAGGAAAAAAACATGAATTATACAAATTAACTACATAAGTATTTCTTTTTGCATTTTGCAAATAAAAAAGTGCATTTGTTTTATTATTCTTAAAAAAAGTTGAAAGAGAAATAACATATTTTCCATTTTATTTTCAAAATCTAAAAAATATCTCTTTGTATTTATGTATTTAACATACAAATTCATTTGCATAAACAGTATCTTATGAAAACATACAAAATTCAATTGTTTTTTGTCTTGTAATTTTAATTAGCCCATAAATTATACAGCCTCTCTGCACACTTATGGTACAATGACTTTGTAGAAAAACCATTAGGTTTAGAACTAATTGAAATATAAACATTTATATTAGATTTTATTTAAACATTAAGGTTGGTCAGGAAGGACGATATTGTCTCAAAAACCTTTAAAAATATTTTATTTTATACTTAAATTGTTGCAGATTTGTGTTTTTAATTATATAATTTAATTTAAATTGTCCCGAAAAATTTTGTTCATTTCATTTAAAAAATCATTGTTTTTTCATATGAACTAGAAGAATTTTATATTATACATTGTTATCTATTAAGTTTCATTTAAAAATCATACATTAATATTTTTCACTTCGGAAAATATAATTTAATAAAAAATATTTTACAGGTAACCCTTGATTTACGCGCCTTACTGGGACCGAAGAAAATACGTGTAAATTAAAAACGCGTAAAACGAGATAGAGAGTAAATAGAAATTTATATTTATATAATGAAAAATGTTAGTTTGGGACCTAAAAATCGCGTAAAATTAAAACACGTGAAATTATTTAATTTTTTATTTTTTTTATTTTTTTGAATTGGTTCAAACGATTTTCTATATTTGAACACATAGGAAATGTTTCGGTGGCTTTAAGACCACCTGATGAACATTCTTTTTCAATTAATAAATTTTGTGAAAATGTCATTGATTCCCAAAAATGGTTTTCAGGTTGTTCCAAGAAATCGCAATTGAATGAAATCTACAGCTTTTTGTTTAATCATGCGCATTTCAAGAAATGGTCACTATTATTGAACCGTGTTATAAGGAAATCGCGCAAATTAAGTATCGCGTAAATCAAGGGTTACCTGTATATTAGAGTGTCCCGTGAATAGCGTTTTTCGAGATTTCGATGTAGGAACACCCCTCAAACGATGCGTAAAAATTAACTGAATATGGAAAAAATATTAAAAAAATTTAAAATCGGTCTTCAGTTCCCTACCAGCGATTTTAAAATCATGGGTCCCATACATTTTGGTAAAAAAAAGTCGATTTTCAAAAAATCAAAAAATTCATAAATTTATGCTGGTTATGGAAAAACTATTTTAAAAATTTTTCCAATGGGATTTTCGTTTGCTAGAAGATTTTTTAAGGTATTTTGATGAAAATTTTTTTTTAAAAAAATCTGGAAAATTACATATTATCAACAGTTCTTACGACAATGCAATTTTTTAAAATTTTAGCCTTAAAAGGAACAAAATTATAAAATTCTTATCTATTTTTTTTAAGAAAAATATTGAAAATTTTTTTTTTTTTGCATAATGTACTAAAATGACGGTTTATGGACCAAATATTTTTTCTATAATTGGCTTAAAATTACGAATTTTTTTATACCCATTTCAAGACTAAACTAAATACTATTTTTTGACGAAATGTTCTAGACGCGTGACATTCAATCGCTGGTAGGGAACTGAAGATCAATTTAAAAATTTGTTTAATATTTTTCCCATATTGTGCTAATTTTTACGCATCGTTTGAGGGTTGTTCCTACAAAACTTTTATCTACGGGACACTCTACTGTATATATAGGGTAAAATTAAAAATAGTGCCCTCATCTAAGAATTATGAAAGATATGAAATGGAAATATTAAATATAGGTTAAAAAAGAGAAATCATTGTATATTGTATGTCTATGTATTTAATTTTATCAGGAATTCTCGGATTCCAGGGAACACAATAAATTCCCCAATTTCCGGAAATTACAAATGTCGCAAATTATGAAACTATAATTTTATACTTATCGAAATGATAATATGAACAAATTATGATTCTTACAAGAAAATTATGTTCTCCCGAAGTATTTTGCTCTCCTCGAACTTTTTTCAATTACTTTTAAGTGTTGTCTATTAATTGAAAATAAAATTATAAAAATATATTGATAACTTACATAACTTAGGATATGATTTACCTTAGTTTTTTTACAATATTTTTAAAGTCCTTAATCTGTATATCATTTTCATCGTTACGAGATTTATAAAATAGAAATAGGTTGAACGATCATAAATCTCTTAAATATAGCAATATTTTTATGAAATTTGGCACAGTTCAAATTTAAATCAGTGTGCCGAATTTTATTAAAATCGTCTATAATTGACCACGTTGTTATGAAATTAATATTAGACTCAAAAAAGTTTTATATAAATATAAATTATTAACTAATGACAAATTTTACGAAGATCGGTCTATAATTTCACCTAGACCCATATAAGGTCCACTTATAGGAATCACCCAAAGTGAATAAATTCCTATAAATGTTATTATCGACGTAATATTCTGTATTCGTATGTTAAGTTTACAATTTATATAAGTATCGGACTACAATTGTCCACAGGTCTAGAAAGAAGTTTCCTCCCAGAATTTTGATGCACACAATGATGTAGGGCATCATATGGTCCTACTTGACCGATTATCATTCTCGTTTTTTTAATGAAACAGATATAAAAAATAATGTTTACCAGAGCATTAAAAAATTTTAAATTAAATAAGAAATTTAATGTAATATAGTCGTAAGAAAGTATTTAAAATATTACTAAATAAATATAATGTTTTATTCAAATACGAAAAAATAAAAAAATATAAAATTTTAAGATTGTTTAAGAAGAAACAAAATTGGATTACCTTAGAAGAATAAAAGAATTTTAAATAAAAACTATTTATAATAAAATTTTATATACATGAATAATTACTGTAGATACGTGTACAGTGAAAGCTCCCATAGGCTGATTTTGTCCGTTATCGGGAGATGTCCGTCCATGGGATATGTTACATAATATTTTTTTTACAAGGGGTAATTCAGTTCTTTATCTTTTTATTCCAATATTCAAGAATGATTGCAATGAATTAACTTAAAGATATACATATTCTTATTTATACATATATATCGTCAACTAAAATGCAAAAGCCCGTAAACACTAAAAATCATGTTAGTTTTATTTACTGGATTATAATGTACTGAACCAAACTATATTTGTACAAACAATTTCATGTTCATATCTTCAAAAATTACAACAATATTGACAAAATTTGAAAAATTAATACTTAATAGATCAATTTTAAAGCAAAAAAAAAATAAAAATTGGGGTTTCTTTTGCTTCTGCAGCAATCGACGTTTAGCATTTTCATTTAGACATTATTTGCAATAAATTATGATTTTATGAAATTTATTTTATGGATACAGTTCGCTTCTTTACGTCTTCATTCCATTTTCCAAAAATTACTTCCTAAATTAAGTCATTTTTCGTACGAGAAAAAAATCATCTCTTAACTGGCTAAGGGCCAGACTTTTTTCAACATTTTTACTAACGATTTTTCCACGAAATTTTAAAAATAAAATGGATGTTGAGGACAAGTTTAACAACAACACCATCTACATATGTTGGCATTTTACTCCATTTAACAGGATTAAATTGGATCTAATTGTTGAGCAAAATTTCTATGCCCTTTGTTCAAGAAAGTTGTCAAGATTTGTAGGAATCTGTCGCCGAGGTGTTTGTTTTTAGGGATCAAGTATTCATTTTCTCTTTTCTAGCATGAAGAATTTTTAATCAAGTGTAAAAGTCAATATTAAAAAAAAGTTAAATAAAAAACGAATAGTAGATTATTTAACTTCAAAAAATGTTAGTAAAGATGGAATAAAGAATGGAATATGAGCTTTTACTGTATTTATAAGCTTGTTTGCACATGCTAGTAAAATAAATATAAAATAGTTCAGTCTCACTCGGTCAAAGACAGATTTTTTTTCAAACGGAATAAACCAAAATATATATGTTAGATTTTAACCTGCTCTATAACTGTAAAAATATAATTAAAAATATATTTTTTCTTAAAGCTTTTTTTAATCGATTTATATTTCATTTAAAGTAGAAAACAACAAAATTAAAATGTTCAAAAGATTAAAAATACACACCCCTTTCAAATGCACTAGCATACAAACAGGTAGGTATGTACAAATATATTTATACCAGACACAAAATAAATTAAAAAAAAATAAAGCGAAATTTATTTTTATTTCAAAAATACGAGATATAAAATCTTTATCTTAACAAATTTGATATTTAAATTGTCTGTTTGAGTTCCTCAGCTCACAGTCACACATACACATAAGTTAAATATACAAATGACATTGATACAATTTTACAGATTGTTTGTTTGATATTGTAGACAAAATATATTAAATTTATTATTTTTTTCACAAATCACATTGTCATGCGAAATTTTTAAGTAAATAATTATATTTATTTTATTATTTAATTAACCAGGCCTCAACTTTATCAACAACACTTCTAATAAGGGATTTTGATTTGGTTGCTTTTTCTCTCTTTCTTTCGTGTTTTTCAGGTTTGTAATTTCTTTAATTTATTTATTTTGTTTATATTTATCTATTTTGTTTGTCTCCTGTCCGTTTGCATTAATACAAAAGCAAATGTTCGTCATTGTGTTCGGTATTAGTTTTTTTTTTTTTTTTTTTTTGTTTATTTTTATAATAATTTTCTTTCGTTTAGTTATAATTTTTTTAAGCAGTTTTGATGAGATAGAGAGATATAGGGGGTAAGTGTTGAAATTTAAAAAATTTAAATTAATTCTAAATGATAAACAAATAATAAAAATCATATAATTATTTCAACTTGTATTGCAAATATATTAATTTTCATTTTATGAGAATTATTACAATTTGTTATTGAAATAATTTAATTTTCTAATTTTGTTCATTACTCTTTGTAAAAAATTTAATTTGATTAGGAATTTATATAATTTTATTTTAAGTGTTTTTATATTAAATTGTTAAAATTATTTGTGTATTCCTGACAATTTTATAAAAGTTTGCTACCACCCTTTTATGAAAAATAAAACCATATTCCGTGAGGACATTTGTATGGGAGCTAGATGAAATGGTGGACCAAATATATTCTTAGACTTAGGTATTTTGAAAACGGAGCTTTATACCTATGTTAATCAATCAATATTTTTTGTCATTAAAACTGCAAAATTATAAATAATTATAACTTTTACAAAAAATACCAAGTTATAATAAAAAAATCCAAAAACTCCAAAAATATAAAAGGTATAAAAGAACTGAGCAGAACTAATGAAGTCCTTGGAAAGATACATTGCACAGTGTCACTTTTGGCATTTTTAGAACGACAAAAATCAAGTTTTGTAGATATTGGTCTGAAATTGTATATTCCGTTAGTAGATGAGGCCATAAACATACCCACTAAAAATGGGCGGATAGAATCACTGCCAATCCCATACAGAAAAAATATTTTATTCGTATGAATTTCAGACATATTTTTGAAAATTTTATTAAAGTAAAGGATATTTAAAAAGTAAGCGTGGCAAGATCTAATCACACTAATATTAGTGTAATACTTGAATAACAAATTTTCAGCCATTACCTTAAAATGTTAAAATAATTCTTAAAAAAATGCTAATATAAATAATAACATTTTATTCTAATATTTTAAAAAGTCGAAGCCAAATAATTTGTTTGATGTTCTTTTATATAAAAATTATATTTTTTGAATTGGAACTCGTTGGAACTTTTAAGTTTCAGTCCATTAAAAATAGAATTTCCCCAAAAATATATTTTGGGGGCGGAATCATTCCCATTGCAATTGATAGCTCTTGAAATGTGTAAAAAACCCTCCAAAGGATTTTTCGCTGGTAGGCAACATTTTTGTTTTATGACCACTTAAAATTATTTTAGCTTCGAACTATATCGACATTATTTTTTTCGATTTATCTGTAACTACCTTGGTGCAAAAATAGAAAAGTTTAAGTGGTCATAAAACAAAATTTTACCTACCAGCGAAAAATCTTTTGGAGGGTTTATTACACATATAAAGAGCTATCAATTGCAATCGGAATGATTCCGCCCCCACGCGATGATTATCAATTTGTTTCTTAGTGTTACAATAGAATAGTTTAGATACAATTATTATTATATACCATGATAGAATTACTAAAGGTAAAATCACTAGAAAGTTTGTTCTCATTTTTATTTACCCTGAAAAGTCAAACACATAAATCAAAAGAAAATGTAAAAAAAATTTAAAATAAAACTTCAAATTAAAATACAAAAAAAAAATATTTTACAACAATTTTCTTTAAAAAAATGTATGCAACTAATTTTTATTCTAACAAATATTCACAAATATATGAATTGTAAATGTCCAGTTGGACAAATGTACGTATTAAAAGGTTACACTGCATTCCAAGGACAGAATTCGGCATTTCAGGAAACAATTTGAATCATATACTTATGTGTGTAAACAAAACATTTTATATTTTTTTTCATTCTTGATTTTTGTTTTTTGCTTTTCATTTTTCAGTTTTTTGACTTAACAAGAAATAAAATTGACGACTCTCTCTAGTGATTCTACCTTCTATTATTATATTATGATTATATACCAAAAAAATTATATTTGCCGAGATATATAATTTAAAGTTCATATACTTTATACAAAAGTTGTAATTAAAATTATATATATATATATATATATATATATATATATATATATATATATATATATATATATATATATATATATATATATATATATATATATATATATATATATATATTTTTATACTCTTCACCACAGGTGTAAAGGGTATATATAAGTTTGTCATTCCGTTTGTAATTTCCACAATTTTCGTCGGAGAGCAAAAAAGTTTATATTTTCGGAATCCTTGTAAGAAGCGATGACGATTGGACCATGTCCGTCCGTCCGTCCGTCCGTGTGTCGGTTGAAATGGCGTTTATGAAGCCCACCGATAACTGACATATATAATATGTATGTCAAACGATCGGAAATGCTTTCGAGAATTTTGCTATTGGAATTCAGCAAGATAGGTTCATACAATGCGGAGATATGTTCAAAAAACCGGTTTTTTGAACCGGTTTTCCAGTTTCTGAAGCCTCTGTATACACTACAGACTTCGTTTTTACAAAGAATTCTCGGACATTTTTTTCTGAATTTTTGTTCTGAAAAATTGAAATAAATCGGTTCAGTAATAACTGAGATATCGGACAAAACGCATTTTTTATTTTTTGAAGCCTTGGTTTAAGCTATAGATTTTTATACAGATCGGTCACAAATATTTTTATAAAATTTCAGTTTTTTGAATCAGGAAGATCGGTTTATAAATGGTGGAGATATGCTTTAAAAACCGGTTTTTAGAACCGGTTTTTTAGTTTCTGAAGCCTCTGCATATACCAGGGACTTCGAATTTTTAAAGGGGGCTCGAAAATTATTTTCTGAATTTTTGTTCTGAAAAAATTAAATAAATCGGTTCAGTAATAACTGAGATATCGGGGAAAACGAATTTTTTATTTTTGAAGCCCTTGTTCAAGCTATAGATTTTTATTTTTATATAGATCAGTCATAAATATTTTTATAAAATTTCGGTTTTTTTAATAAACCAAATTCGTTCATAATCAACAGAGTTATGGCCCAAAAACAAATCTGTTAAGAATATAAATACACCAACAAACATGTATATTAAGCATTGTAATGACTATTAGTGACGTTTTTTGTTTTTTGTATAGACAAGTAGTTTAGTTAGCAACAGCAGTAATATAATGAATAACAGTGTTGTTGTTCTTTGTGTATTCAGTCAGTTTGTACATACAAAAATAAATATATATGGAATTGTTGTTGTTTCTTTTTTAAAAGCAAAGCCTGTTATGATTATTTTTTTTTTTTTTTTTTTCATATTCAAATTTTCGTAGTTTGAAAAAAATTTAGATTTAGAAAATATGCAAGCATACGTTAAGGCGAAAATTTTATTAATTGTCGGTAATATGGTAATATGATGTCGATAAGATGGTAAGATGGTAATATGGTGAAGGGTATCAAAGATTCGGCACAGCCGAATCTTTTTTCAATTTCATTTTTTTTAAGTTGCAACTTTTAAAATCATAATTCGTGCTATAGACACTTTCCAATACTTTAAGTATTTTTTATCAGGAAAACCTAACTAATAACAATAATAATTGTGCAAAAATTTAAAACATTTGAAAATTAACTACTAGTTAAATCCGACCGTTGTTTGGCTGACTCTGTGGCTGTCAATTTTCACCTTTTGAACAAAGGCGGAAGTAAGAAAGCTATTGAATTAACCCCATGCAAATGTCATCCAAGAATAGAGATATTAGGAATATTTTATTGAAACTCAATCCAAGGAAGTTTTGTATTAAATATTAATATTTATGCAAAATATCAAGAAAATCGGTCCATAACTGACTATAAATCCTATATAAACATCTCTTCTGAAAATCACTTTAAATTCCAAATAAATACTAATATCAATTTCATATTACCTATGTACAAAAAAAATTTTATATAAGTAGAAATCACAGTGCTAAATTTTATTAGGATCGATTCATAGCTATCATATCCATTATAGTCCTTAAAAAATAAATATAAAAAATACACTAGAAATGTGTATTTAGTAGTCATTTATTTTATTTTCTATTTTTCCACGATAAATCAATTTTAATAAGATCATAAACAACAACAATTTGTTTTTATCTGCGTGTAAATAAATAAAATTAAAACAACAATACACTAAAAAAAAAAACACTCATAGTTTAGATACAATTATTATTATATACCATGATAGAATTACTAAAGGTAAAATCACTAGAAAGTTTGTTCTCATTTTTATTTACCCTGAAAAGTCAAACACATAAATCAAAAGAAAATGTAAAAAAAATTTAAAATAAAACTTCAAATTAAAATACAAAAAAAAAATATTTTACAACAATTTTCTTTAAAAAAATGTATGCAACTAATTTTTATTCTAACAAATATTCACAAATATATGAATTGTAAATGTCCAGTTGGACAAATGTACGTATTAAAAGGTTACACTGCATTCCAAGGACAGAATTCGGCATTTCAGGAAACAATTTGAATCATATACTTATGTGTGTAAACAAAACATTTTATATTTTTTTTCATTCTTGATTTTTGTTTTTTGCTTTTCATTTTTCAGTTTTTTGACTTAACAAGAAATAAAATTGACGACTCTCTCTAGTGATTCTACCTTCTATTATTATATTATGATTATATACCAAAAAAATTATATTTGCCGAGATATATAATTTAAAGTTCATATACTTTATACAAAAGTTGTAATTAAAATTATATATATATATATATATATATATATATATATATATATATATATATATATATATATATATATATATATATATATATATATATATATATATATATTTTTATACTCTTCACCACAGGTGTAAAGGGTATATATAAGTTTGTCATTCCGTTTGTAATTTCCACAATTTTCGTCGGAGAGCAAAAAAGTTTATATTTTCGGAATCCTTGTAAGAAGCGATGACGATTGGACCATGTCCGTCCGTCCGTCCGTCCGTGTGTCGGTTGAAATGGCGTTTATGAAGCCCACCGATAACTGACATATATAATATGTATGTCAAACGATCGGAAATGCTTTCGAGAATTTTGCTATTGGAATTCAGCAAGATAGGTTCATACAATGCGGAGATATGTTCAAAAAACCGGTTTTTTGAACCGGTTTTCCAGTTTCTGAAGCCTCTGTATACACTACAGACTTCGTTTTTACAAAGAATTCTCGGACATTTTTTTCTGAATTTTTGTTCTGAAAAATTGAAATAAATCGGTTCAGTAATAACTGAGATATCGGACAAAACGCATTTTTTATTTTTTGAAGCCTTGGTTTAAGCTATAGATTTTTATACAGATCGGTCACAAATATTTTTATAAAATTTCAGTTTTTTGAATCAGGAAGATCGGTTTATAAATGGTGGAGATATGCTTTAAAAACCGGTTTTTAGAACCGGTTTTTTAGTTTCTGAAGCCTCTGCATATACCAGGGACTTCGAATTTTTAAAGGGGGCTCGAAAATTATTTTCTGAATTTTTGTTCTGAAAAAATTAAATAAATCGGTTCAGTAATAACTGAGATATCGGGGAAAACGAATTTTTTATTTTTGAAGCCCTTGTTCAAGCTATAGATTTTTATTTTTATATAGATCAGTCATAAATATTTTTATAAAATTTCGGTTTTTTTAATAAACCAAATTCGTTCATAATCAACAGAGTTATGGCCCAAAAACAAATCTGTTAAGAATATAAATACACCAACAAACATGTATATTAAGCATTGTAATGACTATTAGTGACGTTTTTTGTTTTTTGTATAGACAAGTAGTTTAGTTAGCAACAGCAGTAATATAATGAATAACAGTGTTGTTGTTCTTTGTGTATTCAGTCAGTTTGTACATACAAAAATAAATATATATGGAATTGTTGTTGTTTCTTTTTTAAAAGCAAAGCCTGTTATGATTATTTTTTTTTTTTTTTTTTTTCATATTCAAATTTTCGTAGTTTGAAAAAAATTTAGATTTAGAAAATATGCAAGCATACGTTAAGGCGAAAATTTTATTAATTGTCGGTAATATGGTAATATGATGTCGATAAGATGGTAAGATGGTAATATGGTGAAGGGTATCAAAGATTCGGCACAGCCGAATCTTTTTTCAATTTCATTTTTTTTAAGTTGCAACTTTTAAAATCATAATTCGTGCTATAGACACTTTCCAATACTTTAAGTATTTTTTATCAGGAAAACCTAACTAATAACAATAATAATTGTGCAAAAATTTAAAACATTTGAAAATTAACTACTAGTTAAATCCGACCGTTGTTTGGCTGACTCTGTGGCTGTCAATTTTCACCTTTTGAACAAAGGCGGAAGTAAGAAAGCTATTGAATTAACCCCATGCAAATGTCATCCAAGAATAGAGATATTAGGAATATTTTATTGAAACTCAATCCAAGGAAGTTTTGTATTAAATATTAATATTTATGCAAAATATCAAGAAAATCGGTCCATAACTGACTATAAATCCTATATAAACATCTCTTCTGAAAATCACTTTAAATTCCAAATAAATACTAATATCAATTTCATATTACCTATGTACAAAAAAAATTTTATATAAGTAGAAATCACAGTGCTAAATTTTATTAGGATCGATTCATAGCTATCATATCCATTATAGTCCTTAAAAAATAAATATAAAAAATACACTAGAAATGTGTATTTAGTAGTCATTTATTTTATTTTCTATTTTTCCACGATAAATCAATTTTAATAAGATCATAAACAACAACAATTTGTTTTTATCTGCGTGTAAATAAATAAAATTAAAACAACAATACACTAAAAAAAAAAACACTCATACATAAAATCAAACAACAACAGACAGGGTTACATTGCAATTCTAACAATGTTTGTTGTTGTTGTCCTTTTTTTTTTTTTTTTGCGCCACAAAACGTGGAGCAAAGTGTAATAAAAGGCAACAGCTTAAAAAAATAAAAACACAACACTCATACAAAAACCCATACGCAAAACACACACAACACAAACAGAAAGTTTTTTATAGGTGTAGAGCAAAAACACAATGCAAAATCAAAAGCAAAAAAACTTACCGGCCATGACAGTTTAACAGTTTGCTGGACACCAAAAAAGTAAAATAAAATTGTTTTTCAATAGACAGCCAAATCCAAAATAACAGTACGAATATTGATGTAAACGTAGAAGGAGAAGGAGAACGATAGACACAAACTTTAACAGCAAGAAAATAAGGTGAAAGAGGAAAATGAAAAAAATTGGTAAATTTTTTTATTATTGTAAAATTAATTTTTTAGAGCACTTCTTTGTTTATTTATTTCTCAAATGATTCTTGTTTTTCTTGTTGAACTTTTTTTTTAACACTTTCTTTTAAATATTTTTTTTTTAATTAACAAGTAATGTAAGCTGCAGCACTGTTATTTAACAGAATATTATTGTATTTTTTATTTAAATGAGAATGAGGGGATTGTGAATAGAGGAGCACTGTTAAAGCTATAAAAATAATTTTTCGTTGATTTTATAAGTTATAAATTTATGTTTAATATTTTTTTTTTATTTTTTTTATTTTTTGGTTTTTCTTATAATTCATTAACCTGCTTTTAAATTGTGGCAGTAGTATTTTTTGTTGCTATTCCTTTTTTAACTTCGTCTTAAAAAGAGCTTCGTTTAAATTTAATACGATCAGAATTAAATACAAGTGTTGCCAGAAATTCATAAAGGGTAGGGAATTTTAAATAACAAACATTTTTTATTTAAATTTCTTCGAGAAATACGTTCTCCAAACTGCAATAACTTGCACACTATTCAATTACATTCAAATTTTTGCATTAATATTTTTGATGTTAAAAGTACTGTCATTGATTAAAAAATTGAAAAAAATCTTCGATCGGGAACATGTTAAGCTCAACTTAACCAGTAACAGCTGTATCAACCACGAATTAAGAAAAATCGGCTTCACTAATATTCATTTTGTATTTATACCGAACTTTTTTATAACAAAAATTTTTTCTGATATGGGTTTCTTAGGGATCCAAAATTTGTAAATCATTATTTTCAGGATTCAAATGATGACAAATATCGGAACAAATCAAGATTATCAGCACACTTGAAATTATTATTTTTTTCCGCCTTAATAAAGATTTTTCTGTGTAGCCGGGACTTTCTCCTCTGGGTATGTCGAACACCGGTTTCGCTAAATAAGCTTTTTTCGAATATCAAAAATTTTTTTAAGTTCCGCCATTTTTATACAAAATGTCAATTTTCTTTCCAAGTAATTAATTAATATTGTAGTGTTATATATCATTGAATGATAAGTGCATCAATATAATTAAGATCCGACAATTATTAATAAAGATATTCAGGAAAATATATTGAAACTTTGAAGGCCTATAACTCGTAAAGCGGACAAAATTTTTTATTGAACTAAAATCACAAGTAAAAGTACTACAGAATCACTATCAAAATTATTTAAAAATCAACCGTGCTGATGATCTTGATTTACGCCCAAATATCAAGAAATTAGGGTATCAATTTAAGCAAAATTTTGTATAAGCTTCTTTTTTAGAAAAACTATTTAATTTAGTCACAAGTTTAAGCACAAATAATTCTATGGATATCGGAAAAATAAGGCTTTTTTTATATTCTGGAATTATCAAAACACTACAATATAGTAAAAATACTCTTCCCTTAATTAAACAGCGATGATTTGATGTACTTAATAAATTGTATTATTAAAATAATACAATTTATTAAGTACATTATCTTTTTTGATAAATTTCTAAGCTTTTCTTAAATTTGCTACTGTAAATTTTCATATTTTAGGATATTTTTCTAATTTAATTTTGTAATGTTTATTTTACACACAATCATGTTTATTGCCAATTATATTTTCTCCAAAAAGTCTATTTTATTGTGGGCAATACAATTGTTCCAATAAGAAAAACAAAATTTCTGGCAACGCTGATTTAATATAGCTCTTCGATTTAATAGCGGCGCCTAACCTTCAAAAAAAACTACAAATATTTTCTTCAATTTATTTTATTTTTTACTTAATAATATTTTATAAACAAAATAAAACTGCAATTAACAAGGCGTATGTGAATGTGGTTAAAAAAATGAGCCCACAAAAACCACCGCGTGACTACAGAGAAAACAATAATACTTTGCAATTTTTCTTACACACACGCACAATATAATTTATATTTATAATACTTTTTTTCTTTTATTTAAATAAAACATTTTTTTAATTTATTCTTATATATTTGCACTTTTTTAAAGAAATTATTGGCTTGATGTTATTTTTTGCACTAGAAAATATGACAAATCAAAAAGAAAAAAACTACAACTACTACAACCACTGCTCAACAAAAACCAAAAAAAAAAGACACGAAAAATGACGGCGACATCTCTCGCACGTAAAAAAAAACAACAAAAGAAAAAACTTGCAATGACAAAAAAAAGCATTTCACAGCGAATTCATCACAAAAAGAAAAAACCCGACAAAAATGTTTGCACAAAAAATTTAACAAAAATAAGTTTTTTTTTGCTAAAAATTCCTTAACACATTCTTGTTCTCTGCTAATTATTTATAAATTTTTCAAATAATTTATTTTACGTATTTTTCACTACGCAAAAAATGTTAATTCTTTTATGCATTTTTTTCTGGTGTCTAAGAGGCTTTTCTTTCATTTCTTTTTTTATTGGGGTTCAATTTTATGCCGCTGTTTATTTCTTATGCAATTTGGGGTTTATTACGTTTTTATTTCTATCGCTTTATTTAATTATTAGCACTTTCATTTTAAAATTTCAAGTTTAAACGTAATATTTAGACAATTTTATTACTTTTTAAAACGTTTCACTAGAGCGTTTTGTTCTTTAGTTTTTGCAAAAAAACAAAATTTCATCAATTCGCGTCTTCGTTTTAGAAAAATCAACTAAAAATGCTTTAACAACCGCTTCGTGCTTTTTTATTTTTTGCTCTTCATCATCATAGTGTGTGTTCGTGTGTGTGTGCGACTTTTGAATTCGTCGTAACCACTGCTGCCAGATTTGATGATTTAACATCATTTAACGATTTTGGTCTCAAAAATTGCATAATGACGATTTGACGATTTTTTCTTCTAAAATTTACGATTTTTGCAATTTTTAAAAAATGTAGATTTTGATTTCATAAATCAATTAAAAATAAAATTAATTCAATAAATTTACTGTATTTATTTTTGTAATAATGTCCACTTTATGAATATTGTTTTATCTTTGTAAAGTTCAAGAATTTGATTTACAGATAGACTTTATTCAAAATTTATCAGACCATACAATTTTAGTACAGGAATACTTTCTGGATAAAAACTGTAATTTAAACAATACTGGAAAAGTCAATTTACAAACTCTGCTGGAAATTTTTTAGTGAAAATTTCAATACAGAAAAAAGAGTTTGTTTGAATTTAAATTATTTAATTGTCCATAATCCATTAATTAAAAGTATTACTATTATTCACTAATATAACTAAAAAAATTTCAATAAAAATTAAACAATCAAAAAAATATATATTTTTTATTTAATAAAATAACTTTAATTTTCTTTAGAAAATTGTTTATTTATTTTGACAAATATTTAAAAATTATATTATAGAAATTTTTTTTTATTTCTTTATGAATTAATTAAATTTTTGAGAATCTTAAATTTCAATTTCTAATCATCAATACTATTTATTTCTATAATATTTTTATTTATAATTTTTATAACGTTATTATGTTTGTTTTTTTATTTTTTATTGTTAAATTGACGATTTTTAATGAATTTTATTTATCTGGCAGCCCTGGTCATGACATTAGTAAACTTTTTTGCACTTTTTGTTGTTTTGTTGTCAACAGCATTGCCAGCTGTGAATTTTTAAGGAAAAAAACTTAATAAAAAGTTTTGTTTTTCTGGGTTTAAATAAAAAAAAATTAGGTAGGGGAAAAAGCGACTGACTGACTTTTTTTATGTCGAGAATTCTTTTTTTACAGGAAGGACTCTAACTTCGTTTAAAAATATAGACCCCGACAGTATGGTGAGTTAAAAAGTGTGGTGAATAAAATCGAGGTGTGGTGAATAAAAAATAAATTCACCACAAATTTCCTTGACGAATTTTTGTGGGGTGGTGGGGAAAGAGGTGAGAAGGAGAGGGGGAGGAAGAAAGAAAATAAAATTAAAAAAAAAAAAAATAAAAGTTGAAAAAAACGTTTTTTTTTCTTTGTGGTTGTTTGTGTGTGTTGTTAATAAAAGAAATTTATCACAAATTATTCCGTTATCTCAAATTTTTAGGTCATGCCAGATTTAATACTTTTGTGCGACTGTGAACCACTTGGAAAAATATAGTACGAAATACTGAAACCCACCAAATTGGTTGGGGTCTTAGCTGTTAATATGCGGTCTTCACGAGCCTTTTTCTTGTTCGCACATCGAACAAAATTTTGTGCGCACATGCATTTGGTTAGTGTGGACCCATGTTCATGTTTTGTTCTTGTTCGCACACCGTTGTACGTGAAAGTATCAAAGCGACACTGACAGCAAACAAAAAGTTATGATTTGTTCGACAAATGTTCTGCCCACTGAAAACAAAATTAAAAAATTGTGTGTGTTGCTCTGTTGACGTTTGTTCTTGTGCGAACAAAAAAAAAAAAAAAGGCTAGTCTGGACGTAGTGTAGTAAACACCAACTATAAAATTGTCATAACAAATAAACCATTATTCGTGTCTAACGTACCGTCTATACCATAGTAAAATAATAAAGTACTCGCACATCTACAAAAACAAAAATTGCTTGTATTTTGTTAGTGTAAAACTACTGCCCACAATGTCAAAATGCTTTGAACGGAAAAATGAGAGAACGAAAGAGAGCAAGAGAAAAAAAATAACTCAAAAAAAATTTACATGTGAATACAAAAACAATTTGACAGTACCGCGAGGTTTGCCAATGAAAAAATTGTAAAACAGCTGTTCTTACGAGTATACTTTATAATTATACTATGCGTCTATACTAGCTTTTTTCTTGTTCGCACAAGAACAAAACTTCGGCAGAGCAACACACACATTTTTTTAATTTTGTTTTCAGTGGACAGAACATTTGTCGAACAAATCATAATTTTTTGTTTGTCGTCAGAGTCGCTTCGATACTTTTACATGCAGCGCCTCTTTTTCCGCATACAAAATGACGTTTGATGGCAGACATGGTTGCTCGAACAACGGTGTGCGAACAAGAACAAAACATGAACAACTTGGGTCCACACTATCCAAATGCATGTGCGCACAATATTTTGTTCAATGTGCGAGCATGAAAAAGGCTCGTGTGGACCGCAAATAATAGAAAAACATAAATGAAAGAAAAACATTAGGGATGGAAAATAAAATATTTTTGGGTATCAAAATAAATTTCGTTTCCTAAAAAATAGTAGTTAAAGCATCATCATCATTATCATGAGCATGGTTCTTCAAGTGTTCAACGAAGCAACAAAACATCTCGAAATATGGAAAAATATAACATAAAAATCATTGATTTCAGAACAATTTGTATTACAAAAAATATAAAACGCTTATAGACAACAATAGCGATTTTATTTTATTATTCATTTTATTCTTATTATTTAATCTTTTTTTTTTTTTTTTAATTCCATATAGCACACTAAATAAATCCAAATTTGTTTAAATTTAAAGACTTTTAGGTGCTGTGGAGGGCATGTTATAGACATAACTATAAAATTCGGATCCATAATTTAGTCTATCTATTATACAGAAAATTATATAACCTAAAATTTTTTTAGAGGTACATATTTCATTTGGTCATCAATGGGTTAAAAGTGTGATGTGATGGGTTAAAAGTGTGATGTGATAATTTTTTATTAGCATTGTTATTTAAACTTGGATTTTTATTTTTTTCGAACTTTTAGTGTCTACTTATTTTCTGTCAATGGAATTTTAAAGTTTTTACCATTTTTAAAATCTGCGGTCTTGTATCAGTTATATTAAATACAAATTTCAAACTCCTTATCCCTCATTATTTAATGGTTTTATGAGGGTTAATTTAGAAATTCTTGATTTTTAAAAATTTAACGAATTCTAGCGGCTATGTGTGAGAAATTAGAGACTTTACTAGTACTATATTTCTGTAGCCCCATGCCTATAAAACATGTGCGAACAATTTCCTCTACATATTACCTTTAAAATTGTATAACCTAAAAACTTCTCAAGGAATCAAATTTTCTTTGGATCTCAATGGGTTAAAAATGTGACATGATGAAAAATTTTCATTTGACTTTCTTCACTATATCAAGCCTAAGGAATAATAATATTGTAGACTTTTTCCAGATATACATTTTTTGCGATTTTGTTGACCTGTGCTATTAACTCCCGTGGGAACATTTTTAATAATGGTATTATGTCGGAATGTGCAACAAAAAACTTTTTAATATTTTAAGGTTTCTGATTTACTTAGGACCTACATCTTCAATTTTATGTTTCTAAGGATGAAAATTGCCGAACATTCAAGTACTATTAGAATAACGAAAATATTCCACAAAGTCCCTTCTTATGGATTCGCATTCATTTAGGACCACATTTCTTCAATTTCATGTTTTAAGATCCATAATATTAGAAATTCAAAAAGTACAATTAAAAGAACAAAAAAGTACCAAAAAATCCCCTCTTATGAATTTTCATTAACTAAGGACCGCATATTCCTAATTTCATGTTTCTATAACTATATAGAAAATTCAAAAAGTACCATTAGAAGAACTAAAAAGTACCACAAAGTTCCCCCTTGTGAAATCTTTCGAACATCGGACCATGTGTATTTAGTTTCATGTTTCTAGGTTAAATATTACAGAAAATGCAAAAAAGTACCAATAAAAGAAGAAAAAAGTACCGCAAAGTCCATCCTCTTGAATTTTTACACACAGGAACATTTATCTTTAAGTACAACAAATTCCACTCTTGTGAATTCTTATCTACATTTTCTTAAAATGTTTCTATGTTTAATGTAATTGAAAATTCATTATTATGTTTGGATGTAATTTCCTGCCTTTACCCCTTTTTTGGTACTTTTTTTTTTAACCCACCGAAGTATAAAAAACTGTATTCCAATAAATTTTTAATTGTAGTGGTATCCCATATTAAAATATTCATATTTCAATAAATATAAAAAAAAATGTTTTATGAAATAAGTTCCAAAAATAAGTGCAATTTTTACCCCTTAACGTTTGAATTTTTAAAAAGTACTAAATTAAAATTTCTCATTTTTTGATAAGTTATGAATACGACATAAATTTTATCTGTATGTTACATATGGTGCCAAAAAAAGTACCAACATACAGTTTTTACCCGTTTTCTCTCTAAAACGGTCGATTTTCAAAAAAGTACCAGACACCTGTTCAATTATTTTTTAAATGAATAACGATAACTATTCTACTTTTATTTTGTATCATTATTAGTTTGCGAGTTATAAGGTTACCGATTTTACCTGATTTTACTCCTTAAACATTAGAATTTCCAAAAATCCCGTCTTAGTGGATCTATATGCGAGTTATAAGAATACCGATTTTATCCGTTTTTTCCCTTTTTACCCCCTAAACATTCGAATTTCTGAAAAGTGGATCTATATGATGGGAGACCTTTAGCCGTTTGGGCTATGGGATCATGAATCAGTCAGTAATGTTACTCTTTTTATATACATATATATGTAGATGTATTTCAAAAAAGTTATAAGTTTTAAA
This sequence comes from Protophormia terraenovae, assembly GCA_951394005.1. Taxonomy (NCBI): domain Eukaryota; kingdom Metazoa; phylum Arthropoda; class Insecta; order Diptera; family Calliphoridae; genus Protophormia; species Protophormia terraenovae. The sequence goes on from OX596073.1 coordinate 152,620,620, forward strand.
TTTATATTTAAAAAAAATTCACAAAACTTTAAAATTTAATTTCATAAAAATAACGTTAAATGTTTTAAATTTATCCGTCATAAGATGATTTGTACTTCACAAGTAAAACAATAAGAAAATTCTAATTGGAATTTTATTTTGTTTTGCGCTGCTGCAGAACTGAGAAGCAGAATTATTCTTTACATTTGCCAAATTAGGGAAGTTTTCGTTTATGTATATTTCAAGTGCATTTGCGAAATTTGCCGACCTAGGGCACACGATTTGTCAAACATTTTTGAAAAATGCATGTAAAACCGCCATGTTTGTTTGCCGAAATTTGACAAATTTGTCGCTGTATTTTTCGAGTTTTTCGAAAATGACTTCTGTCTGTTCCTATCATTATATAAGATTTATTTCTGTCAAATATAACTATTAATGTGACTTTTATGCGATAAAATGTTATATTCTGATTTTCTCTATTATAATTTATTTGTTCCAAACTTCATCAAAATAGTAGCGTAAATAATGTATAAAATGAGTATTTAAACGCTGTTCCGGCGGGATATTTACATGAATTCAAGGTGAAATAATAGACTGATCATAACCAATTTGGTTTATAACGTGAACACTTGAAATTCAATTAATAATCAATAATTTTAAAATGCTTTTATAATAATACTCTATATATAATTGTAGTAATCTCGTAATCATCCAGTAATTTTTATTAAAAAATAACGATATTTTTTAATATAAATGATAATATATAAATAATAATATTATTAATTTTCTCTTTGAACTTTTATTTTTCTCACAATGTGAGAAAATCACAGATTTTCTTCTCGCGGCGAGAATCTGCAAGCACCTGCAAATTCCAATTTATGTGTATTTCAAATGCGCTTGCAGGTGTTTGATACCCCTGCCTAAAATCTGTTGTCGTCATCTTCATATAAAAGTATAGGCGTCGAACCACTGCAAGCATTTGCAAATTTCAAAGCACAGCTAAAAGCTGATAATTGATACCATTTTTCGCTTTAAAAAGCTCTTTTAAAAGTTCAATATATGAAATCGCCTTAAATCCAAAAACAGTTCCACTCTTAATTGGTTGTGATATTAGCTATTTATAAATAACAACAATAAATTTTACCATAACAAATACACAAACCATTACTTCATTTGTATAATAAAAATATGTAAATTAAAAAAAAATAAACTTTTTAAAATAATACATAAATAAATAATATAAATTGATGAAATAAAATTTGCCTATTTTCTTTTATTGGAAAATAGTATTTTTATTGTGTTATTATTTTGGACCCATTTGATTTTTATGTAAATTATATAGTTGTGTACTGTACTTACAGTGAAATTTTGCTTTCAAAAATTTTTAAAATAATTGGCGGCAAACGTTGTACTCATAGTACCCGTAATTTAATGGTAAAAATACTTTGAGAAGGTAAAAAAACATACTGATTTATGCAAAAATGTTGTGGAATTAGGGTATTCACTAGAATATTGTTTGTCCAATTAATCGACAAATTAAATTCAAATAATTAATTGTCCGATTAAATTAAAATCAAAATTTTCGAGTAAAAATTTATTCGAGTAAATTATGACGATTAATTTAATAATTCGATTTTAAAGATTTCCCATCTTTACTTCTTTTCTGGCATGAATATATCAGAGCTGTCCGATTAAATTTGACGATAAAATCATATCGTTTTTGATCATATCGTTTTTCGCTTTAAGCTCTGCTAAATAATATTCAATATATGAATTCGCTTTAAAATACTTTCTTCGTTGAACATAAAAGAAAAAAATTATGATTTTTTTTATAAGTCGCGTATTATTTTTTTATAGGAGTTCGTTTAAATATGTCAACAATCAAAACATTCGGCTGGTAAAAAAAAGATCGAGTGAGTTGTGAAGAGAGGAAGGAGGGAAAAACAATGAAAAAAGGAAAAAACAACGAAAGAAAACAGAGATAGTAAGTAAATATTATTTATATAGAAAAAAAGTTTAAACAAATTCAACTCTGTGACACGGGACCGCGTGTTCACAACAGCATGTTGCCTGCCGCCCGTCGCCTCGTGTCGAGTAAGTACTAGGGTTTATCAAATCGACTTTCGAATAATCGAACAATCGACTTTTTGCTGTAAAAAGTCAAAAAGTCGATGATTTGAAAATTGTCGATAAATCGACTTTCTTGATGCCAAAAGTCGAAAAGTCGAACAAAGTCGAAAATAGTCGGAAAAAGTTGAAAATAGTTGAAAAGTCGATTATTTCAAAATTATAAAAGTCGAAAAATCGACTATTTAATAATTGAAAAAGTCGAAAAGTCGAAAAATCGACTATTTCAAAATTAAAAAAAATCGAAAAGTCGACTTTATGTTGAAACTATAAAACCCTATCGAAAAGTCGGAAAAAGTAGAAAATAGTCGGAAAGTAGAAAAATGTTAAAAAAAAATTATCCAATTTAAAATGAATAGTTTCTTATCAGCTTTTATTTATATACCATTAAACGGTGTAGTTAATACATATTTTTGTGTGTAACTAGCACTCTCATTGGATAGATTTGTTTGTTAATCAATCAATATATTTGTTTGCGTTGTATTTATTTTTATTTTTAAAGTTTTTATTAGACAATTAACAAAAAATATTCAATAGTCAAAAAAAGACGAAAATAGTCGGAAAAAGTTATAAATAGTTGAAAAGTCGAAAATAGTCGGAAAAAGTCGAAAATAGTCGGAAAAAGTCGAAAAGTCGATTATTTCAAAATTAAAAAAAGTCGAAAAGTCGAAAAGTCGAAAAATCGACTATTTAATAATTGAAAAAGTCGAAAAGTCGAAAAATCAACTATTTAAAAATTAAAAAAAGTCGAAAAATCGAAAAGTCGACTTTTTGTTGAAACTATAAAACCCTAGTAAGTACTCTTTCTTATTTATGATATTAGATTTTTTTTATATCAAAATTTAATTGAAAAATAATATAGCAGGTAAGTAAGAAAACCACCTCATTCTAGCCCTATCGCAAAAAAATCGAAAAGTCGAATTCAACTTTCTAATAAAAATAATTTTTATTTGAAAGGAATAGATAGAAAGAAGATGATTGATTATAAATTAATAATTATACAGTATAAACTCCGGATCCGGATTATTCGGTAATCCGGACGGCACTTCCCAATTCATTACATACTCTATAATCCGGATTAGTTGTAACTTTGTAATCCGGATTAAATATAAAAACACATTTTCTATTTCAATTTTAGCACAGTTTAAAAAATATTATAAGAATTATGATGTAAAGTTAATTAGAAATAATTGAATTACGTAATTTTCAGTTAAGTATTTTTACCAATTTTTTTTCATTAAATGAGTACAAGGAAGTTTGTTGGCCTTCGAGAATTTTGCGTCTCATATCGCATTGTTGTTAATATGAAATACCTCACATCGGCGTCTTTTATATTAAACCACATGCATTCGTTTTTTATAAACTTGAATTGAAGTTAGGACATTGGTGATAACCTAGTGGAAAATCTATAAAACTCATTTTACTGGAATTGACAACTGGTGGAGACCATAAAACTCAGGAGCTGAATTCGGGAATTATGGCTTTCTAAATGAAGGTATAGATCTGTGGGATAACCTGTCTAGCCATTAAATTGAGAGTTCGAAAAAAATTTATATAAAAATTCACGTGCTACTAAATATATTGAATTATTTATTACGTTGATCTGATTAGATAGATTTAAAAAATAAAAAATAAATCATCAAGTGTTAATTGTTTAAATTTTATTTAATAAACACTAATACACATAAATATTTAAACAAATAATAAAAAAAAAACTCATAAAAAATTAATAAAATGTATGACAAAAATTAAAACAAGAAAATAAAATGAAAAATACTCACTTTGAGGTTTTTTTGCGCCGTTCATATTTATGGCTGTATTTAGCATGTTTCCAATTTTTGTAAAACTTGACTGACGCATAAATGTGTTGTGACGTGGTGGTAGTGGCGGTGGTGAAGATGGTGGTGGTGGCTCCGGTTCCGGTACAGGACTCTGTCTGCCCCAACGACCCATTTTAAAGGTTTTTGAGGAAGAATTTGTTTTATTTGTATTGTTGGTGCTATTATTGCTACTACCACTGTCACTTGTGCTATTGTTGTTGTTATTATTAATAATGCTACTGCTGTCAATGATGTTGTTGTTATTTAAAGAATTTAAATTATTTTGGGACGCAATGTTGATAGATTCTAGAAGAAAAAAAAATAATTTTTTTTTTTTTAAGTTTTGTTGAGAAATAAAATTTTAAGAGCTTAGACTTAAATTGATTTGTAAATACTGTAGAACATTATAAAATCCATTAAAGAGAATATCTATCCATTAACTTATATTTGCTAATAGCTTAAGTTTTAATAGATTTATTTGATATTAATAATTTTTAGTTAGGTTTTTTATTGTTAATTAATTACCATTTTAATATTATGCATTAATGTTCGTTTGATTTTAACCAAAAAAAGATTATAAACAAATAAAGTGATAGTGTTTTTTCACAGAAAGACCCTATAGAACGAAAATCTGTCATGACTCATATATACTACCAAAAACCATTTTTTATAAAAAGAATTCTAATATTTTTGCAATTATAATTCAGATAATCTAACGAAATTTTCGACGATTGTTAAATGGGAACGTGTAAAAAAGTTTAAGATTTTTTTTTAAAAAATCCCACAATTTTCAAAAAACCAGCGAAGATCCCAAAAATGGATTTTTTTCGTTTAATTTTGCCCATAAAGTCCACATTTGTTGTAAGTCCGTACGTAAAACATGCTTGCAAACAAACTATTTATTGGAGTTTCCAAAACTGCATTCTGTTTGTAGATTCATTCTTTGGGATTTTAGACCATATACTGTAATGTCAAAATTTTGACTTAAATTTTGCAAAATTAAGATACTTGAAATTTCAAATGTAAGTAACTTGAAAACTATAAGAGATAAATTGCACATGCAGGCATGTTTTCCCAAAAGCCTTATCGGGAGAAGATGTACAAATATTTTAAATAAGTTTAGACAAAAATTTGGTAAGCGCACAGTAGGAAATTTTTGTTCATAGGTTGTTCATATCCTTAATAATAAATGAGCAAAATGTTGCCCCAATAATTTTGAGAATATTTTTCATGCAAATTATTTGATATAATAACCAACTAACTAAATTTTAATAGCCTTTGATTAAAACTATGAAAACACAATTTGAGGTTAAAATGTAATTTAATATGCAAGCTTTATTGTAAATAAAATTTAAAAACTTTTCCACAGTGAAGCGGTTAAACATTTTTTACACAATATGTCCCCTATGGGGGTCTGCATTAAAATTGTACATACGCCCATGTCAAATTTTATATAAATTCAACCAGCATAATAAAAGTTACATATTTATTTCCAAAAATATTTGATTCTGGCCCACTGTACATTGGAAGATTATCTAGATTAATAAATTTGTAATTTTCCTTCAAAAACAAATCCCCAAGTGTTGTAAAATCTACTTATGAAGATCCAAGCGTTCCCATTTAGTACAAAAATAATTTCTCGAACCGTGAGTATAACTCCAAATAATATATGTATATAACATTTCATTTTCTCACTTATATTATTAAAAAAGCAATAATACACATGCTTTATGTAGGAATTAACGTAAATCAGAGAAAACATTGATTATTTGTAGTTATTATTAATATTTTTTGATTATTTACATTTGATATGATATTTGTATCTTATAAAAATTGAATGCTCTGCTTTTAAATTTCACACTTTTTGTTTATTATGCAAACAAACATACTTACACACATACACATGAACTAACCGTGACCAACCGCAAATAATTTATTAGCAAATGGAAAATTTGTAGCAAAATTCTTTAAAATAAAATGTTAAATATTATCTATACATTTGTATCTGTAATAATCACTGCTTATTAGGATGGCACAATTTTATATTTCTAGAAATGTTTATTTTTTCGCGACCCACTATATATGTTATTACCATGGAAATCAGAATATGCTCTAAAAAATGGTTTTTATGGCCATTAAATATACAGTAAAAAACTAAGAAAACAAAAACTGAAATTGGCCAACCGTGTCGAAATTTGATTCCCCATTTTTTATTGTATCTTATAAAAACGTTACTGATCTTCTATTTTCTTACTCATCTAATTCTAGACACTATTATTAGTTCAGAAATTATCAAAATTATCATATTGATCCCTGACCGCCAAAATATCATAACCGACATTTTCGAAATTAGAGTCATGAAGAAAATCTATAGTTTAGAATCATTTAGATCATCTGTCAAAAATTTCATCGACGTATCAAGTGTCATTTCAGGTTTTTCATATTGTTGTTACAACAATAACTTCAATCATAATCTTGTTTCTACAAGACACGATTCTCGACGACAAAATGGTATCCATTAAAGTTAATTTTAAAATTTAATTATTTTTATTTTTTTTTTTTTTTTTGTTTTCTTTTTTTAATAAAATCAAATTTGAAAAACAGTTTATAATGTCAAAATATGCTCTAAAAATAACAAAATATGGTATAAATATGCACTAAAAATAGTCAAATGCAAAAATATGCCTTTAAGGGAAAAATATGCAAAAATATGCACTAACATATCGATGCCAAAATGATTTATTTGTTCTGAAACGGATAAATATTTTATCGATGGCTTCGTTAAAAGTCCAGGAAAAAGTATGCAATTGCATATTTGTGGTTTCCCTGATTATTACTTTTCAATATTACAAATGTCAGAATTATTATATGTATATGAATATCTAGACGTTAATGCAAATATTTTTCCACATTTCTTGAGAATTTTCTCACCAAATTAAATCGATTAAACTTTTTTATTCTACAAATCGAGTTTCTACAATAATAAAATTATTTTATTATATCGAACTTCTATATAAGTAAGTAGTTGCAACGAACCCCTGCACATAGGTCCGAAGGCACAGTTTTTTTTGGCGAAACTTAACTGGCGCAACAAAAATTTTTTACTGCACTGTAATTGTAAACACTTCAATAAAGCAAAAATTTAATTTCATTTTTTTTTAATAATTTCACTTTAGCCAGCAATGAAGCAGACGCTAACAAAATTTGTTGCTTAAATAAATATATTTTTTTAACACGTTTAAGTTAACTTTTTAAAATGGTTGTTATTAGGGACACAATACCATTATCCCAGCTGGAAACAATAAACCAAAATTAGAATGATTTGTTAGACGTCCGATTCATCGATAGTATTTTTCCAAAACTTGCCAATTCGAATAAAAAAAGTTTCTACAGAAATTTTTTGTTTTAAAAATACATAATTTTTTAAACAATAAATTTCTGTATTTTGTATAATTTGGCTAAAAGGTTACTCGAAAAATTAAATTATGCCGATATATTTTAAAAGAAGTCGAAAAACAAAGCAATATTAGCTATTAAATTAATTAAAATTAAAAATAATTATTGTCCTCATTATTATTTTTTGGTCACAAAAGGGTTAAGAAAAAAAAACCTTAAATATACCTATTAGAAATTGATAGAAATACAATTGTCAATGCGAAAAATGTATGTACATAGTTTTGGCCAAAAAAAAAAAAAAATAGTCGGTTGGACCTATGTGCCCTGCTTGGGATCTGTTAGATTAAATATTAAAAGAACGAAAGATAATTTAAAGGTTTATCGTTTTTCCTTTTTAAATTTTTAGTTTAAATTCCTACAGAAGAATTCAATTACAATTAAATCGAATTTTGATAGATTTTTTGGACCCTTCTAATGTGTAGTGTAATTGTATTTGTTTTAGTGTCTCTTTATCTTTCGTTAGTTAACTTGATTACACACCTTCATATGTCTACAAATATTTATGTGTTTTTAGGTACCATCATGTTCTGAGATTACTAAACAATTGACAGAATTACGAATTTATTTTTTGCTTATTAGGGTAGGCCTTAGTAAAAACAGAACCAGAATGCCCGATTTTATGCATTACATACAATAAGCTTTAAAATTATGTGATAAAGCTGTAATATATAATTTTATTTTAGAATCTTTACAAAATAAATAAAAGACTTTATTCCACAAATTTCTACCAACAATTCGCTTTAACAATTTTTGAAATTTATTATACATAGTTCATAACAAATTTTAACTGCTAATTAATTGTACAAATAAATTTGAATCTAGAAACGACGTTTTATTTAACTAAATAATTTAGATAAACTTTAGTAATATTCAAAAACATCTGGTTTTATTAAAGAAAAAAAAAATATATATATATATATATTAAAAATATTTATTTGTATTATTTATTATTTATTCCTTAAACAAATTCAGTATTAACTTAATTATTTATGTATTTTACTTAACGGATAATTAACAAAACATGGTTTAAAGGTATAAAAAATGATCCAAGGTTAAAGAGTTGAAATTGTACAGCATTATTAAAAAAAATGCACAATAAAAGTTTAGTTTATATGATCCGATTTTTTTTTCAGTACTTGTTTAAACTTTATTAAAGTTTAAATAATAAATTAGAAAAAAGTCTTAAAAGTTTTATCAGATTTCACTAATTACTATAAAAGGATTACATTTTTTTATACTGATATTAAAAAGAAAATACTACTATCAAATTAAAATTACTATCTACACTTTCTCCATAAAATATTAACGTGTACGTTTCTATTGTCTTCCCTTAATGCTTTAAAACTAACAAGGTTAATTCGAACATAAATGTTTAAGTAGAATAAAAAAAACTATTTAATATTATTTTCAGTCTACATTTCAAATAGGGTGAAATTGTATAACATGAAAAAATGCAAGGAATAAATTTTAGTTTTTTCTTGGAAATCATCCCCATTAAATGTTGCACCCACAAACACACTCAAAAAAAAAAAAAAAAGCGTCAATGACATTGTGAATTCTTTTTATGAAATTAAATTTTCTTACTCTTTTTCTTATTCTAGAAAAAAATGTAGATACATACATACATAATATGTATGTAAGTCCATAAAAACAAGCAATGAAATATAAGCCAATTAATTTCAAAATTTTTTATATATTTTCGTTTCGTTTAATGTCTTAAACTTATCGACTTTTTATGTCAAACAATCAGTAGTAACACCTTGAGGTTGTAGGTACTCAAGGTGTTGCTGCTGGTGTCTTCGTACTAAATGTTTGATTATTGTCTAGGTATGTTGCTAGACAGATTTGAATAATAGTGGATAATTTAAGTTTGAATTAGTTTTCAGAATAAAAACTTTATTTTTAAAAATTAGATTGATGTAAGAAAAGGCGAAATAGTGAGTTGGTTCTTTAATATACATTTATGGATCTTTTTGCGTTACCTTTGAGACGGGAGGCTTGTGAGAGTTAATCTACATATATAAAAAAATAAAAATGTTATAATTTTTCCAAAAATTAACAAAAATCTTAAACAATTTCTTTAAAATATAGCTTCTTATATTAGTTTTATATGCTGAAAATGTTGAACCCTTTTATGTACTTTTATACCAAGTATGAAGGACTTTTTGACCATGAGTTTAAAAACTCCCCATTTGAAATTTTACAATTTTATTAAATTTACGGATTTTTGCAACCCCATAAGATCATAGCAGAAAACTGTCCAGAACTCTGTACATTTTAAAGTCATTGTCGAAGAACAAGGAAAAATTTTGACTTTTAACGATTAAACGCTTTCCAACTTAAAGGTAAATTAAAAGGTATATCTTTTTATGTACTGAATAATTTTAAAATTATGACACTTTAAACAGTTCCGGTCGAAATCCAATGTTGTATATGCACCAAAAACAGGTTATTAGTCGATCGGAATACCATCTACAAGAATTTGGGCCTCAGAGTAAATTTTGATTTCCCAGTAATGAACTTTTAGTTCGTAGGTAAATATCTCAAAAAATTATCTTTTTAAAAATTAAAAAAAAAATATATATATATCGACAATTTTATGAAAGAACAAAAGGTCATTTTTTCTTGATGGCTTTCAATTTCTATAAAAATTTTTATAAACAAACTCCATTAAGCCTTTTATCAATTTCAGTTTCGCGAAATTGCGAAGACTCATGATTTTATTTCGCATTTTCTCTTCCTCAAAAACCAAACAAACATTGATTTCCACAAATCCTTCCCAGAAATATTGTTGTTTAAAGTTATATACTTTTGAGATTTTTTAGTTTTGTTAATTTTTTTTTTTTTTGATACTATAAATCGCGAACCATCACGGAAATCAAGCTAAAACTCGCCATTTTCGTTATCAGCGCCAATGTTATCATTCTTGCCAATTTTTATTAAATTCGGATAATTATTGGAATCTGGGCACTATCTAACTCATTCAAAAGTGACTTTTCGTTTTGAGTAAAATATTATTATTTTTTTAATTTAAATTTGAAATTATTCCAAGATGATTTCCCTAAAGTACTTTAAATAATTAAATCATCATTAGCGTTCAAATTCAAATTGGAAGGATGCACAGTGGACCAAATACCAAAAATGTTGGTAATAAATCTGTATCTCATAAACACCGTTGCTTATCTCGTATTATTACAGGGTGACTACAAGATGTCTACAACTCTCACTTTCATTACATTTCGAAAAATAGTATTTATTACCCGGTAGCTTATCTCGTTTTATTACAGGGTGACTACAAGATGTCCTACTCTACAACTCCCCCTTTCATTTCAGTTCGAAAATTAGTTTTATTTTGCAATGAATTAATATTTTTCTTATATTACTTATATAGATAATTTAATTCTGAAATGCTTTCTTTCTACTTTCGATTTTATACTTCTTGATTCCCAGAAATAATGTTCTGTTTAACATCATCATTGCACAACAGTTTCCTTATTAGAACAATATCAATCATTAAACTTAAAACATCAATTAAAATTCTTTTAAATTTATTTTTTTGCACACACAACTTCATGATTTTCTAATTAAACTTTTTGAGTTTTGAAGAAGACAGGTAGATTTAGAAGTAAAGAATGCGTGCGTACAGTGGAATTTATATTTTAATAATAAAAATAATTACACAAAATTTAAAAAATTGTCCACTTATTGTACAGTTAATAATACAAAATGCTTCGAGATATACAACATATTACTTTCATATTTACTAAATACTAATTATTGAAGTACTATTAGGTAATGCTGCGAGTGGCGAATAAGGCTACATTGTAATGCATACAGGAAGCTGTTAATTTTAAAAATAAAGCTAAGTTTTTGTTGGGTGCATTGCATAGAAATAGTTCAGCGACTATTTTTTATAACCCGATAAGTAATTACTTATTTATGATCAGATTTTTTGAAAAACTACTTTTTATTGATTATAAAATCCACGTTAAAAAAAAAGGTTTTTACATAGGCGATTGTTATCAATGATTTTGATTGTATTTTAAATTTTGTCCCGAGTTTTTATAAATGTACATAATTTTCCTTGCTTACTTTACCCACTGTCCAAGGTTGTTTTATTTTTTTTACAATTAAAACATATGTGAACTCTGCCAAATGAGATTCTAATTAGACAAAATAATTTGTTTCGAAATGAATGCACACCCTACTTTATAGCCAAGAGAAATATTTTTATGAATAAATTAAATTCACTTTTTATATACAAAAATAGTAATGAATATGTTCTTAAAATAAATACACATTTTGTGTATATAAATATAAAAAATTATTTAAATTATTATATACATACGTATATTTAAATTGTCAAAATTTGTTTGTGCAACCATTAATACAAGCAATTGCCAGTGAAAAATAAAATAATCAAGGTTATTAGCCCAATAGCAAATGACCTTAATTTGTTGCTGCTTATGTATCTTATATAGCCAAAAACGTTATTTTTAAGTATAAAGTAAACGTTTTCAAAACTCTTTACCACCAACCATTATTATTATCTAATTTTAACAAAACTTTATAGGAAAGAGTCTGAGTATAAGGCAGCCAGTCAAGCACGTGTGATAGCATCGATAGAATTGTTGGCTAAAATAGATTGGCACGTTAAACATTGTATTTTGCACGAGATCCAATTTTACTTGTAAAAAAAAAACAACACAAAGTAACAAATACAAACATGAATCAATATAGAAAACAGATTTTCTTTGGCAATAGAATCTACACCTTCACAAGTGTATAAAACACAGATACAAATTTTACCTGCCAACATTTTCTATCCAAAATTATCTAAAGAGTAACCTCAAGTTGTTTAAATTAGCAGAATATGATATCATTTTCTTATCCAAGAAGTGTTACCGTTCGGGAAGAAGTGTGCAGCAGTTCTTATACTTTTTTTATGATACTATTGAGTGCTTTATTTGGGTGTCGAATTAGAGTCAATTTTAGTGGTAAATTTGGACACTTTTTTTGTTTATTCAAATTTTCACAAAATAGTAAAAAAATATGTATAATTTTCCTATGTCATCGTTCGGGAAGAAATGTGCCACAGTTCTAATACTTTTTGGACGACACTATTTAGTGTATTTTTTGGGCATCGAAATGGTATCATATAGGAGGGAAGTAAAACTAAAAATCTTTGCCTCACTTTATTACTTTCTAAATTTATTTCCATTTTGCGAAAATTTCTTTAAATTTTTATTTGTTTTTTTATTCAGCTTTTAATTTAAACTTCTATTATATGGCTTTCAAAGTAAGACGTCAACTAAATACCACAATTTTTTCACATTTTTCGAAAAATCGAAATTAATGTTATTTGTTTTTGTAAAATTGTTTAAAATCAGAAAAATAATGTTTAAAGAACACAAACGGGAAACAGTTTTTGCTAACTTTATATATATCCAAAAACTATATTTTAAGTGATTTTTTCGACATTTTAGTTAGTAACAGAATGCTTTATAAATAGATCAAAAATAGGAATTAATGTTATTTGTTTTTGTAAATTGGTTTACTATCCAGAAAATAACAACTTGAGAGCACTAATGGGAGACAGTTTTTGGTAACATTATTTTTACCCAAAAACTAACTTTTAAGTGACTTTTTCGATTTTTAGCTAGTACGAAAAATGTATAATAAATAGATCAAAAGACGAAATTAATGTAATTTGTTTTTGTAAATTTGTTTACTATCCAGAAAATAACAACTTGAGAGCACTAATGGAAGACAGTTTTTGATAACATTATATATATCCAAAAACTAACCTTTTAAGTGACTTTTTCGACATTTAGTTAGTATGAAAAATGTATAATAAATATATCAAAAATCGAAATTAATGTAATTTGTTTTTGTAAATTTAATTACTATCTAGAAAACAACATCTTGAGAGCACTAAAAGGAGTCATTTTTCTGATAGTGGATAAAACTATCACCCAATTGCTGGCAGGGCTACGATCAATTGTATGAATTTACTAATACACAGAACATATATGTGTTTAAATTTAGTAACACATTTAAACATACCTTTATTTAATTTACTCTATAGTACATATATATCGTTACATGTTTACATCATAGGTCTCCCAACAAATGTGTTGAAAATAAATGACACTGTGGCTTATTGCTCTGTCATTTGTGAACAGAAATTGTAATTTGAAATTTAACAGTTTATATTGATCTATTTTAAAGAGTATGTAGTTAAAAAATTTACGTGAAGATAAATATGTCTATTTAATAATTTTTTAAAAAATATCGCATGCGATAAAAAGTTTTGAAAAAAAAAAAAATTGAAATTTAAATTTTAAATTTCATTATTGCAAAAATAAAACCATTATTAAATATCTTTAGAAATGATAAATGTTCCACACAGTAAAAATTTATTTACTCTGAAAAATCTCGACAATGCGATCATATCCATATTCGAAGAAAAATTAACCTAGTGAATTATCCTATTAAACCCTGCCATTGGTTTTTCCAAATTGCATTTGTGAAAATTTTAATAAATTTTTTAAAGTATGAAAAATATCATATATGAGTTCTTTGAAAAATATGGACATTATAGTCAATATCCTATCCCAAGAAATAAGATCTCGCATTCGTATACGAACGAATTCTTATACGAATGTGCGAATTTTTTTTTTTCTAATGATGACATGAGAACGAGCGATTATTTGAAAGCAACCTAATGAAAAAAGGTAACTTGAACATTTTTTTATATTTATTCAGTGTTGTAAAACACATTTATTAAAGTTTTGCACAACATTGGAAAAAGATCTCGATTCGTTTGCTATCGAATAATGTCATTAGAAAAATAAGTACTACCGAAATTATTTTCTTTTCGAAGTTTATTTCAATAACGAGTGCGAGAATTACCCTCAGATTCGTGTTTAGCAAATCAAATTCCGTTTAGTCCACATATTTTTTTTTTTATACCCACCATCCATTCAGGGTATATGTATTGAGTTTGTCTTTCCGTGTATAATATATCGAAATAATCGTGCTCAAATATTTATCTTACGTAAGGTTTGTTATTGAAAGTGGGTAAAATCGGTTCATAAAAAAAAAATTATATGAGCAAAATACTAGAAACACAGGATGCCCGTTGTAATTCTAGTTTATACTTTTTCGCCGATATCTCTTACAAAAAAGCATGTATGCCAACGATAGTACATATAGTTCAAGGATCAATGTTAACTCGTGATATAAAAGGGGACGCAATTCGCCTCTCACAGCCCACCTCCAATATAAGGTGGAATTTTAAAATTGGATAAAATAAAAAGTTGCGGGTGGTGGGTATAAAAACTTGCACAAGCCGAATATAACATTCTTTTTTTTTTTTTTTTGATAGAGGAACATTTTTTCTTGTCGACTATTATTGCCTTTGTAAAATTTGAGATAGATAGGTAATTTTCATCATACTTATAAATTTTTGCGCACTCATGCCACAGTGTATTAAAAATCTAAAATAAGTCTACATACATACTTACATTGACCTAAGTATGTGCATAAGTTTGTTTTTAGCTGTTTGTATGTAGACTGTCGACAACATCTGCTAATTCACTATAAGGTTGATGATTATTTTTAAGTTTTGTATTCCAACGTGCTTTCATTCGACAGTTTTCTTCATCAAATTGTTTATTTACTTTTTTTTTTTTTTTGCATATGAGAAAAATCTTCTTAAATATCTGGTTTAATTTTATGTGCGGTGGTGGATTATTTGTTTGTTTTACATGAAAAATTATATGGTTGTTTAATTAATCCCTGTAGATGTGATGACTTTCCCTCAACAAGATATTTTATTAGTTATATGGAATATAGTTCTAAAACAAGTCAATTATTCTAATCTAGACTGTCTAGTAGTTAATCTTTTAAACAGGCATTAGCAAAGAATACTCTTAAAAGAGGGAATATATCAAAACTGTTGGGCCATAGTAGATATATATTTATATGTATGGGCTTGTTTATGCACATTTGAATGAAAAGGTATACTGACTCCGATTTGTTTATTACAAAACAGTATCCACATATGAATATTTTTAGACTGATAACAAAATTAAGCATATCCTAAACTAGATCACACAAACAAACACACCAATTTATGTAAGTATGTGTATATATACGTGAGAGTGTCCGGAGAAAACACGTTTTTATTGAAGGAAACCCCCCTCAAAGGATATGTATTGATGAGCCGAATGTAGGAAAAGTATTGAAAAAATTTTCATTTCATTTTCATCATTTTTAGTGCGTTTGAAAATCTCAATTCTGGTACATTCCTTTTAAAAAAGTTCTAAATTATAGTTTTGATCTTTTTATTAATAAAATATTACACAATTTTTCCCGTGAGATTTTCTTCTGCGAGTGTTTTTTTTATATTCTAGTGAACGAAATTTTTAAATACTTTAAAATCGACCATAATTTTCAATATTTTAAACATAAAAGGAAATAGTGAAATTTTTATCCATTTTGCATTTTAAAACAAAACTTTTAAACACTTTTTGGACAAAGTTTCCAGCGTGATTTTTTATCGCTGGTAAGATAAATTTTTTTTCAAGGGGACACTCTAATATACTTTAATTAGAATTGTATAGATGTAAACAGTGTATGTAATTAGTTCCATATGTTATTTGCAACAAAGATTTGAATGAATGTCCAATTGGAAATTTATTATAACCTGCTTATATGCTCTGAATTTCGTATACTTTTTTAAAAACGTATTATACGCTTCATATCCATCTTAATACATAGACTTTATTTGTGTCATATTTTCAACAGACACATTACTATAAACATACAAAAACAAAGTATAATAAAAACAACAATTTCACTGGTTCCTGTTGACAGATATTCTTATAATATATGTGTTTTGATAGTGTGTAAATACACTGTCATTTAATTGAAGAGATTTGGAAAACGAATGTATCTTTAAAACTTTGTGATAAAAATTACAAAATTTAGTAAATATGAGGAACATATACATATATTGAAAAAAGTATAATTATTCAAGGTTCTTCATTTAATGTCATGATTCTCAAAATTCTCACTTTCACATAATTTTAGAAAAATTTAAGTTTTTTGAAAATTTAGAACTTTGTTTACTTACGAATATTTTATTTTTAAAAAAAGTATTTTAATCGAAGTACACAGAAAACAATATTTTCTAAAAAAAAATCAATTGAAATATTAAAAAGAATTTTAAAATGATTTTAATTATTTTTATAATTAAATAAATTACTTAGAATCGTAGCATTCTAACAAATTAAATTAAAATTTTACATAGAACAATCCGAAAATTAATTTCAATTACGAATAATACTTACATATTCAATTATTTTATTAATTGAAATTTAACCTATTAAAAAGTTGTATATTCAATTAATTAAATTATCACTTATTTTTATTTATATGTGATTAATTTATTAATTGATACAATAAGAATAATAAACGAAACACAAATGGCATTATTTTTATTTTTAGTAAAAAATTTAATCACTTGAATAATTGAGAGAATTACAAAAGTAAATGGAAATGGCACTAATATTTATCTTATATAAGGTTTGTTTGGTATTGAAAATGGGCAAAATCGGTTAATAAACAAAAAAGTTATGGGTTAAAAACTAGAAACACAGGGTGTCCGTGAAATACTTTTCTGCTGATATTTCTTCAATAAAATCACGTACGCCAACAAAATTTTGTACGTATACTTAGTGGATTGACATAAACTCGGAAACCAAAAATGGGCGTGGTCCGCCCACCTCCCATATATGGTGAAAATCAACGAAATTGTGTTCACATAGTTCAAGGATCAATGTAAACTCGGAAACAAAAAATGGTCGTGGTCCGCCCACTTTACTGCCTATTTTGATGGTGGGTATATAGATTCGGCCGGGCCGAATATATTCGCGCTTGTTTTTATTAATATATTCACCCTTATTACGAGTGTTATTGTCATTACGAAAACCAAATTTCGTATTATGATTGTCGTAAACAAAAAAAAAAAAAAAACAAAAAAACATAATATTAATATTGATTTTGTCATTTTAAATGACTGCCTCGCTCACATCACGCTCACTTCGGAAAAGAATATAAGCCTATACTTGAGACATCATTGCACCCAAACTACCCCTACTACATCCCTATAAACATACAACTTGGTGCGGAGACAGTGTTTCTTATTAGTAATGATATGAGCTATGATACACAGAGAAAACAGATTCATTATGGCAACCGAATTTTTTGCCAAACGATTTTGGTCAGTTGCACGTACTATATCAGAATCGACTTCAGTGATCGAATATATCGTTTATTATAGCAACTTATTGGAAACTACAAACTAAATATTGGTCAATATAACATATTATTTAGTACAATATAGTAGCTACAACTATTTTATAAAGGCAATTCGGGGAGAACAACTAAAAGTAGTTTGTTGCCAATGGAATCCTGCCGGTTCTATGCACTACATAGAATTCGATTGTAAATATTGAAATTATTGGTATTATGGTTTTAAAATGTATGTTGGCGAAAAGAAATTAATATATGTCAGAGCCATTAATTTAAAAAAATTACGCTTTTTGCGATTTATTTTTAGCACTTATTTATAAAAAAAACCTCATATATAATATTGAATAAATTAACTAAAATATGATTTTCTCAGTTTCCATTTGTGAAGGTTTTTGACATTTATCTTGTGAATATTGTCATTGTCCATTGAGAGCATGGTTTCCACTTTGTATGGTGGGGCTACAATTAAGACAAATGTTTATAATATTGCATTTAATGTAAATTAACTATTTCACTTTTCTGAGTTTGTTTAACATTAGTGCCATGTCCAGATCTTGTTGTTGATTATTTCTTTCTTGTTTAAAGATTTTTTGTTGAGAAGTAAAAATTTTAAAATATTTTCACAAATTTTATTACAATTAATTTATTTTTGAAATGTCAACATTTACACTACTGAAAATATCGATTGCAAGCACCGAATTTAGTTTTCTTCTATTATAACGGAATATTTATTTCCTTTTATAAATATAATGGTTGCATACTACAATTCATAGTTCTAAAATTCAGTTGTGTGGATCAAATTTGTTAAATGAATTTCATAAAGATTCGTATTGGTTTGGCTGAATAAATTTTCTTTTGTAATAATAATAACTTAATTACAATTAAAGTTAAAATGTTTTAAGCACGAAAAACTTCTTAGGTTTATACTTTTTTAATATACGTAATAAAATAGCGGTTATTTTTACAAAAATTTTATTATTGTAACCATTTTCCAACAAATTTTTTTCCTGTGTGTAGGACTTCTTTATATGAAACACCCACATTTTACGCCTACTTTAAAAAAAAATTTTTAAAGTAGGCGTATATCCTTATATATACTATAAAAATTAAGTGTAAGTTTGTTTGTTTGTTTGTGCGTCAATCATATATAAACGGCTAAACCGATTTCTATGAAATTTGACACACAGAAAGTACCAGTGCCAGTGGTGGTTATAGGTTAAGTTATATCTCGGTTGGATGTCACTCCTAAATTTTACGCCCACTATTTTAAAACTCTAAAAAATGTTCACAGCATCATCCTGTATGTCTCTAAACTCAAATGTGATATTTTATTTTTCGATCGGAGCAGGGAGAGTTGTGCTTACCATACAAAGTAAATATTCTTTATGGTATATCTAAAGAACTAATATAGTGAAAGTCATTAAACTTCGTGTGAACATCTAGCATTGTTAAAATGGAAATAGCGCGGATAGGTCCAGGGCGAGAGAAATAGCCCCTATACAAAGAAAATATTAATTTTCTCATATGTAAAGGAGTATTACAGTAAAAGCCTGTTAAGTTCATATTAAATCGAATAGGGCAGATATTTCGAAGGGAAGTAGTAAATATTTGCTATCGGTAGCGAAGCGCACCGGGAAAAGTTAGTAAGTACATTTAGCATGAAATATGACTAAATAAAATCAAAATTTCTAATATACTAAATTTGGCTTCCTTTTAACTGGAGAACGCTTTGAATTTAATTGCAATATAAATTTAATTCAATATTAGACAATGGATTCATGTTTAAACATACATATATTTATATGTACATTTGATTTTGAATTGGATAGCAACAAAAAATGTAATTGGGTAATAACTGCAATTATAATAAAATTAAACTATTTTTACAAAAATTCATACATATAACCCCTTCATATTGACCAAATTGCCCCTACTACAATATCAAAGAGCATATAATTTGTAATAGCCTATTGATTTTAGCATAAAGTCTATCAAAATCATACATTTTAAAGTCCATTAATAAAAAAAAAACACATTGTTATTAGGCAATTATTTAAACATAAATAAACAAACGGATATCACTCAATCATTATCTTACTATGTATTTCTAAATACCTGTTATCTCTGACGCCGCTATTATTTATCATTTTTTGTTTTTATAATACATAATTGTTATTATAATACCCTTTAGTAATTATTGTCAGTTAATTTGTTTTATATACGATATTTGTTATTATAAATTTAATAAATTCTAGTTTTTGTATTATTTGATTTCATACTTGTCTGTACGATAAAAAATGGGGGGGAAAATGATGATATATTATTTTGGGTGCTAAAAACACCTACACCTGTTTAGATCAAATGTTATCAGGTGTCTGCTTAATGCCATTCTCCATCATCAACATTAGCAGTAGAAGTAGTATTATCACTTTTATAAACAGTTACGTTGAAATTATCTATTTACATTGACATTATCATTTTTTATATTTTAGATCTTGACAATAATTTGTATTTTATCTAAATGGTGTTTTTTTATTTTGTCTGCATTTATTTGAATAGGGGTATGTAGGTTTGAGGGTATTATTTATTTTAGAATTTATAAGATTTCGGACAAATTTTGTTGATTTTGTTTAAGTTTATTTATAAAATTCTTTATGTAAATATTATTTTAATGTGATGGTTACATAAATGTTGTAATTTGTTTCTTAACTTCTAGTGTGACACTTAAAAAGATTTATCTTATTTTAAAATAATTATAAAAATTCGCCAAATAACATTTTTTTTTTTAATTTTGGAAACAGTTTAGAAATTGTTAAAACCTAAAATATTTAAAAATGTTTTGCTTATTTACATGTGTTAATTTCATTATAAACAGATGCTTTTAAATTAATTTCGAATTTTTCGAAAGTAATTTTGATACATAAGTTCCAAATTTATGTACACATTTTTACAATTCAATCATTTAAAATTTTCGAATAATAAATTTTTGAGACCTAATTTTATTGTAAACAAATGAATAATTTTTTTTTTTTTTTTTTTTTTTAACTAAAATATAACTAACATTTGATTTCGATATCATAAATGCAAATTGGAATCAAGTTCGAATTTTCGAAAATTTTTAAATGCGATAAAATTATGTATAAAAATCTAAATATAAGTTTGAACTTCAAACTTTGTTAGTTTTTGTAAAATTTCGAAAACTAAAAATTAAGTACGAATATTTTCAATAAAACAAACTGTTATATATAATTAATAGCATGTTTCTCTATGTCGAATGAAAATCTAAGCGAATGTTTCTCTATTTCCCTATCGCACATTGGTTCCAAAGCGCTTTTTTAATAATTCTGTAACTTCTGAACTGTTGGAGATATCTCACTAAAATTTCACATGGTCAGATCTGAGGTGTTTTGGTAGTGTTGGGTAGTGAGTACGCTTAATAATATTGCTGCAAGTATCATATAAATATATGAAGAAGAAATAAAAACGTAATTTTCGGTATATAAAAATGTTCAAAAATTTACATAAAATCTTATCTATTGAAAATCTCTATGAAATTTTCTTTAATAGAGCCTATTTACATTAGGGACTATCGCAGCATTTTTAATGCTTCAAAATCCCTTCTGCATTTACACATATAATTTTGTATTGTGGAATTTTTTCAAAAATATTTGACAAAAAACAACAAAACAGAAAAATTTAAAATAAATTTGCGACGACATATAACTTTTCTTACCCTGCCTACAGACGTAAAAGTTGGAGCGATTTTTTCCAAGGAAAATCCCCAATGTAAATAAGCTCATAATTTGGACTATTCGGAAAAAATGTATTAAAAGGTTATGTAGTTTATACTAATCTCTAAAATTAAAGTATTATTTTAATGGGGATTAATTAGCATTGCTTGAAACAACCCAGTTCGAATTTTTGAATATTGAAATATTTTAATTTTTTCACTTTAAATCTTAAAATTCAATTCGTAAATAATAATGTCGTCACATCAC
The DNA here is from genome assembly GCA_951394005.1 of Protophormia terraenovae. Classification (NCBI taxonomy): domain Eukaryota; kingdom Metazoa; phylum Arthropoda; class Insecta; order Diptera; family Calliphoridae; genus Protophormia; species Protophormia terraenovae. The sequence goes on from OX596073.1 coordinate 152,642,323, forward strand.
AACTGTTGCTTCTATGTTTTCTTTTTTTTAATTTTATTTATGAAATTACGAAATCAAATTTTTTAATATTTAATTTTCTTTTATGATTTGAAAATAAGAAGAAAAAAAACAGCAATGAATTGTTGTTGTTTATAAAACAAATATTAAACACATAAATAAAAAAATAGTACAAAATAAATATTTAGCAATACCGACAATATGTTGTTAACCTCAAAAACCACATATGAACATAGAGATAGATCAAAATACTAAACAACAACAACAATAACAAAAATTAAATTGAAAAAAGATTAGGCCGTGCCGAATCTTTGATACCCTTCACCATGTTACTTAATACCATATCTTACCCACAAATAATAAAATTTTCGCCTTAACGCCTAATTTTTTTTAACTACGAATATTTGAATACGAAAAAGAAAGTCATAGCAAGCTTTGATTTAAAAATATAAACAACAACAATTGAATAGTTATATATTTTTATTTTTGTATGTATGTATGTATGTATGTATGTATGTATGTATGTATGTATGTATGTATGTATGTATGTATGTATGTATGTATGCTTAATATAAACATTTTTCTGTGTATTTACTTATTAAATTTTTTTTTAGTTTTTGGTCCATAACTCTGTTGTTTATGAATTGGCTTTCTGTAAAAAATTTAAATTTTATAAAAATATTTATGACCAACCCGTTTAAAAGCGGAAGCCGTAGCTTATATAGGAGCTTCAAAAAGTCAATAAAACGCATTTTGGCCAATATCTGAAATATAGTGGACCGATTTTTTTTTCACAAAAAAAAAAAAAACTAAGAAAGGTTTTGAATTTTTCGTGCAAAAACGAAATCGCTATATTTTATAGGAGCCGAGAAAAGCCGACAGCAAACACGATTTTTTGGGAGTATCTTCGGTTTTTTTCCGATATCTCAGTTATTTATCAACCGATTTTGCTCATTTTTATTTGCGATTTTCTAAGGAATATTTCTAACAATTTGATATATAAAACATATATATCCGATAACTGGGGCTTTCTAAAAACTGATTTCAACAGACAGACGGACAAACGGTCAGACGGACAGACGGACATCTTTATATCGACTCCCCTATCAATAAGGATCCAGAATATATATACTTTTTGGGGTCTTAGACGAATATTGTAGAAATTACAAACGGAATGACAAACTTATATATACCCTTAACACCTGTGGTGAAGGGTATAAAAAACTAATAATAAATACAGCAAATAAAACAATAATAATAGTACCAATACATAAGATGGCAATGGAAAATATTGTACATTTTTATTTACAGACGACTATGAATTTATTTATTTTTATATGTACAAGTACTTACATGAAATTATTTAAGAAAAACAACAAGAATTCTACATACATAAATATATTTTATTAAATGTTAATAATAAATTTACATTTCTTGTAATTTTCCTTGTACTAAATTTCCCTTACTAAAGGTTGTTAGAGGGGTTTTGGGTTTAGTAATAGGAACATGCTTAATATCCGGTTATAATTGCAATTGTACTAATTAAACAGATTTCCTTATATAAAACTAACATAAAATCTTCCTTATTTATTACTATCAAATTTTAAATTCAATAAGTTGATATATTTCAAACCAGTTTTTCAATAGGGATATGAGGTTCCCTTATATTCAAATCTTGAATAAAATAAAATGGAACAATATTATTGATTGTGAGAGACATATTTTATGTTTACCCCAAAAATAATTTGGTTGTAAACAAAAATTTTATTACCACAACCATAATACATTTGAGTCATTCCATATAAAACCAACCAGCTAATTTTCTCACCTCTTCCGAATTTGATAATATTAAGAATAATATCATTATTCTTGTCAAAACTAAGACTAATTCAATCAGATAATTTCACCAAGTGGTTCGCGAAATATCGCGATTTGAAAGTGTAAAATAGCTAAAAATATGTACAAAGTTGTGTACACATAATTACAAATATCTTTTAACGTATTTATGATATAAGATGTATTGAGATGACATATAACATGACTTTTTTCACAACATCAAAATCGTCCATATCTCGCGATTTTTCATTCGCGGATAAATATCTCGAAAAATGGTCTTTTTAAAAATTTAAAAAAAATGTATGTTAATGGTGAAAATGTTTTCTATAACCATGGTAAGTGGCATTCTGGGACTCACAATATTTTACGAATTATTACAACAAATGTCATAATAAATACGAAATATTTATTTTAATTTGTATTGTTTTGTTTATAACAAAATAGTAAAATCGTAAATTTTTTCCAAAAATCATCCGAATTTAATGAAATTCGGCAAGAATATTAATATTGACGCAGGTAACGCAAATGCCGAGTTTAAGTTTGATTACCGCGATATTTCGCGATTTATAATATCTCAAAAATGAGAAAAATTGTGTTCTTAAAAATACGAATATCATTCAAAATATTTACGTTACAACGTTCATTGAAGTGAATACTTAAAAAAATGATACCTGGAACATGTTTTTATGTTGAATTTTATTGTGGTATTTTTAAATTCGTGAAAAATATATATATGTATATAGAGGATGGAACCATTCTGAATGCTCTCAGTAAGTATATATATCTAATCAAAAATATTTCTGGATTAGGAACAAATTTTGTATCATATCATACATACTTGAATATTTTAACAAGCGCGAATGTTATATTCGGCCCGGCCGAATCTATATACCCACCATCAACTTTTTAAAATTTTACGTTATATGGGAGGGGGCGGTAAAGTGGGCGGACCACTCCCATTTTTTGTTTCCGAGTTTACATTGGTCCTTGAACTATTTGAATACAATTTCGTTGATTTTCACCTTATATGGGAAGTGGGCGGTAAAGTAAGCGGACCACGCCCATTTTTGGTTTCCGAGTTTATATCGATCGCTGAACTATACGTACAAAATTTCGTTGTCGTACATGCTTTTGTTGAAGAAATATCAGCAGAAAAGTATAAAACGGTCACACTGTGTTTCTAGTTTTTAGCCCATAACTTTTTTCTTTATTCTTTTGCCCATTTTCAATCCCAAACAAACCTTATGTAAGACAAATATTTGTGTCAAATTTCGTCCCCCTACGTTGTCCCGTTCGAGCCCTATCCTGCTTTCAACAGACGGACAGACGGACATAGCTAGATCGACTCAGAATCTAACCAGGACCCAGAAAATATATAATTTGTGGGGTCTTAGATGTTTCCTTCGACATATTACACACGGAATGACAAAATCAATATACCCCCCATCTTTTTGATGGTGGGTATAAAAAGAAATATTTGACAAAATAACATCAAAATAATACAATATGATCTTCTAACTGTTAATTCGAAAGGTTCATCTCCTTTTTAATGTAAATTAGTAATTAATGATCCTCTAGCAGCTAAACCGAAACGGTTATATGTTTTTTTAATTTTTTTTTTTTTTTTTTCAATTTTAACTTAGAGCCTATATACATTGGGGATTATCGCAGGCTATTTTTATGATATTTTGTTTTCAAGTTGCTTCGAAATCCCTTCCATATTTACACATATAAATTTGTATTGTGAAATTTTTTAAAATATGTTTGACAAAAAACAACAATTCAGAAAAATTAAAAAGAAAATTGAAAAAATTTCTTGAAATTTTTAGCTTTACGACGACGTGCAACTTTTCTTACCCCGCTTGCTTCTCTATACCTCTTGCCTACAAACGTAAAAGTTGCAGCGATTTTCCCAGGGAATATCCCCAATGTAAATGAGCTCTTATTCGAAATTTATTTGAATTTTTTGAAACAAATATTTTTAAACCATTAATCAATCGAAATGCAAGACTTAGGAAATTCATTTGCTGTATAATAAGTATACGGTTTACTATCCATTGAAAAGTTATGCGGTAATTGAAAATAAAACCAAACATTTACGTTTTTTGAAATTTTGAAATTTTTTTTATAAAAAATTTGCGCCATTCTGTGAGTTTAACCGGTTATTTAGCCATATCTCCGCCATTTATGAACCGATCTTGCTGAATTTCTCGAAAGGATTTCCGATCGTTTGATATATATATTATAAATGGCAGTTATCCGTGGACTTCGTAAACGTCATTTCATCCGACATGCAGATGGTCGGACATGATGAAGGGTATAAGATTAAAGAAACGTCATTTATATCGGCTACAGCGGCATTCACAATAATTCCAAACACATTTCGCTTGCTGACAAATATAGTGAAGTTTAAATGATGTTAATATTGATGTAAAACGAAAGCATTTTATTTCCCTAATACTAAAATTTAGATGGCGTCAAAATATTTTAAGGACTTGTATGGACCAAAAATACATCCTAAATATTTCGCATTATAGTTCAAATTTTTAAATAATAATTATCAATTTTCGATGTAAAAATAAGAAACAATTTAAAAATGTTGCTAAAATTCACGTTTAATTTTAAATCAATAGATTTAAACGTATTTTAAATAATTGAAATATACCTAAGTTTATCCGCATGTTTGCTCCGAAGCCTTAAAACTATGTGAAAATATTTTTTTTCTTTCATTAAAAAAAATTGATGCATTATCCGAAAAAGACTCATAATATTCAAGAAATTATTATAAGTATTCTATACTTACGTAACATTTAACATGATTTTTAAACTTGTCAAAGTTAAAGTGGGTCGCGCTTCCATTACAATGTCAAAAAAGGATTATGAATCAAGATCTGGTGGAAATCCCTGCTCTAGCAGTTAAACCGGAATGGTTATCTTTGTTTTTTTTATTAAAATTTGTTCGAAATTTATTATAACTCAAAATGATCCTTTAGCAGTTTAGTTTTAATTTAATTAAATTTTATTGGAATTTTATGAAATATATCCTTATATAGAAAATAATATACGAATTAAAATTGTATTTCGAAAAATTTCAATAGCTAAAGCCAATAACATTTTATATATTATTTACATTAACTCAAAATTTAACTTATAACAACTTTTATAATTCTATTAAAATGATTGATATAAAAAAAAAAATCATTTCCTATTTCACAGAAAACTATTAATTCTTTCAAGTACATTTTTAATGTTTCCCCCCAAAAAAAAAATCTCAACTAATTAATTAACATACAATAAATAAATAATCTTAATTACAAATTTAATCATAAATGACATACTCACTTACTTAATTGTACAATATTAATTGAAAACGATAAAAATCGTCTAATAAATAAAGATGAAGAACATTAATTAAAGATTTTGTTCAAAATTGTTAGTTTTTGTTTAATTTATTTGCTTTTTATAGTTTGTTGTTTTATTGTAAAATATTTAGTAATAAATTTTGTTATAAACAAATGACACAATTTGTTTTATTTTTTTTGTTTGTACTTTTGCAATATTGTAGTTGAATTTGTTTATTTTAAATATTATTTTTTCTTTTATTGTTGCTGTTGTTTTTATTTGTGTACATTAATTAACATTATTATTTGTCTATTTGATATTGAATATTTTGCAATTTGTCTGTTTATTTTTGTTTATAACTGCATGTATGTAGATAAATTAAATTAGAAATATATACACTTTAACCCTTCAACATCTTTGAGAAAATATTAAATACTTAATAATAAATATTTATTTAAGGAACCTTTAAATACATATCGAAATTCAATTTAATAGTTTGATTTTCATTAAATCGTAATTGTAACAAATGCGACTGTATTGTGTATTGTATATGTATTCATTTAACCCTTTAGTTTCATAAATGATATTTTGGGATTTCCTGTCCATAATTGGTTAAGCTAATATTAATGGCAAATAAATGTTTAGTTAAGGAATTAATATCTCCAAAAGCATAAATTGATAAAAAAAAATCGATTATTATCGACGTTTTAAATGAGCTTGTTATGTTTTTCATAAATTTGTCAATAATTATTTACTTATTTACAAGAATTTATAATTTAACCTTTTGGGAACTAAATGCGTAAAATATACCCTCTTGCTTTTAAAGGGTTAATTACGTATAATCTTCAATAGTATCGGTATAGACCATTCCAATGATACATTAAAACCCTATATATATTGAAAAATGACTGAAATATGAAATGAAATAAAATTACATGTTTGAAATAAGAAAATATGACAAAAAATTTAATAAAATCTTAATATTCTCCAACAAAAGAGAGACATAAGAATTATTTAAATAATAATTCTAGGTCTTAGTATGCCTCTATTATAATTTGAAGTTAATTTTGTTTTAACGAAAATTTTTATAATTTTAAAGGTGTTTTGAAAATCTTCTAGCGCACATATATTTAAACATTGAGATGTAATATTTTAGGTATCATTTAATAACATACTAATCTTCATTTCTAGAAGGGTACATTTTTTAGTTAGAATAACATCAAAAGTAGTGAATAAGATTCATAAAAATATTCTTAAGGTATATTCAGACTAGTCAAATATTTGACCAAAATGACGTAACCACTACATAAAATATTTTCTAACTTCTCTATTTTAATGGGGAAATATTTTTTATTTATCATTAATCATATCTGAATTTTACCGAATCTTATTTGACGCTATTTTCTCTTTAAAAACATTTGCAAGATCGAACAACGGCAAACAATTTTTTTTTTTTTTTTTTGTAAAATTAGTGGTCATGTAAATTTGGTCAAATGTTTAATAAATGTGAACATAGCATTACAATGATAAATATGAATATGGGCATTATTACAAACGAATTTATTGTTACAGTAAAGAAATTTGTAAAAATAACAACAATTTTTCTATTCTGAGTTCATATAATATCTGTTTTGTATAAGTTTTCGGTGATAGCAGTCAGATATACAAAAGCACATGACTAGAACTGAATTCGAGAATAGCACTGTAAATATGTGCTTTTAAGCCCTATTTTTGCTGTTTTTTTAAATAGCTACATAATAGAAAGTATAAAAAAAATAATTTTATAAAAGTTCTCATTAAAATATTTCATATAAAATGTCTTTTTTAATTATTTTTTAATAACTACGAAATATGTGTAATATAATTTTTTATTTTTATCGTTTAATGTATATTTTATTAATTTAGCTGAATAACATTTTTTAAGATATATTCTGGAATCATCTATTTTAAATGTTTATTTTAGAACATTCGCTTATTTTGGTAATTTTTCGTTAAACTAGCTTTATCGAAACAGAAAATAATTGTTTTTTTTTGTTTCTTTCATTGGATCTGAAGTTTGTTTTACAAAATGAGGAGATAAATTAATTTTTTCTGCAAATTAACGCAAATTATAATTTATATTAAATAAACAATTATAAAAATATATAATTATTTTCCTAACAAATGCAGAAGGGTTAATGGTATATTTATTACACTTTCTTTAAAGTTTTCTCAAAATTCATTAAAAAATATTAATAATAATAAAAATAAACACAAAATAATTTTTATTTATGTATCATTAAATTTCTTTTTAAATTGTTTTGCACAAAAAAAGGTTTCATTTTATTTGTTTATTGTTTTTAAATTATACAATTTAGACAAAAAAGGCGACACAGAAAACAACTGTTAATATAATACACATACATATTTATTTGTTTATATTTTTGTATTTTTTTGTTTTAACAATAATAAAATGATATGTATTTTATTATTTTTAGTTAAACGCGTGTTAATTGAAAATATGACTTGTTTATTTAATTTAAAACAATTTCTTTTAAATTTTATTTATTTTTTGTTTTTTAATCATTTGGTGTTGTTTTTCTTTACACTTTGACCGCCAAAAATGTTGTTGTCAATTTTAATTTTATTTTCATAAAATTCTCAATATTTTTATTGTCCTTCATTTACAACAACAAGAACAACAATCTTCCTCTTTTTGCTTGTTTTTTTTTTTTTTTTTTTTTTTGTTTGCTTTGTATATATTCTTTTTAAGTATGCATTCTAAAATACAATTTGTTTTTGTTGTAATTTTATGTCATCATTATGTTGTAACAAACGAATCCAACCATATGTACTCTAAAATTTTAAATATTGCAACAACAACCAACCCCCTCAACCATATTTAATAATTTATTTTTGCACTTTTAAATTTCTTTTTTATTATTGTGTGTGTTTTTTTTAATTTTCAATAATTAATTTATTGTTTTAATATTTTGTGACTTTTTTATTACCATTTTAGAGCATCACATTTAGCAATAATAAATATTTTGTCTTATGATTTTTTTTTTTTTTTAATTTATTATTTTTTTATTTTATTGTTACTATTAGTCACGATGTTATTCGTTTCGCGTATTGTAGAAAACTAAATTATAAAAATTTGTGTAAAAACAACAATACGTGTTGCGTATATTTTCTTCTTGTTGTTGTCTTTTTGTGCTTTTTTTGTTGTTATTTGTTTGTTTTTGTTATTTTTGTTGTTTTTGTGTACATACCCTTACTTTACCACCGAGAAAAAGAAGCATTTCAATATATGAAGAACCCAGTAGGAATTTGTTACTTTTTGGGATTTTTTTAAACTTCTGAAAACATTTTTTGGGAAAAAAAATGTATTAGGGGTTTTCATGCAATCAAATAAATGCCTCGTATAGCTCATAAAGTGTATAAAGATATAAGATCGTAAATAATTTGTCAAACTTTGTTTGAGTATATAGTATAAATTTACAAATTGTTTAAATATATTCGTTTGAATGAAAACCCTTATTATCTCTAAATAAAAAAATGTATTAGGGGTTTTCATGCAATCAAATAAATGCCTCGTATAGCTCATAAAGTGTATAAAGATATAAGATCGTAAATAATTTGTCAAACTTTGTTTGAGTATTTAGTATAAATTTACAAATTGTTTAAATATATTCGTTTGAATGAAAACCCTTATTATCTCTAAATAAAAAAATGTATTAGGGGTTTTCATGCAATCAAATAAATGCCTCGTATAGCTCATAAAGTGTATAAAGATATAAGATCGTAAATAATTTGTCAAACTTTGTTTGAGTATATAGTATAAATTTACAAATTGTTTAAATATATTCGTTTGAATGAAAACCCTTATTATCTCTAAATTTTTATTTTTTGAAAATGATTTAAAATTTTATTAAAAATCAGTTTTATTTTTTTTTTTTAACACAGCAACAAAAAAAATAGCCTTAATAATTCCAACGCAAATCTTTTTTTCAAATCTAGTTCGATTTTATGGCCTCTTGAAGCTCGATTTTTTCGGACCTCATTTTCAATAAAATCGAAAAGAAAAATCATTTAAATTTATTATGTTGTTGTTCTATAGACTACTAACATTACAACAATTTTTGCTGGATGTTAATATTGTTAACTTTATTTAACTTAACCCTTACCTAAACTAGTGAATCGAGAGAAAGTTCTGACTAGGTGCCACACCCACTTTTTTAAAGAAGGGATTGCTTTGCTTCGTAGTATATTAAATATGTTAAATCGATTGAATAATGTGAGTACTCATATATTGCACACAATTCTGTTATGAAAAGTGAGCGTAAGAAGGGAAAGAGAGAAGCCTTAGACTCTATTAAACAATAAAAATCCACAAATATTACACATAATGAAAAAAGCGCTCTAAAATATCGGAAATTTAAGAGTCTTTTAAATCGAAATTCGAACTAATTTTGCAAAACACTTTGGAGATTTAACTAAGGAGTGCGATCGAAAAAATCTTAATATATATAAAATTCAATAATTTGGAAACGGTTGATCTTAGAGTTTTGAATGTTATTTTATTTAATTGATATTATACTACAGATCATACAAAAAAAAAAAAACTTTTATATATCTGCCCACTATTAATGAACTCGTAGACCTTTTTTTGGTAACCCTTCCATTAGAGATTTGATAGTTGTTTCAGTAAGTTTTTTGGAACAGTCTGTCCATCTTCTGTTAAAATATTTGATATTTTGGGACACCTCTTTTGTCCTCTTCGATTTGACAAAAGTCAAATATCTCTTCACTGGTCTTAGCTCCGGACAATTAAGAGGATTGACTTCTCTTGGTATAAAAACTATGTTATTGCTTTGGTACCACTCCAGAGATTTCTTATATAGTGAAATGATACCAAATCGGGCCAAAAATATGTGGACACATTGTGCTCTTTTATCAAAGGAAAAATATTTTTTTTGCAAACATTCTTTGATGTATTTTTCGATATTTATAGAGCACATTGTAACAAATGACTTGCTTCTTTTGCCCCAACTGCATAAATCTTAACATACATCGAATTCTTTAGGAAATTTCGTCAGCTTTTCGGTTCTAAACTTATCTTCAACATTTCCTCGAGCATCAGCAATATACAAATTTTGATCCGGGGGCTGCGAAAAATCTGCCAATACATACGTTTCGTCGTTCTTTATACAACATGAGTATTTTTGTATGATATTTGGTTTGAATTTTCGTGCCCTATTCTTGACTTCTAAATTATTTGCAGCATTTCAGTCTGGAACTTTTTGGACTTTATATGTTCTTAACTCTGCATTAGCTTTAACTTTTCGCACCAAATACTCAGAAATTATTTCAGAAGACAAAACAAAGACTATTTGTTAAAAGATCGATTATTCGGGGTTTTTGGAAACCTGAATTTCAAACAAATAATGATTTTCTGTCAATATTGGAACTTAGGCTAATGTGGACTATCCATAAAATGTGGGTACTGCAATCTGATGTCAATTGATAGAAACAAATGTTAATGTCCACAATAAGTTGTTATATCATACACCACCATATGTGGTTCAAATATTACGCATTTCTGCTAATTATTACGGACAGAAGAACTCTTAAGATTTCCACTTTTGTTTTTACGAAAAAAAATATAGATCTCAATTTTGAAGACGTTAATGAAATTTGATTCAAATAAATACTTTAGTATTTTAAGATCGCGATTATCTTTTGTATATATTTATTTATTTATTTTTTTTTTTTTCACATACATATGTATATTCCTTATTGAAAGCCAATTAATTAAATCATGAGGTTTCTTATATTATTTGTAGAGTCCGACCGAACGCATGAACTTCGGTCGATTTTGCAAAGTTCGGCCGAACCCGAACTTTTTGTTATAGTAACTATTAGAGCCCTGCAAACTGTGTCTTATAAGGCATTACAAGCCACTTGATATTTTTCAAGTGCTGTTATCAGTGTGTGTGTGGAGCACTTAAAACCATACAAATACTGCGTGTATCCCTGCCAGCAATTGGGTGATAGTTTTATCCACTATCAGAAATATGACTCCCTTTAGTGCTCTCAAGATGTTATTTTCTGGATAGTAATTAAATTTACAAAAACAAATTACATTAATTTCGATTTTTGATCTATTTATTATACATTTTTCATACTAACTAAATGTCGAAAAAGTCACTTAAAAAGTTAGTTTTTGGATATATATAATGTTACCAAAAACTGTCTCCCATTAGTGCTCTCAAGATGTTATTTTCTGGATAGTAAACAAATTTACAAAAACAAATTACATTAATTTCGACATTTGATCTATTTATTATACATTTTTCGTACTAACTAAAAGTCAAAAAAGTCACTTAAAAGTTAGTTTTTGGGTAAAAATATGTTACCAAAAACTGTCTCCCATTAGTACTCTCAAGATGTTATTTTCCTGATAGTAAACAAATTTACAAAAACAAATAACATTAATTCCTATTTTTGATCTATTTATAATGGATTCTGTTACTAAGTAAAATGTCGAAAAAGTCACTTTGGATATATATAAAGTTAGCAAAAACTGTTTCCCGTTTGTGTTCTTTAAACATTGTAAACAATTTTACAAAAACAAATAACATTAATTTCGATTTTTCGAGAAATTGAAAAAAACGGTGGTATTTAGTTGACGTCTTACTCGAAGTTTAAATTAAAAGCAAATAAAAATTTAAAGAAATTTTCGCAAAATGGAATTAAATTTAGAAAGTAATAAAGTGATTAAAATTTCAAGTAAAACTAAAATTATGTAACATTTTCCCTCCTAAATGATACCATTTCGATGCCCAAAAAATACACTAAATAGTGTCATCCAAAAAGTATTAGATCTGCGGCACATTTCTTCCCGAACGATGACACTTTTTTGATAGGAAAATTATACATATTTTTTTACTATTTAGCGAAAATTTGGATAGACAAAAATAGTGTCCGAATTTACCACTAAAATTGTCTCTAATTGGACACCCAAATAAAGCACTTAATATTATAATTAAAAAAAGTATAAGAACTGCTGCACACTTCTTCCCGAACGGTGACACTTCTTGGATAGGAAAATTATACATATTTTTTATACTTTTTAGTGATAATTTGGATAGAATATTTTGTTAGAATTTCGACAAAAAAAGTGTCCAAATTCATCACTAAAAATTACTCTAATTCGACACCCAAATAAAGCCCTTAATATTATCATAAAAAAAGTATAAGAACTGCTGCACACTTCTTCTAAGAACTTGAGGTTACTCTTTAGTTCAATTTTGGATAGAAAATGTTGGCAGGGATGCTTCAACTTTATGAACAAATCATGAGTGTGCTATGATAGCGACCTAACAAGACATGAGATTGCGACGCTAAAAAAATACAAGCCTTTTGACCACTTGTTGCTTCAATAAGAAAAAAAGAAAGATTTTTTTCTGTTTTCTTTGCATGTTCTTCTATGAACAACATATGTATGTATGTGTGTGTGCGATCATTACTGTGAAAAAGAAAAACCAACAATAAAATGTAGACATACATATATATGTGTGTATGCAAGAACATTTATAAACAACCCCTATGCACACATTTTTTGCCACACACAACAACTACGTATTACAAAAAACAAACAAATCATTAAGACCACTTGAAATCTTTAAAGCCCATATTACAATAGCGCGTAGTCAGCAGCAGTGTGTGCTGCCATAATCAGCTGATTATTTAGAATGCACTGTTTGTTATGGTGTTGATTACATTTAGTCAGCAGCAGTTTGCAGTGCTGTTTCATTTAGCCCTGTTTCTAAATTCACTGCGCTGCATTCAGATTGAGAGCGAGACAAAGAGATTGAGCAAATAAATGAGAGGCTAAAATACACAAGTAGAACAAAGCTAGATGGTGGTTGTAAATTGCTGCCTACGCTGAATTGTAATTATAACGGCAGCAACATGTTGTGCTGACAGTGATCAGCTGATAATTTTTGCTGATACTGTTGCTGACTACGCGCTATTGTAATTTGGGCTTAATCATTTCTCAACGTCTTGTATGATTTGCTTTTTTTGCCACACCACTTGTTTACGATAAATGATTTGAACGCACGGACTTGCAGTCGCTCATACATAACGTGACCAGACATCCCGCTTTTTAAACTTCGATCCCGCCTAAAATATTTTTCCCGCTTTTTATTAAGAAATCCCGCTTTTCTAACTCTTATTTACATTTTCTACAACATTTTTACCAATATTTAAGTGTAACTAAAAATAATTTTTTCCGCAGGAAAGTTAATTTTCTACAAGATGTAGGAAGACCTCCCAAAAGATAAGCATTAGCTTGTTAAAATATTTACAAATTTTTTAACATATCTTTAGTTCTCTACTAGTGAAAGAAAAACCTCAAGTCTGATATATTTTGACCAAAAAAGTTTAGAATTTTTTTCCAGAAATAGATTTAAAACTTTAATTATTTTAAGAATTTTATAATAAAATATAAATAAATTTTTGGAGGAAGAAATTCAGTTTTTTTGAGAGAGATTTATAGATTTTAAAAACTCATTTCTTGAGAACATTTGTGTGGGGCATATTTAAATAATTTTTACCAATTTTATTTACCAAAATGTGCCATTTCAAAAAGATGTTTTGACATGAACTTTGATCTCATGGTTAACATAGATATTTTCATATTGTAGCTTAAATATCTATCTGGAACCATATAAACGATGTGCCTTTGTTTCGGATTGGATACTTTTTTATTTTTGTATAAACTAAAAGTTATAAAAATATAATATTGGCAGCCGATTCAAGAAGGTGAAAAGGTAACAATATATCGTATTATTTTAATAACAGTTTTTACAGGTAACGGTATTTTTAGTTATTTCGGTATCGGTATTTCGAGTTATTTCGGTAATGGTATTTTATGGGTTACTGTTGTTTCATAAACTTCGAAGTATCGGTTCAGAACCATAAAATATAATCTGTAGTCAAATATTATAATAACAAGCTGGGGTAGCCATAACTTTATTACAAGTTTTATTTAATCTCTATTAAAAATAATAATATTTCTTAATAATAATATTTCTTTTTATCAATCCGTATTTGAATTCAATCTTAAAATTTAACTAGGAATATTATGAAAACATTTAGAGAAACATGTTAAAATTATAATTTTTAATGTTCCAAAATTTGTATGGGTCGTTCTCAATTTGTAATGACTCAATTGGGTCGTGAACAAAGTGCTTACGAGAGAACAGCTGATCTAGATTTTTAATTGAGATATAAAAATAAAATCCCTCTTTTCTTTACAAAATTTTTAAAAATCACGCTTTTTCGACACAATTTTGTTAAGAATCCCGCTTTTTAGTTGTTCGGGTCCCGCTTTTTGACAAAAACCCTCTGGTCACGTTACTCATACACAGTAAACACTTGCTTTGCTTCGGGCAGCGAACAGTATTTATTGTTGTTTTTGCACATGTTGGCTATGAAACACACACTTTTCAAATCATCTTACGCAGGAGTCTAGTATCTATAATGCGCAAGAAAATATTTATTATTAACAAAAATACCGAGATGTACTTTCTAGACGCTTTTTAAGCGCACATAAATGGAATAGAATTTGAAAATGTATAGATATTTGTATTTTGAGAAGTTAAAGTTGAAGTCAAATAAACTTCATTTTCTTTATATTCATTTTTATCAATTTTTTTTGTGTTTTTTCGTACTTTTGACTATTATAATTGCAATTGTACTGTTTTTATGCTTTTGGTGATATATGTTAAATTCAGATTTAATAAAAAGTTCGGACAAAATTATTGCGGAACCCCGAACACCCACCGAACACCGTAGCCGAATGCGAACGTTCGGTCGGATACTAATTATTTGCGTAAAATATTTTATATTTTTAAAATATGAAATGTTTATTAGATAGATAGACATACAAAGAAAAATTTATGATTAAGATATATTAGCAAAGTCTTACTACAAATTATAACAAATATTTTTCTAATTTAGAACCTATTTATTATGATGCAATTACAAACTTAAAGACAATTTTGAAAATATATATTAACATATACAGTAGGACCTCGATTATCCGTAACGGCCGGGTCCGGAAGCATTCCGGATATTCAATTTTCCCGGTTAATTGAGTAAATATTTTGAGTAGTATTTTTAAAAATTTTTTAGTTATATAATTCAATTATTCAAAGATTTAATATATTTAAATGTTTAAAAAATATATAGAATGTATTTTTTTTTTTTAAGGGAATTCTCCTTTTTTATTCACATTGTGTTTGATTGTTCAAAAGCAATCGAAAAAAAATTATGCTTAGAATCCCGGATAATAGAGGTAATAACTGTTAATCTATGCAAAAATTAAACTAAATGGATGGAAAAAAGGAAACAATTACAAACTTTCCCGGATAATCGACTTTGCCGGTTATTCGAATCACGTATAATCGAGGCCCTACTGTATTAATTTGTAGGCCAAATTTATATATAAGTTAATAAAAACCAAAATTTCGACGGAATTTTTTATTCTAAATGCTAACATTTAAAAAAAGCTACTGACAACTTCAAAAAAAACCGTCTCGATCTCCCTGTTAAGTTCTTTACAAAAGATTTGAAATCGGACATGATTTTTAGATATTACGATTTTTTAAAATTGTTCATATTGTAGGAGGTAAAATTTTGACCTCCTACAATAATACAAAATTTATTTTGTATTATTACCGGCTGAATGTGAAAAGATTTTTCTGAGTTTAGGTTCTTCTCTACAACTTTCCCATAAAACGAACAAAATATAAAGTGAATAATTTGAATTTTATTAATAAAACCATACTGATGCACAGTGTCACATTTGGCAGTTTTAGAAACAAAAATCCAGTTTTGGAGTATTGGTCTTAAATTATATATTATGTTAGTAGATAAGGCCTTAAACACTCCCACTAAAAATGGGCGGTGGAATCACTGCTACTCACATACTGAAAAAAATTACTTTATTTGTATGAATTTCGGACATGTTTTAATTTTATTAAAATGAAGAATATTTTAAAAGTAAGCGTAGCAGGATCTAATTACACAAATCTTAGTGTGACATTTGCATAACGAATTTTCAGCAATTACCTTTAAATTTTTAAGTAAAAAAATTGCTAATATGAGGTACCGCACATTTTTTTCTAATATCTTAAAATCAAATATAATTTTATAGATGTTCTTTTATATAACAATGGTATTTTTAAATTGGAACTCGTTGGAACTTTTTAGTTCCAGTCCATTAAAAAAATTTCCCAAAAAATATATTTTTTTATATTATGATTTCTTTTAAATTGAAAACAATATTTTCAGTATTGATTTTATAATATCAATATCTGCAGTATTTACTGAGATATATGAAGTTAAAGTTAATATACTTCTTTACAAAAGTTGTAAATAAAATTAAAATATACTTATTAAAATATAATACTTTAGGTATTTTTTCCATAATATATGATATGTTTACTAATAAATCCGAAAAGAATCACTTCAATTAATAAGCTTTTATTTTCGTATTTTTGTCTTTTTAATTTGGATAAATGTGACACTGTGTGCTGCCAGAGCCATTTATAACTACAATTTATTACAAGGACAGAAATTAATAATTTTTTTATTTTTTTTATTTTAAACAAAAGCAAAAAAAAAAAAAAGATACAAGGATCGACTTGATATACATAATATAGATAATATAATATACAAAATATAAACCTCATAACAGGTTCTATCGAAATTCGGAATGACTTTTATTAAAATAATCAAGTTAAATTATATTTTTTGATTTTTATTTTATGCTCAAAGAATAAAACAAATTTTCAATTTTAATAAAAACTTTATTTATTTTTTGTTATAAATTCGATTTAACACCAAAAATTCAAATTTTTTTTAACATAAATCCTTAGATCTTTGCAAAAAATCAAAATTTTTACTAATATATAATATCTATATGTATAATTGCTAAGCATATTTTTTTCAGAGCTTTCTGTAGCCCCTACAGGACGTAGAAAAGACGACAAATCCTAACGGAACCGGATTTTGAAATTTCTATCAGGGAGCGGAAATAAGCGGATTTATACGTCAATTTCTAAGCATTTTTTGGCATTCTTATAAAGTTTTTCGTCCTACAAATCCTAATGGAGCCAGATTTTGAATTTTTTTTTTTTTCAGGGAGCGGAGATACGTGGCATTATTTATATGTAATTTCAAAAGTATTTTTTATCTTTCTAAATTTAAAATTTGGCTTGCTTATTAACAGGGCAAGTTTTTCAAGCTCTTTGCTTGGAAAGTAGACATTTGCATATTTCAGAAGTATTTCACAAAAAAGCTTTTTTTAATCTTTGCATATATTTGCATAAAATGATACAGAGAATAGTTTTCTTAACAAAAACTCCATTTTTTAATGAATTTTTGGAGTTCAATCAAATGATTTCTAAAAATTTTGTTAAGAATATTTTTATTACATTGTAAAAATTGTAAAGAAAAAAATTCAGACGCGTAAAATATGACTTTTAAAATTAAAAGTCTGAAAGAACGCATAAAATCGTTGGTTTTTCTATGCATATTCATGCTATTTTTGCATATTTCTGTGCATATTATCCCATTTTTTCGTGCTTTTTCAAGCGCATATTTTAATTTTTTTTTTTTTGTGCATATTTAAATTTGCCCTGCTTATTAAACTATTCGTCCTAAAAATCCTGATGGAGACAAGTTTTTAAATTTCCATCAGGGAGCGGAAACAAGCGGAATTATGTGGTCATTTTAAAGCTCCCAGTCGATGTAAAAAAAATAAAATTAAATTTCTCATAGAAAATTAAAATTCGCTTTACTTATAAAAATATTGATCTTGCAACTCCTAACGGAGTCAGATTTTGGAATTTCTTTCAGGGAGCGTGTTTTCTCTTTCCTAAGCTATCTGAAACTCCCAGACAACGTATAAAATAAAAATTAGGCTTACTAATAAAACTATTCGTCCCAAAAATCTTAAAGGAACCAGATTTTAAAATCTCTATAAGGCAGTGGAGATACGCGGCCTTCATTTTGGTGTATGTAATATTTTTTAGAATCGGTTTTGATTTTAAAAAGATAATATTTGCTAAAGTCATTGTTTTCTCTGCATTTTTTTTTTGGGATTTGGGATTTTTGTGGGATTCCTTTTAAAACATGTTAAAGTTTTTTACACTTACTCATTTGATACGTAAAATCTATAGTCAACGAAAATTTTGTTAAGATATATTTACTAACAAAGATTTTATTAAAGATAAAAATTTACAAAAAAAAAAAACAATTTTTTACAAAAATTTTACTTTAACTGGAAAAGCCAAAAAAGTTTAAACTTTTAAATTTTTTCATCTAAATTACATTGCTTAGCTGACATCTTCTATCACATAGAATAAGATTGAAATCAATATCTTTTATAGAACCGAAACTACGCCACTTTAAAGTTTAATAAGTAACGTTAAATGAATTAAAAATTTTGATTTTTGTCAAATTTTTCGCAAATATCCCAATTTTTTTATTTTAGTAAAAATGTTGATTTTTTAGTAAAAATGTTGATTTTTTAGTAAAAATTTGGATTTTTATGTAAAAATCAGTTATTAAATCGAAATTATAAAATAATAATTTTTCGCTAAGAATTGGGAATAAGTTTTATTCTTTGAGCAATACAATAAAAATATCGAAATAATGTTTTCAAAACTTTTTTTACTTTTCTACATCTATATTGCTTTTTTAAAAGTATTTTTATTTTGCTAATAATGTTTTTTTTTATATAAAATAAAAATGTTTATTTCTTTTAAGATAATAAAACATACACATTTTCTATTGAAAATCAATGGTAAGTACTCTTGTGTTTTTCATATATATTTATCTCAATAATTTAAATCAATCAAATAAAGTCGTTAGCCTTGCGAGAGATGAAATTATTAACGTGTATCAAACCACTTATCTAAATATTCTGACAATAATGGTTTTTCTTATTTAATAAATATTCTTTTGAAAATTTTAAAATAATAATATCTCCGATTCTCTGCAAGACATGCAACAACAAATGGATAATTTAAAAAATAAAAATTGATTTTATTGAAAAAATACACAAAAACTAACACCGCATGAAACACATGAATTTAAAAGATAAAATCAATAAGAAATTTCTATAAAAATAAATTAAAAACAAAAAGAATTAAATTGAATGCCAATATGAAAATGAAAGAAAAAAGAGCAGAAAACTAAATACAAACTAAACTTGGTGGTAAGAAATTAAATAAACACAAATATAGTTACATATGTAGACATAGAGACGCCTTAAAATTTTTAAATGTACAATAAGTTCAACATGCTTGTATTTAACATTTGAGGGATATTTCATAGAAATTAGCCAAAATAGTTAAAAAATATTTTTTGGCTAAAACACTTTTTAAGACATCGATTAAATAAAATTTAAGTAAACAAATCTATATAAAGATCAGAGTTCATTTATTGCTTTGTAAATGTTACATATTTGTATATACAAAAATAATTTTATAAATTTTATTCATACAAATTTTTTATCCTTAAAGTATAAAACTACCCCCATGTCTTTTGTGTAGGTTGTGCACAAAAGCAACAGGCTCCAACTAATGTTTTTTGCTCCATATACTTACATTATATAGAAATAGTTCAACAACAAGACAATGACTGACTGACTGAATGAGTGCGTGAAGTTAATGAGTTCATTATACATATGTATGTATGTTTGTTATTAAAGGACATTTCATGTAGAAATACATATTTAACATACTATAGTCCAGTTTAATGCCAGTTTATTGTTTAGTTAGCGTTCATTTTAAAGAGAATTAGTATTTTTACCATATCTCCTGATAGGTATTTATAATACTTTGAATATCCTTAATAGGACTTTGAGAATTGATATATACACAATTTTTTATAGTACTAGGATCATTAATGCTCAAACAAAACATTACTTCTATACAGAGTAATTGTTCATAAACTGCTGGCCATTCAACGTTAATGGTTTGAGCACATGTTTCTATCAACCAGGCAAAAGAACGTGGAAATTTATCTTGTATTTGTGATTTTTGTCCTTTAGTTAACGTTAACATATTGCCCAATAACATCCAACAGTCCATATTGGAGACGTACATTTTTAAAGTCTTTTCTTTGGTCGATTTTGCTTTTTGCTGTTTGCTAACATTGCCGGAGTGGTTTGGAGAAGGTGGTTCTAATTTAATAAATTCTTCTAAAATCGGTGGTGTTGAAGGTCTTGATGAATTTAGTGATAATGATGGTAATTCTTGTGAATTGTCGCCATTTATTGTGATGACTGGTTCGGTATTGTCAGCATTACTTTCATCGCCATCATTATCAGTGTTAAATATCGATTCTTCATCACTTATACCTTCAAATAAATCAATGTCTTCTAAATTTCTTCTTGGTTTCGTTATAATTTTGTTTTGATCATCGATAGGTTCCATATTATTTTCACTGAATAATTCAAAGGAATGCATTGTTTGCAGATCTTCATTGGCGTTTGTACTTAAGTTAGAAGCATTTTGGCGTTTATTGGTGTTGGTGTAAGATATATTCCTGTTTGGAATCTAAAAGTAGAAATAAGAAAATTACATTCAGTTAAAAATTGTTAACCTATATACTTTATTAAATTTTATTGAAATAAGTATTTTTTTATTTTTTTTATTTCGAAAACTGGTCTGCGATTTGATAAAATAGGGCATAAATTGGAAGTTTGTTTATAAAATAGTTCCATTTCGGGAGTCCATGACTTCATAGGAATAAGCTTTTTTTAATTTGTTCGTTCGTATATGTTAAAAATTGCAAATCTATCTTACTTTAATTTTTATATAAATGAAAAAGAATGTCACTATTTTCTTTTGGCAAAAAAGGAAACAATTTATTTTTTCATGCTTTCATATTTTATAAGTACAAAAATTTGGCTAATGTTGAAAAATGTTCTACGTCATAATAATAATAGCTCTGCTTTTAAAGAGTATATTAGAGGCCCACTTCCAAACTTAAAATTCTACATTCATCTGCTATGAATGTTTTTAAAAGGTAATACATTTTGTATATTTTTACCTAGAATCAATTATTTTTTCGGAATACAGTACAAACTCGATAATTCGATTTATTACGAAGTCCGGTCGGAATTTGCCAACCCATTAAATATTTAAATACTGCCCCAAAAACAAAAAAAAAAAAAACATAAGGTAATATCTTTTTGAAAATGTTACTTTTTACTATTTATTTTAAAGTATATATAATCTTGTAAAAATCATTCTCACAGGTGAAAAAATCGTTATATGAATTAAACTAGAGACCATCCATGACAAAATTATGTAACCAGTTTTAATCCAGGATGTCAAATTTCCTCTCGAAAGGATTTAAAATTTTCGAAAAATGCTTAACTTTTAAGAATATTATGAAATATTTCCATAAATTATATTAACTATATATGGGTGTCAAATGAAAGCTAAGAACCGTGCAACATAATAATATTTTTTATTTAAATGTTCCGGTACAAGCATTTAAGAAAATATCTTTTTTGAAAATTTAATACTGTAATATTATATTTATTACTTAATTACACACTTTAATAAATGTTTTTTTCTTAACATTTTGTTTTGAAACATTAAAATGCAAACGTTTAATGTATTGCTGTGGTTCACAGCTTTCATTTCACATAAATATTGGGTTGAGGAAATTTTGTAAATATTTTATATTGTTAAGTTGCGTATTTATCGAAACTTTGTAGTCCTTTTAAGAAAAAATTTGACGTCCTGGATGAAAACTGAAAACGTTGCTAAATTATGCATAAATTCTACAGCTGTGTGCAATATAACAATAGCGCCAAATGTTCCATGCATCCCATATGTACCAAAAAGAACTATTTGAAGATTTCGTATGGGGCCAGTAGGAGTGAAGTTTTGTGAAAACAGGTAATTGCGGACCTCACAAATGGGATTGAGTTCATTCGCTTTGTACGTGTAGTCACTTGGAAGAGTTTTATATTTGCGAGTTCGAGTTTCTTGGTTTGGATTATATCTTTTGAAATTAGCAATAACTGTGAGAGAAAATTCCACAAAATTTCTGCAGAAATTGCTATGTTTTAGGAAGGAACCTCGATAATCCGGATAAAAGTCTGCAATCAATTAAAAGGATTATCGAGTTTGTACTATATCCATTTTCAATTAAACGCCATTTTTCGGAATTTTACTCTTTGTAAGACATCGACATCCAATAAATTAACAAAAAGTAGAGGATAATAACGAAAATATTATGATGAAAACGGTTTTATCAATATCTCTTTTAAAAAATCTATTCAAAATGTCTCCCAAACTTATACTACATATCGTCACCTAAAATGCAAAAGGCCTTAACCACATTTTTAGTTTTTGCTTTACAATTAAGTCAAAATTTTTAATCATTTACTTAAAGCATAATACTCTTTAAACCAAATTTTTCTTAAATTAAACAAATTTTTAAAGATATGAATATGAAACTTTTGGTATAGGCTTTTTACAACTTTGGTGAACGGTATAAAACATGAATAAAAATATTAACTTACATTTTCATTAACTTTCTCATCATCATCATCATCATCATCATCATCATCATCGATGATCATAGTTAAATCGTAATTCATAAAAGGATTAAACAATTCACTCCTTTTTTCTTCTTCTTTTTTTCGTAAATATAATCCGGATCTTTTATAATTTCTCATTTCAGTTTGAAACGCTAAATCATCTGTTGCTTGAGCTAAAGTGTTCGCTATCATTTCAGCCCACTCCTCCTCGGTGATATCAAAACAGGCTTTTTGGACTTTTATGTTTACTCGCTGTCGTCCACATGGATGACGAAATATCCCCACATATGTTTTATTCTTAGTTGTGGCCAAACGCTGTACATTCAATTTCAATTGATGCTTCTTGAAATACTCAATTAAGGGTCTAACTTGTAGATAGGAATTAATATCACGTTGCGCATGATCTATGCGCATAAAATCGGGTATATTTAAGTCAATGGATGAATTTGTATGCCTCTCTCTGTCACAGAATAGGAAAATATTTTTTAAGTATGTATAAGACGGTGTAAAAGAAGGTTTAAATTCAATAACTTGTGTTGACTTGTCGTGTTCTGAATGTTTATAGGTTTCTAGAAAACGTTCGCATAGTGATCTAAAGTTGATAATTCTTTGTTTGATTTTTATATTGTCGCTGGTATCATTAAGTAAATTATCTCTGTCTTCAGTTTTACGCATTTCATTGTTCATTTGTTCCAGCAGTTGGTTTGTACTTTGGTACTGTTTGAATTGCTCACAATATGAAGAATTAAATTGTGACACAATAACTTTGCGCATTTCAATATATTCAACCCATTCGTTCCACACAAACAAGAGAGGTTGTTTTTCTAAATATTTAGTATTTAATTCGTCAATTTTTCTATTAAGTTTTTGAGCTACCAGGGACATACGATGTTCCTTGAAACCATCTAAACCGTATAAAAGTTTTAAAGTGAAAATAATATAGGCCATAGCTCTAGCTTCATAGCCTGGATAATAGCCCATTGTACGAGATTCAAATTGTGGTGGTAGCAAGTTGATTAATCTCTCAATATAATCTGCTATGTCTGTAGGCAAACAAAGTTCAGTGGTATATCTACGTACTAGTTTTACTAGATCGGGTTTTTTGGGTTTACGTATGCCAATATGTTTTATCATTGTACCAATATGATCTCTTAGACCCTAGTGTAAAAGTAATTCATATTATTATTATTTTCTATTTATATAAAATGTTCTCATACCTTGTCAGAAAATTTATCAGGACATTTATAAAAATTAATTTTTTTTAACATTTCTTTCCCATGATTAGCAATATTTTCCGGAAAATATTGTAAAACATTTGTGGTACTAATATGACCCTCATTTATAAAACGTATTAAATCGCATAGTTGTATTTCATCATCAATTAAATTTAATGCTATGGCTAAAACTGCAAAAATTTGTTTGGTATTCACTACCATCAGATTGTATTCTGTACGATTAATTTCTCTAGAATTCGGTTGTTTATGACAAGTCAAGAGGCCTTCAGCATCAGCTGCATGTTTATCTAAATGTTTTTTCGGCATTGTTCTTTTATAAAAGCTCCTTGCTTTTATATTAAAGGCAAGTTTAATAGCTTTATTGGAATTAGCTGAAGTCGATGATGTAAATCCCGAGGTGGCCGATGTGGCCGATGTTAGAGAATAATTGGATTCATCTAATTTACGCTAAAATAGAAAATAACATTAAATTTAAATTAGTATGAATATAAGAAAAGTAAAATTTAAAAATCTCAATGTTATTAAAAAATTTAAATTTTTTTGTAATTTTAATTTAAAGATTTTCTATAACCTTGTAAAATTTCAACAAAATCTTTAAAAAGTATTTCAAAACCATTCTTAACTATGATTGATGAATATAATGACATACTTATTGAGTTTTTTTATGCCAACAAAACCACTATAGATAAGCAAATTAGTATACTATGTTTTGCTAATATTAAAATTTTACTATAAAAGGTCTCATTATTTTCTACAAAAGCATACAGTTCAGTTTTGTTTAAACAATTCTACAATTTTTAATTTGTTTACATAAAATAAGAAAAAGAAAAATGCGTTCTATCATTTTTGCTTTATTCTTAGCAATTTGTTGCATTGTTGTTTACACCAATGCTGCAGCTTTGCCTGAAAATCCAGCTGAATCAACAGATGTGGCTGCACCACCACAATTTAATGACTTCAATGAAGATGAAGGTAAGCGATGAAAAAATTGAATCTTTCTTATTATTTAATAAAATATTTATTTTATATTTAGAACCTTCTGATATCGCCACTGAAGATAATGATAACGGCATTGTTGAAGGAAAACAAGATCCTCAATCCCGAACACTTTTCTTGTTATTGCCATTATTGTTCCCCGATCAATTCTATTTCTAAATTAAATTTATGTAATTACGTAATTGAATCAATTAAATTTATATCTATATTAATTTAGTAAAGTTAATTGAAATGTATTGATAGAAAAATAAAATTTTATTTTGAAGTGTTTAGAAATAATAGATTTTTTATATTTTAAAACAGGACTTCTAACAATAATTCACCTCTCGGATCTTTCCAAGAATTTTTAATTTTTTTTCGCGAAAAATGGAGCAAATTGAGCCAAGAATATATATTGATTTTCGGCAAAAATACCGTTTGAAAAAATTGTATTAATGTAATCTAGTTGTAAAATAATGTTAATAAATGCAGTAAAGAAACGTTCTATTTCACTTTAGAAAGATAGAGGGTAAGATAAGGGGGTAGAAGGGGTATAGATGTCTTTGCTGTTCTTTCTGAATTGACAGCCCTTGGCTGAGATATCTCGGGTCATTTGAATACGAAGAACCGGCTGTCGTGGAAATGAGGTAAGGTGATATCAATATTTTAATATTAACGTTTTTTGTTTTTATTGATCAATAAGTAAAATAGGCCCGAGTGAATATCTTTTTCAAACTGACAATCGACTTAACAAAGATATCAACTTCAAATTTACTTATTCGATAATTTTGTTCTATAACTAATTACATTGAAATATAATACAATCAGTCGAAAATTTTCGGTTATGTATGGAAAAAACTTGAAGAGATAAATAGCACATGCAGGCATGTTTTCCAAGGGCTTATCAAGAGCTTTGTTAATTTAAAAAAATTTAAATGACATAAAGATTTGTTTCAAAAAATGCTCTAATGTCACTGGTCAACAAAAAAATCCTCCCCCATAGACGAATAGTTGGACTTGATGTATTTTGATGTGCTAAACACGAATCTGTTTTCAGTTTTTTTCCATCACGTCTGGATTTTTTTATGGGCCTGTCTAATATTTCGCCCATAGTAAGGCCATTACTTTAGTATATTTCCTCATAACTCAAGAATTGTGTGTACGATTGACATAAGTGCTACACCATGACGCGTACTAAAAATATCTTCAAATCATCACAACGTAATTTTTTTATGTGCTCAATAGTTTTGGAGATATTTCGAAATATGTGTCAGAAAAAAATTTTTTCATGCTAAATTCAAGATTTTTTTTTTTTTACTAAAACTTCTTTTTAAAAGTAAAAACATCAAAAATGTTTAATTTGATCATCTTTATATCAAAGCTGGTAAAACGAGTAAATAAAGCTACGTATCATAAAAATTGATGCAAAATCTTGATTGGATTCACTGTTAAGTTAGGATACCCATTCATGCATACTAGTGGAAATACACTAGTCGGCAAAAAAAATTTTTTTTTTAGTAGAACGACTTAAAGCCAATTTTATTCCACATATTTTGGTGTATTATTTATTTCAATCGTGCATACCGTTCTCGAGTTATAGTCAAATGTACTCGAGTAATCGGCATATTTAGAAAAAAGTCCGTTGGTTGTCAATTAGATCAATTAAATCAATTAGACTCATTAGATCCCATTTTTATGAAAGCCTGTAAAATCTTAATTTAAAGCAACACAAGCTATACCAATGAAATTTTATTTTTATTTGTTACCCAATATTGTTACGAAAGCTTAATTTTCAAAATTCAATTAATGGCCACTTTTGACATAATTTTCCCCAACTATAGTTTTATAGCAGGACAATCAACAATAAGCCACAAAAATTGTTATTGAGATAGTTTCTTAAAATTTCATATTATGTGAATAAATAAATTAAAATGCCAAAAGTAATCACAGGTTCCAATATTATAATTTGTTTAATGACTTACTTTGTTTCTTCTCCAATCTCTAGCACTCGACTCTCCACCACTAGTACAACTAGCGTCTTCACTACGTCTACGTTGACGTTTTTTACGAGACTTCTTTGAGTGATTGTAAATGGTTTCAACATCACTGAAAAATAATAAACAAAAAAGCGAAGCATTATAAAATCTAAACAAATTTATAAATATACAACTTCTTACTTTTGTAGATATTTAATACCTAACTTGGGTAAATCTGCTTGTTTACGATTAAAAAAGGCAACTTCCATGCGTCTTAAATATGCTGCCCATACTTGCAAAGTCATTAGTTTGAGTTCCTCTTTGGCGCCAAATGACAATAGTTCCTCCACAAAACCACGCAATATATAATTATAACATTCCCATGAAGTAAGTTGGGCTGAAATTAATAAGTTTTAGTAATTTTTTTTTTTTTTACTTTTGTTTTAATAACTTACGTTTTTCTGCTTTAGCTACTTGAATTTTTATTTTCTTTGTCTTTAGTTTTTCTTGATTAAAATCATCATCCCGGTCAACTTCTATTAGGCGAACTTGTTCCTGTTTTGTACCACATTCTTGGCAATAGTAGAAACCTTCACGTTCCTCAAACTCATTTTCACCGCACACATGACATTTGAGATTAGAATTAATTGGCAAAAAATCATCTTCATGATCCATTGTAAAAGGGTAATTTATTAATTTTATTATTTCTGAGTTTTTTGTTGAAAAAGAACGTTTTTTTAATTAGAGTATGAATTTATCCACAAAAACACATTGTCTCTTATCAGAGAATTAAAAATAAACATAAACAACGTGCGGATAACTCGACTTGGTTGCTTAAAGTGTGCTGTATAATTAAGCAGAGTTGTATTTAGTAGTAACAGTATTAAAGGCCTGAAATGAAACCGTTAGTATTAAATTTTTATTTTTAATTTTCACAGTGATTTTAGTATTATCATTAAGAGTTAAAATTAATCAAACTTTAAATTAGAGGAAACTAAATGTTAAATATATTTAGATAAGATATATTTTTAATCAACTAAACTACAAAAAAAAAAAAAAAAATAAATAAATAATAAATTTATATACAGATATATTTTTAAGCAACTAAACTACAAAACTATTAATTAATTGCTCCTTTATCACAGCTTTATCAATAAAATCTCGTATTTATGATTTTTAAAAATAATATATAGAGAAAATTTGTTCAACAGTAATGTAAATGAAATAAAAAATTTACTTTTTTTAAACACATTACCAAAATATATGTGACTACACATCAAAAAATATTTCAATATGTAAAATAAGATTCGATAAATAATTACAGATCAACCTCAGCTCAGGTTGATCTGTAATTTTCAATAACTTATTTTTTAATTTCGTTTTTTTCGTTACTTCGCTAAATTTTTTTTGAATAGGCTTAGTAACACTATTAATATGTATTATAAAAAAGAATGAAATTTTTGACGCATCTTACATAGGTAATTTTGTGACGCAATTTTTATTAAGATATGTTTTCGCTTTTCTTTTTGTAAGTTCTTAAGTTTATTTACTTCTCAAAAAAAAATAGATTCTTTTGTAAATCCTAAAACAGTTAAGATATCGGCAAATGCTTTGGTGGTTTTATATATGACTAGTATGCATTAATAAAAAAAAATTAAAAAATTTTTACATAGGTAATTTAGTCAGCGCAGGGATGAGATGTAAGGTATCTTACTGAACTATACATTATTTTTTTTTACTTTGCGGCTTGCTACTGTTTAAATTTGAGCGATATTAGCTTTAGGTTTAATATGGGTGTAATACTTGTAAAATTTATTATATTTGCATTTTATGCAATTTGTTTTGTTTACTTTTTATTCTCTTTTGATCAAAGTTCATTTACAAGTTAAATAAAGTGTAATAAATTAAATACATTTGTCAATATCAAGGTGTCTGTATTGATTAAATGCTAAAAAAATTAAAAATAAAAGAAAAAGCTGGAAAACAACAACTAAAATAAATAAGACCATGTTGTAATTACATAATATTGATTATCACTTAAACTGTCCATTTAAATAAAGTGTTAAGAAATTAAAGAAAATCCTAAGCTAATTGCATATTAATTAGATAATACATTTTTTTATAGTTGCAGAAAGGCTTAAAAGCAAATTGCACTTTTTGTTCTTTAAAAGTTCTGTTAAAAAATCCAAAAGAGTAGTACACAATTTTAAGCTAGACACTTGTAACTTGTATAGTTTTATAATTATAACCTTTATATTCTTTGATATTTTTATCTCCCTGTTTAATTTTTTTACCATAAGCAGTGAATTTAATTTGATATTATTCAATTTGCTTTATTTAAGTTAAGTAAATTAATATTCTAACGATTTTATATTTATGTTTATAATACTTTCTTAATTAATTTTAATTCAATTTATTTAAATTACAACTATTAAGTATTTATACAAATCTCTTGGGGGGTGAAACTAGTTTTAGCAATATAATCTTTATATTCTTTGATAGAACTTAACATTTTTATTTCCCTGTTTAATTTTTTTACCCTAAGCAGTGAATTTAATTTGATATTCAATTTGCTTTATTTAATTTAAGTAAATTAGTATTCTAACGATTTTGTATTTATGTTTATAATACTTTCTTAATTAATTTTAATTCATTTTATTTAAATTACAACTATTAAGTATTAATACAAATCTCTTGGGGGTCAAACTATAATTTCTTGATTTATATTTATTTAAAATTTTTTTTAATTAAAACAAGAAATTTGTGAGATACAAACAGGCCCAATTTTATAGAAATTACATGTATAAAATAATGCTTCTCAAAAGACATTCTACAATGTTTTGTATCACCTTTTTAACTGGTAAAGAATATAAATTGTCAGAAGAATCTCTGATTAGATTGTCAATATATTTTGAGGAGACATGAACTTTGGAAAACTTTGATATATAACACGATTAAATCTTTGAGATACATTAAACTAACAGAAAATTTGTATTTTAATGAGAGTTGATAAATAATTCATTCCTTTTTGTGTTCTTTAGTTTAGTAACTTAACTTTAGTTACTCACATAACTGAATTTACTTTAGATATTGTCTCAGAGTAAGTAGAATAATATGCATAATTAAATGTTTGCACTTTATTAAAAATGTTGATTAAAAATATTTTGTTCTTAAATGAAAATATTCGTATTTAGGTACTAGACAAAGATTTGCGTGATTCTTAATGTTGAACAAAGCAGATACAAAAACAATATATGTATATTTAAATTTATATTTTACATGCAAACAAGATTAAAAAAAAATAAACTGCATGCTCACTACAATGTTTTATTATTTAATCAACGCTTTCGTATCATCGTATTGTAGAACATTTTATTAAAGTAGATATTTAAAAGAATTTATTTGATTCTGTTTTAATTATATATATATATAATGAAAAAAGTTTAGTTATGTTTAAAATTAATAACTTATAACACCCTAGTTGAAAAAATCTTTTAGCACTACATCTAATAAAAAAAGGATATTATGTATCCTTATAGATATGGGATTCGGCTTAAATTCATAAATTATTTCTTAATTACAGATATTCCAAATTTGCATAATCAGATTTATTCAAAATATCGTCTTTTTTGACAAATTGTAGATTAGAGTGTCCCGAGTTGCCTTTTTCTAGTTTTCGATGTAGGAAGACCCTTCAAACGATGCTTAAAAATTTTTTTAATACAAAAAAATTATTTAAAAATTTTTAAAATTGGTCTTCAGTTCCCTACCAGCGATTTAAAAATCATGGGACCCATACATTTTGGTAAAAAAAAGTTTCGATTTTTTAATAGAAATGGGTATCAAAAAATTCGTAATTTTAGGCTGGTTATGAAAAAAATATTTAAAAAAATTTTCCATGGGTTTTTTTTTCGTTAGAAGACTTTTTAAGGCAATTTGATGAATAATTTTTTGGACAAATTTGGAAAATTATATATGCAAATTTTTAATACTTTAGCCTTAAAGGGAACAAAATTATAAAATTTAAGAAAAATATCGAACATTTTTTTTGCATGTTGTACTAAAATGACAGTTTATGTACCAAATTTTTTACGAATATTTTTTTAAATACTTTTTTATAATTGGTTAAAAATTACGAATTTTTTGATACCCATTTCAAGACAAAACTCAATACTATTTTTTTGACGAAATGTTCTAGACCCGTGACTTTCAATCGCTAGTAGGGAACTGAAGATAAATTTTAAAAACTTTTTTAATATTTTTCCCATGTTAAGCCAATTTTTACGCATCGTTTGAGAGGTCTTCCTACAAAATTTTTGTCTACGGGACACTCTATTGTAGATGTATCAACATATGAGTCGTTTATTTTGAAAGTGGTCTAAGTCCATCCAAAAAAAATAGTTAGGCATGAAAATATTTATTTTTTTTTTTTTTTTCATAACTATTTGATTCGCGACCGAGTGACAAACAAATTTATTGTGATATTAAAAAAATTATGACAATAACAAACATTTTCTATTCTGACTTAAAAAAAAAATTATATTAATTTTTGGTGATAGTTGTCACATCTATAAAAGTACATGGCAAGAACTAATGAATGACAATTGTCGTGAATTCGAGAATTGCACTGTAAATGTCTTATTTTATATTAAAACTTGAAAAGATTTCTGGATATTAGGTCACTTTTGAAATAATCAGCTCATACACAATTCGTTGGTTTCATTCCTATGTATGAACATCGATATATTGATACATTATTAAAACTCTTCAACTTAAAAAAACCCCAATTGATAACAAAATGTTTTCATTCTCTTATGGCCTGACTAAGAGAATACAAAAAAGAAAAAAACGAGAACTTAGTGCTACACTATTTTAAAAGCAAAAAGTACTATATTTATATACTTTTGAACAACCAACAAATGTTTATTAATCGAAAGTAACTCGCTCGCTGAGGTTCTCCTCTTTACTCAATCATTCTTTGGCGAATTTAGTCTCAAATTGTTTTGTATTTTGCAGTTATTGTAGTTAATAAAAATTTTTCCACAACAAATTGAGAATGCATAAATAAATGAAATAAAAGTGAAAAATTAATTAATAAATCATAAAAATTAATTAATAAAACCAATCTATATTGAATAATTTAATAAAAATTAACATTTATTGATTGTAAATTAAAACAAAATAGTGATTTTTTAAATTAAAACAAATAAAAAAACACATTAAAATATAAGTACAAAACAAAAAAGAGAACTTAAAATGTTATTACCAAATATAAATAAAATTTCGCCATGCGAGTATAGCAATGATCCCGATAAAGTTCATCAAAAAGTTCAATTACTTTATCAATGGTTGACCGATAATCCACATATTAATGCCTGTACCGATACGGAAAATTTATCGTTTTTCTTGCGCAGCTGCAAGTATGATGTCGATCGTACTAAAAAGAAGTTAAAATGGTAAGAAATTGTTATTATATTGTTTTTTTATTATTAAATTATTTTGTTTGGGTTTATCAATCATTTAGTGCAATTAGTAATATTTTTGTTTATAAAATAGTATTAAATACATAACAATATGTATTGGAAAATATATTTGAAATAAAGATCAACGTGACTAAAATCGGTTTAATGTTTTAAAGACTTCTCAAATTTCATATTTGTTATCATCAGGGACACCGTAAATATGTATGTTTAAACAACTTTTTAGTGCGCATTAAATATTTTGTAAAAAATAAATATTCTACTTCTTTAAATGCAACGAAAAATTAATATACTTCTTAACAGATACCATTTTTTATAAAACAAAGTGATTTATTATTTTTTAAAGTTCTAAAATGAGATAAAAATAAAAGCCGTATTTGTAATTTCCTAATGATTGTCACATGAAAGCTTTATTGATCTCTCTTTTGCTTACTACTATATTTCTCAACATTTGCATTAATTCCGAAGTTATCAAAAGGATTTATATATAAAGTTATATGGCTCATATATACCGCAATAGCATATTTGCGGTTTTCCTGGTTATCGTAAATATTTTTATTATTTTCCATTTATATAAACAATAAAAGTGCTAGATAGTACGTTAATGTGAATGACTGTTATTTGAACCTTAAATTTGTTAGTTAATATGAATTACTCATTTGATCCACCAAAGCTTTAGAGATTTTTTGTATATTAAACATTCAAGATCGATTTAAGTACTATAAAAAAAGGATTTCCACTTGTCACTGAATTTATACCAACAAAATTGTCGATACATTCATGATCATGTTTATTTAAAGCGATATATTCCTGTCACAGAATTCAATTCTGATCAAAGCCTAAATTAAGTAAAATGTTTTATTATTATTATTTTATTTAAAAAATTTGGCTTTAAATTTAGGAAAACGTTTTCGAGAACAGATCGATATTTTGATATCTTTCCTCAATTCAAGATCACATATAATCAATTGATAACTCAATACTTTAAAAAAAATTAATTAACTAATTCATCAAATATTTAGTGAGATTGAAATCCTCTATATGACTGAAAAGAATTGTCAATTGTGGTAGAGATATAAATGGTCGGACACACATGACTCTCATTAGCAAAATAATCCTGATTCTGCAGATCCGAAATTCAGTTCTTTTTTTTTTTAAATATTGTTATCATTTAAATAATCTTTTAAGCCAAGAATAATTCTTATATGTTCTATTTATCTGATTATAAATAATTGTATATCTTTTAAAAGGTCACTACTAGGTTTTTTTGGATTTTATAAACGGCTTTAATATTTGGTAAATTTTTTAATTTTTGACCGAAATTTATTTTCGTTAATAGTGAGTTTATAAGGGTAGTACATTTTTGGAAAATTGTTTGAAAATATTTGTTTTGATTACATGATATTACCTAATATTAATTTTCCAACACCAAATGATTGATAAATTACATACGATGCAAATTAGTTTTGTTTTAAATATATAATTAATATAAATAAATTTTTTATTATTATCAATTATTTTTTATAGTTTCTATCAAATGCGTGCTGAACGTACCGAATGGTTTTCAAATCGTGATCCATTTTTAAAAGAAGTACAAGAACTACTCGATCTAGGCGTATTTCTACCCATTGATGGCGTCGATGAAGGACAAAGAAAAGTTGTGGTTGTGCGCACAGCCGTTCACGATCCCAAGTTACATTTGCAAAATAATGTATTTAAAGTCAGTAAAATGATATTGGATATATTATTAAAAATGGAACCAGAAAATTGTGCCCGTGGTATTGTTGCCATATTCGATATGAAGGGAGTTCAGTTGGGTCATGCTTTGCAGATGAATCCAAGACTTATAAAACGTTCTGTAGATAGTTGGCAGGCATATCCGTGTCAACCCAAACTATTGGAATTTGTTAATACACCAGTACATGTTAATTTGGTCTTAAATACATTCCGCCTTTTTATGACACCCAAGATGAGATCTCGTGTGGTTGTGCAGAAAAAAGGTTGTTCGGTGAAATGTGATAATTTACCCACAGATTTGGGTGGAACTGGACCATCATATGCCGAGTTGTCATTAAAGTGGAAACGAATTGTAGAAGATAATGCTCAATTTTTTGTTGAAGATGATAAGTTTAAAAGTATTTTGAATGTTAAGAAATAATACCGTTACAATTAATTTATATTCTATATGTATGTATGTGTGAACGTACGATTGTAATTGAATTATTTTAAATTCGAATTAAAGAAATAAAATTAGTTTAGTTTAGTAAAGTATGTATGTATGTAGTAATAATATTTCTGTAAATAATATTGACTCGAGTGAATTGTTATCGTTTATAGTACATTTTTAAATATGTACATGTAATACTAAAGAAATTGTATAAATAATTCACAGTTCAATGTATTTAAGGCCTAATAAATTGATAATGTTTGATTTTAATATAATAATAATAAACGATTAACGAAAACATTAACAATAGTTTTATTTTTCAAAGGAAAACTTAAAATTTTTGTGTCGTTGGTTTAAGGAAGTGGAATTATATGGATTAAAAATAAGGAATCGATTTAAAAATAGGTTTCTATAGTTGGAACAAATAATATACTTTTGGACCTCTGGTCTTTTTTAATTTTATAATAAAAGATTTTTTAGTCATATTCGCACTTGTTTCTAATTTTTTGAAATTTCTTTAAAAAATAAAATTATAATTTTCAAACCATGTTGGACATAGAGTATAAATCTTAATAAATTTTTAATTTTACCATAAACCATCTCTGATGTCTTATTTTTTAAAATATGTGAAACCTAATACAGTTTTACTATTAATAGTTAAAAGGAAAAAAATTAGTCTACATTTTTACAAAATAGTTTTTTTCTTTTTTAACTCAATTTATGATTCCCAATGCATTGGGTATCCAAGGTATTTAAAAAAAAGATTGCTACTCCATTTAGATTTTTTTTTTTTTTTTTTTTCAATACAAATAAGAAAATAAAGTCAAAGCCAAAAATAAAAATTTGAAAATATAAACTCAAATATCTTTAAAACTAGAATATATAATTTAGTAATCTTTTCAAAATTTACTCAAATAAATAAGAATTAACGAAATAGGCCTTCATTTGTAAAAGTACTATTTATCACTTATAGTTTTCGAGTTACATATATGCATTTTAATTTCAATACAATTTTAACTATCTCAATTTTACAAGATCTTGGCCAATTTTTCTAACATCTTCGACCGATGTTATTATTAAATTAGTTAAAGAACAATATCTGTTCTTTAACTAAAATTTAAAATTAAAATCATATCTTACACTGAAAAAATTCTAAACAAAATTTTAAAATTTGGTGAAACTTTTCGAAATTGCATAAAATTTTTGTATTTAAAAATTTTTAACGCCATTTTTACTCGGAAGTGTAATTAATTAATAAATCCGGTTTAGGCGAAAAACATACGTTTACAAATATTTACGCTAATTATATGAAAGTTTGTGAAGATGTTCTCTAAATTCAGTGAATAGCACAAATTATCTATCAAAAAAATCGTAAATTGTTGGTTTTGGTC
Source organism: Protophormia terraenovae (assembly GCA_951394005.1). NCBI lineage: Eukaryota > Metazoa > Arthropoda > Insecta > Diptera > Calliphoridae > Protophormia > Protophormia terraenovae. The sequence continues at coordinate 152,678,348 of OX596073.1, forward strand.
AATTTTTGGTTTTTAAATTTATTTATTGAATCTTCACGATATTATTCAAATCTTAATTTATATTAAATTCAACCACTGTCGGACGAAAAAAAAAAAACTTTATTCAAAAGGTTTAGATCCTGCGGAGGTCTGTTGTATTCCTTCTTCACAAACGGTTGTAGCCATCGCTTCTTATTATGTTTCGAGCAACTGGGTTAGGGTGTACTTCAAGCTTCCTCAAATACGTTTCTTATTTCATTTTTGACAAGAGGAACATTGAGGTCCTTGTAAATTTTTCACATACCAAGGTGCTACTATTATCATTCGAAATATTTTATTTTGGAGTCTTTGAATTTTTTCAATATTCCGCGACTGAAAAGAGACATACTAATTATTTAAATGAATATTGTATACTACATCTATTATAATTTGAAGTTAATTTTCTTATAACTATAATTTTGATAATAATATTGAAATAAATACTTATTTTCAGAGGTGTTTTAAAAATGGCCCAGCTCACATAAATCTTAACATTGAGATGTAATATTTTGGGAATCATATAAGAACATACTAATCTTCATTTCTAGAGGGGTACATTTGCAACTTTTTTTCGTGAGCTAAATAGCTTTCTAACAGCTTATGCGTATTTGTGGGTAAATATTGTTTAATTTTAAATAATAATCCTTCATGCCATACTTAATTGAAGGCTTGAGAGACATCAATGAATAACGCGGAACAATATTTCTTTTCTTCAAACATCTTAGATATAATATTTAAAAGTATGAGTTTGTTCTATGGTGCTATGTTTTTCTCTAAAACCAAATTGATGTATTGGAATACAATCGAAACGATTCACTATCAGTTTCAACTTGTTCATTAATAGCTTTTCAAATAGCTTTAATATATTTGACTTTAGTGTGATCTTTTCCAGGCTTAGGAAAACATTGTAACCAATAAGAGCTTCCATTATGGTGGATAATATTGAAGGCGTAAAATAGCATTAAAAATAAAAAGTATTATTCTTATTGCTATATTATAAATATGTTGAATTATATATTCCATTTCGTGAGCTAAAATATTATAAAAATAAAATTTATGTCTTAAAAATCTACATATTTCAAATAAGTGAATTAAATTCAATCATGAATTTTAATTTAGTAAATGTGGAAAAAAAAAAAAACATATGTTAATTTATACAATTTTTACATTTCGAAAAAAAGTTAAATCAAATGAATTATGTTGTTACTCATATTACTATTTTCTAAAGTAATGGACATTGGACAGACAAAGTAATTTAAATTGATAATTTGCAAAAATCAACAGATGGACAGACGAATAAACATCAGAATTCTCTTAAAAATCTTAAAATTTTAAAAATGCATTTTTTACTTATTGAGCAGTATAAAAACAAAATGTAAACATTGTAATATTGATATCATCCTTTCCTGAAATAAGTGCCGTTACCCCTATGTAAATCGGTTCCACTGCGTAACATCTAACAGTACTGCCTGCCGTTGACATTTATTAAGTACAAAGAGATACTTCCCGAAACTTTTTTATCAATTTATTAACCAGGGCTCCTTATTTGGCTTTAAATATTATAAAAACATTATAAAAAATTATTGAATATATGAATAAGATATTGAAAAAATTTGGCCAAATATAAATATTTATTAATTGTATATGTTTCGTATATATTTATTGGCATTTTATATTTATTATCAGCTTAAAAACTATTCATATAAAACTTACATATTTATAGATACAATTTATCTTGTTAAGGTGTATAAAATATAAGTGCTACTATTTGTCATATCATTTTATTATTAAATTTTATGAAGTCTTTTGTTTTATTTCATATTTTTAATATTATATATTCTTATACAAAATATTGAAATTTGACTTAAAATTGTGGTAATTTTATTATATAAAGTAATTAAGCCTGTTAACTCAGCTTTAAATTTGAAATAAATTAACAGGTCTAAATAATCATAGTTTTATCATTGGTTCATTGAAATTTTATTTTAATAAAATTATTCAAATTAATTTTCTTTTTATTGCCAATTTGTTGTAAAAGGATTTTAATCTCTTATTATTATGGTTGATGTAACTTTGCGTACTTTTTAAACGATTAAATAACATTTGATCTCTTTTTCGTCATTTCATTTACCTTTTTTCAAATGTGTGGGTAATGTTTGATGTAAATTGATGGAATTGTATAATTTAAATCAATTAATACGTCAATTGATTGAATCATATATCTATGTAATTTCAAAAGTGCATTCAATACTATGTATTTGTAATTGTTAATTTTTGTCTTATATCTTTTTTCTCATAGACGATTTTGGCATTTGCATTTACAAGTTTAAAAAGTCTTCAATTAATGTTAGTTAAGCTAAGTTTACATTTATCAAATATTTGACCAAATTTGCATGACCACTAGTTTAACAAAAAATTGTTTGATCATACAAATGTTCATGTTCAAACATCGTCAAACAAGATTCGGTAAAATATTGGCTATGATTAATGATAAGAAAAAAATATTTTCGCATTAAAATGCAGAAGTTAGAAAATTTTTTATACCCACCATCAAAAAGATGGGGGGTATATTGATTTTGTCATTCCGTGTGTAACATGTCGAAGGAATCATCATCATACCACAAAGTATATATTTTCTGGTTCAATTCTGAGTCGATCTAGCTATGTCCGTCCGTCTGTCTGTCTGTTGAAAGCAGGATAGGGCTCGAACGGAGCAACGAAGGGGACGAAATTTGGCACAAATATTTATCTTATATAAGGTTTATTCGGTATTGAAAATGGGCAAAATCGGTTAATAAACAAAAAAGTTATGGGCTGAAAACTAGAAACACAGGGTGTCCGTTTCATACTTTTCTGCTGATATTTCTTCAATAAAAGCATGTACGATAACGAAATTTTGTACGTATAGTTCGGGGGTCGATATAAACTTGGAAACCAAAAATGGGCGTGGTCCACCAACTTTACCGCCCACCTCCCATATAAGGTGAAAATCAACGAAATTGTGTTCAAATAGTTCAAGGACCAATGTAAACTCGGAAACAAAAAATGGGCCGGGCCGAATATTCGCGCTTGTTATATAGTGGTTACGTCATTCTGGTCAAATATTTCACTAGTCTGAACATACTTTTACATTTTTAGTTTTTCATTACCAATGTCAGTCATGTTTTTATTCGTTTATGTGGGGGTTTTTTTTGTTATTGTGGTGTCTTAGTTAAAGTGCAAAATAAACAGATAGATTAAGTAAATTAAAGGGTTTAAAGACCAAAAACACATAATTAAACATTTAAATGTAGAAAGTTCTATTGAATTGCATGCGCGCTAGTAAGTACTTACTAACAAAATTGTCAATTATTTATTTTTTAATGTCAATTAAAAATTTTGTAGTGGAAGAAGCCATTTTAAACATGGTAATTTATATTTGTCACTAACTAACAAAACTATATCAAATGATAATGTATAGTTTGTTCCTTATATTATTGAAAGGATATTGAGATATTTCTAAAATATACTTGAATTTGAATTGACATTTTAAGTAAAGGTCGTATTGATTAAAATTTTGAAATATATGTATAGTAATGAAATTTTAAATTAAAAAAAAAAAATCGATAATTTCTATCGCATATTTTTCGCTAAATGTAATACATATACATAAAGTGTAATTAAGTAATAAAAATAGATTATTAATACTCTTTACTTTATCACTTATTGTAAATATAAACTTTTAGATTATACAAGATTACAAAGAATTAAAATTATTTTTCCTTATGACAGCAAATTCATAAAACAAAAACCCCAATTTAATTGTAATAAATATACATTTTTAATAAAAAAAATGGTGTTGTATATTTTTGTGTATTCAATGTATTTATTAAATAATGTTTTTTAAATAGTAGTATGTATGTAGTGTTACAAAACATAAATAAATTAAGCGTTTTTAAAAATTAACTTAATGTTTTATATTATAAATATTGAAAAAATACCAGCGCAGTAAGAAAAGGTTTACATTTAAAGATTTTCTTTAACTCTACTGTGAACAATTTAGATTTTTTAGAAGTGTAAAGATTAAAACAATTAAATGATTTTGAAAGATTTTTAGTAATATTTCCGATTTATTTTAAATTTCAAATTTTTAGTGAAATTTAAAATTTTTGAAAATTTTTTTTGGTAAAATTTTTAGCATTCTAGTGATTTTTTTTTTTTTTTTAAATTTTCAATCTTTTGGATTTTTTTCAAAAAAATTTTAATTTTTAGTAAAATTTTGTATTTTTTGTGTAATTTGTAATTTTTAGTGAATTTTTGGCGAAATTTAAAATTTTTGTTATTTTAGATTTTTGGTGAAACATCCATTAAATATTAAAAACTAATTCTTCTCGCAAAAAAAAGTGAGTTTGCTAATTCAAAGTGTACTTATTTTCAGAATAAAACATGTAACATAATTTTTAAATTTAAAGGCAATACCAATCAATAATTATTTTTTTAATACCTACTTAAAACTGTCGAACTACATATAAGCACAATTTCTACTTATCCGTTGTAAGTGTAAAACTTCATTTATAAAAAATAATAATAATGAATTCTCCGTATTGTTGTTTTTGTAGAACTGCTGTCACCTGTTTCCTTTAGCTATGGACAACACTAATGAAAAATAACATCTGACCCATTTATAGGATTACATTTTTTTAGAATAGAACACCAAAGATGGTTCAGGCCAGAATAAAGAAAACATGATAGCAAAAAAAAAAAAGGAAACGTTATTAGTTTCTAGAATGTAAATTAAGTCCTTGGCTAAGCGTAGCATAAACTAGAAATTATTCAGATTTGCGAAATTTGTCAGATAAAACTAACTCAGTATATCGCCAGCTAAATCAAAGATAAAAGGCAATGATAAAAAAATTTGTACTTTTTGAACACAACAAACATTTTACCAAGAATTAATTCATATACTATCAAAAAATTACAAGTTTTAAAATTACCATAAACAAATAAAATCCTGTTGTTTTAATAAAAAATTATCGAAATTAATTAAAACCGCATATTTTTGAAAACCATTTTGAAATAACATTTCATTGTTCATGTTAGAGTTAAAGAAAAATTTTACTTAAAACTTCATAGATTTTTGATATCTTTAAAACGAATTTATAAATAAACGATAAATATATATGTTTATAGCATAAAGTTTTTAAATTGTTTAAAGCATAATTAAAAAAAAGTAATAATAAACTAAAGATAGATTTAGGAATTCTTAGACAGAGTATATAAATGAGGTTTTCTAATTTTTGAATAAAACAGAAAAACTCACACTTTCTGCTATAGTTGAATATTTAAATTAAAAAAATAAAAATAACCACAAATAAAATGGAAGCTGTTTATGAGTGTGTATTTTTGTGTATAAATAAAATTTATTATCCATGTTTGTTAAATTTTTTAAAATTTTAATTAGTATCTGTACAAGTATTTCCATTGTCATCGGTGGCTTTTTAAACAAAATAATAATAAAAATTAATACAAAAAATAGTGTAAAAAAAAAAGAAATAAAACAAAATTTTGTTAAATATATATAAAATTAAATACTATTTTTGGGCAAATTATCAAAAAGTTAAAAAAATGAAATAAAATAAAAAGCAGGTTACTTAAACTCAAAACTCCATTCCATGCGTAGCCCCCACCACTTGCATTGAATCCTATATTTGCCTTTCATCTTTTGCTGTCAACTTATCAATAAGTTCCTGTAAAGGTGCCAACTCGCGACGTTCAATTAAATTAAACTCTTGTACAAAGAATATGAAATGCTTAAACGACGTATTCAAATGGGCCTCTTCGCCCAATGTCACAACTTCCGAAAAATGCTGATGATAAATATGTGCATAGACACGGAATAAACGTTTCAATATAGTTTTAGCATTACTTAGGAAATTCTTTGGAAAAGGTATTCCAATTTTGGAGGGAAATAGGGTTTCATCGTCCAACTGATCTTGTACCCAGGTCATAAGATAATCAATATATTTGGGTGCACTACATTTGATGGGCTTCTTAACTGTATAACCATCGGCCCAATGATATTCATATTTTGGTCCAGCTGACATAATGCCGCAACTTTCTTCGGTACAAAATTCTGTGATGGTACCGTATAACATGTTTATTTGGTTAAAAAAATCCACAGCTAAAATAGAAATGAGTTTTCTTTAAAAAATGTTTAAATATTATAGGGTATTAAAATATCGATGCCTTAATTTTGAAGGTAATTAAATTAAAAGCGTAATCAATTTATTACCCTGATACATTGTATTTGAATCAAGGTATCGATATTTTGTTTATATGTATCATAGGTACTTACTGTTTACGGCAACCCATTCGTTAAGATCTTCACCATCTGGTAAAGCTACTGCATTTCGTAAATTACCCGAACCCAGTGTCGCAGCAGCATGTTTCATGAGATCATATTGGTGAGTTCCTTCAGGAATATTCTTTTTGGGTTTAAACGTTTTACTTGATCGCGAGCCACTATGAAAAGAAAAAGAAAAATACAAAAAATACAAGCTTTAGCAATTTCAAATTTTATTTTTTAAAATATACTCTTTCTAGATAAACAAATCTATTTTAATATTTTCAAATTAATTCATAAATGAAATAAACTATTAGTAATATTTAAACCAAGGCTCATACGCCTTGATTTAAACCCTCATTCTTTCTTTTAATATGAATGTATTTATTTACAATTGTAGAAAAAATTTTCTAAACATTGACAAATTACCTAGCTCTTAAAATCCTGTATATCGACTGTATGTAGACGAAAAGTCCTACAGCCGTATTCAAAAAAACGAATGTGTTTGATAACGAGTTACTAACTTTTTTGTATGTAAATTTCCATAAAAAGTTAGTAACTCGTTATCAACCTACATTATTATTATTTTTTTATTATTATTTTTTTTTTTTTTTTTTTTGAATACGGCTGCTATTCTATATTTTTTAATTACAAAAGAAATAATAAAAATCCCTTAATTGTACACTATTTTCCCTTTAATTACTCAATACCAAAGCAAACTAACAATCTGGCAACTTTTCGTTGCCGAAGAAGAGGAAGGTAAAAAAAAATAAACAAAAAAAAAAACTAAAAAGGAAATATAGGGAAGGACAGGGTTGCCAGTTTAGGGGTTTTAAGTCCGGATTTGGGAATTTTTGTTGCAGAAAAGGATGAAAATTTCGGTCTGGCGATATCCAAAATATTTTGGGGATTTTTCATAGTACAGAATTATTGGATGTTATTTTTAAAATTTAAAGTATTACGCGTTTTTCCTTTGTTATTTAAGTAAGTGTCATAAAGCGATTTAAAAGTAATAAATATTAATGATATCACAAGATTGTCAATTTTCGCTTTTTCAGGAAAAAAAAAAATAAAACATTATTCATTTGACATTTTCTTAAGGTTTCGTTCTTCTCATCTTCGTTTTCAATTTTACTTTTTTGGTGATAGGATGCTTTATTTGTAAAATAATGTATAAGTGTACTTATTTAAAAAAAATGCCCTGGGAAAGCTCATAATACTGCTCCCAATTAAATTACTCCCCACAAGGAGAGCCTAATATATGTTTTCAAGAATTTGTTTATCTTTATACGTTAAGTATAAAGCCTTTAAATGTTAATACTAATAAAATCTGTTGGCAAGAATTTAATCCGAATGAATAAATTTTTTGAATAATTTTTGTTTGTTCTTTAAGTTACATTTACAAGTGATGTTAGTGGAAGGATTATTTGGCCATTTAATGAAAAATTTTAATTCTAAAGTTATTTATAATACCAATTCTTTTGATTTACAAAAACGACAAAAGTCAAAATCAGGGCAATTGTATGCAAGGTAACCTCAGTTAAACAGCTGATTATTATTAATATTACAGCCTTTGGTTTTATGAAAAAATTGCCAATATTTGACACTACGTTAAAAGCGGAAAAAATATTATTTTGAATGACAAAACGTCTTTTTTTTTAGTTGGAGAAATTTTTTTAAATTTTGGGGTTGGTCAAAAAAAGTTTCTGGCAGCCCTGGGGAAGGTTGCTGTACTTTCTAAATGGAATTATGGAATAATCTCGAAAAGAGAAAACAAATAAATGAACAAAAACAAAACTTATTAACGAGTTTCTTAATAATTTCATTTTTTTCCTGTTTCTTTATATTGATATTAAATTTGCAAACTCATACTTACAATAAAAACTCCATTGTGTTGCTGTGTTTTAAACAAATTTCGATTAAACAATCCAAGAGGAAAAATTGAACAAAAAAACTTTTAAGTTTTTTCTTAAGTTTGCTTCAGCTACAAATGGTTTGCAATTTTATGGATGAAAAATATGCAAAATTAAAAGACACTGCAATGACTTGACGTCTGTCTGACTGGCTGAATAAAAGGCAGCAGAGACCAAAAACCGAGCAGATCTCTACATGTACGTAGTAGACCTCCAAGTAATTGTGTGGTAGTGGCGAAGATAATGATGAAGATGGTGTAGTAGACGGTAATTTTATTTTTAGCTGATGTGACGAATTTGTTAATTTGTATGTGTGTTTTTCTTTTTCAAAAAAGAAACCGTAAAATCTTCACAAAACACATACAATTTTTTAACAAATACAAAAAAAAACAATATTTTTATTTATTCAGCAATTTAGAAATATGATGTAGTAATTATTTGTTAAATTTAATAAATCGCTTTGATTTTAGAATATAAATAAAAAAACTATATTGTCTAGCACTTCCACCTTGTTGTAGAAAAAAACTATTTTTTATCTTTCTTTGTTGTCTTCTGTTTTAAAGTTTTTTTTTCGTTTTTATTACTTCTCACATTTATTGATTTGACGTTTATTTAGTAATTTATCATTGCACCTTAAGCACAAATTACATTAGCGCGTAGGCAACAGCAGTGTGTGCTGACACAATCAGCTGATATTTTAGAATGCACTGTTGGTTATGGAATTGATTACATTTGGTCAGCAGCAGTTTGCAGTGCTGTTTCATTTAGCCCTGTTTCTAAATTCACTGCGCTGCTTTCAGATTGAGAGCGAGACAAAGAGAGTGAGCAAATAAATGAGAGGCTAAAATACACAAGTAGAACAAAGCTAGATGGTGGTTGTAAATTGTGTCTGCCTACGCTGAATTGTAATTATAACGACAGCAACATGTTGTGCTGACAGTGATCAGCTGATAATTTTTGCTGATACTGTTGCTGACTACGCGCTATTGTAATTTGGGCTTAACAAACAGTGTATTCTAAATAAGCAGCTGATTATGGCAGCACACATTGCTGCTGACTACGCGCTATTGTAATTTGGGCTTAATTATAATGGCAGCAACATGTTATTCTGACATTAAACAACTGATAATTTTTACTGATACTATTGCTGACTACGCGCTAATGTGATTTGGGCTTTAATTGTATTAGATTCGCAATATCCCCGAAAAAGAAATTAAATTTTCACCATTTTTTTTTTTTTTTTTATACAGTACAAAAAACATATGTTCATACACATAGCGTACTTAGAAAGTGCTCGCACATCTACAAAAACAACAATTGCCTGTATTTTGTTAGTGTAAAACTACCGCACATAATGTCAAAATGCTTTGAACGGAAAAGGTGAGAATGAAGGAGAGGAAGATTAAAAAAAAACACGAAAAAAAATGTTACATATGAATACAAAAACAATTAGACAGTTCCGCGAGGTATATCAATGAAAAAAATTGTAAAACAGCTGTTTTTTATAATTATACTATGGCAATAGGGTTTATCAAATCGAATTTCGAATAATCGAACAATCGAGTTTTTATTGTAAAAAATCGATATCTACTTGTTGAATGAAAATAAAAGTTGGAAAAAGTCGAAAATAGTCGGAAATATGTAGTAGGAATATGTTTAAAAAATTATTCTTTTTAAAAAAAGTCGAAAATAGTCAGAAACAGCAAATATATTTTTTTGGTTGTTACAGCTGTCAAAATGCAGTTAAAGAATGTGTCAAAATCAACTGATTAAAGCACATATAATATTATTATTTTTATCAAAGCCGCTTTGGGACATACCACAGAGTTAAGAATAGTTTCGCTTTTAGGAAAAATTTATAAATGCACCATTAAGAGTTTTCGGTACTCATTTACCTCCCTAACTCACTTAAAATCGTAAATATTTCCTGTAATATTTATCAGATTGCAAAGATTAAAAGCTCTCAAGGGTGCATTTACAAAAATAAAATAAAAATAATATAAAAGTTTCATAAACACAACTTTTAAAGTATTTTGTAATTTCTTGTGAAAAAAAAAAAAAAAATTGTGGAAATAATTTTTCTTAATAGTCGGCTTTTGGCCGGGCGGAAGGTTTTTTAACTCTGTGATATGTCCAAAAGCAGCTTCGCTAACGTAATTCTTCCTTTTTACCCAACTTTTTTTATAACGAAAATTTTTTTGATACTAATTTTTTAGGGATTTTTAGTTATTTGAGTTAGGGAGTTAAATGAGTACCTTTTATTTCTCGTCGTGTATTTTCATTTTGACAGCTACTGTATAAACTAAATTGTACGTTGACATGAAGGCAACGAGGTTTGTCAAAAACACACAATTAATATTTCTTTTTAAACGTGCACGTGGAAAAATTTTGTGTCTGATAGTATAGTGTTAAAGGAAAAAAATAAATTTTCAATAAAAAATCAGACGTATTTTATTTAAAAAATATGGTAAGTAAAGAAAATTTCATAAAAATAATTAAAAACATGAATTTCAGCATAAATAAACATTAATTTTGTAAACAAAATATAACCTATAAAATGGAGTAATATTTTCAATGGCGTTACCCCTTTTACACGATGGTCTGTTTGTCTAATTGATGAAATAAATGTCTTAATTACAGTCTCAACTATATGTTTTGTATGAACATGCGGCTGGGTACGCTTTGTTCTCCGTTAAGGAATTCGAGGAGGTCTCCATGTTTTTACCACAAGTGGAGTCTTCGGTGACGGATTTGGCTAAATTCAATTCTCTCGTCAAATTGGCTGGGTTTTCACCCTTTAAAACGGCCATAGCTGCTTTGGAGAACATCAATGCTATTTCCGAAGGTATTGTACCACAAGATTTAATGGTATTCTTGGATGATTTCTTCTCCAAATTGAAGAAAAAGAAATGTACTTTGGGTATTGCTGATGCCAAGTTAGGTGCGGCCATCACTGAAGCCATTGGTGTACAGTGCAGTCAAACGGGCGTTGTGCCAGAAATTATTCGTGGTGTTCGATTCCATTTTCATAAATTAGTTAAGGGTGAGTGGTTGAATTTGATTTACCTCTAATAAAAGTTGCATGTGTTTATGTTTTCTAAGTTCTAATTGAATGATAGTAAAATCTAAAAAAATCAGTGGATTTCGTCTAAAATACCAATTTGCTTTAATTTCTTTGTTTCAGGTTTCACCGATAAATCAGCTGGCATTGCTCAGTTGGGTTTGGGTCACAGTTACTCTCGTGCCAAGGTCAAGTTCAATGTTCATCGTTCTGATAACATGATCATTCAGTCTATTGCTCTTTTGGATCAATTGGATAAGGATGTTAACACATTTTCTATGCGTATCAGAGAATGGTATTCCTATCATTTCCCAGAGTTGGTCAAAATTGTGCCCGACAATTATATGTTTGCCAAAGCTGCTAAATTCATTAAAGATCGTAAAACTTTGACACAAGATAAACTCGAAGAATTGGAAGAAATTGTTATGGATTCGGCCAAGGCTCAAGCAATTATAGATGCCGCCAAAATGTCCATGGGTATGGATATTTCAATTGTTGATCTTATGAACATTGAAATGTTTGCTGAACGTGTAGTTAAACTCTCGGAATATCGCAAGAAATTGGGAACATATCTCCACAACAAAATGGAATGTGTAGCCCCCAATCTGCAGTCGTTGATTGGTGATCAAGTTGGTGCTCGCTTGATTTCCCATGCTGGTAGTTTAACAAATTTGGCAAAATATCCTGCTTCTACTGTACAAATTTTGGGTGCCGAGAAAGCTCTTTTCCGTGCCCTTAAAACTCGTTCCAATACTCCCAAATATGGTCTTCTTTACCATTCCTCGTTTATTGGTCGTGCTGGTTTAAAGAATAAGGGTCGTATATCACGTTTCTTGGCCAACAAATGTTCGATAGCCTCACGTATTGATTGTTTCTTGGAACAGCCTACATCGGTGTTTGGTGAAACTCTTAAACAACAGGTCGAAGAACGTTTGAAGTTCTATGAATCGGGTGAAGTTCCTCGCAAAAACATTGAAGTCATGAAAGAGGCTATCGAAATTGCTTCGAAAGAAGCAGCTCAAAAACCTTCTGAACCCCAATCGGCTAAAAAGAAGAAAGATAAGAAAAATAAGAAACGCAAGCTAGAAGAAACTAATGGCAATGGTGCGGCAGAAGATAACAATTCGGAGGAAGTTACCGCGCCTTTTGCAGCAGAAGAAAATGGCGCTGAGGGAGAACCCAAAAAGAAGAAGAAAAAGAAGAAGAACAAAAACAAAGATAATGAATAATTGTTTTTTGCTAAATTATCAATGCAATCGATTTTTTTTCTTCTTTTTTAATTTTTATCTAGATTTAAGTTTAACCCCCTTACTCCCCAATTACAATACAAAACTACAAAACAAACATTTTACTATTGAATTACATTACAAAAAAAAAAAAAATTTTTTTCTTAAAAAATAGACGGTATTTGTTGGCTTTATAATTTTTCATATTGCTTAGCATTTACATGTTAGTTATTAGAATAAATCTTAATAATAAAAAAATTACAAAAACAAAAGCATTTCTTTCATATCGAGGGCTTATATTCAAAAAGGGTTATCTGCTGATTTCCAAAAATATATTTTTTTTGCGTCAATTTTGAAAAGAAAAACTAATTCTTAAACATTTTTTTGTTTGCATTTTTGTTACATTCCGATTTTTAAAAGAATGTAATGTAAAAACTATGAACAGCGTTTTGTAATGTTTTAGTTACATTTGAGTTGTTGATAAATAATTTAATACAATTTAAATCAGTAAAAATTTTTTAGATTTTTTTTTTTTTGCAATTTTTATAATTTAAATTATGAACACATTTTCGTTTTTTAGTGCTCTGACTTGTAATTTTACAGTTGTTACTTTTGAAAATGGTCCATCTAATTAGCAAACTTTGTTTTTTTCATATCTTTTTATGAATTTTTATTCAATTTAAAATAAAACTACATTTTTTATATATTTCAATACCTATTTTAAAAGTTAGTTTATTATTTATTGCACATATTGTTTATAACATGTGAATACAAACATTTAAACACAAATTTAAATAAATTTTTAATTATTTAAAAATATATTTTACAAAACTAAGAATTAAATATGTAACTACATTTGAAAATATTGTTTAACTAAATTGTAATATAACTATTTAAAATTAGCCATAACCCATTAAATTAATTTTTCAAAGATTGATAATAAAGAAAAGCACAATTTACATTATTAATTGAATTAAATGTGCAACTTTTATGACTCCTGCTAGCACTTGGAAGGAAAATTTTTAAAAGTTTAATAGTATCCTCACTAAAGTATGATGTGAATTATTTTTGAACATTTAAACATTTCGAATTCTGTATATAGAACAGAGTAATACATTTTTTATTTTTTTTATTTCACGAAACTTTTACCCTATTTTTTTTAGTTGGGAAACCATGGGTAATTTTAAATAAAAGGTGTGTTTTTTTAAATAAATACATAACAATTTTTAATTTTCAAAATTAGAAGCATCCAAAGAAAAAATGCACGCAGAAATTATTGAAAAAAGTGGTAAAAAGAGCTAAACTTTATTTATTATATTTAATTGGGACTTCTGCCTAAAACATTTTTATCTCTAACTCTCTTTAGCCGATTTTAATTTTATAAACGCTATCAGAAAGAGGATTTACGTCTTTTTAAAACTATATAAAAATGTTTATTGCACAACTGTATATGTTATAAATTACAGAATTAGGTAGCTTTTACCTGACACTACGTAAAAAAATAATAAAAAAAATCTGATTAATAGGATTTTAAAATGATTTGAAAAATTTGTTTAGTTGAATAAATTTATGAAATTAAATTCAAAATTTAACTTCAATTACGAATAATACATATTCAGTTATTCAAAAAATCATTTATTATGCCCTTCACAACAGCTGTAAAGGGTATATAAGTTTGTTTGTTGTTAATTTAAGACCCCAAACAGTATATATATTCTGGATCCTTATTGATAAGAAAGTCGATATGAGGATATCCGTCTCTCTGTTGAAATCGGTTTTTAGAAAGCCACAGTTATGTTTTATACATCAAATTATAGGGAATATTCCTTATCGGATTATAAATAGTCAAGATATTGTTGTCGGCTTTTCTAAGCTCCTATACAAGCTAGCGACTTTGTTTTTGCACGGAAAATGCAGAATATTTTTAATTTTTTTTTTAACGAAATTGGTCCATTAGTATCCGAGATATCTGCCAAAACACATTTTTGTAATCTGTGAAGCTCCTATACAAACTACGTTCTTTTCGTTCTTGTACATATTGGTCAATAATATTTTTCGGTTTTTTAAATCAAACAAATTTTTTTATTTTATTTAATGACTGCTTTGTATATTGTTGTTTTTATGGACACTGAAACTTTTTGAAGCCCCTATATAAGCTAGACCCTTTATTTTGTCACAGAAAATTCGAATTTAGAATTTTATTTGATGAAGAAATAAACTCAATCGATCAATTAGTATCTGAGATATTGTCCAAAATGCTTTTTTAAATTTATTTAATTTCCTATATAAGCTACAGACTTTGTTGTTATTATTGAACGGTCACAAATATTTTCTAAAATTTCGGTTTTTTGATAAAGCAAACAACCGAGTTATTGGCCGATATTAACTCAGATACCGGTCAAAACGCGTTTTTAGACTTTTTGAAGCCCCAATATAATTTTTTTTCGATTTTTAAATCTTTTAATCGGTCCATATATTTTCAAAATACCCTTTTTTATTATTTAAATTAATATTGTCTTCATTTAGTGTTGTTTCTTAAACTTTAAAATATATTTTTTAATATAACACCCTAACTTGGGTGAAGGGTATATAAGGTTCGGCAAAGCTGAATATAGCACTATATGTCGTTTTTATTTATGTTTGAATAATTTATTGAGTGGTACATCAAGAAAAATAATTGAAAGCCGATAAATTGTTTTATTTATAATAAACTTATTAGAAAATTTGAGTTTTGATCGCTCGAATGATTGATACAATCAAAAAAGTAATTAGAATAGTTTTTATCTTTGATAAATCGTTTAATAGACCTTATTTTTCTGGTTTTGATTTACAATTTTAATCCGATTTTACAAAACAAAAAATATATTTTTTTTTTTTTTTTATTTAAAAAATACAGTCTTTGGTTTGGAATTCCATTGTTGATGGTTTTATGAACAAGCAAGTTAAAATTGTTTCAATTATCTAAATGTTCAAAATTCAAATTTTCTAATATTTTTTACTTAAAATAAAACAATATATCGGCTTTCAATTAATTTTCTTATTGTATTAATTACAAAATTAATCAAATGTAAATAAAAATAAGTGATAATTTGAATAATTGAAAATGTATAAAATTTTTTTAATATGTTGAATTTTAATTAATAAAATAATTGAATATGTATTATTATTCGCATTTGAAATTGGATTTAAGATTTTACTAAATAAAATTTAGGATTTTGAGTAATTTATTCAATTATAATTTTTTCTTTTTTAATTCTTAAATGAGAGTACAAACTAGTACAAATTTCTTGTTGCCTTATTTTTAATATATTGTAATATTCTTATTAGGTTGAATTATATATTTCTTCATGTTATTAAATATAAATATCAATTACCATTTTTTACCTTTATTTATTTTTCTTTTTGTTCTAATTAATTTCATTCGAACTGCTCATGAGTAGAGTAAATAAATTAAACAATTTTTTTAAACACATTTACAACCTCGATTTATACACATACATAACTACTCGTATAATTATTATATTAAATTACTAATAAATTACAAATGACTACAAATTAAATATTGATTTTTTAAATTTATTTTGTATTTAATATTAATTGTATATTTAAATCTTAAAATATTATATTTTATACCATATTAATTAAGGGTTTCAAAGTTTTAGTTACTTAATTATGTTACATTATTACAAATAAATTATGGTTTCTAATTATTTCTTTAAATTTACTTTTACACTATCAGAGTTTTCACTTTAGATGAGTTTAAAAAATAATAAATTTAAAAAATATTTCGAGTTTTTTAAATTAATAAAAGGTTGTTGTTGGAAATTCTTTCAAATGATTACTTAGAAAGTGTAAAAGTAAGTTTTAACTTTTTTAATCCCTTTAATTTTTATTATAAATTCTTTAATGTCCATTAAATATCTTAAATTCTGATATTTTCGTTTCTTTTTGCTTTTGTTTAGGACTTAATTTGAGTTTATATATTAACAATCGTTCAGAATAATTTTTTATAATTTAAAATTTGATTAAGGGCTAAAAAAAAAAAAAACAAAGTATGAAGTATGACAGTTCCATGTAATGCTGAAGTAAATTACTAATTTTATGTATCTAAATAAATAAAAAAAAGAAAACATAATTGCTTGCTGTAAATATATTTATAATCCACGGAAAATTAAAAATGGCTGGCTATATAATTAATGGCTCTACGTAGCCATAGCCACTTCCGCAATAGAAAATGTTTGCAGGGCGCTCTTCGTTGCGAATGTGTTTGTTATATCTGGCACACAAAAAAATTATAATTTTTTCTTGCGCTCTTTGTTATGTGATTTGTTTTTGCTTAACCATGCGACACGATCTTGCTTTGTTGAAAACTAGAACACAACAAATGAGTTTTTGTTTATATTCATACTCAATTATTTATCTTCGTTAATATTCGTGTTGTGTACGTGAAAATGCCGAAAACACTCGGTTCCTGAGTGCTATGGGCGCTTTTGCCTGCATTAAACGATTCTTACCAGGTTTTAAAATTGACAAAGTGTTTTTGTTTGAATGCTAGTTTAATTTTCGGTAATGCTAAGTGGAAATATTTTTAAACATCATTAAAATTAATAAAAAATATTAAATTAAAAATATTTGATTTTGTATGATCCTCAGATATTTATTTATGAAAAATCCAATTAAAATTTTTAATTATTTATTTCTTAATTTCTTTTTAGGCTATTAAATATATTCAATGATGTTTCCAAAGTAAGAATAATTGAATTATCATTTCAATACATAAATGTTTAATTCACCTACATGTGGTTATGTAATATAAATCAATTGAATTGCAAAGCAAATCGATTTTGAAAATTTACAAAGATATATGATATATGATGAATATCGATTTCGAACCAAAAACGAAAAAAGTTGTGATACACATACATTTTTCGATTTAATTTTCGTTTTATTGTAAAAACAAAGACGATTTCATTTTCCATTTTGTTCTATGAAAATCGCAATAAATTAGATTGTGATGAAAAACAAAATTGACATGATTTTATCGTTCTCAAATCGAACAAATTTTGGTGCTCGTTTTAAAATCGAATTCGTTTAAAACTGTTGCAAAAGAATTCGTGACATTAAACATTTCGGGTGAAAAAAGCTACATTGTAGAATGAAAAAAATAACATAAATACATAGTATTTATGTTGTAATTTGTGGTGAAGCAATGTACCGACATCTATCTACCACAAAAACGCTGCCCCAATTTCCAAAAACGACACTTATAATCGACAGTAAAATTACCCTTTGTCCAGAAGCAAGAAATATAAAAAATAATTTTGGATTATTTTCTATTAAAAAGTTAACATAAAGTAAATCATAATAGAATAAAATAACAAAATTTAAATAATTTACATAATACAAATTTAAAATTTAATTTGTTTTGATTTGACAAGAAACACATAGAACAGAAACAAAAATGAAAAATTATAACAATCGAAATTTAAGAGTGTTGTAAATCTTATAAGTGTAACAAAAAACCAATTCCATTAAAAATTTAAAACACGTGTTTTCTAAGTACATATATGTATGTTAAAAAATATTCTAAATGTATCAGAATATAATTTTAACAGGCAGTAAATCATTTTATCCAAAAAAAAAAATTATGTTATTACTACACTTTTACTACCGAAATCGATTTCTATCAACTACTGGATTATTTTTCTAACAACATTGAAATTTAATTTTTTATGCATTCTTTTTTTAATTTTATATCTATAAATGTTCAAATATTCAAGGAATTTAGGGACACAAAAAGACATTTATTTTAAAAGTTTTCTGTAATAAAGCTCACAAAGATTGCATTGCTCAGTACAAACATTCGTTGCAGTTCTGTCCGATAGGTATCGTTTAAATCAAAAATAAAATTTTATATGTACTAAAATTGTTTAATTATTTTTATGGCATGAAAAAGCACGAAATAATGAGATAAACAAATTTAAATTCATGTACTTTCTTATATAAATATGCATCTTTAAAAAGAAATATATAAACAACATTTGGACACCTTTTCTCTCCCTAATCAAAGTTAAAGATTTGATGCCCTTAGAATCTGATGGAATATTAGTTTTTTACATCGTCTGTGAGCTTTAGAAAGCACTGGAGAAAGAAAAATGTTTAGGAAATAATATATAAATCCATTTATCTCCGATCCCTGATAGTTTTATAAGTAAGCCGATTTTTAATTTTCTACGTTGTTTGGAAAGCTCTGAAAAAAAAAAAAGAGAAAAGGCGTAAGAGAATACATGTACTTAAATCCATGTATCTACGCTCCCTGATAGAAATTACAAAACCTGGCTCCATTAGGATTTGTAGGACGAAAAGTTTTGTAACTTTCTACCACAACTGGGAGCTTTAGAAAGCTAAGGAGAGAGAAAAATGCTTAGGAAATAATATATAAATCCACTTATCTCCAATCCCTGATCAAAATTTCCAAATCTGGCTCCGTTAGGACTTAAAGATTTGTTTTATAAGTCGAATTTTAATTTTCTACGTTGTCTGGAAGCTTTAGAAAGCTCTGGAAAGAGAAAAGGCTTAGGAAATTACATATACTTAAATCCATTTATCTCCGCTCTCTGATAGAAATTTTCAAATCTGGCTCCTTTAGGATTTGTAAGATTAATAGTTTTATAACTTTCTACCGCGTCTCGCAGCCGATTTTTTAAACGACGTAAATATAATTATAATGGTGGTGATTCGAAATAGTTGGACTTTTTGTCCGTCTGTTGAAATTAATGTTATAAAGTTTTAAGATATCTGAGATTAATTAACATATGTATCTTTCAAAAATTATCTCTTTAAGGGAAAAAATCAAATAAACCATTTTCAGCATAATTTTGATGTTTAAAAAAAATTAAACTTTTGAAAAAGTAGCTACTAATACCATCTCGGTAATAAAATTCGAAAAAGTTACTTTTCTATAGAAAATTCTTCTACCTTTGGGAAAAGTGTTTAAAGAAGTCTGAAATTCTATAATTTGAATTTTTAAAATAATCAAAAATAAAAAAAACAAAAATTTTTAGTTTGTAATAATAAATTGTTTAGAAAAATCATTTTCATTTGTATATTAATACTAATATAATAAATCATTCATTCATAATATGTATTTATATATATTTGCTAAATAAAGTGTGGGGAACATGATTAAAGATTGCAAAAAAATAAAGAGGACTTTAAAAATAAAATTTATATTATAAAAAAAGATACATGGAAAAAACAATTACAATTATAATATTTTTTGCATTTTAAATTTAAATTAATACAAAAACAAATTATTAATATTATTATTAAAGAAAAGAAAAAAATATTTAAGCCATTAGATATCATTGAAATAAATCAAAGGATTGTAAATTATTGTTATTGTTGTTGTTATTATTGCTAACAAATCCCTTTTGTGGTTGCATCATATTATTCATTTGATTAAAATTAGCAAATTGTGATTGTTGTTGTTGCTGTGGTAATTGTGATGGAATGTTTGGTGATGTTGTATTGAAAAATGTGGGTGGTGCGCCACCAACTAAAGCAGCACTACCCAAACCAGGAGAAATGCGTGGTGTAGTCGTCGTTTGGCCACCAAATGCAGCAAAATTACCCATGACGGGAGTTTGTATAGACAGTGGCACTTGTTGGGAATTTGTGGTAATTTGTGTCATATTAGGACTTTGCACTTTTAGTGCATTCATTGAGGGTGCCGGTGCATTTGTTTTATTAGTTTTGCTCGATAGTAAATTATCTAAATCAAGTTTTAAATTGCCTGCTTTCAAATTATCAGCCCAGGTAGCACCGACTTGAGTTGACGCACTATTATTGTTGTTATTAGTTGATGTATTACCATCGCCGGTGGTCAATGATGATTGTTGTGAATTGTTGTTATTAGCACTTACGGGTTGTAATAGAGTATTACCTGTTGGGGTAATAGGTGGAAGTATATTGTCTAAAAATAGTAGAAAAGGAAAAAAATAAAATCATACAAAATGTTGAAGTAAAAAACACTTTTTTTAATAGGATAGTTTTTAAAAAAGAAAAAATGTTTAAAATAAAAAAATACATTTGCATAACAGTAGCAGTTACAAAAAATGTAGGCAGCAAAAAGTGAATTTGCAAAGATGTTAAATTACCTTTTGAAAAGCTCTACAAAGTACATAAATATACATACAGGAAGCAAAATATTGGACTAAAGCTTAAAATAGCAGTGTTTGTTTCTAATTTGGTTTATAAGTGCTTAAGCATTTAAAATAGTATAGTTCATTTTTTTTTTTTTTTGAAGAAAGGAAATACTCTTCTAAATATATTTATAGTGATATTTTAATTTGTGCTACTTGTTTGAGTTTTTCATTTGTAAATCAAAGATACGTGCTTTTTTTTTTTTTTTTGTTTGTTTGAAGCATTTATTTTATTTAAGTTTACCTAATGGGTCCGCGGTGGTACTATTCCCGGTATGTTGAGAAATGCTTTATTTGTTTTGTTTTGTATTTGGTATAAGCAAAAAAAAAAATAATTAATAAATCAATCAAATATGTAAGTTTTAAATAAAAACATATTAAAGTGCAAGAAAAAAAGTTTTTAACATTTTGTGTAGATAATTAACATTTATTTTTTAAATGCAACATGGAAGATGTAGAGATAAAAGTGGTCAGAAACCTAAGTACATATGTTGCCAATTATATAAGTTGATTTTTTTAAATATTCTTTGGAATTTTATCTCTACATGTTTCTTCATGGATTGATGTATGTATGGATAAAATCTATCTATATATATATTAACTTTTTAAACATTTTTTCATAATTTTTTAACACAGATCTTTAAAATACAATAAATCCTATATATTTGGGTCTATTGAAAGAACAATATATCATAAACATTTAAGTGCCTCACGAAAAAAAGGTGCAAATGTACCCCTCTAGAAATGAAGATTAGTATGTTCTTATATGATTCTCAAAATATTACATCTCAATGTTTTAATTTACGTGAGCTGGACCATTTTCAAAACACCTCAATCTATTTTTAAATAAAAATATTAAGGATTTCTATTTATACTAAAACAGTTGAATTGAACAAAATAAATTAAAAATTAAAATATTTTATTTTATCAAAAGTAAAACAAATATTTTTTTATAAGAAGATAATCAAAAGTTTTTTATTTGATTAATCTAATGTTGAATAATATTCATATGTATTTTATTTAAATAAAAAAAGTTCATCAAATTTTTCTGATTTTTATTTTAAAACTATATATTCAAATAGAACAATTTTAAATAAATATTTTTATAATTTTATTTAACAAAAACTCCAAAGAAATAAAAATATTCAGACTCAAAAGGTTTGAATAAAAAAAAAAAAATATATAATTATTTCAAATATTAAAGTATAAAAAAATATTTTACTTATTTTTCTTTTTCAAAGCAAATTTAAAACTATTCAAACAAAAACATGTTGAATAAAAATATTCAAAAATTGTCTATGAATAAAAAAAAATGAATGTTTTAAAACAGATTTTATTTTTAAAATAAAATATAAAATAAAGAGCAATTGTATTCAAGCTAAAAAAAATAAAATATATTTTCAAATTATTTGAAGACTGGAATTTGATTTAAATTTTATAAATTCAAATTCGAATACTTTTGTGGAAATTTTATTTTATCTAACTTGTTAACAAATAGAATATTTTAATAGTTTTTATTCAAATTAATTTCAAGTAACTGAAAATCATATTACAAAGAGTATAAAATAATTTGAAACAATTTTATTTCTAAAAATATAAATAAAATATAAAAATAATTTATTTTTAACAAATATTTTGAATGAAAATATTCACAGTGAACAGCTATGGTTCAAACATATAATTTTATATATTTCCAAAATTTTTCAAAATATATTAGGTTTTAATGTATCATAGGAATGGTAGGTATATCCTGTTACTATTGAATATAAAACGTAATTAACCCATTAAGAGCTAGAGGGTCAATTTCACGGATTTAGTTCCAAAAAGGTTAAATTAGCAATTTTTGCAAACAAGTCGCATGGAAGTACTTATTACACTTAAATATTGATAAATTTATGAAAAACATAATAAATTCATTTAAAACCGCGTTAATAATCGAATAAAAACAAGTTTTTGCTATTTTCCACGAGTTTACAGCTTTTTTCATCAATTTATGCTTTTGGGGACATTTGTATCCTTAACTAACCATTTATTTCCCATTAAATTTAACTTAACCAATTATGGACCGGAAATCCCAAAATGTTATTTGTGCAACTAAAGGGTTAAATGAATGCACATATCAATAGTATTTAATGAAACCTTTCCAATGATGCCCTAAAATATAATTTACGATGAAAAACGTCCAAAATATTCAAACTTGAATAAAATACTATTTAAAATAAAATCATTGAAAATTTTACTAAAATTGTATTTTCGCGAGAATGAAAACAAATTTTAAAATATTTTTTGCTCAATACGTATTAGATGCCGTTTTTCTATCATATGTTGTAATTTTTTTGTCAAAAAGTTTAAAATTGTGTATACTGTTGAGTAAAATCATATTTTTGGATGTATTTTAAAAATGATCCAGCTCACGTAAACGAAATAATTGAACCGAAATATTTTGGGAATTAGTTTTAAACATATCAGTCTTTGCAACTTTTTTTGTCCCCATACAAATCAAGGCACTTTAATAAACATATGATCTTTACTTTTTTCAGCGTTTGATCCGTTTCATAATATTCCTATACCCTGCACATAATTTATGCATATCGTCACCTAAAATGCAAAAGACCGTAACCAAACTATGAAAATTCAAAAGGCCGTAATAACATTTTTAATTTTTTTGCTTTAAAATTAAGTAAATTAAGTAACATTTTTTATTCGTTCAAAGCATAAATAGATAAAGTATAGAACAAACTTCGAACCAAATTTTTCTTAAATGGAAAAATTTTTACGGCCTTTTGACGTTTGTTCATATTGATGTCATTTTTGAAGATATTAACATTTTTTTGTGTAAATGTAGTTTGGGTCAGTGCATTATAATACAGTAAAAAATCAACATCTGATTTTTCATTGGTTTTCATTTTAGGTAACGATATACACTATGGAGCAAAATTGAATACTTTTCTTGTGCGTTTGTTCAATAAAATTATTTCCGAAATTTTCGGAAATGGACCTATATGGGACCTTGGCAATTTATGGAACCATCAATATGAAATTAGTTAATAATATTAAATTTATTTGTGCCATATATTACCATGATACTATCATTTATGTGCGCTTTTTGAGAGTTAAAGCGAATTTCGAAAGTGGCCTTATATGGAACCGATCTCCCTGAAATTTTGCACTTCTATTTATCTTTGTATAAAAGTTATTCGTAGTGAATTTCATTGAAATTGGGACATAAATAAGATATCTGTTAGCGTTAAAACCCTATTCCGGGGAGTATTTGTATGGGGGTGAGGTAAAATAATGAACCGATCGGGACCAATTTCAGTAGCATACGTCGTTATGTCAAAATATATATATATATATATATATATATATATATATATATATATATATATATATATATATATGTATATTGTCAATTCCACGAAAGATTTATAAAAAAAACAATTTTTTTACGGAGGGTCATTCGATTTTGTTCATATTTGTCATACGCATACCCTATGGAGCCATTTAAATATCTCCATTTTTATTTTTTTGAATTTTGAAAAATTCGCGGATTTATTCGCGATTTTAATTTTTCAAAAACTAAAAAAAAATGACAAAAGTGTCTAACTTTAAACACCAATATCTCAAAAAGTTGTTAACGGATTTTAATGATTTAAATTGCATATTTAAGAAGAATAAGTTCACTGTAAATGTATTAGTTTAAAAATAATATTTTCATTTAAAAATGCATTCATAATGCAATTTTAGGATGCATTTTTGAAAAATTTCTACCCTTTTGATTTTAATTTTCTTTTAATATGTTAAAAAGCAATATCTTTGCTATAAAATGCAAAAATAACTGTTCTGGGACAATAAAATCTACTATTTTTAATATTTTTTTCAAAAAATTTCAATCATATTTTTCAAACAAAAATTTAAATTTTTTAAAAAATGTTGATTTTTAATTTTTTTGGTTATACTTTTTTAGTAATATGTAGCTTTAAATATTTATAACTCCTTAAGTATACATGGGATTTTACTGATTTAAGAACTAGTGTAAAGCTTATTACAACAAGTATTGTAAATTATATTGTATAAATCAAAAATAATTTGTTTACTAAAGATGCACTCAAGAAAAGAATGCAATTTTCGGATGCATTTTTAAGAAATTTCTACCCTTTTGATTTAAAATATTTTTGCTTAATATTGAATACAAATATGTTTATTATATAAAACATTAGCACTTAATTTGGGGCAAATTGCTTTTCTACCACAAATAACAAAATATGAAATATTATGATTAAAACTAATTTTAAGATAAGCTCACAAAAATTAAAAAATACAAAAATTAAAAAATACAAAAATTAAAAAAAAAAAATTATGAAAAAATTTGAAGAAATATTTAAAAAAAATATTTTAAAATAGTGAACCTATTTGTCCCAGAACAATTTATATTGCAATTTGTAGCAAATATAATAATGTTTTTTATATCAGAATAAGAAAAAAATTTAAAGGGTAGACATTTTTTAAAAATGCATTCAAAAATTTCATTTGCATTATGAATGCATTTTTAAATGATAATATTATTTTTAAACTACTACATTTATAGTGGACTTATTCTTCTTAAATATGCAATTTAAATCATTAAAATCCGTTAAAAACTTTAGAGATATTTGTCTTTAAAGTTAGACACTCTTGTCATTTTTATCACTTTTTGAAAAATTAAAATCGCGAATAAATCCGCGAATTTTTCAAAATTCAAAAAAATAAAAATGGAGATATTTAATGGCTCCAAAGGGTATGCGTATGCCAAATATTATTAAAATCGGAAGACATACAAAATATTCTTGGGCGTTCTTTCGTGGAATGGACGATATATATATATATATATATATATATATATATATATATATATATATATATATATATATATATATATATATATATATATATATATATATATATATATATATATATATATATATATATATATATATATATATATATATATATATATATATATATATATATATATATATATATATGTGCTAAATTTCATCAAATTATCTTCAAAATTGCAACCTGTACCTTGTGCACAAGGTTTACATGGACGGACAACCAACCAGCGATCCAGACAGTTAAATCTACTCAGAAAATGATTCTGAGTCGATTGGCATACTTTAGGATGGGTGTTAGAATATTTCTTCTGTGCTTTACAAACATTAGCAAAAACAAACTCGTAATATCCCAACCACCTATGGTAGTGGTTGGGATTACAAAATAAAAGTTTTGTTCCATCTAAGAAAAAATTTAAAAATATTTTAATTTTATAAGTTGTTAGGTTTACGCAAAAATATTTTTGCGTTTGTCTCTTCAGCCGCCTGAACTCGTTTCCAGTTTTCAACGTTCCAGAATTTATAGCATTTTTGTGAACTTCTAAATATTCTTAATAGCTCATTCATCAAAAATCCTCAATTTCTTCACGTTTTTTTATTTTTATTATCAACGTTTGAGATAATTTAGTGTCCTTGCAAATCTTTCTGGAGGAAATCTATCTTGAAATATATATATATATATATTTTTTTTTTATTTCTAGACTTAATTAGGCTATTTTGTATTTAAATATTTATAACAGAATTCTAAGAAGTTTATTTTTTCACTAGACGATCTTAACTGAATTACATATTTTTTATGTCATTTCATTCGCAAATTTAAATAGCAGAGGTAGACGTTGTTATAAAAAAAATGTAAGTGGTACCAAAGTGAACACTTTCATATTTTATATATTTCTTTTTTTTTTTTAATATCAGCCAAACATATATTTAAATGTTTAGTATTTAAATATGTTAACTTAGACCCTAAGGATTATATTCTACTTTTTTATTTAATTTGGGATTTCTCGTTAAGATTGTCATAGTGTTCACTTTTACTCCATAGCGTACCATACCAATAACTTAGTCATTCTTTGTAAAATGTCAGCTATGATTAATGATAAGTAAAAATATTTCACTATTAAAATAGAGATGTTAGAAAAAATATAGTGGTTACGTCATTTGGGCCAAATATTTGGCTAGTCTGAACATACCTCAATATTAATATTAAAAAAAGTTGTGAAACTTTCTTTTTAGTTCTTCTAATGGTACTTTTTGAATTTTTATTAATAATTAATCTAATAATATGATTTTATAAATTTTGGGTTTAAATCGGGATTTGAAAAAACTGGTACTTTTTTATTTATAAAACCTGAATCTGGGTGTGTTGTACAGTTTTTTATATTTCAAAAGAACAAAAAAAGTAAATATTTATTATCATATAACTAAAGAAATGTAACTGACATAGTATTTTTCCTCAATATATTACCGTCATAATTACTTGATAAGAAAAAATAATGTTCCGTTTTTAATGCGAAGTAATTCTTATAATACTGAATTAAAACACATCAAAATTGGCTGTTAAACATAGAAATTGAAATTTTATTTCAAATATTTTAGCAAATACTTATATTAAAAAAAAATTTTAAGATAGTAACAATTTAAAAAAACCTATAAATCCTCCATATCTCCAGGATTCATTATTTTATAGCAGGTGTTTAAAATTTGTGAAGCCAATTCTCGACATTCCTCTGAAGATTCTCCTCCCACCAAAGGTGATTTAATAAAGTCTTCTAACCAATATCTCAACTCCAAAAGGCGATCATTGAATTGTTCAATCAATACGTACTCCGGTACGGTGACCAAAGTAATACCCAAAAGTTCTAGGCAAGATAAACGTACACGTGCTTCTGGACTAAAGCGTACAAACGAACACAAATCAAAAATTTCTCTAGCCATGGTCGGAAGTATAGGACAGTTTTGTGCTCCCATCACAATTATGGAGAGGGTATGCAAAAAATTTACCAATAACATTGTATCAATATCATGAGCTATGCGATCATATTTAACATACAGCATTTGTTTGGTCCGTTCGCCTCGAACGAGTGCAAAGAAAAACGTACCCACTACTGGGTGAAAACGATTGGTTTTGGTATTGTGTGATGTTTTATTTTTGGTAAAATATCTTTTAGTTTTTTCGCGCAATCTTAGGCGTATAGTTTGTTGGGCTAAGGCTAAACGTTTTTGTTGTTCATTTTCGAATTGGAATTTGCGCAAATGTGTGAGACTAGTCGATGAAGGAGAATTTTCCGTTGAGTTTACATTTTCTTCTGCTCCCGTTAATTCCTTTACAGTACCAGCTAAAATTTGTAACATTATAATGCGTAAATTTGCATTGTAACAAGTATTATCCGTATGAAATTGTCGGCATATATATTCTGCACATTCTGCCGGATGAGTGGCACAGATGGCCACACAACATTTGAATTTTGTTTCCTCAAAGTTCTCATAATAAAACTGCATATCCAAAGTAAGAAAT
The DNA here is from genome assembly GCA_951394005.1 of Protophormia terraenovae. Taxonomy (NCBI): domain Eukaryota; kingdom Metazoa; phylum Arthropoda; class Insecta; order Diptera; family Calliphoridae; genus Protophormia; species Protophormia terraenovae. The sequence continues at coordinate 152,706,481 of OX596073.1, forward strand.
AATTGCATTAAATCTACTGCCAAACGGGAATCAGATTTAGGCAGTTGCGAGCGTATAAGATTCTCTGCTACAGACAAAGCTGCTTCAAAGTGTTCATAATTTTCACATTTTGTCGATAGAGTGGCCAACAAATCCAATAAGAACTTAGGACTTTTATCCATTATCTGTGAAGTATCATTGGTCATATCGTAAGGTATTAAATCATCCTCATCGTCATCTGAATCTAATTCCATTTTGGGAGATTTTGAGGGTGGAGGGGTTATTTCAAAATTAGCCACCTGCTTCTCTTCGTAATTGGAAAGTGTAGTAGTTGTATTAAAGTTAGAGCTATTTAAAGTTTTAGCCTCCTTGTTATTTGGCTTTAAAAAGTCTTCTAACAAAAAATCCAAGTGTTTGGGTTCCATATTTTCGTTTATATCCTTTGTTAAGTGTATTTGTTCATTCATAATATCTATTTGTTTTAAAGTATCTCCCTTTGACGTTTCTAAAATGCTGCTGTAATCAAATTTCAGTTGTTCCTCTTCTTGCGTATATGGTCCTGCTATAAAATTAAATATTAGTTCTACTGTTTTCATGCCAATATGACGTTGCAGAGAATCTGAACATTCTAAATGATGTCGCAGACCCTCGTGTAATAAACGTTTTAGATCTTGATCCTCTTGAGTTTTATTTTTGTCATCAAAATAAAAAAATTTCGCTGTTATAATTAAAAGTTTTGATAGATTTAAGTGCTCGTTTTGTGAAAATTTTTGTAAACATATACGTTTGGACCAAACATTTAGGAGATTCTCAAAAAGTTGCCTTAACAGACCAACATCTGCCAGGGAAATATAGCGTACTAAACCAACTAAAGTAAGCTCTTGGGAAGGTATTCTTTGCAGAGCTAATTTGTGCAGAAAACAAAATTGCCACTCTTCATTAATCTTAACACAATCACCCAGTAATTGAAATACATTTAGTGAACCCTTAAGCATACACAGGGCCAAACGATAAATTGCAGTATTGTCATTTATCAAAGAAAACATTTGCTGTACATGATATCTTGCTTTATTGGATCCATAACAAAATTCTTGCAAAATTTCTAAGAATTTAAAAAGATCAGATTCGTTTTCAGAGTGGTGGCAAAAATCCACAACCAAGCGACTTAAAAGATCCGATAAGATTTTCATATCAAAATATTCATGTTCCTGGTCATCGCAGTGTATTAAAAACCACAAGGTTTTGAGTAAATGTTGCATGATATTTTTGGCATAATTGTGGTCTATAAAGATATCGTTAACTTTTCCCTTTAGAGCATTAGCTAAGCGATTTGGTAATGAGCTCAGAAATTGTATGTACTCCTTTACTTTCACATTAAATTGTTCCAACTTTGGTTCGGGTATCGAGTTAAGAGTACCTTTGAATTCTTTCAATAATTTTGCCTTTTCCTTGCATATTTGCAAAAATGTTATTGATAAAAAACTTTCATCTTCCAAAAGAAATTGAAATATTGTCATTATACTTTGTGGAAATTGGATTATTTTATGTATTAAACATGTCCAAGATTCCATTATAAAATCGAAGTTGTAATCAATTTTATAAATATTAAAAATTTGCTTTTCCTGTATGCTCAATTGTTGTCCAGGCCATTCTGTGCTTAATAATTGGCCAACCGCTTGCAATAGGTCTGCATATTCATGAGTTGCTATTAAATGCCAGGGTACTTTATCCCTATCAAAATTACAAATTTTTTCCGCTGTGATAAATCCTGGTAAACAATCTTTACTCCATAAATGTTGTAAAATTTCCTTAATTCTCTGTACCTCCTGGACAGATTGTATTGATTTTATGGTGCGCAATTGTTGTATAACATTTTGTAATTCAAGCCTTATGTTTTCGGGGAATTTATCATCACAGTTGCCATCATCATCGGCTGAAAGTGAAAAATTGAAGAAGGATTCCAATTGGCATTTGTTTCCATTAAATTTATGTTTTTTTTTTTTTTTTTTGTTTTAAAAAATTGTGAAACATTTCTTTTTAATGTTTTACAAATGACTACGACAAATACTTGTATTACTTGAATATAGTTTATAGATGATCTTGCAAACACTACTCATTTTATTGGAAATTTTTTTTAATTTATTTAACTTAACATGCACCCTTTTAAAATTTTTACGTTTCTATATGAAAAACAATTTTTCAAATCTTAATAGAATTATATAAAACTGATTTATGTTAATAATTGCCCATTTTCTTCTATAAACAGCCTAGCACATTTCATTTAAGTTTTAGATAATTATTGTTAATTTTTTTTATAAAAAAATATATTACAATTTTTACAAAATTTAGAATAACAAAAACAAAAGCATGACATTTTTGTTATTCTTAACAAATAACTCAACAAATTAAGCTTATTAAACTACTAAAAAAAAAATGAAAAAATATATTAAAGAAAACTTACCCATTGGCATACTTTGATGTATTGACAAATCTCCTAGACCAGCCAGAAGATCTGTAGCTGTGGTAGCACCCAAACCTGTTGTTGCATTTGTGGAATTATTAGCAGTAGGTGATGAATTGAATAAATCAAATGCATCATTGGCCGGTGTAGCTGGAGTCAATAAATTACCTTCCAAACCACCCATACTAGATGTCAGGGTTGCACTATTGCTAGTGGTGGAACTACCTTGGAATGCAGAGAAATCAGCAAAATCATCATTTGTAGAGGAAGTAATGCCAGTTAAACTAGCCGAGGGAGGCTCTGCTGATACACTACCAAATGCAGAAGCAAAATCTCCAAATTCATTTTGTTGCTGTTCAGCTGCTCTTGGATTAAAATCATCCAAATCATCATTAATAATAGCAGCACTATTAAGAGTTTTCTCACTCTTAGGCGAACATGTTTTAAATAGACTATCAAGTGCATTGTTATTGTTTGCGTTGGTAGCTGTAGTATTTGTATTATTGCTTTCGTGTAACGATGATATGCCCATGTTATTGTTATTAATAGGGGAATAGCCTATTAAATCATTATTGCCTTCACCGGGTGTATCGCGATGTGTGGGTGAATGTATACCAGCAGCATTTGATGATACTGTGGTTTGTTTGCCAAAATTTGCTGCAGCACCCATGTCAATTTTTTTACTGCCCACAGATGTTTTTTGTTGGGTTGGTTGCTTCGTAACCGGACCCGTTGACGATATTGTTGATGAAGCTGATTTGGGACGTATGTTCATGTTTATATTGCTTGCTGGTGCTTTTACCTCAGTAGCAATATCAGCAGGACTGGCTCGATCATTATAACGATAGGTTCTTCTGAAATTCGAATTTCGTTATGTGTAATTACAAATTTTGTTTATAGATAAGAATATAAAATTAAATATACCTAGGACTCGGTGAATCACTATCGGAAAATTCCTTTTCACCTTCATATTGAGCATCGTCGTCTTCATAGCGATCAGCTGAACGTGAATCGGAATCTGAAGAGAAAGTTATGGAAAAAAAATCATTAACAATATATTTTTTGTAAAGAACAAAATTTTAATTATAACATTTTTGTTTTTCAGAATTTAATTCAAATAGGGAAATGAAAAATAAAAAATTAATTTTAAAATTATATGAAGTTAATAAATATATTTATTTACGAAATTTTAGTGTAAGTTTCCTTTACAAAAATATATGTTTCTGCTAGAATTTAATTTTTCCAAAGTTAAGAATTTTATGATCATAAAAATTTTTTTGCTTAAATTTACTTACACCAATTATCACCATGATCACTACGTGAAGTTCTCCAGCCACCATCATTGTAGCCACCACCACTATATCCACCGCTGCGCATACCCATGGCATCACTGCTCATGCCAATATATTTATCCTTATTCTTTTTGGCCTTTTTACGTTCCTCACGTAAACGATCGTCATCTTGTATAAAGTCTATAAGTTCTCTTACCTTTATAAAAATAAAAAATATCATTAAAATCTTAAAAAATATATATATTTTTTAATAAAAAAGTTACCTTATGTCTAACATTAATGCCCTGATCTTTGCCACCTTCATCTGTAAAGGTGTAATTTTCCAATGAACGCAAATCATAAATATGTTCCCTTGACGAAGTAACGACGCGTTCAGAGCCATTGCGTACCAAATAATTTAGCAATAATAAACTCTAAATATAAAATTAGTTAATAATTGTTTTTAAAGTATTTTTAATATAATTAATACCTTATACGTTCTACGCCAATTGGTTTTGTTGTCTGTTAGCATACGTTTCCATAACATGGACATTACTTCGGGAAATGTTTCATATGAAAATGTTGCATGTGCCAATTCTTGCATTAATGGTCCCGTTGGACCCCAGGGATCATCATTAGTGGCCTCCCTTACTTTGCCCTCGATTTCTGTATAATTCATAACCACATTTGTGCTGTAAATAAAAATATTAAATTATACAATAGTTAGTTTTATCTAAAAAAAAAAGGAATTAAAATGAAATATTTTGTACATTAATTGAATAATATTTTAATTTTTAAATCTCATGATAAAATAATTTAGTGGAGAAATAATTAAAGCAAAATAAATATATATTTATTTGTGGTATAGCCTTTAAAAGTTAAAGTATTATGATTTTCATTTGTATTTCTGTCCAATGGAGACTAAATTTTTTTATATTCTAACATGATTATAATAGAATCTGAAGCAAAGATAAATATATTGTACAAAAAGTTATAATTTCTTAGCTTTAATTTTCAAAAAATATGTCTATTTAAATGATTGATTGTTATACACATAACGCTCTATAAATCATGTATAGATAATATGACCATTATCAACTTTATGAAAATTTTGTATTTAATGTTTTATGCCTTTTTTTTTTTTTTTTGCAGCAAAACGTTAATAATTTTCCAAAGAATCATGTGAATTTTTAAAAAAAGTTTATATTAGGAATGTAAAAGATTTGCTCAATAATTGCACGAATATTGTTTGATCTAATCAACTCATCATAATAACGTTTAATTATTATAATAATTTGCATATATTACTTTAACATTTAACCCTTTAGTTGCACAAATAATATTTTGGGATTTCTGGTCCATAATTGGTTAAGTTAATTTTAACGGCAAATAAATGATAAGTTAAGGGTATAAAAGTCCCCAAAAAAAAAAAAAAAATACATAATTGATCAAGAAAGCTGTAAGTTCATTTGTAAAATAGAGGCTTAATTTCAAAAAATCATTATTATTCGATTATTTTCGCGGTTTTAAATGAACAACATGTTTTTCATAAATTTATCAATATTTAAGCGTAATAAGTACTTCTATGCGATTTATTTGAAAAAAATCCAAATTTAAGCTTTTAGGAACTAAATGCATAAAATTGATCATATAGTTCTTAATGGGTTAAATACGTCTTATCTTCAATAGTAACAGGATAGACCATTCCTATGGTACATAAAAAACCTAATATATTTGAAAAATGTCCGAAATATATAAAATTACAAGTTTGATCGAAGAAAATATGATAAAAAATGTAAGTAAAATTTTAATATTTCGCGACTGAAAAGAGACATAATAATAATTCAAAGCAGTATCATTGTTGTTATTTCTTTATATTGAGATTTCATTTTTATTTTAGTTGGAATAATAATAATAGTGGGACTAAGAGGTCGAAGATTTTAAAATATCTAATAATGTGACTATGTGTCATTGTTTACTACTCGCGAGTGTTTTTCGTGAAATAGAAGCCTTTATCGGAAGTTTAACTTTATTATTTTGAAAATGAAGAATTGGAGTCTTTGATCGATTTAGACACATGCCAAATTCAAAAACAACAAAGATTACGTATTCATTGGGAGTAAATTAAATAACAATTTCCAGGTTTTAAAAGCGTATTAACTATTAAACGATAGCGAGAGTCCTGTGCCGAACAGAATATAGCCTGCATATTGTCCCTTTTGATTAAAATAAAGATGTTATATATAGAATACGTTTCACTTAAGAACAATGTACCAAAAGTTGGTTTGATTCGTTTCTCGCCTACACAGAGAAGTAATTTTTGGATGGAATATCAAAATTGCTAAAAATCACAAAATAACTGTTATTTTGTGATTTGCTTTCATAATGATCGCTATGGTGTATTTAAATCAATTGTCAGATATTTGGTTATTACATCTTTTTTTGTTTAAAAATTTAAAAATAACTGTTATTTACAGTCCCTGAAAATTAAATTTAAAAATTCCTGAAAGGTCCGAGGTCCACATTGTTGTGGATTATGTGAAACTTAAGTCAAAATGCATCAGAAACAGCTGGGGTTGTAGTTAAAATATTATATATTATGATATTAATTTAATTATGACCTGAGTAAGCTATGTGTAATTATTGAAAAGCAGTACCGAATCAGTGTAGATGTAAATAAAATAAAACATTTGTCAAGCATATCTTTTCCAATTCTATATTTAAAACATTTAAGAAAAATTTAATAAAACTGGAACTCTAAAAATCTTCCTACATAATTATTTAAACTTAAGAACATTATAAAAATATCATCAGAGATGATTACATTAAAGAAGACCCATTGACTTACTTTCATTTTATCGAAATACAATAATTTTTTCTTTTTAAAATACGTGTTCATTTCGTTAATTTGTATTTACCAAATAACTTCCTACACAATTGTAAATATGTGCTATCTACAATATTTGTATATAGTGTATATATTTAAATATATGGATGTATATAAATTTCTCTATGCAATACCATTAAATTGATGTTTCTCACACTTTAAACAAATAATAACAACAAACAAATAAATTTAACAATAGTAAATAATATAATAATACAAATAATATACATATTAAGTAAATATGTATTTATTTTTACTATTTATTAGTTTAATATAAAGATTGACGAGTGAGTATTTAACAAATTATATTCCCAATACTTGTATTTAGTTTCAGTAAACGAGAAACCTTATACCAATTAATAACATAATAAATAAAGAAAGAAAAGAAAAACAAATAATATACTCAAAAAGTTTAGATGAAAACAAACCAAAAACCATTAAAAACAAGCGGTTTTATAAAATACATATATTTAACCAACTCCCCCTCTACATAATACCGCTCAATTTAGTCTAGCATGACGGAAATAAAATACAGTTTATTTCCGTAACTGAATTTTAAAATACAAATATTTCGATAATTTTTGTTTGTTTTTAAGTTTTAAAACATAAGTTAAAGTTCTGAAGAAATTGTGGGGTATTTAATATTTTAATGCATGAGTACATTTTTGACATTATTATGAATTCAATTATAATTCAATATAAAATGTATTTTTGTTGTTGTGTTTTAAAATGTCAATATGATGAGTTTTTAATATATCAATTCATTTGTTTAAAAATATCTTGTTTAAATATGTAGTTGAAAAGAATTGAACAAGACGAAAAAAAATAAACATTTATCATTTTTTTAATGTTTTCTTTTCATCAACTGATAAGTTTTTTGTATATAGATAATTAGATTTTTTCTTTATATTTTCATTTGAAAGTTTTATTAACTTATTTACACTTTACTTATTTATTATTATTGCATTATTCATATTATTAGTAAATATTCTAGCATTTATTTTTATACATTTTTAAAAGCATTTAATTATTTATTTATCTTGTTTAAGACACGGCACGGTGTTGTAGTATTTGAGAAATTATACAATATAATTGTATTTTATATTATTACTAGTATTATTTGATTTTCGAGCTTCATTATATTTTTGTTATTATATAAATTCAATTAATCTTGATACATATAATATAAAATCTTATCTATAAAACAATTCTAGAAAAAAGAGTTTTTATTTGCTTCAAGTGCAAACATTTGTTTTCTCGTGTAGAGTAATACATAAACCTAGAGTATTTTTCACATTTTAGAAATTATGATAATCGGTTATGTTCTGTAAATAGAATTCGATGAAAGTGAAATTAAACATATATATAAGCTATTTTTTATGATTTTTTAAAATTTGAAATGTTAGAAAAATTAGATTTATGCATATTTATATAACACATAAATTTGTCGTTTAATAATAATAAAGTGTACTAGAAACTTTAAATAGGAAATAAAGAAGCAGAAATTCCAAAATTTTAGTTATTTCTTAACTTTATCCTAAACTACACATTAGTCCTTGTTTTGCAAGAATACATAAGAGATTCCAACAATGTACCTTTTTGTCAATCGCAGCTTTCGAATTTTAGAACATTTACGAAAAATTTTAAATGTTGATATTAAATGGGTCTAATTTGGAAGAGTATAAATATAGCATTATCGGTAGAAATAATTATTATATTTTTTTTGTTTAATTTATGATTTTCCAAAATATGATATCTTTCATAAAAGTACTAAATTAGTAAGTGATCGTTTAGAAATTTTCTATTTATAAGGAATTATTCAATTTCCAATTAAAAGACGATTATTTTTCATCCCGTAAGTGATAACAACTAAGAATGTTTGTCATATTAATACAAATTTTGTTACTAAATAAAAGCAAAAAGTTGAAAAAAATCGATTAAAACTGTTGTCCTATATTTAGAAAAATCATATCAAGGCTTATTGAAAAATAATATTTTGTATATATCATAAGCCTTTAAAATTAGAGATTCCTTACTTTAAGACACCATGGTTGGTCTAGGCATACTGTAAGAAATTTTTAAATCTCTAACCCTATTTTTGTGAATTTTTTATTTTTTAATTTCAGTTTTAAAATTCAATTACTACACATGTAGTCAACCAAGCACATAAAGGTTAAACTTGCCCTGGTTATATATTTTTACTAATTGTTAGGTCTGATAAAAAGGAAAATATAATAAAATATTAAAATTTAAAATAATTAACTTCCGGCGACTTTTAGAAATAGTCTGAATATAACATCTATTGAAGCAATAAAAATTTATATCTACATCTTTATCTTCCTAAGACTTTGACATCGATTTTAGTAAAATAGGTGAAGAAAAAATGTTTGGTAGTTTTTTTTTTTTTTAGAATTTTTGGAAATACAGAAAAAATGTTTTTCAATTTCTTTTAATATCGTTCTAGGGATATGCTGCAATATGTGGCGCAACCTCATTTTCTATAAAACTATACTATCTACTTACAATAAACTATCTAGTCATTTAAAAAAGTCATTTATAGGCTTTGAAATTCCGTACCGCAGAAAAAAAAAATATTTTGTCGATCTGTATAATTTTTTGATAATTAGAATAATTTTAATTAATGTTAGATTTCTTTAAACATTCGTTAATATTTCAAAATATAAATTAACCATTAAAATTTGTTAACATGGTATAAAAATAAACGATTTTCTACATTAAAAAGATTTTTTATAAACACATATTAAGACTAAGAAAGAGGGCATTAACACATAGCCAACATTCCAAGGTAAACTACCTTTTTTTATGTTTTGAAAGCAAGAACTAATTTTATTGTATTTTATATTTTCTGCCATAAATATTTATGAATTCAGGTAGATAAAAATAATTTAAGATAATTTCATATCTTATATTGCATTTGCTATTATGAACTTTTTCCAAAAAAAAACCAACAACAAAGTAAAATTTACTAAATATGTTAGTGTAATCGATACTTTTAAAAATGGTTATTGTTAGGAAATTTTCTATTAAAAAATCCATCTTATGTTGAAATTCCTTAAATGGTGTAATGTAAGAAACAGGTGGTTAGAAAGCTATTCGTAATTGTACATGTGTGCAAATACTTTCTGCTATAAGTAGAGGAAAGAATAATCAAGTGTGGATATTTGCACGCGCTTAATATTTCTGAAAAATAAAAAAATCAAATAGAAATTCAACAGACTCAGACAAAAATAAATAACAAGGTGGAAAAAACAAAAAACCAGTAATTAACTATTTTCTCATCACAGTTTTTTGGTTTGGTTGTTTGGTTCATAATGTGATGATGTTGGACGTAACTACTAGATGCAGTGCAAAGCAAAAATAACTAAATAGACACACACTTACTAGTCAGTGCAAGTGTACTAACTACATAAAAAAACATGAAAAGTAAAAACATGTACTACAACAACAAAAAAAAAAAAACTATATGTATAAAGAAATACAAACAAATACAAATTACTAAAATAAAAGCTGCTTTTTTTATTTTTATTTCTTTTCAATTCCATACTTGTCGCGCGAGTCTTGTACTTATTCTGTTTGTATGTATAGATAGATAGTTTAAGTTGTCTGCATTTATTGCTGTTGTTGCTATTGTCATTTTGGTTACCTTGACCAGATTTATGACACATATTTGCTAATTTGATTTACTAGCCACAGCCAACAGATATTCTATGCCTGAGTTAATGAGTAAGTAGTGGGAAACTCCCACAAACCTAACTCCCTTAAAGAATTTTTTAAAAATACACATTCTAATTGCTATAATTGTTGATTGTGGGAAACTTACACTTTATCAGCCAATTCACGCACTTTCCACATATTAATAAATTTGTCTACCATTTTTTCACCTATTTTGAAACCGTTTTCTTAGCTGTTACGGAATTTATTTCTTTTTCTTTATTTTTGTGACTTTTTGTCGTTCACTTCGTTTTCTTTCACACACAATCGAATATGACACAAGTTTCAAGTGATAGGAAGGAAAAAATTGCAAAAATTTTTTTCGGTTGTTTCGGTTCACTGCACACGTTTTAGGTTTAAATCGTTGTTAATTGCTTTAAATTGGTTTTGTATTTAATACTTTTTTCTAAATTTAGGTTACAACAAAAAGTAGTCATAAAAAATTAAATGAAATTTACAAAAAATGCAAAACTATTTGTAGAATAAAAATTACTGACGAAAAACTGCTGTCGCCATCAAAAAAATTTTTTTACAAGTGAAGTTGGCAGGTACTTGGTTGTAGTAAAATAGTAGCAATTGGAAATGAATGGTTGCTTAAAAAGCAAATCGAAGAGTTGTGGTCTAGTGGTATTCTTATTAGAGGTAAAGGTAATAGTGTTCAGTTGTAAAAAGCGTTAGAATTTTTAAATTATCTGAGAAAATTGTTATTTTTAATTTTATGAATATTGAGCGTGTGCCAAACGGTAGCAAAGTTCAGTGGAAATTTTAAATTTGACTAGGATTCTCAAAATCAACTTTCGAATAATCGACATTCATAGGTAATATTTCCTTAAAACTTGGTATAAAATAAACTAACTGTAACTTTAGAATTAAAGTTACAGTTTCTTAGGTATTTTAACAATAGTTTTAGGTGATTTCAATGTTCGAAAAATAAACTAAAATTTTCGTAAAACTACTTAATGTTTTTATAAAACAAGATATTTAGTTTGATAATATAGTAATATCATAGCTGTAACTTATGAATGAAATAAAAAATAAAAATACTTTTTATTTCATTTCTATTTCTTATTTCTAATTAGAAAATATTTGTTAATCCATCTATTAACTTTTGAATAAAAATATTAAAGATTTCTATTGATATTAAAACAATTGAATTTATTATAAATTTTTATCTGATTGAAAAAAATAAATTAAAAATTAAAATATTTTATTTAACCAAAAGAAAAACAAATATATTTTTATAAGAAGATAATCAAAAGCTTTTTATTTGATTATTTTAAAGTTTAATAATATTCATATGTATTTTATTTAAATAAAAAAAGTTAAACAAATTTTTCTGAATTTTATTCAAAAACTTTATATTCAAATAGAAACATTTAAAATAAATATTTTTATTATTTTATTCAACAAAAACTCCAAAAAATAAAATTATTCAGCCTCAAAAGGCTTGAATAACAAAAAATTATAAAAATACCTAAATATAAAAAAAATATTTTACTTATTTTTCTTTTTCAAAGTAAATTTAAAACTATTCAAACAAATTCATGTTGAATAAAAATATTCAAAAGTTTTCTATGAATAACAAAAATTGAATGTTTTAAAACAAATATTATTTTATTTTTGAAATGGAAAATAAAATAAAGAACAATTGTATTCAAACTAAAGAAATAAAATATATTTTAAAATTAGTTAAAGACTAAGGAATTTGATTTATATTTTATAAATTCATATTCGAATACTTTTGTGGAAATATTGTTTTATCTAACTTGTTAACAAATGGAATAATATTTAAATAATTTTTATTCAAATTAATTTCAAGTAACTGAAAATCATATTATAAAGAGTATAAAATATTTTTAAAGAAATTTATTTCTAAAAATATAAATAAAATATTAAAATAATTTATTTTTAACAAATATTTTGATTGAAAATATTCACAATGAACAGCTATGAGTAATATTATGTTCACACATTAGTTTTTGACCTGTTTGCCGAAAAATCACTCGACCTTAGGACGGCAACCTAAAATTTCTGTTTCCATCGTCTCAACAGCACCGTAATAATATTTTTTCAATCTCAACTTTTTACAGTTATCGAAAGTAATATTATGTTCACATACACTAGTTTTTTAAAAAACACAAAGAGTTTAAACATCACTGTTCACATATTATATTATTGTGTTTTTCCTTTTAACCAGTTTTTCTTTTGCAAAAATATTTTCACACATTTTTGGTTTAAATGAAAATTTCACATACAAACACTTTCTAATTGAAAAAAAATAAAATTTTTTAAAAAAATAAAATTTATGAAAAAATATAAATTTCATTCATAATTTTTAATTTTTTGTTTTTAAACTGTTTGACAATATTTACAAATTCTTTTTTCAACAATTTTCTATGTACTAAAAATACTAAAAATTTCTTCCCTGTATGGAAATTTAGTATGTTTTTATTGTGTTAAATAATTAAACAACTCGAATCGAGATGTTTTCTGGCTTTAAAATATATGAAAAAACACGTCAATTCCTTTGTGTTTTTTAAGAAAACGACTCGTTTTTCAAAAAACTTTTATATGTGAACATAGTATAATTGCTTATGATATTGGATTCAACATATTGTCACAATGAGCATCCTGTATCTGTGGTCAAATGTTTAAATTCGTTATAACACTAATATCTTACAAATGAAACAAAAATTTAGTTGAAATTCGAAATGTATTGTTTTCCTATATGTATTTTAATTCTTATCAATTTTAAAAACCGTTATACAGATTTGTTATTGGCACCTTAGTATTTTATTTTGTTTTTTTTTTTTTTAATTTTAATACCTTTTTTCACAAACAATATTTTCTACTGACATTAAAATAAACAAAGATTTAAACAAATAATTTCGAAGAAGATTAACTCTATTAGTAGCATTTACAAAGATTTTAAGTAAAATGTTTTATAAATACATATTACTAATTTACTTAGATAATAAAACTAGTATTTTGTTTTCTTGGATATCGGAATTTTTATTATGATACGAAATAACTTTCTCTGAAATTTATTTTTAAAGATAATTTCATATGAATAGACTAAATAGACAACATCCAGCCTATGGTAAGAACAATAAGTTGCTGAAACGGAGAGTGAAAGTGAAGACCTCACATAACAATTATGGGAAATTTTTTGACAAAAAAAAAAAAAATAAAAAATAAAAAAAAAAATAAATAAATAAATAAAAAATGTGATCTAAGAACGTTAAAACATTTTACTACATTTTCCTTAACACCTTTTAGAAATATGCAATAAATTTGATTTTTACAAAAATTAAATAAAAAATAATAATTATTATTTTTGATTTTTAATTTTGTCCAAAATTTAATGATTATTTATTTTAGATAACAATTCTTTATTTGAATTTTTTGCTCATAATACAAAGATTGCTTTCTGGCGTTTATTTTTTAACAGACAAAGCTAAAATTTCTATAAAATTTGTTATTAAAAAATACATAATTTAAATACAAATATCCCCATTAATATTTCAAAAATAACGTTCATAATACTACTACTTCATACAACCATGTTATATAAACACTGCCTTATCGACCTTGTAAAAACATGTCAATTTGACATTTCTTATTAGACAACCAATCAGTTGTCTGCCGTCATTTTTAACAACCCCGTGTGGAGAATTTTTATTTGATTTTGAAAAAAAGTAAAGTTTTTAATAAAACTTTCAATTAAACCTACAATTAAAACGAAATTAATTACTTTAAAAAATACCTTAACATAACAAACAGCAAGTTAAATAAGTTTATTGTACAAAGTTATAAAAATTTGCTTAGATTTTAAGTCGAGATTTTTACCAAAACAAAAAGGTTATGTAAACTTTTCTCATTATTCCAGCGGCAATAATTCGAAATTGTTGGAGGTAAAACAAACATAAACATGTTGGGTTTAAGATTTTATGCAACTACGGCCACACAGATGTTCAGAAGAGCCACATTTAGCTCAAATCATGCAATGAGAGCTTCATCATCAAATGCGGCAGCAGTTGAGGCAGCTTCAAATACTGCACAGGGTGCATCCGGTAATACCGGTAAGGAAACCAAGGATGCTGGCAGTCAGGATGCAGAAAATGTAAAGAAACAAAAACGTGGGTTAAAATTTTTCAAAGATTTCTTATGAAACCTTTATGAATGTGATTTTTTATAGGTTCCTTGGTAGCAGCTGCCTTTGAAAATCTCAAAGATGATTCGACGTCCGGTACGTCTAATAAAACAGCTGCCGCTGGTAATGGAAATGTTGAAGAACGTATTAACAATGCAAAGACTATTAATGGTCTTTTATCGGTGGTGGAGGGCAACACAACTTTAACCCGTAAAAATGCTCTTAGAATTGTTTCCATTCTAGCAGAATGGAGCACTATAAATCGTGTAAAGTTAAATGAATTTGAAAATGACTCGCGTTTCTTGAAAGTATGCCGCATGTTAGGACGTACCGTTAAAAATGGCAATGGAGCAGGTAATGAAAATGGTACCAAACGTATTTCCGGTTTCAGAACTGACGATCTCAATACGGTATTGGGTGTTGCTGGTGATGATGAAGCAGCAAAATTAATAGCCAGCATAAGTTTGCCACAAATGGTTAAAGTAATGAGTACTTTAGCTGCCCGTAAACGTCGTAGTACTCCTTTGTTGCGTTCTTTGGCCTTTAACATCAGCAGTGCTACAGAACATTTAGATTTGAAACAGTGCGCTGATGTATTTTTCGCCATGGCCTCATTAAACTTTCAAGATTCCGTTTTGGCTGCCAAAGTATGTTCAGACATACAAGTGGCTTTACCCAAAAATACCGATAAATCGGCTGTAGTTGGTTCGATACTAACAAGTTTGGGTATTTTAAAATACAGAGATTTAGGTAAGTTTTAGTGGAAATTAGTACACAATTCATAAACTGTAATATGCCATATTATTATAGATATTTTGGAATGTCTCACCCAATGGACTTTAAAACACAGTGACATCTGTCGGCCGCAAGATCTTAGTGCTCTCTTCCTAACATCTGCCATTTTAAATTTCAAATCGGCCAACATTGAAGACGTTCGCCAAAAACTTGTCAAATCTATTGTACAACAAGATTTTACCAAAAATGTTGATTGGCTCAATCATGTTTGGGCTTTAACCATGTTGGGTATATGTGATAACCAGCAATTGGAAAGTGTTTTAGTTCCAACATTTGTGGAAAAATTACAAGCAGATAAAACTGGTCTTACGGCTACCTCAAAAATGAAGCTTTTAAACTTAAATAGTTATGCCCAATTATTGGCTACTGACTATAAGGGACCTGTAATTGCAAACGATAGTGTAGTGTATGATGTGCCCATGGCACATCCAAAATCAAAACAAGTTTTAGTTAATGGTTTAATGGATGCATTAAAGAGTCTACTGCCTGCGAATAATCACGTTAAGAGTTTGGTCGATAGCAAAATGGGTTTCCTAATTGGTAAGTGATTTTTTTATTTTTATTTTTTTAATTATATATTTTAGTTTTTTATAGTTTTTGCATGATTTTGTTGTTGCTCATTGTCACTATAAATATGTATATATCACATTTGTTAATATAAAATTTATTAATATTTTTAAATGCATCAAAACATTTTAAAGTTAAAAAGAATTGCAAAAAGTTAAAAGAATTGCTGTTAAACTTTAAACCAAAATTCAGGAAAAAACTTTTAATAAATTTTTTAGGTAATAATTAAAATATCAAACTTTTAAATCTGCTAAGATAAGTTGTATAAGAATGTGTTATTTAATTTCATTGGAAGTTCATATCCATTACCGAGTTTTATTCGACAAAAATTTAACATCTTTTTCTTACTTTAATCTTAATAAAAAACTAGACATATTTTAGTAGAAACTAATAAAAAAAAATCTGGCTCGGATAGGATTTATACGAGGATTAGTGTCATAAGAAAGCTGTTTCTAAACTGTCTATGATATGTAGGAGCTTCAGAAAGCTCTATAAGAAATGTTATATTCTGCTCTAAATAAAAAATAATAATGTCATACAGTTTAAACTTATCTTACGGATCTATGTCATGTCCTATACCGTATCTTAGTGGAGGATAGGATTAGTGCAGTAATGAAGATTTACCTCAACAATCATAAATATTAACATTTTACTATTAAGTTTCTTTATACTAAAATCTAATTTATTTACTATAAATTGTAATATTAATTGTTCTGGGACGAGGTAATCTATTATCTTAACATTTTACGCAAATAATTCAAACTTAAAATAAAAATGGTTGAGGACATTGAAAACCCATTTAGAGTCGTTATGATTCAATCCATCTACAGCTTTTTTGAAATCGCTAAAACAATGTTTGTAATATTGCCCATTTCGTTATAACTGTTTGAGAAGGAAGTGACAAATTGGGCTAATTTTTGTATAATTTCGTAACGTACGAAGGAGCTTTTAAATATATCTTTTTTTTCATATGAAAGTAACGAGTGTGATCAAAATTATTACGCAGCTCCTCTGCTATTTGATGTAATGCTTACAAAACATTAAATAATGCTTTGATAATGTCTGTTGTTTCATCCACACAAATTTGTTCTTTAAAAACATTTATTTGTTCACTTTTTTTCCACATAACTTTTTGTGAGCGTTGATTCAGTTTGCGATTTTATTAGATTTATATGGATCGAAAATTTGCATAATTTAGGGAAAGTTGATATAAACGCCCAAATGAACATATTTAATTTTCCTATTTATTAAGTAAATAAATGCATTTTTAGAATTAATCTATAACTTGGGTTAAATTGGTCTAAAATGGCGCTTAATTCTGAAAAAGGTGATATCCGAATTTTGATGGCCACCTTCTATTTTTTCTTTTTATTAGTTATTTAAAAAAATTCATCTTTAGAATTCTAAAATATCTTTTGGCAGAATGACAATGTCCGAACATTTTGGTTAAATAGGATCAATACTTTAATATTTAGATTTAGTTTTTATATTGGTCAAGAAATAAAAAATTAATATATTTTTGGAATTTTAAGACTCTTTTTATAGAACTCTAATGTCTGTCCTTCCGTCCGTCCGTTTATTATTTGTTGCAAATTTGTCAATCCAAAATCGTTTATTTTTTGACTCAATAAAGAAATACTTAAAGAAAAGTACACTTAAATACCTGAAGTTGATGGTTCCATTTAAAATTTTTTACTTTAAAAGACTTTTTATTTAAAATAAATACACTGAAAGTTGATGAAAATTTTACCCCAACGTGCAATACTTAAAATCGTTTATTATTTATTTAAGAACATAAAAATATAATTTAGAGCGGAAATATCAATTCTTTAAGAAATTATTTTAGTAAAGTTTTCAAGTTGAAATTGTATTGAAATTTTGTTTCCAATCCAATTCCATTGAGGATTTCATAAACATGCTGATTTATATGGAAAAAGATCTAATTCAAAATTAAGTCAGTTTGAATTAACCAATTTTAAAATATTAAAAATATCTGTATGTTTTTTTATGTTTGTATGTTACATAATTTTTACATCTAAGCTTTAGTATCTATATATCTATATATGTATATAAAAATTAATGTGTGTTTGTTTGTATGTATGTTTGTTTGAAGTCTATAGCTGCTTAAACGGCTATACCGATTTTCTTGAAATTTTCACAGTGTGTTCCTATATACCTGGAAGGAAAAATAGGCTACTTTTTATTTTGAAATTCCATGTGGGCGAGGTGCCACGCCCACTTACTAAATAACTATTAAAAGTAGTATATCTCGGAAATTGGTAATACTAGAGTCCTCAAATTTTGCACGAACAACTTTGACACCTATATGAACATTCTGGAAAAAAATAGGCGAACTAGCAATAGGGGGTGTGGCACATCCCACGCCTAATATTGCTTGCCAATACCAAATGCCGTAAATTTAGGAAACTATAACAGTTACATTTCCCAAATTTTGTACAATAAACTTAAGTGTCAATGTGAACATTTTGTGCAAAAATGGACGGAAAAGAAATAGTGGGCGTGTCATATAAAGTTAATGCCAAATTTTTTATATCTAGGAAACTATAAAAGTTAGAGAGCTCAAATTTTGTACGACTAGCATTAGCTTCAATATGAATATTTTGGACAAACATTGGTACACTAGCAATAGTGGGCGTGGCACCTCCCATATAAAGAAAATATTAAATTGTCATATCTGAGAAAATATAACAGTTAGAGTTCTAAAATTTTGTCGGAGCCACTTTGGTATCAATATTAATATTTAAGAAAAATATGGGCGGACTAGAAGTAGGGGGCATGGTACCTCCCATATGAACTAAATGCAAAAATTCGTATATCTGGGAAACTATTGGAGTTGGAATGCTCAAATTTTGCACAAAGAATTTTGACATCCACGAAAACATTTGTCTAATAAATTAGCGGATAATGGGGGTATGGTCCCTCCTATGAAAATTAAATACAAAAAATAGTATATCTGGGAAACTATTAGAGATTGAATTTTCAAATTTTGCACGGGAAACATGTATCTACCTAATTTTTAAGAAAAATGTTATATTTTAATTACTAAATAAATATATTTTTTAATCCTTTAATTACTATTTATTTCATTTCGGGGGGTGGCGGAGCACATCGGGTATTAGCTAGTTATAAATAAATTCTTGTTCATTTAGCAATTTACATTAAAAAAAATTTCCATAATCTTTCAAATACCAATAATAAAATTTCATTCGAAAGCCTTAGTTGTTAGTACCTAATACCTCTATTATTTATACTCATAATTTATTATGTATATAAATATTTTATAAATAAATAAATAAATAAATAAAATTTCATTAAGGTTTATTCCTATTATCATATCATTTACTTTATGTCACTAATAAATTTATATGCTTTTATCTAAATACATTGTAAATATTTCCTTTAATTTTTAATTACATTGGCTTTTTATTTAAAATTGCACAATTCATTTATGTTTTATATAATTTGCACTTTTTATTGCTTTTTTCTATTATAATTAGCTGTAAACTGTTTTTTATGTTTTTCTTATTGCCTATCAAGTGTTTGTTTTATATAGAAAAAAAAAAATTTATAAAATAAAAGAAAAACAACAAATATGAAAATAATTTCAGATGCCATTTGTGTGTTTGATGCTAAACGAAATCCTTTGCCCCTAGATAAAGAACACAATAATGGAATTAAGTAAGTAGTAAATAAATACCAAAATTAATTTAATTACCATAACTTGTTAATTTTCTTTCTTTTATATAATTTTATTAAAGAGTTGCATTAATGGTAGTTGATTATCATGATATTTGTCATGGCACCCATAGATCAGCCAGTGGCATAACATCCCTAAGTTTTGATTTATTGGAAAAGAGTGGTTACAAAGTGATACCTGTGCCGTACAATGAATTCAATACCAGTGATAAATTATTAAAAAGAGCGCAGTATTTGGAAAGTAAATTTAAGGCGCTTATTAGTACTAATACAAAATGAAAATAAAACTAAACATAAAAAACAAAAAACAAATTTTAGTTTAAAAATTTAAAATAATTGGTAAAATAATTAAAAAAACGAAGCTGTTGTTAACTTAAAGTCATAAGAACGAACTAATTATTTAATTTTTAATTTAACTAAAACAAATTTAGTTTAAATTTTTATTATATTTTATTTGTTTATAAATATTAAATTAATGCTAAATGTATTTCTTTTGTATGCTTTTTATTTGGCAAAGATGGCAAAGAAAAAGAAAATATATAAACAAAATACAAAAAAGCATGCAAATAATTTTTTTTTGGTTTTTATTAAATACATTTTTATTTTATTTTAAAAAATACATATTTTAAGGAATTTATTTTTAAAGAATTTTAGCCAATTTATTTTTAGTATTAACACTAAATGGTTGTTGATTAGGGCTCAATTGTTGTAAGCTTACTATGCGCTGTTTATTCAAACCAGTTTTCCACCATTTACCCGTTTCGGTAAATTCAACTGAAACAGCAGCCAAATTATGAAAAGCATTTTTGGCCAACATATGACGATTTCCAACCTCTAAACGTATTTTTTGATCATATATTTTATCTAAATCTTCTACTCTATTATGATTTATGGTTTCAGTTTCAGTTAGGCAAATACAATTCCAAGGAGACCATTCTTCATTTTTGTTCCAACGTGGTAATCTTTATGTAAGAATTCGTTATATTAAAGTATTATATTTGAGAATTTTTTCAATTAAAAAGGTACCTTAATTTATTTAAATTTTCACATTTACTCAAAATAGAATGACCATGCCATATTTGTTCTACTATATGACGTATATCATCTACTTGCATTATAAAGGCAAATGATCCTGTACACTTCTTTTTACGTTCTTCACGTTGTATACTACGTAGTATGGCAGTATAAACAAGATTTTCTGTGCAGGCCTCCTAAGAGTAAAAAACGGATACACATTTCAATATTAAGAATATGTTTAATTATTTGTTTATACCTTGAGATAGTAACATTTCTTGCAAGTATCCACTTGATATTGTCGAGTGCGTATGGCAAATTGTGAATAAGGTTTTACTTGTTTGCAAACAGTGCACATACGATTTCCTTGTTCTGAAGGTAAAAGGAATATTTTTTTTTTTAAGTTCAATTAAACAATTCATATAAAAAATTTTTTTTTATTTATCAACAAGAAATCATTTCGTATCGTTAGGTTTTGTTCAAATCAAACTACATTATAAATAATCTTTATAATATTTTTCTATACTTACTATGAGGTTTGGTTTCCCTTTCATATTTAATCAGTTCAATAAATAAAATATTTTGACGTTTCCGCAAAACTTCCACATCACAATATTTGGTATAGACCAATAAATTTCTTTCTCGATCAAATAAATCATAAAGCTAAAATTTAAAAACAAAATCAATATTTTTTTTATTAAATTTAACTCAAACCATACTTCACCAAAATCTGGAAAATCCTGTTCGTTTATCAAAATCTCTCTTACTTTATTAATCAAATCTAAACGTTTATCTTTTGGCAAAGATTTTTGTAAATCTTTATAAATTTCTGTTAAAAAACGTACTCTTTGGGTACGCAATAGATCCAAATGAACAACGGTATCTATAAATTTCAAAAGTTTAACAAATTTATATTTCCCTAAATAAACCATATTTAAATTTACCTCCATAACCAACCCACTTTATTGGTTCACCCATCTTCTTAAGCAATTGTTCTTGGCGAAAATCTTTCATTGCTTCAAATACCAATTGTCTTTGACGATCAATGCCACTCAACAAGGTAATTTCTTTATCCAATAATATATTAATTTCAGCTATACGAGATGCTCCTTCATACATGCTGGCAATACGTTTCATTTCAGCTATTTTCCATTTTTGCACTTCACCATAGAGCAAATCGAAATCATCTTTAGTTCGAGGAAATTGTTTGGCTCTTTGTTCGCGTTTTATACGTCTTTGTTGGTTTTCTCGAAAAGCCTCTTCCTCAGCTACACGATTTGCAACTAAACGTCTAAAAAATTCATATTTAATAAAAAAATTATTTTAAAAATTCTTTAAATCCTCAATAACTTTGTAAATAAGCGTTTATTTAAGAAAATAAGCTCAATCTGTGATAATATTTCTGACCAAAAATCGATTTTTATAAGAAAAATTCAAAGAACATTAAAACCTTAATAAATTTGTAAATAAGCGTTTAATTGAGAAAAGAAGCTAAATCTGTGATCATTAATATTTTTAACCAAAAAACGATTTTTATATGAAAAATCCAAAAAAAAATTAAAACCTTAAGAACTTTGTAAATAAGCGTTTATTTGAGAAAAGAAGCTAAATCTGTGATCACTAATATTTCTGACCAAAAATCGATTTTTTTAATAACTTTGTAAATAAGCGTTTATTTGAGAAAAGAAGCTCAATCTGTGATACTTCTGACCAAAAATCGATTTTTATATGAAAAATACAAAAAACATTAAAACCTTAATAACTTTGTAAATAAGCGTTTATTTGAGAAAAGAAGCTCAATCTGAGATCACTAATATTTCTGACAAAAAATCGATTTTTATATGAAAAATCCAAAAAACTTTAAAACCTAAAAATAAAATATCAAGATGTGCGTAGAGGAGCTTTACTTTTACCATTACCTGTATTCCTGGGCACATTGCTTCATCCATTGCATCCACTTCCAGCGACGGAAATTGCGTTGTATTAAACGTATTTTACCTAATCTATTTATACGTCTTTCCTGTTGGGCATATGTGGTATATTTTCCGGCCGTTATACAATAATCTGTAGCCTCAGACCAATAGCGAACATTGTTACCATCTAACCAACATTGTGACATTTGGTCATGCATTGTATCCTTTAAGGGATTATATAGGTTATGATTTATGCTTAGTTTTCAGGTATTTTATACTTACAACTAACTTTGGTTTAAGTTCTTGTGTCTGTGTATCACGAGAAGCATAATTTTGAAATTTACACTTATTAATAAATGGTCCTGTTTGAGTAAAAGCATCAAAATATTCAATACCCGTGGCTTTATTGACATAACCACATAAAAATGGTTTAACAATTGAGCGATTTTGAATTTCCACAACAATATTTTTAGGTTTGCCATTACGAGAATCTTCAGCTGGTATATAGACCGTAATAAAATCGGGTAAACGATATTTGCTTAAAGAGAAATTAAATTGAAATTTATGTTGATTAAAGAATTTGTGAACAACTGAGATCTATTGTACACCTGTAATAAACATTTAAATCTAATTTTGGTTGCCTATCTGTTTCCGTGTCATCATTTGCATTTGACTGTTCTTCATTTTTTAGAGGTTTCATCTTAACATTTAACTCCAGCTGATATTCATGTATACCATATTCATCACTATCAGTTGCTTTTATGGAACATAAATCCGATAGTATTTGAGGGCCTTGCTTAAGGACCAATAATTCTGGTTCAATTTCAAAACGTCTAGCAATATCGGTTTTAACTTCAGCCAAGGTCATGCAATTGGGATAAATTTGTGCTATAGTTTGATTGCCTTTCAAACGAAATTTTACTGTAACATTTTCAATATCAACAATTTCCTCATGTTCTCCCTGGGATTCGGGTTGTCTATTATCTTCCGTTGAAGATTGTGATTTTTGACGTTGTGGTCTTGGTTTTTGGCAATTTCCATCGTATTCACTTGAAGGTTTGGGTGTTGGTTTTAAAATGATTTCATTAACCATGGTTAAATTTCCATCAGAACTCATGGTTTTGTTTAAAAAAAATGTTAATAGGGGAATTAATATAAAAGATTTTAAAATTTTTTTTAAATATTTCAGTGTTTCAAAGTGTTTTATTTTTAATGTAATATTTCTAAAAAGAAAATATTAATTCCTATAGAGGAAAATTTAATCGATATTTGATTTTTTTTTTAATAACTATAGTTTCCTTGGCTTCCATTAGTTTCCTTGGTTTACTGTTATGTAAATAAATAGTACGAATATTGTTTAGTTATATCATGGCATTTTTGTGGGAGTGAAAGTGTTAAATAACAACACTGAAACATAACTAATAATATTTTTTAATTATTAACTATGTTTCGGTAATAATAAATGTCAACTAGGGAATTTATAAAATATTTTATTAATTACATTGTCACTTTAGTCGCTTCGCTTCAAAAAAAAAAAAATTATATACATATGTATATGTATATTTTATAATTAATTTGGTATTTATATACATACATATGAATCTATAGTTATGTGAGGTTAATCTCGAAGTTTTTACACCCTGTATACATTAATAAAAGCTTTTGCTTAACTCAAATGTATTTTAGAAATTTTTACTCATACGTTTGACGTTTGAGAACTACACAATATTAATTTATGAATTATTATTTTTTTAATTGAATCAAAGATCTGTTATGTATATTGTTACTCCCGTCTGAATTTTTATTCCTTCCGGATTTTAAGAATCGTCTAAATATATAAATTGCTAAGCATGTGTTCTCTTTCCGGAGCTTTTTAAACCTCCCTGATGATGTAAAAAATAAAATTCGGTTTAGTGTGGAAGGGAGAGCATTTGCCATAGGGTCGCATATGACTTTGCCAATTATATCGAAAACGAAGTAAAATTCGTGTGTCACAAAATTATTTTCTTTCCTTAATCGCTGATCTTTCTTCTATAAAATTTTTATATTTTCAATTTACATTTGTTCCGAGACGTGATTATTATTATTTTTTGATACTCTCCAAAATATTTCGCTATGGGCAGCGTTGCCAGAATGATGATTTTATCATATGTTTGATGATTTTTAAGAGGAAATATGATTTGATGATTTATTCCTGCAAAATATGATTTTTATTTCTATCCCTAAGACAGAGCTTTTTATGGTCTAGTAAAGATTTTTATCAAGATATCAAATGAAATTAGTAAAATTAATTTAAAGATTTTTAGTCCTTAATCTTTTTTAAATTGGAATTTTAATGTCAACCATTCATTTTATATGATTGACGACTTAATTCCTTCAATCGATTTATGTCTTCTTATATAATGAATTTAAGATGGTTTGTTATTCTATGGTCTGTTTAATTTATCTTCCTTCAGTATACAAATAAGGTTTAACATATAATGAAAATATTGCCTGAGTAGTAAAAAAGCTTTCGTGAGTTCTAAAACACAACTGAACTCTGATCGGCTAATTGACAATGGGCAACGGAAAATGGTTCACAACAAGTAAATAAATAAAAGAGCATTTTATTCATTTAAGTTTTCCAAATTTGGATGATTATAATTTGTAGTCCAAAAGACAGAGTCTGACTTAACTTGTTGCTTTTAAATTACGACTATATTTTTTAAACCTCTAAGACTTTTTATCCAGTGCTAATTTATGAGAAGTATGTTGTTATTGGCCTTGAACACAACTTATTGGTATATTTTATTAATTTTATTTAAATTCATGTTGGCCCAAGTTAACTCTGTGATGTTATATTAGGAGCTCCCCAAAATATTATCGAAAATTTATTTGAGTTCTAGGAAAATTGACATTTTGTTTGAGAGTAGAATTGGTTTTGTCTTTAATTAGAGTGCAATTCTAATACATTACAAATAATTCTAACTTGTTTGGTTTATACGTAAAAATTGGAAAATGTTGGCTTTAGAATCGATGCACATTATTGCTCCAGAATTAAACTTACATTCGCAATGTTCAGTTGTTTTTTAGTAATGAGGTTTTTGTAATGTGTAAGATATTATAAAATAATAAATTTGATGATTTTTAGAGCAAACTTATGATTTTTCTTCGTTTAAATGATGATTTTTTATAAAAATGTTCTGGCAACGCTGGCTATGGGTTTTTTCTGTAATAACTTTCATAGTTTTTGGAATTAATCAAAGATTTTTTCCATGTTATAAACTTGATAGTAATAAACAAGAATTGACAATAGATGTTTTAATAAATTTCTTTAAATTGTGAACAAATTATAACTTGTGTGTAGCATTCGTCAAACTGCTGGTAGGCCTACATCGTTTACTAGATGTATTACCCAACAATTAAATTAACGTTAGTCAATATCTGTGGTACCCGGGTACCATAAAGTAATTTTCGTTGATTTTATTCAAAAAAATATATAGTTTTATACTAATTATTTATTAAGACCATTTAAATGCCCATAGCAAATTGCTAAATACATTCAGAAAAACATGTTTGAGTATTTAAGAGATAACTGTCCGTCTATTTGGTAGTCCATATTAAAAACGCACTTTTTGAAATAATTGTATGGATTTTGGCTATATATGATGCAGACACTAGCTCTGTTAAAATTAGTTTATATTGGTTACCTATTATAACCAACAATTTTTCTCCTAGAATAGGGTTTTGACGCACATACATTTTCTAGTTTTCATAATTTAGTACATATAAAAGTTTTATGGACGTTGGAAACCATATTTAATTTTATAAAATAATTTTTATAAACGTAACGAGAGAGAAACACCATTGTGTATGAGCTAAAAATTAGACTTGTGGCCAATTGTAGACCAACACTTTTACTAAATGTAAAATAAATTTTACAAATACAGAACAATGCATTGATACTAACATCTATATTATTTTATGCCCTTTAGGACGATTCCCGGAAGTGGGTTTATATGGGAGCTATGGTAAATTATAGACCGATTCTCATAAATTTTGGCAATGTTGCTTCCACTTATTGTGTAGAATATTAACTTGATACTATCATTCGTATGGGATTTATTTTCGGAAGAGGGGATTTATATGGGAGCTATGGTCATTTATGGACCGATCTTGATTAAATTTGGCACAAAGATTAACATTTATACAAAACCTTTGTACCGAGTTTCATTGAAATATTGCTATATTGAAGGCATTTATGATTGTTAAACCCCTATTCCGGGAGGACATTTGTATGGGGGCTAGGTGAAATAATGGACCGATCATAACCAATTTCAATATGCTTCGTTCTTGTGTCAAAATAATTATTCGTGCCAAATTTCAGATATCTTTAAAATTGCGGACGGACGGACATCGTTAAATCGACTCAGAAAGTGATTCTGAGGAAATAATTTCAATATCTTGTGCACTTGCATGATATTTTGGATCAGAAGAGGTGGACATTACTACATGATATTGAAAAAATGAAAAGAATTCATAAAAAACAAATATGCACTATCGTTGTCATATTTATAAATAACTAGTGGCTCAAAACAGCGACAATTCGAAAAGTTTTTAATTTTTCACATATTATCCTTTTTTTTCTTTTTCTAAATAAATTTTGAATATTTATTTAGTCTCAAGTTGATTATTGTAATAATTTTTGTAGAATACAGAAAAAGATTTAATGAAAGATCTTTACGATTAGCACTTAAGGCATAAATGGATGCTGATGATGATCGTAGCGGATCAGAAAATGCATTCCATCCTGCTAGTGTCTAATAAATCATTTTCTGCATTCTACAAAAATTATTACAACAATGAAAAAGAAAAAAAAAAGTTCCTAAATAAACTAGAAATTTCAAAGAAAAACTTGATTCTGAAACTAATTCGACTTCAAATCATAATGGAGTCATTACTTATAATTTGGCAATTTTGTCTGTCATGGACATGCTTATTCCCTAGTTGAGGCAAAAAATTAGTAAAATTTTAACTTTATATGAATCAAAGGACAATAAAAATAAGATTTCCAATAGTAAATAGTGCAAAGAAAAGTTAATTGTAGTGCAAAATACAGAAATTATATGTTTTTATACGGTATAAACACCTTAATAACGACGATCTGAAGTTTCGTGGCTATATCTTTATTAATAAAGAAATGCATGTACCGTAGGGCGATTGTCAATGGAATTCAAACAAAAATCATTTAGTAATTTTTCCATGCACTGATTTTCCGAAGTCATTCTTAACTGAATTTTTATTCATTTTACATAAAATTTAATTAAAAAGAGAAATTTTTTTTTTTTTTTTTTTTTTTTCAATTGCTGTATTAAATTAAAGTAAAAAACCATCATATAGGAAAACGATTCTTCCCCCATCACTTGGCGAATTTACCCCATGAGTTAGGGTAGTTTCGTTGTTTTTGGTCGCTTCAGAAATTCATAAAAAATTAACCTAACATGGAGATAGTCAGGATCAAAATGGCTTAAATATAAGCCAACATATCTTAGTTCTTATTACTAAAGAATGTTTTCTGATATCGTTAACGGTTTTGAAAATACAGCACTTTCAACAAAAAATGGAGAATGCTCTTCCTTTTACCCTACTTATAAAATTTTTTATCCTACAAATCCCAACGGAGCCCAATTTTTAATTTTCTATCAGGGAGCGGAGATACATGGATTTATTCATATATTTATTTTATACCCGGATTTATATGTAGTTTGCAAAGCTTTCGTTTCCAGATATTTCTATTAGGGAGTGGAGATACGCGATTTTTTATTTTTTGTTATATTTTTTAAGGTCTGTTTTGATTTTAAGAAATTTTGGTTGCTATACTCAACTTAATCCTTTAATCAATATTATATCATCAAATTCTAACGGCTTCAAATCTTTAACTTCGATTAGTGAGAGGAAAGGTGTCCTAATGTTGTACATATGTCTTTTTTTAAGATATTCTGAATTGTTTGTACATATTTTTATTATTATCTTATACATAATGCCAGGCTTATACACTCGTACATATATAATTTGCTATTCTACAACTAATCCAATTGCTTTTTTAATAGAAAATTCATTGCTCTTTTCCAAATTTATCGGTTAAGTTGAAAATTGTTAAAGACTTGGATAAACTAAAAACTATTTTGTGATGTAGGGTATTCTTAAAACAAACAAAAAATAATATTGTATTTATTAACATATTTTTCCCCTAACGTATCAATTATAATTTTATGTGAATTTAATATGTCAACAGTTGTTGTCTTTATAAATATTACACAGTTTGTTTTTTTCGTTTTCTTCTTTTTTTAACTTTTAATCAAAATTAAGTTAAACATCCATGAGTGTGTTTAGTTTTTTGTTGATAATTAACCAAATTAGGTCCATGTTGTGATAAAATCGATAATCAATCATGATTAATTCGAATTAGATGAATAATTCTACAGTAAAACCGCTGGTTCTGGGTTAAATAGATTTGGTAAACAAATTTTATGAGTATAAATAGTAATAAAAAAAATTAAATATTCATTTAAATTGATGTTTAGTATTCTACTACTTTCATTGATTTTTCTTTTAGTAAATTAGCATATTGGAAGAGTATTAAAGATTACTTGGGAATAAGATTACGATTATGGGATAGAATTTTACAATCTTGCTAATTTTATTATCACAAATTTGCATATATCCATTTGAAACCGAAAATATTTAATTGGCTAAACATTTTGCTTTAATGACGCAGATCAAAACATTCGCAAAAAAAAAAAAATATCTCGAATAATTCCGCAAAATTATTATTCCTTAAGCTTGATATAGTGTACAAAGTAAAATTGAAATTTTCCATCACGTCACATTTTTAACCCATTGAGGACCAAAGAAATTTTGCATCCTTGAGGAGTTTGAGTTATAAAATTTTCAAGATAATATCTAGAGGAAATTAGTCACTCATGTTTTATAATAAAGACATGAGGTTACAAAAAAATTAGTACTAGTCAAGTCTCTAACTTGTCAAACAAAGCCCCTAGAATTCTTTAAAGTTGTAGAAATCAAATTTGTATTTGTTATAACTAATACAATACCGCAGATTTAAAAAAGTTTAAAAAATAAATAATTTTTACAGAGATTTACAAAACTTGCTCAAAAATGTCTGAATAATGTCTGCGTCGCAGTAAATGTTTTGTTATTTAATTTCTGATATCTAAATTTTTTTTGTCGAAAATACAAATGTTTTATGGTATATAACTTTTAAATATGAATAACAATACTTCTTAATATTGTATCGATATACGCAAACTCATTTCCGACATATAATATGTTAGTATCATTTGAGTTGTTTAATTAGATTAATTAATTAGATTAAGCAATTGAAGAAATTTCCTTTTCTCAGTACATTTACATTCCTGTTTTAAATCTGCAAAGACAAAAATTCATCCTATTTGGGTCTAAGCAATTGAACTAATGTGAGTTATAATTATTGTAGCTTTTAGTCCGAGACCCTGGGAAATCCAAAAAATTTTCCCGCTATGACGGGAAATCAAAAAGTCTGAGATATTTCGACTACTACTAATAATCATCCCTGACATTTCAAATGAAAAATTGATTGAAAAATTCTTCACACTCTGTGAAATGACCCTTACATTTATTATATTTTTAAAATTTCTTAGAGATGTTCATTAAGATATTTATAGTTTGAAATTACAATTTTGGAATAATTCTTAGCATTTTCTGAATTTTATTCATATTAATTGAGACTTAAAAAAAAAGTTTATATTTGCCGAAACCCGGGATTGAACCGGGGACCTTTAGATCTTCAGTCTAACGCTCTCCCAACTGAGCTATTTCGGCACAATTTTAATTTAAAATCTGAATTTAATAAATAATATTTTTTGGGTCGCTAGTAAAAAAGGTTAGATGAATTGAGTACAAGATGAACCCAGCAGGCCACATGTCCATTAACGACACTTTCATCGATGATGTCGTCTAAATTTGTCGTCAAGAAAATGCATGTAGAGGACAAGTTTGATTAAAAGTCACTTATATTGTCATCATACCCCATTTTCGGCGACTTCAATAACAAAATATAAAAAATTGTCGTACATATTTAGTTCGGTGACAACATGAGTAAAATGTACAGCGAGAATGTCGTGAGTTAGACCAAATACACGACATGATTCATGACATTGTCATGCAGCATGTCGTGTATACCTATAAGATAAATAAAAGCATTAATAAAACCATTAAAAAGTAGAGAATGTTGTAGCTGAAGTGGTAAGTGCGCTTGACTATTCGATAAGGAAGAGAGAAATTGGTGGCCTGGGTTCAAATCTCGGCGGAACCCTACTTTTTTTTCATTTATTTTTTTAAAATGGTTGACGAAAATATACATGACACTGTCGCTCAGGTTATCGTTGATGACTTAAGTGCCCTTTGTTCGAAAATGTCACCAATGTTTGTTCGGAGCTGTCGTACATGTGTCATCGATGACTGTGACAAATCATCAAGACATCGTCGATATTTTCTACAAGACATGGCCTGCTGGGAAGATTTATAAAAACTTATGTATATAATAAATAACTACTTATCCAGCATTCAGCCTTGATTCAGATTTTCCATTATTTTTGCGTAGGCAATAGACTCCGATAAATTTTTGAACCAGATCTTTAATTTGATAAGGAAAATCTATGTTTCCTCCTAATGCTTATTAATTTTCTAATATTAATGATATATTTTTTTAACAGATACTTAATGCAGCTTTAAAATTTCAAACCTTAGATGCTACTGATATTGCATGATTGTCTTCAGAGTGTTATCTATTATAATATTTAAATTAACTTTAACTACACACTTTCATTTTGAAAGCATATCTGATAAATGGGCATTTAAAAAGACATATATCTGCCGAAACCCGGGATTGAACCGGGGACCTTTAGATCTTCAGTCTAACGCTCTCCCAACTGAGCTATTTCGGCTTGCAATCAACAATATATAAAACCAGAGACTTTAAAAAATCAATTCAAGAATTTATATTTGTTAATTGACTGTAATCAAATAAATATTTAAGATTATAATAAAGGAACTCAGATTAAAAGTCTACTTGTAGTAAGACTTCTATTACTATCTTACTAATACTTAAGACATTCATGACTCGAAGTTTCTTGAAATCGGGATATCAATTTTGATCATAATCACACACAGCAAATGCTTTATAATCTGCTATCTTATGAATGACGTAAATGCATTTTTTTAATACTTCCATTTTGGAATTAAAAAAAAGTTTAAACTTCTGCCGAAACCCGGGATTGAACCGGGGACCTTTAGATCTTCAGTCTAACGCTCTCCCAACTGAGCTATTTCGGCACATAAATAATAAAATTTTTGTGTCACATTTTAAGTTAACTTTTTATAGATTTTGTAAAATATGAACTTATCCAGCATTCAGTCTTGATTCAAATTTTCCAATATTTTCAACATAGGCAATAGGCTCCGATAAATTTTTGAATCAGATCATTAATTTGATAAGGGAAATCTACGTTTCCTCCTAATGCTTATTCATTTTCTAATGTTAATTATATTTTTTTAACAGATACTAAATGCAGCTTTAAAATTTCAAGCCATCTGATTTTTTAGTATAATGCATGCTCTCAAGACTTTAGATGCTGCTGATATTGCGTGATTGTCTTCAGAGTGTCACCTTTTGGAATTTAAATGAACTACACTTTCATTTTGCAAGCATAACTTATAATTGGTCATTTAAAAAGTCATATATCTGCCGAAACCCGGGATTGGACCGGGGACCTTTAGATCTTCAGTCTAACGCTCTCCCAACTGAGCTATTTCGGCATATACAGAGATTGGTTATAGCTTAAGATTTTAACCCTCTAACGGGCGGGCGGGCGTCCTCATTCCGTGTGTAACATGTCGAAGGAATCGTCTAAGACCCCACAAAGTATATATTTTCTGGGTCCTGGTTCGATTCTGAGTCGATCTAGCTATGTCCGTCCGTCTGTTGAAAGGACGAACGGGATAACGTAGGGGGACGAAATTTTGCACAAATATGTACGACAACGAAATTTTGTACGTATAGTTCGGAGATCAATATAAACTCGAAAATCAACGAAATTGTGTTCAAATAGTTCAAGGACAAATGTAAACTCGGAAACAAAAAATGGGCGTGGTCCGCCCACTTTACCGCCGCCTCCCATATAACGTAAAATTTGAAAAAGTTGATGGTGGGTATATAGATTCGGCCGGGCCGAATATAATTCGTGCTTGTTTATTTTCTTTTTTTCTTTGAAAAAAATTCATATGCATATTATAATCTTTTCGTATTCCAATTATTTAATTAATTAGTTTACATAATAAACTAAATATCTAAACCTCAGTCCAATAATTTTACACTAATTAAATTTTTAATTCGTATATCGTTTTTATACATTTTTAATCCTACCTTTAAGAGTGTTAATGATAAACGTTTTATAGATTTTGAAGAATAAAATACTTTCTCATCCTTTAACGCCATTATTCAACTCTCTTTATATTATCGATGCAATTATTTAGTTCAAGAAATTTAGGATCTGTTTTTGTTCTGGGGGGACTTTTGCATTTTTAATTCTTCTTCTTCTTATAACATAGCAGATTTTGAGTGTCATAAAGTTTCTATTAGTTTTTAAATGCAGTTTGCGTTGCACTAATAGCCTTAAAATCACGACAAATGCTAAACTGATAAATGACCATTTAAAAAGTCGTATATCTGCCGAAACCCGGGATTGAACCGGGGACCTTTAGATCTTCAGTCTAACGCTTTCCCAACTGAGCTATTTCGGCATATTGAGTGATATGAAATTGTAAATATTTTATAGATTTTGAAACATAAAATTTCTATTTTGCATATAGGAAATCTTTTCAACTAAATTCAGATTTTTCGATTCTGTTAAATTCAGCAATAGTTTCGGATCTGTTTTTGTTTTCTACAAATGAAATAAGATCTGATTTAGGGACTTAAATATACATATATTTTGAATTTAATTTTAAATTTAGGAATTTACAGAAGTTTTTATAAGATTTTAAATGCTACTAACCACATCGTAAATAGTCTTTAGATTATCACCCCAGCATATTTTTAACAGATGCTAAACTGTTAAAAACTAGTTTTCGATGAATGAAATAAGATCTGATTTAGGGATTTATATATATATATATATATATATATATATATATATATATATATATATATATATATATATATATATATATATATATATATATATATATATATATATTTTTTTTTAATTTAATTTTAAATTTAGGAGTTTGCAGAAGTTTTTATCAGATTTTAAATGCTGCATACCAAATCATTAATGGTTTTTAGATTATCATATTTTTAACAGATGATAAACTGATCAATGGTTATTTAAAAAATTTTATGTCTGCCGAAACCCGGGATTGAACCGGGGACCTTTAGATCTTCAGTCTAACGCTCTCCCAACTGAGCTATTTCGGCACATAGTTTCGTTGTAGTTTAAGATTCTTAATCGTAAATATTTTATAGATTTTTGAACTATTAAAAAAAAGTTTCAACTAGATTCACAATTTCCAATGCAATCAATTGAAGCAATTGGATCGGATCAGTTTTAGTTTCCAACCTTTAAAATAAGATTTGATTTCATTTGACTTGATTCATTATCCTACATAATAATAATCATAAATTCCGTCCGAGAAAAATGACTTACTGTAAAATACTTACCCATTATTTTTTATAAAGAAGTTTATCTCATACATGATCCTTAATAAAACTCTCACTACTTCTTTTAAAATACATAATTTTATATTTAGACTCTTAAAAAAAATAACCTAATAAATAATATTTTTATCGAAATAGAATGATGATTTCAAATTTTGTGGTGTCAAATTGTATTTTGGTCCAGCATGCGCCACCTGCAGTCTAAATGGTCGTCCATTGAAATAATAATCATCACGATTCACTCGAAAAACTTTACTCTCAGCCACTGGTGGTTTACGAGTTGGTGCCTCTGTGGTCGTGGTCGTAGTCGTTGTCCTATCATAATTCTGATGCATTAACATTGATGGTTTATAGTAGGACATTTGCAATTGTTGATGATATTGTTTATAAGGATTAGGAATTTTATAACCGGAATAATTATTTGTTTCCGTAGTCACATCAACTTCTGGTTCAACTAAAAGTGGTTTAATTTTCATAGGTTGATAATCGTAACCAATACCAGGAATAAAACGATATGGCAGTGGTGGTATGGGTATATAATAGATTCGTGATTCCTTTTTAGTCTTTTTGGTTTTCAGACGATTTGAATATTTACGCATATTTAATGGTTTCGATGAGACAATCAACTCTTTATAAATATTCTCCATACTAGGACTTTGAAATAGAACTTTTGATCCTAAATGAGAGGAAGGTGACGATGATAGCGATGAAGGATTTGACAATTTATTCGTATCGATAATATAGGCTGTGACTAGAAAGGCAGGTGTGGCAAGAATTGTTAGAAATGTGGCAAAAAGTAAAGAGATGAACTGTCGTGTGTACAACATGCTGAAAATGAAAAAAAAAAATTTAATTAATAATATTTTAAATATATTGATATTCACCTTCTTTTGAAAGAATATAAAATCAGTTTAATGTAAGAGTTCAAGACCTATAATTTTATTAAATTCGCTTAAAAAATAAAATTAAATTTTGTCTTCACTTTCATTTAGTTAAAAGTTAGTATTAGAAAGTGAATTTAACTAAATTTATTCTAAACAATTTAAACGTTTCTTTCATTATGATTCTTTTATGAGATTGCCTACTATATCTATATAACCATAATTTATTATCAACTTTTTTTGAATTCAAAAATATCTCTTACATTTAACAAACTATTTATCAAAAAGTTTTTGAAAGTATTTATTAAAGTTTCTGAATACAAGTAGCCTTAACCCATATTTCTTTCATTGCAAATCGAATCGAAAGTGTTTTTTTTTATATTCAACACCGTTGTAAACAAATTAATTTAACTTCTTAGAAATCTACAAATATTAAACAACAGTCAATCATTTATAACAACTTTGTTATACAAAACAAAATAAATTTGACACTTGCGAAATCGTCATTTCACTATTCTCATAAAAAAAAAATCACAAACCAAAACCGACCACGACATTTCAATTATAATAAAAGTGTGTCAAAAAAATCACCCACCCAGTTTCATTTCAACATTTATTTATGAGAAATAAGCTAAAAAAAATTATTTTGAAAATCATATGTTGAAGCAATGAAAAGAAAAAAGAAACAATATAATTTATGATTAATTACTACGCATAAATTAATTTATTTTTTAAATTTTTTTTAAATGTTTCTACAAGCGAAGCAAGAAATAAGAATCTAACAAAAATCTTAAAACGCAACCATTAATTGAGCGTTTAATAGCACGAATTCTCAAATTTGTTGCTAAAACGATTTACGCATTAATTAATTAATTGCACATGGAAAAGCTTTTATTGGAAACTTTATACACATTTTAATTGATTTAAAGCAGAAGTAAATTAAAAGAACAAATTTTATTTTTTTTAAATTCAACGACTTATTTAACCCATTTCCGACCACTACCCGATTCCGTTGAAATAACTTTACGAAATTTGGCACAAAGTTTGTTTTTGTGATTGTGATAACAAATCGCCTAGATATTTTTCATTTCGAAATAAATTTCTGGAAAATTTCAGAAATCGTACCATTTTTGGACCCGAAAAATTTTTTTGAACAACATTTTGGAAATTTTTTAGCTCAAATTTAAAGATTTTTACCTTTAGAATACGCCCATAGCATAAAAGCACTCTTTCGGAAATCATATTTAAAAATATCGCCTAAATGACCATTGATGCGTTTTCACAACACTAACGTTTTAGGCAATCCGTGTGGCTTTAACACCTAATTTTGGACAGCCTATTTATAAAAAATTAGATTTTTTCTTTTATCTTTAAGATAACATATTAATCTAATAATAACTGTAAAAAATAGCATTAAATTCATAATTAGTTAATTAGACGATGTTAAAGTTACTGATGCGAAAACGCAACAGCGGTTGGAAATGGGTTAAAAAATTCCTAATTATTAATGGCTTCATATGTGAATAGGAAAATATATTGTTACGAGCTTAACCCGGTGCGCTTCGCTACCCCTTATTAGGCGATAGCAAATATTTACTACCGTTTAAGAGTTTTAAAAAATTGGGCGTAAAATGTGGGCGTGACATCCAACCGAGTTCTTACATAACCATAAAATTGTTTTAGACGTGATTGACGCACAAACAAACTTACACTTCATTTTTATAATATATATAAGGATTGGTTATCATAAGCATTATTTGAGAGTTAAAATCAATAATTATTAACGTTACTGAAAACTTCAGAGTTAGATCCACTGTCGTCTCTTAGAAGTTCGGATGAAAAAAAAATTCTAAGGAAATTAATCCAAAAAAACTAGGGGTCTAGCTGCCGCCGAGACACATAAATGTTTCAGTTTGACGGATTTGAAAAAAACTGTGTTGTACAGTGTCCCGAGAAACTCCCTTTTTGAGATTCTGATATAGGAAAACTACTCAAATGATGCCCATTGATGAGCAGAATACGAGAAAAAATAAGAAAAATTTATATTATTTCTTAAATTGAAATTTGGTCTCTAATAACAATTGTAAAATCATAGGTCCCATATGTTTTGGCAAAGAAAAAGTTAGATTTTTTCCCGTGAACAACAAAATCTCGGGATTTCATTTCGGGATTTATTGACATAAATAAAATCCAAAATGAATGAAAAAATGAAAAATGAACAAGACAAAACATAAAAACATTTGTAAAAATATTTTAAAAATCTGTTACATAGATAAGAACCTTATGATTTGCATTTTAAAATTCGAATGAATTTCTTTAATTGAAATATGTATAAAAAAAAGTTATTTTTTGCTTATATTTAAAATGTGTTTTTATATGAAAAATTAATCCCGAAATCCCGGGGTCCTGTGATTTGAAATTATAAAATCTCGAATCTCATTTCATTTAACTATAGTCAAAGATACAACCACCTAAGTATTTCGCACAAAAACGAAACGTTAAATTTCTGAAACATATACGGACAATACCGCAACAAACAAAGTTTGCGATAATAAAGTAAAAACTACTGTGACAAGCTATAGCTTCTAGAAGCAGTAGAGTAGTGTAAAGAACGTCAAAGATTAATGTGGATTAATGTATGCAATTCTTTGATTATGATGATGACATGGTTATCACCAGGGCAATAAAAACAAGTAAGAAAGTTATAGTCTGCTAAGACCGACAATTCGATACCCTACACCACTGCGTTTGAGCTTAAAAATGATTTCTGAAATTTTCGGAAATGGACCTAATATGAAACCTATGGCTAATTTTGTTAATACGATTTCTGCTTATATTAAACTTCTTGTTTCAAATATTACCGAGTTAGTGATTTTTGAAAGTGGACATTATATGGGAGCTAAGCCTAATTGTAGACCGGTCTTTCTGAAATTTTGCACTTCGATTGATCCTTGTATAAAACTTACTCGTAACGAATTTTATTGATATTTAAACGGCATTTGTAAGCGTTAAACCATATACCAGGGAGTATTTATGTGGGGACGAGGTGAAATAATGGATCGATCATAACCAATTTCAATAGCATTATAGCATTATAAACATATGTGCCAAATTTCATCAAATTATCTTTAAAATTGCGCACAAGGTTTACATGGAAAGACAACCAACCAGACAGTAAGCCGTTTAGCCAGATGGACGGAAATCGATTGGTGTAGTTTAATTTTTTCTGTGCGTTGCAAACATTAGCACCAACTACCTATAGGGGTGTAAGCTGCATTAAGAATGCTCTTATTTTTTCACTTCAAAATATTCATTCTATCAAAAATTACAAAACTCTATCCATTTATTAGATGAAAATAACTGAGAAATTGGTTTTCAAAAACATTTTTGACATAAAAAAATAAGATTGTAAATTATTTAAAAAATTGTCTTCACTGCAAGATATGCACAGTTTTACTATTAAATGCAAAATTATGCTTTTTAGTGTAAAATATGCCATTTATATGCTTTAAAATAAAGATTTTTCATGGAAATATGACAAAATATGCTGTTAAGCTCAAAATATGCAAAAATATGTTAATTTTTACAAATTGACTAAAACGGATAAATAACTAATACATGGTTTGTTTAAAGTACGGAAAAATATATGATATTGTATAATTTTGGTTATCATCGTTAACTACATCGCTACCGATGGATGAAAACCAAAATTCTTTTGACCAAAATTGTATGATATATGATTCAGCTATTACCATAATAAAAGACAATGTGAATTAGAATGGGAAACGTTCGATTCGACACCGTTATAAATGAGCCACAATATTTTTATTTATAACTCAGAAACCGGTTGAGTAATAGTTTTAATAATTCTCTTAGGTATAGTCATAATAGAATATCGCGAATATATATTTTTCCTATATCATTACAAACCTTCATAATGACATAATTTCGTCCGTCCATACCTCCGCCATGAAACAAACTTATGTAAATTTTTTTTATTAAAAAAAAAAAAAAAAAAATATTTTTGAAATAAATCATAGAGTAAGAACGTAATGTATTATAAAAAAGCAAATACATCGATGTGAGATAGGCTCTGCTTTATTCTTGTATCCATTATTTAAGTTATATTTATGATATTATAAAAATAAAGAACCCACTCCTTTTTATCTCTGTTAAAAATTTATTATTTAATTGATTTCATATTAGAATAATTTGATCAGGTGCAACCAAGCATTAAATTAATTTATTAAATACAAATTAAATATATGAGACATCTTTAACATGTGGTATCCCACAATTATTATTTTATTTTATCTAGTTTTTAACATCTAGTAAAAAATTGTTATTATTCGCACGCGTATAAAAAAAGGCAAATTAATTTTTTCCCCTCTCCCTCAATTCATCTTAAACAACAGTCAATGCCCGCCTTAAAGCGCCTTTAAACAAACAAAAAATAAACAACGCCAATAGGTGTTCAAGTTGTTCATTCGAACATTTATTTATTCAATGAATTTACATTATTTTGTATCTTTATCTTTAAACAGTAATCATGATATCGTATTTCAACGTCTATTTTTCTATATGTCTACTTAAGATAATGAGTGATTAATTAATTAATGAAAAAGTTTAAACACATTGATCGTTTAACATCAATCGTTTAACCACTGATTACATGTGGGTATCTTTAAAATTTATTTTTATATGTATGTGTGTATGTAGTATGTTGATGTGTGTGTTTCTTTTGTGCATGTGTATATGCTTTTTTTTTTGCAATTTTGTTTAAAAATTAAATATGAATATAAAACATACATCAATGGTGGTCTTGCTTATTTTTCATATAACCCTTGAGGAGAGTCTCATTAAAGCTTCTGTTGATTTTTTTTTTACAAAATTATTTTCGAAAAGTGTCCATTTGCCTACCCGCTGTCACTCTCATTAAAAAAGCTTCTGTTTGATATTTTTGTTTAAAACCTTTGAGCTGTTTTTTAAATACTTTAAACAAATAATGCGTCAAGTGATATTTTGCCAGAGGTTATTTATTTTTATTTTACTTCAGTATGGTTGGTTCCTTTTATACTATTTTGTATGGGCACAGTAACTGTGACTATAACTTATGCTAATTTTTAATTTGCATCATTGAACCTTTAACATTTTTTTCAATTACGACAAAATTCTTTTTAAAAATTTCTCTTAAGTACTGGTGAACAAACTGTGACTCGATCTATATTTAGTTAAGAATTTAATGTATTAAATAAACAATAAAATGACCTGGGGGAATGAGGAGATTCTTCTTCTTTTGCTTTTATGAAATGGTAATAAGAAATAAATCAGTAGTAGGGTAAATGAAAGCTATTGTCCATAAAATACTGTACTAAAATATAACCAACTAATTATACATATTGATAATGGGAATGGGTTCATTGGGTCTTAAAAACTCCTCTTTGTTACCTTCATAGAACGATACATAGTGGTTCTAAAGTGAGAGGAGCACAGCTTCCTTGTGATTCACGGAGTCTAGAAAGTTGGTAACATCGGGTATGAAATTTTGTAAAAAAATTCGAAAAAAAAAAAAAATTAATTTGTGATTTGAAGGTAATAAACAATGTGCAGATACTTTTCGATATCGATTAATTATTTATACAAATTTTCTATTATCGTTAAAATATATACAGAAATTTTATGTTATCGATTAATTTTGAAAAGCAAAATCATGTTACCGATAAATTTTCAAAAGCAAATTCATGTTATCAATAAATTTTCTATAGTAATTTTATTTCATCGATGAATTTTCCATGGAAATTTTATGTTATCGATAAATTATCCATAGAAATTTTTTGTTACCGATAGAAATTTTATGTTATCGATAAATTTTCTATACTAATTTTATGTTATCGATAAATTTTCTATAAAAATTTTATGTTATCGATAAATTTTCTATAGAAATTTTGAACTATTGATAAATTTCCTATAGAAATTTTATGTTATCGATAAATTTTCTATAGAAA
The DNA here is from genome assembly GCA_951394005.1 of Protophormia terraenovae. Lineage (NCBI taxonomy): Eukaryota > Metazoa > Arthropoda > Insecta > Diptera > Calliphoridae > Protophormia > Protophormia terraenovae. The sequence continues at coordinate 152,747,611 of OX596073.1, forward strand.
ATTTATGTTATCGATAAGTTTTCCATACAAATTTTGAACTATCGATAATTTTCTATAGAAATTTTATGTTATCGATAAATTTTCTATAGAAATTTTAAACTATTGATAAATTTCCTATAGAAATTTTATGTTATCGATAAATTTTCTGTAGAAATTTTATGTTAACGATAATTTTTCCATAGAAATTTTATGTTATCGATAAATTTTCTATAGAAATTTTATGTTATCGATAAATTTTCTATAAAAATTTCGTGTTATCGATAAATTTTTTATAGAATTTGTATGTTATTGATAAATTTTCTATAGAAATTTTCTGTTATCGATAAATTTGCAATAGAAATTTTATGTTATCGATCAATTTTCTATAGAAATTTTGAGTTATCGATAAATTTTCCATAAAAATTTTAAACTTCCGATAAATTTTCTGAAGAAATTTTATGTTATCGATACATTTTCTATAGAAATTTTATGTTACCAATAATTTTTCTATAGAAATTTTATGTTATCGATAAATTTTTTATAGAATTTGTATGTTATTGATTTTTTTTATGCAAAATGTATGTTATTTATAAAATTTTCAATAAAAATATTATGTTATCGATAAGTTTTGTAAAGAAAATTATCTCTTAGTTTAAGAGATATTTAGTTCGAAGCAAATTTACAAAAGAGTGGAGGTATTCTTTCACTTGTACTATATATATATACTAGCTAATAACCGGTGTGCTTCGCCAGCCCCCGAAATGAAATACATAGTAATTAAAGGATTAAAAAAATATACTAATTTTTGTATTTAATTTTTATGGGAGGGACCATACCCCCATAATCCGCTAACTTATTAGACAAATGTTTTCATGGATGTCAAAATTCTTTGTGCAAAATTTGAGCATTCCAACTCCAATAGTTTCCCAGATATACGAATTTTTGCATTTAATTCATATGGGAGGTACCATGCCCCCTACTTCTAGTCCGCCCATATTTTTCTTAAATATTAATATTGATATCAAAGTGGCTCCGACAAAATTTTAGAACTCTAACTGTTATATTTTCTCAGATATGATAATTTAATATTTTCTTTATATGGGAGGTGCCACGCCCACTATTGCTAGTGTACCAATTTTTGTCCAAAATATTCATATTGAAGCTAATGCTAGTCGTACAAAATTTGAGCTCTAACTTTTATAGTTTCTTAGATATAAAAATTTTGGTATTATATTATGAGAGATGACACGCCCACTATTTCTTTTCCGCCCATTTTTGCACAAAATGTTCACAATGACACTTAAGTTTATTGTACAAAATTTGGGAAATGTAACTGTTATAGTTTCCTAAATTTACGGCATTTGGTATTGGCAAGCAATATTAGGCGTGGGATGTGCCACACCCCCTATTGCTAGTTCGCCTATTTTTTTCCAGAATGTTCATATAGGTGTCAAAGTTGTTCGTGCAAAATTGGAGGACTCTAGTATTACCAATTTCCGAGATATACTACTTTTAATAGTTATTTAGTAAGTGGGCGTGGCACCTCGCCCACATGGAATTTCAAAATAAAAAGTAGCCTATTTTTCCTTCCAGGTATATAGGAACACACTGTGAAAAATTCAAGAAAATCGGTTCAAAATCTTTTATGTTTTAAAAACGGATAATTAAAAAAACTCCCAGTTTTTCGTATCAAAATACAAAAAAATGCCAGTCCAGGGAAAACTTGTTTCAAAAATTTATTTTTTCATTAAAATGATCACACCGCCATTTTAAAAGACATGGCTCAGAAAATATTTGTTGTGTGCTTTTACAACATATGGGGGTAAATAGCCAGTATACCTTTTTGTTGATCTCGGTTTTGACATTTGAATGTTATAACAAAATTAAAAAAAAAACTTTAAGATCGACAAAGTTTGGATAGAGCTTGGTGGTAAATTGTTGCCAAAATTAACTTCCATTTTGCATTACACGCATTTACGTTAAATTTCTTTTAAAATCATTACAAAAATTATGTAATTCGAAAAAAAAAAAAAATTAATTAAAAGTGAAAAAATATTACCACCTTTAAAAAAAACCAATCTCATCTTAAACAAAACACACTATTCCCATGATGCTATGGCCAGATGCAAAAGGAAGGCGGATATAAGTCCAGCTTCTACTTTTAAATTTACCACTATACCCTATTTATTTTGTGATGGAATAGGTGAAATAAAATTAAACATTTCTTTTCCTTATTTTCTATGGCCCCCTCTTTACCCAAATGTTGTACAACTCTTTTACACACTTACAAACCATTAATAATCGGACGTTCCACCACAAATACCGTCGTCTCATAAATTACAAATTTAAATTAATTTTGCTATAAAATATTTGCTGATTAAGATTTTAAATTTGATCATTTTTTATATTACAACAAAAATAAAAAAAGGGAAACAATTATTTATAGTTTTCATTAAAAAGTTTTCTAGTAGTTTATTTAATGTATATTTGTGTGTATAGAAATGAACATTAAAAAATTATAATTAAAAAGAACCTTTTGAAATATGATATTAATAATTTTGATTATTAGTCTCTATTACAATTATTACACAGAGATTCTTTTTTGTTGACTAATATAAAATTTCAACTAAACCAAAAAAAAAAAAAAAAAATAAGCAATTATTTTAAATATGACAACGGATTAACATGAGATTTGTAAAATAAAATATGAAGAAAAAATAATATCAAACGGAGCATGAATAGTATGTTGACGTAAAATGACAAGGGAAGTATAGCCACATGACATTTATGTTTTCTTCATGATATTGAATTATATAGAAGACATTTAATTTTAATTTAGGTTATATTTTAAAACTATATGCTAAATTTGCGAGATTCATATGTGAAATAGTTTCCAATAAGTTTTATTTAACTTTTTATAAAAAAATTTTTGCTATCAAAATAAATTCTGTTATTTTTTAAATATAGTAAAAACTATTAAATTATAAACGCATCTTTCCCAATTCTATTTTTGTATGTACATATGTATCATACAAATGTACTGAGAGTACTGGCGTGAAATATAAATTAAATTATTAAAACGTAATTTTTACAATTATTTTTAACTCCAAATATGATATTAAAGTAATGCCATACAAAGAAGTTGTTTAAAAATAATTTGTTCCAAAAAAAAAAAAAAAAAAAAAAAAAAATTAATAAGACCATTTATTTATTTTATGATTTCTCAAAATAATTGTATTGATTGTATTTATTTCTTGTTTTCTTTTGCTAAATCCCTAATTCTTTTCCCTATTAATCTCTTTTAAATTAATCAAAACATGATAAAGTATAATACAAAAATTAATATGTAATTTCATAATTATTATCTGTTTTTGAATTGTTATTATTCATTTACTTATGTTTTTGCGTTTAATTTAGCTGCCAGTCAAATACATAATCTTTAACAATGACTTGTAAAAATATTGCAAATGCTTAAAGTTATTTTTGTATTAATTTCTATCCTTGTATTAGATTTCAAGGTTAACTTTTTATTCCATTTAATTATTAGAAAAATAAATTTGCAAATTGGAAAAAAAAATCGCCAAATGTCAAGTTTATTCCTAAGAAGTTATGGTTATTTTTTGATGAGCAATTGCTTTTTTAATATAAATAAAATATAAATAAATATTTAAATTGCTTCAAATTAGGAAAATGTTTAATTTCAAAAGTAGTTGACTATACCCAGAAAAAATAAATTAAATTAAAATTTTGATTTTTAAGTATATTTTGAGAATTAATGTTAATATTTGGACCTGAATATAATAAAATACAAGAAAAAAATATCAAAATACCCAAAATCCCTGTCCTGGAAAAACTATATTTTAAAACTAATTTTTTTTTTTTTTGTGTGTTTAACATATTGGATAGTTATATAGCCAATATTTTTTTTTTGTTAATCTCGGCTTAGACACTTTAAAGAAATAAAAAATAAATTAAAAAAACTTTTTTAAAATTGTCAAAGTTTGGATAGGGCTCGAGGGAAACCATTAACCAAAGTTGATTATGGTTTACACGCATTTACGTTAAGATTTCTTTTGAAACCATTACAAAAATTACAGAAAATAATCATTGTTTTATAAAATATAAACCAAAAAATCAGATACAAGGAATTTTATTTTCAATAAAAAAAAAAAAAAATTTGTCATTGTAAATTAGATTTATTCACTAAAAGTCAAGTGTGATGATACTTTTTTCATTAAGTTTTTTACTAAAAATCTAATTTATTTCACTAAAAGTCGAATTTTTTGCTTAGAATCAAATTTTGTACTAAAAAGCTATTTTTTTTATTAAAAATAATTTTTTTTTGCTAAAAATCAGTGTATTTTTTTAATTTTCAACTTTTCATCGGATAGATATATTCATATGATTCTTGCAGCGATATTATTTACAATTTTGTAAGAAATCTAGTGATTATTAAAAAAAAAAAATTAGGTCCCAAATTAAGGCCTCCCGTTTAAACTAAAAGAGATAATGTCTATTTTTTACATAAAAAAAAACTATATACCCGAGGTGAACAACTGTGGAGGTCAATCACCGAGACCCGCTAGGAGCCTATACTCCATCAAATCAATTCGGAAACACCTCAGCTCTAACCATGCGAAATTTTATTTAGATGTTTCTCATGTTACCGAATTATTTCCAAAACAAAAAAATCGTTATTTTTAAAATTTAAGATTTGAAAAGTATTTTTATTTTTTTTTAACAATTCTTAAGTTATAGATAAGGTCAAAGTCTAAAGAAAAATGATTTATTTCTGCCATAAATTGCATTTATAAAATCATAACAGAATTATACATATAATATCATTAGGACAACCACAAATATGTACTAAAATATGTTATGCTTAATATTTTAGAGTGTATTTTTGCTCTTATGTCGTTGATGAACTCGAAATAGTCAGTGCGGTAGATAGCCTCAAAGTTTGGTAAACAAGAGCGAAAATTAAACAATTTTCTCGTGGTACATTCACATTTTCTAATGGAATAGTATGAATTTTTATTATTTTATACAATAAAATCGAAAGAGCAATAAAAATAAATTTGATATATGTATAAAATATATTTTAATACAATAGCTGTGTTTTGTTGCAGCCGTTAAGTGCTAACGTTGATCAGGCGCGGATCCACGGGGAGGGAAAAAGGGAAATTTCCCTGCCCAAAATGAAAACACTTAGTGAATAATCTGTACTAAATAATATAATTTAAGGAAATAGTTAAGAAAATCATTATATTTTCCTCCCCCAAAAGCTTGAGCTGGATCCTCGCCTGACGTTGATAGTTAGCAAGAAAACGATATTTACCCGACTTGGTAGAACTTAATATTGAAACAACAAATTCACAAAGAAATCTTTAAATTTTAATTTCTAAAAATAAATAAATTTACTTCATTTCAAATTAATTCAGTTTTGATATTTTTTCATTTATTGACATTCAAATATTGATGATTGTATGTATTATTGTTTATACTTTGACAGTACTTTTATTGAAGTTAAAATTATCATATTCTACACGTTAAATTTGAATTTTGTACGAAATTGCCTATGAACTTTAGCAACAAAACACAGCTAATATATGGAGATATAACATAAATTATAACCCCATTTTTCACAGTTTTTTTGAGCCATAAAAAGTACAATTAGATCATGATCAATAAAAGGAACCCTGATAAACGAAGAAAAAGTTTATTTACAGACTGTATAATCGTAGACAAAATAATACGTATTTTAAGGAAAATCCGTACATCTGTGAAATACGATTCAATTCTTAAAATGCTCAGCATATTTTATCAAAAAAGTTTCAAAATGTTAGCCTGAAGACCCATAAACAAAAGGAAGTTGCTAGTAAAAACACCAGAAGAAAGTATTAAGACTATTTTTTTCCAAAAATATGAATGCGTATAAAGAGCAATATAAAGTATTTACTGAAGAACTTTCTCAACATCCTGAAATTTCATATCACCGATGTTGTGGGTAAAGATAAATATCGTGTAAAAAATTGTGAAACAAAGTTTTGGTCTGGCAAGCCCTTTGTACAAAAAACACTTTTAACAGAAAAATGTATGGAAATTAATGCTCTCGGAAAAGATTACTTTTTTCTGGCATCTCTTCATTACAACAAAAAAGTAGATGAGTTGTATCAAACAAATTGTGATGCTATGTACAAAATGAGAACAATCCATTAAACTGTCCAAAATTCAGACTATTTGAAATGTATTTAGTAATAGTAAAATAAAAAATATTTAAATAACACTATAATTTAGAAAAAACGAGTAAAAAATTTATTTTTCTTTTCAATTTAAAAATGAAACATAACAGAACAAAATTTCAAATTTCGTGCGCAATTCTTAATTATTGATACTCCAGAAAAATTAAAAGAAAAAATAGTTTAACCTACGAATTTTTGCATATAGCTTCGTCTAAGTGTTTTATAAACATAAAGTCTCCTACAATCACCTGGATGGTACGTGAGTTTTAGTCTTACAGCCAAATTTCAAAAGAATCGCTTCCTAACTGAAAGCCATAACTCAATTATAGCTTTCGGTAACATTTTTATTCCTTAACCCTACGGTACATATCCGGGTACCATTTTTAACTTTAAGTGATCGCATTTCTTTATTAATAAAGATATAGCAACGAAACTTTACGTCGTCGTGATTAAGATGTTTGAACAGTACAAAAACTCAAAAAACCTAAATTTTATTAATGAGGTCTATATGTAAAATGGCTTCGATTATTCGACTTTTTTGAGAAACCGGTTTTCGAATAGTTCGAATAGTTGATATTTTAAAAAAACCGGTTGCACTTTTTGAAATTCAAAAAAACCGGTTAACCGGTTTTTTGCAGAAGTTAATATTTATATTAAAAGACTACATTTCTTTAAAAAAATCAATTCTTATAATTAAGTTAAAATTTATTAAATACAAGCGTAAAAGCCTAACAATGTCAGGAAAAATAATATAATAATGAAAATATGCACAAACAAATCCGAAAATTAAAAGAAAAAAATATGAACAACATTTAGACACCTTCCTCTCCCTAAACGAAGTCAATTATTTGAAGCCGTTAAAATTTATTGGAATTATATTGACTAAAGTTTTAAATTTGTAAACCTTTCAAAATAAACAAAAATCGTCGTAAATGCGCTCCCGAAATACAGAATCAGTTTTTTATAGGATTTGGAGAGCAAACAATAAGTATAGCAACTCAAAAGTTCTTAATACCAAAACAGACTTTTTGGTCCCTGATAGAAACATCTGGTACTGTTAGAATTTGTTGAACGAATAGTTTTATAAGTATGCCGATTTTTAGTTTCTTACTTCGTCTGGGAGCTTCAGAAAGCTCTGGAAAGGAAACATTGCTTAGGAAAGATATATTTAAATCCATATATATAGATCCACGTATTTTCGCTCCCTGATAGAGATTTCAAAATCTGGCTCCGTTAGGATTTGTAGGACGGATAGGGTTATAATTGAGCTGAATTTTAATTTTCTATGTCTTCCGGGAGCTTTAGAAAGCTCTGGAAAGAGAAAAAATTCTTCGAAAAAGACACATAAATCCTCTTATATCCGCTCACTGATAAAAATTTCAAAATATGGCTCCATTAAGATTTGTTGGACAAAAAGTTTTATAATTAAGCCAAAATATCATGCAAGTGCTCAAGATATTGAAATTATTTCCTATGATCGTGCTATAGAACGTAAACCTTCCATATTGACAACATTCCTTAGTGTTGTAAAAAAGTTATGATGATTTTCGGAAATGGGCCATATATGGGAGCTATGGATTTTTGAGGTGCGAACCTGATAATAGATTATTTTTTACATTAAATAGGGTTTCTAACGTCCATAAAACTTTTATATGTACTAAATTATGCAATACTAAAAAATAATAGGTTATAATAGGTAACCGTTATAAACTAATTTTAACAGAGCTCGTGTCTGCATCATATAAAGCAAAAATTCATACAATTATTTCTAAAACTGCGATTTGTAGCTTAATTAAAAGTTTAATATGGACTGCCAGATGGATGGACATCGCTAAACTACTTAAACACCTTTTTCTAAATGTATTTACCAATTTTTATAAATAATTATAAATAATTTTTATAAAATTCTATTTTTTTTTTTAATAAAATCAACGAAAATTACACTATGGTCTCTTAACTATTCGAAATCGCTGAATAATGGATATATTTTTCGGGAGACCAAAATTTTATCTCTCTAACTTTAGGCATTCGGTCTGTGGAATGATGAATTAGTCAGTAACGTTACTCGTTTATATATGTATGTCTCAACATACACAAATGCGCTTACAAGATTTCCAAAACACACTAGAAGAAATTCTAAATTATGTAGTGTTGTTCTAAAACGATTATAACTTTGATAATTACCATCATAGCCTTCTAAAATTAGTTCAGTGGGTTGTGATTGATTTGAAAAATGTCATGTTTATGTTTAGTGAAGAAAAAAAATTAATATTTATATTTATATACATATTTATATTTAGTGAAAAAAATTTATTTGCAGCTTATGTGTAGTGACTGTTCAGATTTTGCACTATTGAGTGTAGTGCAAATTTTTTCACTACCACTAAATTTAGTTATAGTGAAAAAATTACAATATCACTAAAATTTTTTAGTGGTAGTGAATAAATGTTTCACTATAACTATAGTGGTGGCAAATAGTTAAAAATCCAAATTTTTTCACTATAGTGCGATTTAGTGAAAAGCTGAATGCACTCACAATTTAGTGCACTACCCCCAACTCTGGTATCCGCGTACCACGGGTATTGACTAACGTTTTTTTTTTTGGTATGTACCGTAGGGTTAATCTGTCATTTGAAAATTATTTCGCAAAAAATTCAATATAATTTTATTATTTCAGTTTTAGTTTAGCAGAAATCCCAAAGGAATTCAGTTATCATAAATTCTTAAATAAAATAAATGACTTGTCATAAAAGTTAATAAAATTCTTTAGCCTTTTTTAAATGCCATTAAAAATTAATTATGAAAATTCTATTTACAATTTTTCTTTCTTTTTTAATTATCATATCAAGTTGTTTGCTTTAAAATGTATAAAAAGTCAATTTTTTATATATTAATATGTAGCCTTTGTATTGTGGCATTTAAAATATCATTAAAAATTATGTAAAGTCATTAAAATATTTTACGTATAATCACGCATAAAAAGGAACTGATTTCAAGAATACTATTTTAAAAAAGCCATTATTACCTTTAAAAAGCAAAATAAAATAAACCATAAAATAACTTATAAAAATAAAATAAAAATAAAATAAAAATATCAGAGATTAAAGTTTCAAGTGCAAATTAAAGTATAAAGAAATTATATGATTGAGCACAAAGTTTATTTTCAAATTCCAAATGTAATAAAACAAAAGACTAAGGAAACAAACTTTTAAATATTCCATAAAAAGGGTTTTGTACCATAAGTCTTTTATTAGATAGAAGGAATTGGTTTGTTTTTTAACAAAAGACTTTAGCAACAAACGTTTCAATATGTTTTCAAAATAAGGGTTGCAGCTTAAGTCTTTTGTTTCTGAGGGAGTTTTTTTCTTTAAATGAATTAAATATTAATTTTATTTTGTGTTAACACTCACTTTGTGTATTTTAGTTGATTCTTTTTTATAATTTTGTAATAGGATTTTTATTTAATAATATTATTATATTTAAATATATTGTAATCCTATTTTTTGTTTTATATTAAATTCTTATTACACTCGCGTTTAAAACATTTCGTTTTGTTTTTAAACCGATTATTTTTTTATTTAATTTCTTTTTGCGCATCAATTACACGACAATTTGTTATAATTTATTTTGTTTATTTATTATTTCTTTTTATTTAATTGTTTATATCTTGAGATGTGAACACCTTGAGCGGCAGCAAATAAATGAGATCTTGCGGCAAAATAATTTTGTATTTCTTTTAAAAAATCATAAGCAAACACACACAAAAAAATATGTGTTATAAAAAAAGCATCTAAAACAAAAGATGTTAACTGAGTGGGGTTTAAATAACATAAAAAAGTCAAATTCACTCACACAGTTACAGAATCACAGTAGCTGTAGCATTAGTATTAGCAATAACATTAGCACCAAGTAACAGCAATAGTGAAGAATAAAATTTATTAGTAGTATTTACTAAGAAGCAGTATTATTAATTTTTTTTCACGGCCACTTTAAGAAATAAACACTTACTATAGCATCTGTAGATGTAGCATGGTGTAAGGTGTTGCTTGTTGCATGCATGTTTAATTGTTTTTGGTTCTATTTTTTTTTTTTTTTTTTTTTTTTTTTTGTTTAACTACTTAAATCTGATATCCACTTTATGGTATTTTATATCAATTGTAAGAGTTTCATTTGGTTTTATTTTACTACTCTGCTGATCTGTGTATGTATTAGAAAATTTTATTTAAATCCTCATACAAGTAAATATTTATTCTTTGAATGGCATTTAGTCTGTTTAGCATATTGGTCGTGTTAATGATGACGTTGAAATGTTTATTACTCTTAAGGAGAAAATATTTCCTAGTTGTCTAAAGCTAATATTCAACGTAGGACTTGCAGCATCATTTGTTTGTAATTAAAAAACAATATAGGAATTATTGAACTTGCAGTTGGCAACAAACATTTTTAGATTTTTTATTCTCAATTCTTTTTTCAACTTTTATTGATATGGAATTGAGCTTTACTATCACACTAGATTAGAACTAAAAATTAAAACTGAATTTTTAAAATAATAAAACTGGGCAACATAATCAAACTTTTTTTTCTGTGGCATGACACTTTATGGTATAAAAATAAAGGGACGAACTGATTTTCAAATCTGGCGTATTTCAAACCACGGCTTCCTTATGTCTTAAGTTTATTGAATAGGATGCATGTTGTAAAAAATTATAAATATAGAAACGAAAAATAACCCAAAAATTCTGAAATGCTTTATAAAAAACAAATTAAGGACTGCGCACGAAAAAAATTCGTGCATGCTCTTGGGCTTATAACTTTTGATGCGGTGAAAAATTAATAATTCTGTTAACTAGTTTGTATTTGCCATTATGCTCACTTGCCATGTGCTAAGTTGCATGGTAATAGCAAAATTGGTTTTTCTTAAAATGGAAGTTTAACAAAAAACACATAAACACATAAATCAAATTTTTTATTAAATCTAGCATTGGTCTTATAAAATAATTGTAAGGAAGGCTGTTGTGCAGCAAAATTCAATTTCTTGGGTCACCATATTATACAAAGGAGTCATGATCACTGAATGGTAACCTGGTAATGGAAGATAAATAGTATTTTCAGGCTGTAGGACTCAGGCAAAATAGAAAGGATTTTGAGAGAAATTCGCCTCATCTCTGGAAGAAAAGTGTCACAAAAAGTTAATTGCTTTGAATTTTTATCAAAAAATTTGAAAGTGAGTCTAGCCTAAAGACTTATACAGCAAGAAAAAAATCCTAATAGAAACTCAAACAAGAATTTGTAGGAAATAAATAACATTAAAGTTCTTCAGACGAATTTTTTCAGTATAGTAGACGATGAAACGTTCGTACAGAGTGACTTTTTCAACTTCCTAGCCAGGAGTTCTATGTCGCAGATACTAAAGGGATTATGGCAGAAAAATTTCGTGTATCAAAGAAATAAAAATTCCCAACAAAATTTTTGATTTGGGAAGTCATATACATATGCAGGAATGAAGCACTTCATTCTTAAAAAATGGTTGCATTAAGACAGAAATATACGTGAATGAGTGCCTTTGGAAAAGACTTCTCTCTTTCCTAATAAAATTCAGTATATCCCCTGTTTTCTGGCCTGTTCCCGCTTTTTCTCATTACAACAAAACAATGGAGTTGTGACAAAGAAATTGTAAAAGTTTGTACCGATAGAGGTTAATTAATTAAATTGTCTGAAACTCCTTACAATTGGAAGATATTGGATTCTAGTAAAAAATAATTTAAAAGACATCAAAAGCTCAGCATAAAATGTAACGGCTTTAAGAATAAATGGACTTATTCGAGCAAAAAAGTGACCGAAACACAATAAAACATTTAATTATAATAATTCTGGAAAATATCAGATATTTCCTTAAAAACCAACTGGAACTAATATATTATTTTATCCTTAGAACTTGAACAAACAGTCATTAATAAAAGTATCACTTTAAAAATATTCGCTCACTAGTTTGGTTTCTATAAGCAGATTTGCATGTACGGATTTTTTCGTGCGCAGACCTTATAACACAAAAACTTCGAAAAATCACCAAAAAATTTTGGATAATTTTTCATATGAAATAAAACTCAAACCTGGGTAGGATTCTGATCTGAATTAAAATGGTTTTCTAGACACTTCACTTTCTTATGTTTGTTGTGAAAATTTTTTTCACAACACCCAAAAATATCAAAATCACCCAAAATATCAAAAATATGAAAAAACTATTTGTAGTCCAAAAATGACGAAAAATCAAGGAACAATTTTAGATTACACAGAGTTACAAAATGAGAAAAAATCTCTGCGGCACGAGATTTCTTATTCAATTTGGATACACGGTATTGATAAGTACTAAGCCTCTAATCCACTTTTTTTGAATTGACTCTAGTTTTCGCGATAAATCGCGATTTTTGAAATTAAGGAGATTGCCCTATATATTGATGCGTATCTTGAAAACGACCTGTACGATTTTGTTAAAAAAATATTTAAAAAGTTTAATTAAAATTATCTTTAAGCCGTCCCTACATTACTTTTTAATACGGTAAACCGTTCGAAGAATAATGTAGCGTATTTTACTACGGCTATTACAGGATGATACTGTGACCATATGATACCTTACATTTGAACATTTTTAGGGGAGCTTGGTGAAATAATGACCTATTATAACCAATTTCCATTAAACTTTAATTGAAATATTTTCAAAATATGTTTAAGAAACATACATTCTTTACACTCACAAAATTGTACATTTATATAACCCATGTTAAAAAATACTATATTTACTTCTTATACATACATATATTTAAAGAATACATATGAATTTGTAATACTTAAACGTAAATATATAGTTAAATTATTTTATTACTACTTTTTTATTTCAAACATTTTTATGACTCAGAATTTATGTAATTTTAGTTTAAAAAAATGTTTGTAACCAAGCTAGCGCTAAAAAATCTTCCGGTCTTTAAAAGCTCACATTACAATTTGTTTTATTTTTATTTTTAGTCTAATATTTATGTTTAGTTATAAAAAGATATGAATATATAACAACTATTTTTCTTTATTTTATTTACAGCATCATTTTCCAAAACATGACAACTTCTCACCATTATCCATCAATGTAAGAGATTTCAACTTTTCAATTCATGGTAAGTCGATATTTTGGTTTGGAATTTCTTATTTATTTTTTGCATAACATACATACATGTAAAATAGTATGAATATTATTTGTGGTCAGCGATGCTTTGCTAACATTGTAATCCATAAGGGCAAGTTCAAGTGTATTTTTTTTTTTTTTTTTTGCAAATTTTTATTATGATTTAAAAAAAGTTAGATTTCAAATTACATTTACATTATTATTTTCTTGGCTGCTGCTCGTGCTACTGTTTTAAGACGTATTCCATTCGAATAAACAAATGTCTGTCTATGATTATGTTGTAACCTAAGGTCCGTTAACACCTACAGTCACACTTACATTTACATGTATGCATGTATATTTTTTGAAACTAAGTATTGAAGAGTTAAAGCCTAAAGTTATACAATGTTATTTACATAAAATATTAAAAAATATTTTTTTCTAAAGTTTTTAGTTACTTATTATGAATTTTTAACTAAAATATATCATTTAATTTGATAAAATATGCTCAAAAATGATATGAAAATATGACAAAATATGCTGCTAAAATCTGTATAAGCTGTTATCATTAAAATATGCTATAACAAATTAATGCCAAAATTCTTAAAAATGTCGGAAAAGGATAAATAACTAACAGTTTTTTATTCATTCGAAGTCCAGTAATAAATATGATTTTGCATATTTTACTTTATAATTATAATTAAAATGTAGGCTAGAAGTGGGACCGTGACCACATTTTTATAAAGTACACTCATCTCATAACGATATTTTTAATCTGTCTTCAGCCCTAATAAAGACTTAACTGTTTTGGGTTTATTTACCTTATACTCACCTGTATAATTTTCGGTTTGTCATTCTGTGTGTAACATATCAAGCATTTGAAAATAATTTGTCATTAGGATTGATGTATCCGAGATACCAGAAGTGACAACTAGAATTTAATGTCAGATTCAAAAATTACCAAAGAGAAATTAAAGCAGTTGTTAAACCATTAACAACGATATATCACATTCTACAATCGGACTTAAAATGGCGATGATATACATATACAAAATAGTTCTTGCGTTTTTTAAAACCCTACAAACTATTCCTTCATTATAAGGGGTGAGTATAGGGTTTGGGGTCCGAGAATTCCCGGGCGGGAAATTCCCGACGAAAAATTTCCGGGAATTCCCGGGAATTTTTTTAAATTTTCCCGGGAAAAACGGGAAATTTAATATTCATGTAGATTTAAAAGCCTAAGTGAAAATTGTACATTTACTAAAGTAATTTTTAGATGCTAATACGAAATATAAATAAAATTAGATACAAGTGATATTTTAGATTAGACTAATTATTTGTAATTTATTTTCATTCAAAGTTTTTATTTGTATATTTTTATTTTTTGTTTATTTGACTATTTACTAAGTCTATCCAAAGATATAGTCTAGGCTCTTTCGTGCAAGAAGTAGAACATTATTCTCTTAAAATCTCTATCATTTCCCAATTTTGGAGTACGGGAACACTTTTCGGTAAAATAGGGATCCCGCGTGGTCCAATTTAGGTACATGAACAAAGCTAATATTTTACAAAATGAACCAAAAAATATTTTCTAAATCTAATTCGCAATAGATTTGAATAGAAAAAAATTTGAATGATTCAAAATATTTTTTAAGCTTGAATTGTAATATTGGTAGTGGATTCTTCAAGCAATTAATTCTTGTGAAGTTAAAGAATTTAAGTCTATGAATTAAATATGAAAGCTTTAAAGAAATTACTGGGAAAATAAATTTAATTCGATTTTCAAAAGTGAATTAAATAATTAAACCTTTGGAGCACTTATTTTTTTTTTTTTTTTTTTTTGTAAAATATTTAAGATTGTTTAAATTTTTAATTGGTTTTACACTATAATATTTTGTATTAATACCAAAAATATTTTCAAATGTATTATGCTGTAAATACCTTCAATACTTTGTATGTTGAAGTCTTTAAATTTTTTAAATGTAATTGCATCTCTTAAAGCAAATTTCGGCACATTTTTTTATTTGTAGTCAACTCTGTTAAATTTTTCGTTTTAATGGTATTAATACAAAGTATTATAGTGTAAAACCACCTTAACTAATCATAAATTTGATTTATAATGTTGTTTTATAGTACTGAATAGAAAAAATTACATTATTTATAAAAAATCATTGCTTTTTTTTTAAATTTAAATTTCCCGGGATTCCCGGGAATTCCCGGGAAATCGAATTTTTTATTCCCGTTTACGGGAAACAAAATATCACGGGAAACCCCAAACCCTAGGTGAGTAGCATAATTTAATTTTTTTCGTAGGGAGACCGACCCAGACAACAAGGTTGCACTTAAAATTTAGCATTTTTGGAGTTTTTTAAAACATAAAATTTATATTTAAACATTAATAAAATTTAAACGAATAGTGATATTTTATTGAAATTTCAGTATAATATGTATGAACTTGTTCTAAAATCATATAATTAAACGTGTTAAAAAATTGACTTTTTTCATTGAAATGGTCAACCTGTCGTTATAAGAGGCCTCTGTCAGAAAATACTTTTTAGGTGTATACCTTACACATAGAGCTATAAAATTAAAATAATTTTAAGCCGATCCCAGCTTTGCAATTTTAGAACATAACAAAAATTTTCAAAATTGACAAAATTTGGATAGAGCTTGTAGGCAGACCTTTGCCCCAAACTCCTCCGAATTTACTTTACACGCATTAACATTAAGATTTCTTTTGAAAACATTAAAAACATGATAAAGCCCAGAATAAAAAATAAATTTTATCTGTGAATAAATATTGCCACCTTTTTGGAAAAAAACCCAAAAAATTTAAAATTTGTTTAAAGTTATAAATTTAGATTAATATAACTTTTATTTATATTCTTACAGCAATATTATTTAGAATTTTGTAAGGAATCTAGCAAATATAAATATAAATAAGCCCACCAATTTAAAAAAAACTAAAAAAAGACGAGACTAAAAATGAGTTAAAAATTTATTTTGATCCAAATATCTCTTAAACTAAAAGAGATAAGAAACACATGTAAGCGTATTTTTTGTAAAGATTTTTAAGGACTATCTATATATAAATTTCTTTACTGTCATATCATAAATGAATTTTTGGCGATTTTTAAAAATAATTACATACCCGAGATGGGCAACTTTGGAGGGCCAACCACTTTCCCCGCTAGAAACCTGTACTCCCTCAAATCAACTCGAAAACACCTCAGCTCTGACCATGTGAAATTTTATTGAGATACCTCTAACGGTTTAATAGTTACTGAATTATTAAGTTGGGAACCGAATAAAAGTAGACAAAATAATGTATCAATATCAATTAAAATCTTTAAGCTATTTTGTGTTGTTTTCTTATAAGAATCTGTCAAAGTTAAGAATTTTTTTACATTTTTGAAAAATATTAAAAACTTAAATTTTCATCAGCTTTCAGTGTATTTATTTTAAATAAAAAGTCTTTTTAGGTAAAAATTTAAAATGAAACCATCAACTTTAGATATTTAAGTGTACTTTTCTTTAAGTATTTGTAAATTATATTTTGTCCTAATATTTTCGTTATTTTTTTTGAAAATTGTCCTAAAATACACTAATTTGTTTGTTCTGATAATTTTTTGAAAAATAGTATATACTTTCCACCTTATATCCAATATATCCCAACATTTTCAACCGATTTTATTATATTTTATGTAGCAAAGCAAAAAAATAAAATTTTGAGTCGTTATCTTTATTGTGTCAAAAGTTAAAGATTTTGAATTGTAAAGTTTGCAAAAATTAACAAACAGACGGACAGATGGACGGACATTGAAATTATTTCAAAAAAAATCTTAAAATTCGAAAAATATTTTTTTTTTTTCACATCTCGATTAATATGAAAACCAAATCAGAGTATTAATTAAAATTTAAATTTTGATATCACCTTTCCCTAAATTAAGTGGTATTTTCGAACCATTTAACCCAAATGTATAGACGGACGGACGGACATTGTTATGCTGTCAAAAAATATTTTAGAATTCTAATAAGCCATTTTTTTACTAACTAATAAATAAGAAAAATAGAACGTGATCATCAAAATTTTGATATCACCTTTTCATGAATTAAGCGTAATTTTCGTCCCATTAAACCCAAACTCGAATGTATAGACGGACGGACAGACATTACCGTTCTGCTAAAAAAAAAAATCTTTAAATTCTAAATCTTAATTTTTTA
This sequence comes from Protophormia terraenovae, assembly GCA_951394005.1. NCBI lineage: Eukaryota > Metazoa > Arthropoda > Insecta > Diptera > Calliphoridae > Protophormia > Protophormia terraenovae. Next base: position 152,765,206 of record OX596073.1, read on the forward strand.
ACTAATAATCAATAAAAAATATAACGTGATCATTAAAATATTGATATCACTTTTCCCTGAATTAATCGCCATTTTCGACCCCTTTTATCCCAATGTGCATGATTCAGATCCATTCAAGTATTTACACTAATTCTTTAATTTCCCTACCATCATTCTTCTAAATGTCATACATTTTTAATACAAATAATTTAAACTTATGTATTAACATTTAGTATTAATAGTAAATCTGCCCCATATGTACTCAAATTCAACACAGCGCATTCAAATATTAACGAAAATCGATACCTAATTCAAATTATCAATAACGTATCAAATTATTATAAAATTGCATTATGTTTTTTATTGATTTTTTGTTAACGAAAGGTATAAAAAAGTTGATAATGTAAATTACCAATGTGACCACAGTCGTGGTTGATTTTCAATAAAGTTTTTTCGCTCTGTGTAATATTATTTTACAAAAATATCGTTGTTTTAAAAATTTCATCATTTTAAGTTGACTTCCTTTTCATGTCATATCTTCAATTTAATTTTAATACCATAACCATGGTTTCAATAACAAACTATCTGTATCAATGGTCATCATATATCATCTTTAAATCATTTAAAAGTCTTTCTTTCTCTTTATCAATTTTAATTTAAAAAAAAGAAAATATATTTTTTAAATTTGCTCAAAATTAATGAGCTGTGTTTCAGATGCTTTTTTATTTTTATCATTTTAAATTTCTTTTACTCATACTCATTCTTCAAGCTTAATAAATTATTTGCAAAATACTTTGCGTGCAATAATTCCCTGAGTTATTTTCTAACTATTATACACATCTACATATGTATGTATGTTACTCCAATTATCATTTTTAACATTTTATACATCAAATTATATTAACAATAAAAAATTGGCAAATTAAGTTTTATTTTTAATATAATTTATTGTTTGAAGACCCTTAGGGTGTCCTACTAAACCACAAATTAAAACAAAAATTTTAAAAATGTTTGTGGTTTGTATGAATGATTAAAAAAACAATAAATGGAAGAGGCTTGTGATTTTAAATATTTATATTGTTTCATACCTTGACATACATATATTTGAAAAATTAAGTTAAAATTTTTGAGCAGGAATTTGATAGCTTGAAATTTAATCAATTAAATTTTGTTACTCAACAAAACCACAAATCAGTAAAGAAAAAGTTTTAAAAAATATTATTATTTAAATAAATTAATAATAATAATATTATTTTGTATTATCTAGTAAATATTTATGTACAAGAGCAAATACACTTATAAAATTAATTTATTTGAAAATAAGAATTTCCAAGCAGTTTTCGTTTTTCTGAATTTTAAATAATTAAAATACATTTAAATTTTTTTTTTTTTTTTTTTTTTTTGAGAAAGAATAAAAGTGTTATAAGGCAGAACATTTATTAACAAAATTAAGACTTAATTCATTCATTATATTTAAGAAGTTTCCCCTTTAATATTGTATTTATTTTATTTCTTCAACTTTATCTTTAAAGTGCAGTTTATAAATCTGAAAGTAATTTAAACCTTAATACAAGTAGCACTCTGCTACAAGTATTTATATCGTTTGCTAAATAAGTTTTGGCTAAAAAAATAACTTATTGTATATTTACCAAATTCATTAACAATTAAAAAGGAAATTTATACTTTCATTTATTTGTTTAACCATTCTACACATTTTTTTGTTATAATTGTTTTGTAAATTTTATTTATTTTTTCTCTGTTTTGCCTGTTTAAAGTGCATTGAATTCATCTTGATGGAAAGTAATACAGAATGCATTCACATAAAACAAAAAAAAAAAAAAAATACAAATCAAAAAAATATAAAAAAAAAAAACATTAAATTGATTTGTAGAGAACCCAAATTGAAATAAAAGTTGCATTCGAAATAAAAAAAAAAATGAATACGTATAAGTAGATGAGGAGATCTTTCAATATTTGCACTTTGTGAAAGTGTTTAACGAAGGTTAATTGGGTGTAAAATCGTTTTGCTTCAAAACATTAAAAAGAAAAAACAATAAACTATTTTAAACTTGCGATTATTTGTTTGAGATAATTTCGATTAAATAATGTGAATTAAGAAAAAATAACAAATGGTATAATGTGAAATGTGTTTTTGTTTTTACAATTTTATATTTTGAGTTTAAAACACATTTGATTTTTGTATTTTCCAATATGTATAATAGTATTTTCTGGAAGAATAATGTCACCCTGTTTAATTTATTTCCCATTTCTTCTTAAAATCAAGCTCTTGAGTCCAGCAAGAAATTGCTAGAAATTGTTAAGGCTGCTTTAAATTAATGATAGAAAAGGTAATAAGGTTAATTACGTTCTAAATTAAGTCAATTATATAATTAATTACCAGATATTTTTTTAATTACTTGTTCCTATTTCCTAACTGTACAAATATTTCATTCAGTCATCTAATTCTTTTATTTTTATTGTGCAATTTCAATTGCAATGTTTGATTAACAAATATATGCAATTGATTAACAAATAAATGTAATTGATTAACAAATAAATGTAATTGATTAACAAATAAATGTAATTGATTAACAAATAAATGAAATTGATTAACAAATAAATGTAATTGATTAACAAATAAATGTAATTGATTAACAAATAAATGTAATTGATTAACAAATAAATGTAATTGATTAACAAATAAATGTATGTAATTGATTAACAAATAAATGTATGTAATTGATTAACATCTAAATGTGATTGATTAACATATAAATGTAATTGATTAACAAATAAATGTAATTGATTAACAAGTAAATGTAATTGATTAACAAATAAATAAATCAATAAATCAGTAAATCCATAGTAAGTAAGTAAGTAAGTAAGTAAGTAAGTAAGTAAGTAAGTAAGTAAGTAAGTAAGTAAGTAAGTAAGTAAGTAAGTAAGTAAGTAAGTAAGTAAGTAAGTAAGTAAGTAAGTAAGTAAGTAAGTAAGTAAGTAAGTAAGTAAGTAAGTAAGTAAGTAAGTAAGTAAGTAAGTAAGTAAGTAAGTAAGTAAGTAAGTAAGTAAGTAAGTAAGTAAGTAAGTAAGTAAGTAAGTAAGTAAGTAAGTAAGTAAGTAAGTAAGTAAGTAAGTAAGTAAGTAAGTAAGTAAGTAAGTAAGTAAGTAAGTAAGTAAGTAAGTAAGTAAGTAAGTAAGTAAGTAAGTAAGTAAGTAAGTAAGTAAGTAAGTAAGTAAGTAAGTAAGTAAGTAAGTAAGTAAGTAAGTAAGTAAGTAAGTAAGTAAGTAAGTAAGTAAGTAAGTAAGTAAGTAAGTAAGTAAGTAAGTAAGTAAGTAAGTAAGTAAGTAAGTAAGTAAGTAAGTAAGTAAGTAAGTAAGTAAGTAAGTAAGTAAGTAAGTAAGTAAGTAAGTAAGTAAGTAAGTAAGTAAGTAAGTAAGTAAGTAAGTAAGTAAGTAAGTAAGTAAGTAAGTAAGTAAGTAAGTAAGTAAGTAAGTAAGTAAGTAAGTAAGTAAGTAAGTAAGTAAGTAAGTAAGTAAGTAAGTAAGTAAGTAAGTAAGTAAGTAAGTAAGTAAGTAAGTAAGTAAGTAAGTAAGTAAGTAAGTAAGTAAGTAAGTAAGTAAGTAAGTAAGTAAGTAAGTAAGTAAGTAAGTAAGTAAGTAAGTAAGTAAGTAAGTAAGTAAGTAAGTAAGTAAGTAAGTAAGTAAGTAAGTAAGTAAGTAAGTAAGTAAGTAAGTAAGTAAGTAAGTAAGTAAGTAAGTAAGTAAGTAAGTAAGTAAGTAAGTAAGTAAGTAAGTAAGTAAGTAAGTAAGTAAGTAAGTAAGTAAGTAAGTAAGTAAGTAAGTAAGTAAGTAAGTAAGTAAGTAAGTAAGTAAGTAAGTAAGTAAGTAAGTAAGTAAGTAAGTAAGTAAGTAAGTAAGTAAGTAAGTAAGTAAGTAAGTAAGTAAGTAAGTAAGTAAGTAAGTAAGTAAGTAAGTAAGTAAGTAAGTAAGTAAGTAAGTAAGTAAGTAAGTAAGTAAGTAAGTAAGTAAGTAAGTAAGTAAGTAAGTAAGTAAGTAAGTAAGTAAGTAAGTAAGTAAGTAAGTAAGTAAGTAAGTAAGTAAGTAAGTAAGTAAGTAAGTAAGTAAGTAAGTAAGTAAGTAAGTAAGTAAGTAAGTAAGTAAGTAAGTAAGTAAGTAAGTAAGTAAGTAAGTAAGTAAGTAAGTAAGTAAGTAAGTAAGTAAGTAAGTAAGTAAGTAAGTAAGTAAGTAAGTAAGTAAGTAAGTAAGTAAGTAAGTAAGTAAGTAAGTAAGTAAGTAAGTAAGTAAGTAAGTAAGTAAGTAAGTAAGTAAGTAAGTAAGTAAGTAAGTAAGTAAGTAAGTAAGTAAGTAAGTAAGTAAGTAAGTAAGTAAGTAAGTAAGTAAGTAAGTAAGTAAGTAAGTAAGTAAGTAAGTAAGTAAGTAAGTAAGTAAGTAAGTAAGTAAGTAAGTAAGTAAGTAAGTAAGTAAGTAAGTAAGTAAGTAAGTAAGTAAGTAAGTAAGTAAGTAAGTAAGTAAGTAAGTAAGTAAGTAAGTAAGTAAGTAAGTAAGTAAGTAAGTAAGTAAGTAAGTAAGTAAGTAAGTAAGTAAGTAAGTAAGTAAGTAAGTAAGTAAGTAAGTAAGTAAGTAAGTAAGTAAGTAAGTAAGTAAGTAAGTAAGTAAGTAAGTAAGTAAGTAAGTAAGTAAGTAAGTAAGTAAGTAAGTAAGTAAGTAAGTAAGTAAGTAAGTAAGTAAGTAAGTAAGTAAGTAAGTAAGTAAGTAAGTAAGTAAGTAAGTAAGTAAGTAAGTAAGTAAGTAAGTAAGTAAGTAAGTAAGTAAGTAAGTAAGTAAGTAAGTAAGTAAGTAAGTAAGTAAGTAAGTAAGTAAGTAAGTAAGTAAGTAAGTAAGTAAGTAAGTAAGTAAGTAAGTAAGTAAGTAAGTAAGTAAGTAAGTAAGTAAGTAAGTAAGTAAGTAAGTAAGTAAGTAAGTAAGTAAGTAAGTAAGTAAGTAAGTAAGTAAGTAAGTAAGTAAGTAAGTAAGTAAGTAAGTAAGTAAGTAAGTAAGTAAGTAAGTAAGTAAGTAAGTAAGTAAGTAAGTAAGTAAGTAAGTAAGTAAGTAAGTAAGTAAGTAAGTAAGTAAGTAAGTAAGTAAGTAAGTAAGTAAGTAAGTAAGTAAGTAAGTAAGTAAGTAAGTAAGTAAGTAAGTAAGTAAGTAAGTAAGTAAGTAAGTAAGTAAGTAAGTAAGTAAGTAAGTAAGTAAGTAAGTAAGTAAGTAAGTAAGTAAGTAAGTAAGTAAGTAAGTAAGTAAGTAAGTAAGTAAGTAAGTAAGTAAGTAAGTAAGTAAGTAAGTAAGTAAGTAAGTAAGTAAGTAAGTAAGTAAGTAAGTAAGTAAGTAAGTAAGTAAGTAAGTAAGTAAGTAAGTAAGTAAGTAAGTAAGTAAGTAAGTAAGTAAGTAAGTAAGTAAGTAAGTAAGTAAGTAAGTAAGTAAGTAAGTTTTTGGAGATATAAAGTTTCAATTTTTATAGGTTTAATTTTGACCTTTGATCTTTAAGATGATACTAAAACTGAAATATTATTGTGTGTAGTTTAGAAGTTGTAAGTAATTATCCAAAAATTACTTTCCACTTTGAAGTTAACTTTATGATATTTCTTCTCTTAAAATCCCTTGTCTTATCAAATCCACTTTGACTTTTACATTCTTTACAACCTTCTCTTGCTTTTTTTTTTTTTTACATTTCACATCATTTCAAGTAACAAATTACCATAATTATTAACATATTTATTTAGTGGCAGCAATACAACTCAAAAAACTAGTATATAAAAATAGAAATCATTAAATAAACAAGATTCTTGTTAATGAAATGACATAAACATAATATTCCTCTCCAATTAAATAGTAAAATGCCTCCATTCACCTGTAACTACTGAATGAAATTCTTCACCATTTGGCAGTTAACTACTTCTCACTGTTTAATGTTGGAATGCAAAAAGCACAAAGAGTTTTGAATGAATAAATGCACACAATTTAATGTGTCTTTAATTACACTCACACAGAACCCTAATTGTGGATTTTGCAACATTTTACGGAAGTTATTGTAGCATATGTTGCACAAGAAGAGCAATAAGTTATAGGAATTTTTTATTCAACTTTTTTTCATATTCAACTGGGAAGGAAAACCACTTTAAAATAAGCAGAAAATTTTTATTTTATATTGTTATTAGTTGGACACGAAAATCAAAAAATCTTAAATTATAACATGTAATATTTTTGTTACTGTTGACTAATGAATTTTACATCACCTTAAAAGTTTTATGTGTATATTTTAATCATTCTAGTGTCTGCTCTTCAATTTGAACACCACCCATGGTGATAAGTTCTCATGGCGTTTGTTGTTAGTCATTTTAATGACAAGAAAAATTTTTGTTCAGCCACTGTTTTTTATTAAGTTAAGTGAATTGACAAACTATGATATGTCATGCATGGAATCTTTTGTTTTAAACTGATAAATATTTAACCTAATACTGGTAGTTTTGTTTTAATATTTATTATATATTTATAAAATTGTTTTGAACATCATCTGAAACTTTTTTGTTTCATAAAATAACGCTTAACAAAATACCTTATTTGTCTTCTTGCAGAACCAAACAGTTACATTAATGATATGAAATAGTTTCTTCTTTGTCCTCATACAGGTAGTTTTTCGGTCTTACACCCTGTAAGAAATTCCTGTAAGAGGGGCCTTTTTGCTATTAATCACAAGAGAGGTACAGTAGAGTTTAGATATCATACCAGTAGTTAGTAATTCCGAACCTACATAACGCCCACTCCTCAAGAGTTCGACCAAAAAATGGACTTTTTGAATCTTAGGTGATTCATTTTTTCAATCGTCTAAAACGAGACAAATATTGTACATTTCTACTTTACATATATGTAAATGGGGGACTTTTATTGCAACAAGTTTCTCGATTCGTCTAGAATATTACAAATTAAAGAAATTCAATGTCATCAGAAAATATTCTCAAACCAGTTAGCGTATCAATTTTTTACTTGTTAAGACAGAGATGACATTTTAATTTTTAACAGAATTTATCCTTCAGTAATTTCTAGATTATAAAAACTCAAATATCCCATTTGCTACTATAATTGTCGTTCACATATATTTCATAGAATATTGTCTCAGTTAGATCGTCTACCTGAACGATAGAACGAACTTGATAAATTTTGATTTTGTGATAAACATCAAAAAATGTAAAAACTAGTCTAGCTTGCGGAGTAGATTTCATTGCTCTAGTAGGTACTTCCAGAAAAGTACTTTGATGGATAAATGTTATTTCTATCCATCGAACTCATCCCGACCAGTGTTCTATGGGAGTACCGCAGTGTAATACTAACTGCACATTACGCAAATATTTAATACGAAATATTGCACCATCTTTTCATAAAATGTTTGTTTGAAGCTGTAAAATATCGTAAAATAGGAGAAAGGGAAAAATATTTTAAGCCTCTTCAGATTATATGCAAATTATTTGATTAAACATACTACCTACAAAATCTTATTTCTTATTTTGCGTTTATTGGATAAACGTTTAAAAGACTTTCAAAGAAATAAAATATTTAGATAATAAATAAAAAACTAACTATTATCAATGTAAAATTCAATTTTGAAAATTAATTTTAATAATAAATATATGTTAACGTTTTTTAAAAGTAATTTATGTTCATGCAACATAACAACCCTGTTTCTTCTTCACGTCATTTACGAAACCCTGCCTTTAAAAAGCAACACTGTTTTCTATATTTGGTGTTCACATTAGACAAATCATATCGTCAAATATTAGTCTAATGTGAACTTGCTTAAATCGAATTCATAATGTTTTCAAATCTTCATTTTCCTTACAAGGTCTACTGCTTCACTTGTGTTTCAATTAAGGGCGCATTGAAGACCTGTCACACACTAGGCCTTGGAGCCATTCTGCATATTCCTCCACTGCATATTTCAGTAATGGAGGAGTCCTGTAGGAGTGCTATTAGAAAACTAAGTATCTCCAGATTGAAAGCAAATAACCTGGTGCACACAACAAGATCACGCTATGTTGGGTCCTGGTCATGAGAGCCACCCTAGAAAAAAGGGCTGACTGCTAAGCAACAAGGTAACTCGACGAGTTTTCATTGGGCCTAAATAAATTTCGGCATCCTTGTACCCCAGAAGAATAATCAACTCCTAAGCTAAGAAAGAATTTGCTCAGCTATTGGAGAATGTCTCTGAACGGTGGCAGTAGAAAGCGTTTGTTTCATTATCCCCTGGAAGATACCGGAACTCACAGTACTAACGAATCTAAGGAGTGCGATTGAAAAAATCTTAACACACGTTTTGACTCATAACATTCTTCCGAAGCAATATCTATTATTACTTTTTTCTTTTATATGTTAGTTATCATTTTTAATGACAACCATGTTGATTTGTTGTGAGTTTGATCAAAATGAGTGACAAAAGAGATATACGTGCTATAAATAAAGAATTAAATGTCTGCTGTTAAACTGTTTCCAAGGTTATTAAACAGTATCAGTAAAATTCGACCATTGATATGAAACATGGCTCGGGAAGAAAAAAGGTCCACATGATATTGGGAAGGCCAAGAAATTTGAAAGCATATTGAAAAGAACTCCAAACACATCTGGTAGAAAAGCAGCTGGGTTAGCTCAGTGCTCTGACTGTTTGGTGCAAAAAGTTAAAGCTAATGCAGAGTTAATAACATATAAAATCCAAAAAGTTCCAGACTGGAATGCTGCAAAAAATTTAGAAGCCAAGAATAGTGCACGGAAATTAAAACCAAATTTCACACAAAAATACTCATGTTGTATAAAGAACGACGAAATGTATGTATGGCAGATTTTTCGCAGCTTCCGGAACAAAATTTTTATACTGCTGATGCTCGAGGATATGTTGAAGATAAGTTTAGGACCGATTTATTAAGTTGCGGCAAAAGAAGCCAGTCATTTGTTACAGTGGGCTCTATAAATACCGAAAAGTACATCAAACAATGTTTGCAAATAATTTTTTTTTTTTTTCCTTTCATAAGAGAGCACTATGTGTCCACATATTTTTGGCCCGATTTGGCATCATGTCACTACGTAAGAAAGTTCTGGAGTGGTACCAAAACAAAGTTTTAGTACCAAGAGAGGTCAATCCTCTAAATTGTTTGGAGCTAAAGCCAATTAAGAGATATTGGGAAAAGAGGATAGAAAAAGAAAAAAGAGGTGTCACAAAATATCAAAGATTTTAAAAGATGGGCAGACTGTTCCAAAAAGGTAACTGAAACAACAATCAAATCTCTAATGGAATGTCTACGAGTTCATAAGTAGTGGTTAGAAGCATAAAAGTTATATTTTTCTGTGATCTTAGTATAATATCAATTAAATAAAAAAAAAACAATGAAAACTCTAAGATCAACCATTCTCAAATTATTGGATTTTATATATATACTAAGATTTTTTCGATCGCACTCCTTACTATATAGTAGTCTAAGATACTATCAACATAGAGCATTTTGAAACAAGTTATTTCATCTCATAAGTTAAATTTCCTAGAGGAATCTACAGTACAACCAAAAGATGAGGCCAAAATAATTGGCTTTATTGTTTTTATGACTATTTACAATAAATATACAATGTGTTGGAAGAGAATTACCATCTTGTTAAATACTTGGATTCCAATAATTTATTGAAATATCGGCAGTACGAATCGTATCGTTCTATAAAACATTGTATCGAAACTAAAGTGGTGTACAACGTTCTCAGAAATCCCACTCTTAAAATTATTGTAGATGAGGTTTCATTAAAAAAGTTCAAAACTAATTTGGGTATACCAGAAGGCTCTTTTGTTGCGAGTATAAGAGATACTTCACTTTATCTGATAGATTGAGGCTTCATACTTTTGAGCAACGTCGCAATGTGAGTTGCGCTTCTTCCGTTATTACAATGAAATATATTTTTGTTAAATCTGAGGAGTTGCAATTTCAGATTTTATGTTCTCTCCTCCTATCTTTCTTCTATAACATATTTATTTTCATAGTACCGATACCATTCGCTGCAAAATATCAAAGAACAAAACAAAATATATCGAAAAAAAGACCTTGTAATTAGAACAATTTTCTAAGATTTGCATTTAGCTTGTAAAAATTATATGTCCTTCCAATAATATACATTTTTCGAGTGTTTTTTATAAACACCATCAAAAACATGGGGGTATATTGATTTTGTCATTCCGTGTGTAACATGTCGAAGAAATCATCTAAGACCCCACAAAGTATATATTTTCTGGGTCCTGGTTAGATTCTGAGTCGATCTAGCTATGTCCGTCTGTCTGTCTGTTGAAAGCATGATAGGGCTCGAACGGGGCAACGATGGGGGAAGAAATTTGGCACAAATATTTATCTTATATAAGGTTTGTTTGGTATTGAAAATGGGTAAAATCGGTTAATAAATAAAAAGTTATGGGCTAAAAACTAGAAACACAGGGTGTCCGTTTCATACTTTTCTGTTGATATCTCTGAAACAAAAGCATGTACGACAACGAAATTTTGTATAAATAGTTTGAGGGTCCACTTTACCGCCCACGTCTGATATAACGGAAACTTTAACGAAATTGTGTTCAAATAGTTCAAGAACCAATGTATACTCGGAAACAAAAAATGGGCGTGGTCCGCCCACTTTACCACCTTATAACATAAAATTTGAAAAAGTTGATGGTGGTTATATAGATTCGGCCGAACCGAATATAACATTCGCGCTTGTTTATTTTTCTAAAAAATATTTATTTTAATTACAGACCAAACTTTAAGATTATTATCTTATATTAAATCGAACTCCAATGAACTGTTTTAGTTATTGCTAATACTGTGGGTGAATTTTGAATGAATAAAATTCATTCATTAGAAATATCTAAATTTAAATTCATTTTAAGAATATTAAACAATTTCTTTTGAAACTTGCAGTAAAGAATGTCTAATAAAAACTAGCATTCAGATGGGGTGACAAACATTTAAACAAAATTCTACGAAATTTTATAAAAAATACTACCCATAACTCAAAATATTTCTTGGCTACAAAATTTATAACTTTTAGAAAGAAATAGGAGCATTAATATTCAAATGACTTAAATTTACCTAAAAAAACACTTAAAATCTATTTAAAAATTTGATGATTTGTGTCAATTTTAAGTCATAGCTGGTGGTAACAACAATTTGCTTTTAGACGAGATTTATATCATTAAATCTTCTGCTGCTACACTTTTCAATTGAAATTTAAATTTTATTTTCATTTGGTTCTTAAGAAAAAGCTTACAAGAATTTTTTCCATAAGTCAATAATTATTTATATGGGATTCTTTTTAAATATTTACTACTTAAACGCCTCGTTTTAGTGTTTTTGTTGTAATGGTTTTACTCTTGAAGAAGAAATGCCCACTGGAATCAATGTTAAGGTCGTTTAAAGAAAACTCATAAAAACTTATTTTAATACCATTTAAAATAGTTTTTTTTCTTTGTTTTTATTATAAGTGACAGCATTTGTGTGTTTATTTTACACTCTTACCTCCCCTCTTTAGTCATTAGGCCCGTTTTAATCATTGGTTTGTTTTGTTTTGTTGTTAATTTTTTTCTTCAGTTTTATTTATTTTTCTTTGGTTAGTGTCTTATAGGCATTTAAAAGATCTCAGTTGTAATTTTTTTTCATAAGGTTATTGACCATTTTGACCACCACAACCAACCACTGCTACCATTATCATCTATTTATATTTATCTTGATATATTAAAATGTACTCGTCTTTCTTTTTTATCTCTGTTTAAAGTTTGTATTATCGGTATGAGGTAATAAATCGTAATAAAATCATTTGATGATCGGTATGGGTGTCTTGATCAAAAAAACATAAAACAACTGAGAGAAAAAAAAAATGATTTTCATGTTTCCCCTTTTAATATGATTTCTTTCTTAATGTTTTTTTGGTATTGTTTTCAGTGTTGTTGTTGTTGTTGTGTTTGTCACTGTTTGTTGTTTTTTGTCTGTCGGGTATTACAGAAATAGATATTGTATTAACCAAGGTCAAAATGTGGAAAGTTAAAAGTGTGATAGAATTAATTGGTTGAAATGATACGTCTGAAAATTATGTAATTAGTGGTTATGATGATGAATTTGTAAACTACAGTGTGTGACAAAAGAGAAATTGTAAATTTAAAAATTTAAATATGTCTATAGGAAAGCTAAACATTATATTCCACTTTCTGTTGGAAACGTATCTAACGTTTAGTGGTAAAAATTTTAGGCTAATCGTTTCAGTAAAGAATTTACCAACAATTGTTTTTCAAAGATATAAAAGATCAGATCTAAATATCGTTTTATAATCTAAAACTGAATAAGTGAAACTAAGAAAGTGTATTCTTCGCCTTACTCGAGCAAACCAAAACGAGAGAAAAAGATATAGTTGGTCAAGCGCGACCATATGATACCCTACACCATTGTGTCCATTATTATTCGGGGTGAGGTCTTTTATTAGAGTTGGAGCCAATAAAACATACGAATACAGAATATTACGTCGATACTAACATTTATATGAATTTATTCACTTTTGTGTGATTCCCGAAAGAGGGCCTTATATGGAAGCTATGTTAAATTATGGACCGATCTTTGTAAAATTTGGCACTGTCATTAATGTTTATATAAAACTTATTTTTGTTGAATATAAACTTGATACTAAAATTTTAATGGGATTTATGCCCGTTAAAGTGATTTTCTGAAAAGGGGTTTATATGGGAGATATGATCAATTAAGAACCGATCTTCATGAAATTCGACACACTTATATAAAACTTATATGTGCCAAATTTCATTAAAATATTTCTATATTTAAGAGATTTATGATCGTTAAACCCTTTTCCGGGAGGACATTTGTATGGGAGCTAGGTGAAATAATGGACCGATCATAACCAATTTCAATAGGCTTCGTCCCTTGACTGTAAGAGGCCTGTGTGCCAAATTTTATATAATTATGTTCAAAATTGCGACCTGTAGTTTGATTACAAGGTTTACATGGACGGGCAGACGGACGGACGGATATCGTTAAATCGACTCAGAAAGTGGTGGGTCTTAGACCAATATTTTTGGGTGTTACAAACATCAGCACAAACGCATAATACCCTCCCCACCTATGGTGGTGTAGTGTATAATGACGTTTGTTCACGGATTGGATTCCGTAGCGTTTAGAAAATAATCTAAATTTTTGCCAAACCCAAAATAAAAATTTACTGTACTTCTTTGGGAGCGGGCGGATAGTGGATCCAGAAAACGTACATTTTCCCTGGACGAATAGAGGGTATGGATATCTCCCCTTGACGGAAACAGTTAACTTTGATCATGTGAACTAACCCCTCTATGTTTTTATTCCTTTCACCCAAAAGTATACATTTGTTTTTCCTTTTGTAATTTCCACTATTTTTGCTTGAGACCCATAAACATTGAATATATGGACCAATATAAAAAATGCTGAAACTGACTTAGATCCTTAGTTTTGAGGTAAAATTATTTTAAACAAACTGGTTACAGATCTGAACTAATAAGGCATAGTGGGGCAGAATCGACATTTTTTTAAAGTAACAACTTACGAACTGTATTAATTAAAGAACAATATATTGGATAACTTAAATTAACTTTTGAAAATGAAGCTCCATACGTGGCCAGCTTATATTACTGGTATGCGTAATTCAATCGTGGTCGCGTGGTCGCGTGGTCGCGGATATCTTCAGAACGAATTTTGTAAAAGCTTTCTAATAATTGTTGTTTTGCTAAAAACCACTGATGCACAGTGTGCGATTTAAAAAATGAAATGGAAATAATTATGGAACTTCGGAACGGCTGCTCCGATTTCCATGAAAGTTCACATGGTGATAGTAGAGGTGTAGGCGAGTTTAAGTTTTGAGCTTGGACCTTATAGACTTACAGGGGGCGAGTCCACAGGGTCCCAAAATTGGACACCTCGGGTATAAAATTTATTAAAAATGATCCTGATTCCATATATCTGAATCGATTTCAAAGATTTTTATATGGGAGGATTCTGCTAGTCAATATCTACAAAAAACATTTCTTTTTGTTTAAGATTTATTAAGCTTCTAAAATTAAAATTTTTACTTTTTATCCTGACTTGGTGAAGTTTTTTCGCTACAGAGGGTCCAATTTTAACCCCATAGTTTTAAAATTTGACTTATTTCATTAAAAACAAATAAAAAAATTTTATAAAGAAATAATTTTGAAAAAATATTTACGGAGTCAAAAATTACAAGCATTTAAATTTAAACTTTCAAAAAAAGTTGATTTTTCCCGTTTATTTGTCAAAAAAGTGGTAACATTCTTGTTATATAAAAATTTTCTCAAGTAACATATATAGTATTTATATTTATCTGAAAGATAACTAAACAAAAAATCCTTTAAAGGAAAAAAAGCTTTTAAAAAACTATTTTTGCGAGAACCAGGGTTTCCCAAATTTGTCCTATTTTTCCAACTAATTTCGAATTTTCGGCTTAATTTCTCAAATCGCAAAGCTGGAATCCAAAAAAAGTTATACTTTTTACTTAGTCCAAAGTGTTTTAATTCTTTTCACAATAGAAATTTTTGCTCCCCGTTATCGGTTGGAAAGAATAGCAAAAAAAAGTCAAAAATCCCATTTTTGTAAATTTTTGAAAGTTTTTTGGGAATTCAGCATCAAGAAATCTACTTATTTGTGAAATTTCATTCAAAAATATTCACTAACAAGAATTTTATTCTATAATTAAAAATGAAAAATATGCAAAAAATCACAAATCCATCCTTTCTCAGTGTTTTTTGCAAAAAGTCTTAAACAAATTTTTGTATCGTAAAATTTTGTATACATATTTGAAAAGAAGACAAAATTTTCTATATATGTTACTTAAGAATTTTTATATAACACAAAAAGAATGTTACCACTTTTTTGACAAAAAAAACGGGAAAAAACAACTTTTTTTGAAAGTTTAAATTTAAATGCTTGTAATTTTTGACTCCGTTTTTTTATTTGTTTTTAATGAAATAAGTGAAATTTTAAAACTATGGGGTTAAAATTGGACCCGCTGTAGCGAAAAAACTTCACCAAGACAGGATAAAAAGTAAAAATTTTAATTTTTGAAGCTTAATATATCTTAAACAAAAAGAAATAATATAGGCATACGACAATGTTTTTTGTAGATATTGACTAGCAGAATCCTCCCATATAAAAATCTTTGAAATCGATTCATATATAAGGAATCAGCATCGTTTTTAATAAATTTTATACCAGAGGTGTCCAACTTTGGGACCCTGTGGACTCGCCCCCTGTAAGTCTATATGGTCCAAGCTCAAAACTTAAACTCGCCTACACCTCTACTATCACCATGTGAAATTTCATGGAAATCGGAGCAGCCGTTCCGAAGTTCCATAATTATTTCCATTTCATTTTTTAAATCGCACGCTGTGTGATGCTGTGCGTATCCTGATTAAGAAATGCTAATATATAAAATATCGTAGGATAGAGGAATCTCTGGACAATCATTCCACTAACACATAATCAATATTTGCTAAATATTTTATCGTCCA
Organism: Protophormia terraenovae; assembly: GCA_951394005.1. Classification (NCBI taxonomy): domain Eukaryota; kingdom Metazoa; phylum Arthropoda; class Insecta; order Diptera; family Calliphoridae; genus Protophormia; species Protophormia terraenovae. Next base: position 152,780,810 of record OX596073.1, read on the forward strand.
GAGCAGTTTTTCTTATTTAACCTTATATAATTTAACAATCACTAAAAAATAACTAGCGCTGCATTTTTCAAGGAAACCATGATCAAATTCGGTCTATGTTATTCGAATCGTGCTTATGAGATTGTAACGAATGATGAAATTTCGATCTATGGTTATGAGACTGAAACAAGAGATAAGTCAACAGTATATCTCACTTTTGCCCAAACCCAACCCACCCAGTTGCACCTCCTTGTAGCATTTAAAATCAAACGCTTGCGTATTACCACGGAGATCCGGACACTTTTCTACTGTTCATTTGGAATATCAAAGAGTGTTTAGTTATGAATGGTTCGCAATCATTTGTTAATCAAAAGTCTTCTAAGAAGTAAGAAAAATTAACATTCAAATGTGGATCATTCTCTGATACAATAATTCTAGCTTTTACACTTAAAAAAAAAAAAAAAAATCCGCCAATATTATTAGCACAAATTTTGAATTGTTAGATTATCCCCCATCCAACACTACTTTAGCATACAATAACTTCTTTTCAAAAATTTTACGAAAAAAAATTACTCTGAGTGAAAATACAGCAAAAACAATGTAAAAAGAGGTAATTCCATGCGAATGAAATCTTAGGAAATAGAGAAATCCAAAATGATTCGAATCCGTTTGACTTGCTTTCGTTCGCTTAGATTTTCGCCCGACATGGAGAAACAGGCTATTAATACATTTGTTAACTAAATTTATATCGATCAAATAATCTTTTAAAAGATTTCCTTGAATAAACTTTATGAGATTCGTTGCAAACTCCAGCAGTAGTCTGCCATTATATATGAGTCCCACCTTCCCTGATAATGCTCTTCCATTGTCTTCACTAAAATCACCCAGATTTTGTGGAAGTCTGTCTAAATGCAAGTACAGGATGTGGATTTTTATGCTTAACAAGCTCGACATGGTCGTCAGATTTCTTTTTGCCCAGGAAATTACTTATTAGCGAAACAAATGAATTCCAAGCTTTAGATTGGACTTCAGTCATTGATTTGACAATATTAGGATCCTTCACAAGTTGCCTGATCTATGGCCCATCAAAAATACCAGCTTTCGTTGGAGTTCTGAAAGGCTAAATTTGTAGTTTGGATCAGAATCTTCACTCGGATTCATGGAGATTTGGATCAGAAGATTTAGAAGGGGTAGTTAATACCTCTTGTGATTTTAATTGAGGTCATTGAGCAGAACGAGGTTGTCGTTGGGTGTTACGAACATTATTGCATCTCTTTTTCCACTGGACCATAACCGTAGACATACCACACATTTCTGGCATACAATATGAGCAACCCATGGCTTGATTACACAACTTTATTTTAAAGTATTCATGATACACAGTTTTAACAAAGTCCGATATAGGTTTTCGACACAAATATAGCAAAAACAATCTTGATTAAGCACACAACATCTTCTTGACGAAGCGAAACGCGTCAATTTAAAATAGAAACAAAAAATCTCAGGAAAAAAGCATTTTTTTTTTTTTTTTTTTTTTTTTTTTTGACCAGTGTTATCTATCGAATAAAGAACCTTTTGAAATATGCAAATTGCAAAAATTAGAATTATGCTTTTCTGTCTTTCCAAGTCAAAATAATTTTTAGAATGCTACAAAAGTTGTTTGCTATTTTTATTTAGTTTGTAGACAGTTTTCTTCTGAAACTCACTGTTAATCTCTCAACAAACTATAAATGACATAATTAGCATTAAACATCCCAAAAACATAAGAAAATTAAATTAGTTCTAAGCCAAAACTAACATATCCAATACCTACTCATAACTTTAACTAATAACTTTAAAGGGGGAAAGTGATTATCTGGTCATATTTAATTAATAAGCATATTTTAAGAAGCTGGCGCCATAAAAGGTTAATTTATTATAATTTTTATTTTTTTTTATTCTCTCTTCAAATCATAAAACATTTTCACACAACTCAGCTTAAATGGGTGGTAACAAATACTATTACAAAATAAACTTAAACAAAAAAAGTTTTGTTACCAAACATAACATATAAACCAGCTGAATATGATCAAGAATCACATAATCATTAATAACTTGTTTCTTATTGTTAAAATTTTGCACAGCTGGTTGCAAAAATTATTTAAAATTCGTATTTGTTTAACGTTTTTTTTTTTTTTTTTTCTTTGTAAATTTGTTATAACCATTTTAAATCCTTAAAAATAATATTTGCAAACATTTTTTTTATATTTTATTTTTGTTCTAAATCACAGTTTGTGGTTTTAAATCAACAATGTGTGAATAAAGCCATTAATAAAATACAGAAAAAAAACACACACATATGATTAAAAAAAATATATTTAAACTTCTCTAATTGGAGAAATTTCTTGAAACTATGTACATACATATGTATTTCTATTTCTAAATTAAATATCACTACAAATATCTTTTGTATTTTTTTATTGTTTTGTTACAACAATTATTTGTAAAACAATTGTGGTAATTATAATTATCTTCCACATGACTACAAGAATTAATTAGACTATTGTAGTTGTGCTAAAGAGAGAAAATAAAAATTGAATTTTTTTAAAAATATCTATAAGAAAATAATAAATTATTTTTACCTCCTTCATTTGCTTGTGGTTAGATTTCTTGGCAAGTATTTTTATAGTCAAAATTAAAAAGCTTAAATATTAATATATCTATTCACAACATATGAACATATTTTATCAAATATGTTTCGAAATAATTAAAAACTATTTTATGTCAGCCTTTATTTAGAATGATTTTGTAACCCTAGTAATTATAATTATTTTATTCAATAAAAAATACACTTTTTAAAGTTTCAAATTTTTAAATATCATTTTAATATTCTCGCTAATATCAAAATTCATATTTCTTATATTTAATTGAAAAATATTGCCTGCAAAAAATCAAATAGTAAACACTAAATTTATATTTTGGCTTAATATAGAAAAGACGTATCTCTATTTTTCTATTTTGATTCTTTCAATTACGCCTCCCTTTAAGAAATTAAGTGAGCTGTGATGGTAATTTTCAAATTGTTATTTAATTTCTTTAAATCTGCTTTGTAGATTTGATTATAATATTTGTGTTACCAACCAATTCATTTTAAAATTTGCTATACGGCTTTTCTATATTAAGCCATCGATATTCTCTGTTTATTATTAATTCAAATAACTTTAGCCGCTATATTTCTACATATTCTAATTTTTATCTGGCAACATTATAATACCAAGTATAATTTTCCACCACTATATATCACTGCTTTACCACACACTGCATTATCTTATTGTTTAAAAGGTGGTGACATTTAAAATCATAAACTCATTTAGTTTGTGTCGATAGCTTATAACAAAACAGTTATTTGCTATCGATAGTTATATAGACGAGGTGGCCGAGTGGTTAAGGCGTTGGACTGCTAATCCAATGTGCTCTGCACGCGTGGGTTCGAATCCCATCCTCGTCGAGAAGTTTTTTTGTTTTTATTTTTCAATATTTAATTAATGAAACCTTTGGAATAGAATAAGAATAAAAAGCTCACTAAGAATTGAATATTTTGTTAAAACTAAAACGAACAAAAAAAGTACAACTAAATGCATGTTTTTCACTTCTTTGTAAGTTATTAATAATTACTTCCAAAAGTGGAAGGCATAAAGAATAGTTAATAATTTCTAAGAAAATTAAAGTTTTACAATTTTAAAAATACATTTTTATTATCTTTTTATATACACCTGTGTTCAAAATAATAGTAGCACTACCACATACTTTGGAATTTAAAAACAATTTGTTTATATGAAAGTCCTAAACATAAACAATAATTATAAAAAAAAAAAAAAAATATTTGTCTTTTTCTATGCATCTTCGAAAATTACCGTTATTTTACTTAAGCCGCGTGGTTTTTACATGTGCAAAATAATAGAAGCAAAATGTTAAAACATTGGAAAAATAGTGTTTTTTCGGATTTTTGGTTATTATTTGGTAATATTTTAGTTCCAATTGGTATTCTAAATTAAATTATATAGTCGCGTACGGTTCTTACAGTGAAATTTTGCTATTAAAATTGGTGGGGTCAAACACTGTATAATACTTCAAAGTAGTTATTTTTGGTGCATATGGGACACATGGAACAGGAATATATGTGAGGGAAGCAATTAACTAATAATATGACCCAATATTTGTTTTGAAGACCGTCCAGCACGATGGTGCGAAAGTGAACTTTTGAGCATGCTTTTCACATCATGGCTCCGGGACCATATTTTTGGATAACATTTGACATCGATGACCCAATGTATGTAGAAATATTAAAACAGTCATGTTTGTCTTATTCCGTAGTGCAATTCAGTAACTTTTAACGATTCGACAATCGATGTCGATGGCTTTTGTTGTTTTCAGTAACGATTATATGATTCACTATGTACGATGCACTTAAACGTCAGTAAATAACTTTTATTTTCGTATGGCAGCTCTGTCAAAATAAACTTAAATAGGAGTAGAAATAAAAAAGAATTTGGGAATTATTTGTTTACATGTATACTTACTACTTTTGTATGTTAAATATATGTTTTTGTTGATTAAATAAACAACACAAAAAATATTAAGGTATTCACGATAGGATGGTTATCAGGTTATGTGACTATCTAGTAATATTAAAAACAACAAAATACATTACTTGTTAAAATTTTTATTATTTTTCAATACTACACATAATCTATAGACAAGGGTATGAGTTGGTCTCAGTGCCCGCTGTTGCGCTATTACACAAAATATTAATGTGTGTAAATAAAATATGTCAAAAAAGAAAAACTTAATCACGTAGATTTATTTGTACAGGTATTTTTCATCGTTGTTACATACTATTATTTTACACAGCAAATTTCTAGTGTATTCAAACATTTTAAGTTTTTTATCTGAATTAAGATGTTTAATTTTAAGATTTACTTTTTTTTTTATAAAATATGGAAAAAATAAATAAATTCCAATAACGTAAACTTTTTGAAATTAACAAAAAACCTTTATTTTACTAAATGTAAAAATGTTACATATGGCGCTACTATTATTTTGCACTCAGCTGTACATATTTCTTTCTCATCAACCAGGGGAAAATATTAAATATTGTATATATTAGGAACTAATACAGCAAAAGTTTTGACATCTATCTCAACAACATCCATAAATTCAGATGCAAATAGGATGGATAGGACCTGGGGAAAAGTTAGTAGGTTATTATATTAGAAAGTAGCATTGTTGCAAATATAGCAACATATGTATTACCTATCAAAATTGGCGTAATGGGGGCGTGGTTTTGTATAAAGAAATTGTTTAAATTATAGAGCATATATTGTCTTATATTTGAGTCGAATTTAGTTTAATTTGCATCATTAGTTGCGTAAAAAATAACTGTTTTGAAAACTAGATGTAAAATGTAGGCGTGGCATAAAAGCACACGTTCTGCAGAAATTTGTTATTTAAGCAATTCAATACAAAACTTAAACTATATTTCGTTATTTTCCAGTTATGAATTTAATGCCGCTAAAATGGGTATTTCGACCAATGTATAGAGCCCACTAAATTAAAGCATTTATTTAATAAATTGTATTAATGATCAACAAAAAAGTATATCTGTGGCATCGTTATTAACATTCCCAACTGAAATATTCTATAACATTCACTTAATATTTCCCCTACCTAAATATTATTTAGAAGAAAATCAATAGATATTGTTTATTTAAATTAATAAAAAAATAACAACAAAGAATTCTAAAATAATTTAATAGATTATTGCAAAAAATCTAAAAGATTGCAAATTTTGCAAACCGTTTAAGTGAGAAATGAAAACTTGAGCTGCGACTCAACATGTGACGAGGTGGCCGAGTGGTTAAGGCGTTGGACTGCTAATCCAATGTGCTCTGCACGCGTGGGTTCGAATCCCATCCTCGTCGAGTGTTCTTTTATTTTAAAATAGTATATAAAGAATCTATAAATTAATCCATAATTAAATTCAAAACTATAAAATAAAATTATTTGTATATATTAATTTTTACAAAAAAACTTACTCGACGAGGATGGGATTCGAACCCACGCGTGCAGAGCACATTGGATTAGCAGTCCAACGCCTTAACCACTCGGCCACCTCGTCTGTGGCGACCTTGGTGTATGAACGTCTATAACAACATGTCGGTAATAACAGGAGCACTGTATTACCGATAGAAAAAGCTTTTTATGTTGTTATCGACACAAATACGCAAAACTTTTTGTGTGTTTGTGTACTTACAAACGTAAATGTAACGTAATAACTTTATCATAGAAAAAGTTTATTAATTGGCCAATTTGTTTTATTGTTTTCTTTACTAAAAAAGTTGTTAAAATAATTTAATAATAGAGAGAGAATCGATAATTTAAAATTAAACATGCTTCTAGCTATTTCAAACTCCCTGAGATTTATTGGAAATATGTTTAATTGACATCATTGATGTTAATTTGTGCAACAACAACAAAGTACTTGCTACATTTACGTTTTTAAGTAACCAACAACTTATGCTACGTTTACATTAACATTTTTATACCCACCATCAAAAAGATACGGGGTATATTGATTTTGTCATTCCGTGTGTAACATCTCGAAGGAATCATTTAAGACCCCACAAAATATATATTTTCTGGGTCCTGGTTAGATTATGAGTCGATCTGGCTATGTCCGTCCGTCCGTCTGTCAGTCTGTCTGTTGAAAGCAGGATAGGGCTCGAACGGGGCAACGTAGGGGGACGAAATTTGGCACAAATATTTATCTTACATAAGGTTTGTTTGGTATTGAAAATGGGCAAAATAATAAATAAAAAAGTTATGGGCTAAAAACTAGAAACACAGGGTGTCCGTTTCATACTTTTCAGCGTTTAAATATTATGCGCCAGCAAAATTTCTTCACCTTATGACTACGCAATAAATATTAAACCGTTTAATTTTTACTACACACGGCAACTAAAATTATTATAAATATACCTTCCAATTTTTAGTAACAATGTAAATCGTCTTTGGAATTTTTATCAGCAAACAGAAAATATTGCTCATTAAAAAAACTAAAACTTCGTGTTTTAGTCTTGTATAAATAATTTTTTCGGACACATATAGCACACGAACAATTTTTCTTCGTGTTCTGCAAAAAATTTTTAGCAAATTTTCTTTGTTTTGATTTTGCAACTATAGTTTTTTTTTTAGTATTTTATTTAGTTATTTTAATCTAAAAACACTCAGATTATACATCTTCCTGTTTATGTTTATGATTTAAATACAAAATAGTTTAAAATATGTATATATTACAGAAAATATCTTGTGCCGGAATCATTTAATACATTTTTAAATACTTAGCTATACTGACACATTTTTGATTTTCGGAACAAATCTTAACATCCGGACATTTAAAATTTTTTTTTTTGTTAAAAATTTACGAATGAATCAAAATATTTATTCTTTTTTTTTTTTTTCCTGAAAAATGTAACAGAAATTATTTTAAAATAACCTTAAAGTAGGTTCGAATCAATATTAAAATATTTAAAATTAACAATGGTTTACCAAAGGTATAATAAGCAAATCGTTTTTGAATACAACTTTAAGGAATTTTGCTTAACAATGGTTAGTAAAGCTGTGTTAAGTTTTTTTGAATACGGCTGTTAATCTTTAGAAAACTTTCTTCAACAATTAAAAAATTTCCATTTTTGCTAGTATATTATTAAATATGACAAATGTTATAATCAGGGTAACCAAAAAATATGCAAAATCATATTTTTTTCTGAGCTGCAAATGAATAAAACTGTTGTTTGGTTAATGTGGTAGCCCGTAAAATTGCGAGCAATCAATTAGATTCGTTAGATTCCGTTTTGAGGAGAACACATATGATATTAGTCGTGATATTTTTAGTACACAACTTTTGGTGTATCACTTATGTCAATCGTACACACCGTTCTTGAGTTATGAGAAAATATACTAAAGTAATGGCCTTACTATGGGCGAAATATTAGACACGCCCATAAAAAAGAATACAGACCTGATGGATGGGAGTATTTTTTGTTGACCAGTGTTATTATAAAAAGAATCGGTACGTAATTAGTAGGACCTGTTGGGTATTGAAAGTGGGTAACATCGTTTTAAAAGCTGAAAAGTTTTGGACAAATACTATAAAAATGTTATGTCCATCCGAACTCCCGCAAAAACGTACGGCAATAGAATGTCGTACAAATAATTCTATGATAAATATAAACTCGGAAACCTAATATGGACGTTATCAACCCACTTTTCCGCCCCCCTCCCGTATAAGGTGAAATTTTAAAATAGGGTGGCACAAGAAAAATTTCAAACCATGGGTATAATTAATAGATTAGATAAGATAAATAATATTTTTACTTGTTTATTAATAAAAAAATCGAATAAAAAATACCATAAAGAAATAGTATGAAAAAAAGTTACCCGACGAGGATGGGATTCGAACCCACGCGTGCAGAGCACATTGGATTAGCAGTCCAACGCCTTAACCACTCGGCCACCTCGTCTTGTTGCCGGCAGTCAACCAAAAAGGTTATTTCACTTTAGCAACATGTTCAATTAAAACAAAATGTTGCTAGCAACATTTTATTATTCTAAACAACATAAACAATTCTTTGTTAGTAATTTAACTATTTCAGCTTATCAAAGATTTTAATTTATACCAACAATAAATATTTTTTTAATCACTTCTTATCATTCAAGTTGTTTTAATAATAAAAGAAGTGATACTATAAATGTTATTCATCTAGAAATCAATATAAAAACAATTTTCTTGTTGGTAAACTAATTATTTTTAGTAACGTATGATAGTATTATTAATCAATAATAACAATTTGGAAAATATTTATTAATTCAAAATTGATGTCCACTTATGACGCATATAGTTAGTTATCAGTTTAAATTATAAACATTTATATTTGTAATAAAATACTTTTATGTTGTTAATTTTTAATTTAATATATTTTTTTTTTTTAATTTTATATTTTTGTTTTATTTATTTACAGAATAATTTGTATATTTTGGTAAGTTTATTTTTAATATTTTTATTATTTTTCATTTTGGATTCCGTATAATTTACTATTGTAAATTCAAGAATTCAACCAAAGTTCTTTAACTTTTCAAACTTGTTTATAAATTCTTTAAAATACCTTAGGAAAAACAAATACTTTTGAATTTAAGTAGGTATATGCTAGGTAAACATTCCTGATAATACGATCATTTATGCGTAAAAATGTAAACAAAACTGCATTCCCAAATTCTTTTTATTGTTGTAAAGTAAGTGAATGAGTTTAAAAGTTTATTTTTAGATCCCTAACTGTAGAGTAATTTTGCTAAGCTCTGACTTCCATATGTTACAAAACCCAATACTGAATAAATATACAAGACTGCACATATCACGTGCACAAGGACATACCAAGGCTAATTAGATAAAAATGGCCAATGGCTGTATGGGCATAAAAACGCGTGCCTTTGTATAATATAAACACAATGTTGGTTGGTTGTTTGGTTTGGTTTGGTACTTTAACTGATCAAGTTGAGTAAGAAAAAAAATATTTTACTTACATAATCGTACAGACACTTAGTGAAAAATGTTAGTAGATAAGGCTGTTTTGTTTGTGTAATATATGCAAAATTATGCTCTTAAATCTAAAATGTGTCAAAATATGCAATTTAAATTACTAAAATATTACTCATATTTTGGTTCATTTGAAGCTCAGCGAAAAATAGGTTTTTTGAATATTTTTAATTACCCTGTACATAACATTTCGCATCTGCAAATGTAACGAATCAGCTGTCACGTTGCTTATGACAGTTTTGTGTTTACGGGAACGAAACGAAATGTAATGATGTAACCTAATAAAATTAGATCACTCTATTTTACCTGACAGAAGTAAGAACGGTGTTGACAGCTTTTTATTTCAATACAATAAATCTCCGGAAAAAATCGCTGTAAAAAGTTTATTATTTGGACAATTTGTTTTACAGTTTAAATTAAAAATTAAAAATTTTAAATTGTTATAAAAAACAAATCTAGCGATTTTCAAACTGCATAGCATTTAATGTAAATATGTTTAATTGATATCATTGATGTAGATGTACTCATACGAATAACAAAGCACTTGCAACATTTATGTTTTTTAAGTAACCGTAAACTTATGTTCCGTTTACATTTACATTATTACATTTACGGTGGAGTTATGGAGCCTTTAAGCTTTTGAAAATTTAATGGGAAATAAAAATCGACTTTTTGAAATCAAAGTATAATGTATAATCCTTCACAGATCTGCCAGAAATATCCAAACAAGAGATATAATCAACTTTTCCCTTTTTTTCTGTTTGTTGTTCTTTAAACGTTGGAGCTATTTCTAGAAAATTATAAATATCAATAAAATGGTTTTCTATGAAAGGTTCTCTATTCCATGAAAACATTTACATAATGGACCTATCAATTTAAAAAGGCTTAGTACTTGTATTAAAAAAATCACAATTGTCAAATTTTGTTGAATATTCTTCTAGACCAACGGTTCTCAAATGCGACCCTTGTGGGTCGCGGACCCCCATTAAACACATTCGTGGGGGAGTCACGAAGAGATCCTGAAAGATATTCCTAAACACACAATTTTTTAATTTAAATATTTTAAATAAAAATTACAATGAAAGCATTAAGCTATTTAAAAAGGAAAGATCTTTATACAGAATACCTAAATTAAAGAAAAAAGTATCTTTATTATTTTTTTTTTTTTTTTTTTTCAAAATGAGTTCTTTTAAGAATCAACTAGAATTTGCTGCAAGAAACCCGTGCTTCGATTGAAAATATCATGTTTGATAAAGGCAATAATGATGAAATAAAGAAAGTGATGCTGTCGAATTACACAATATAAAGAAAATTACGATGTAAAAAAAAAAATAGTTCACTTCAATTTGAAGAAACTATCAAATGAAACCCTACTTTTATTTTTTGTAAATTTATTATGCCAAGAACTTTTCCGAAAGTCGTTACAATGCTCTTTTCGAATTTTAACCATAGAATAACATCCTGTGGAATATTATTGTTAGAATTTGGTCGAATGGTGCGACATCTCAATGCTAAGTACACAAAACTTATATGAATAACGATAAAATACCAAACTCATTTCAAAAAGAATTAAAATTTAATTCATGTCTTAAATTTTTATTTGAATCAGCAGATTAAAAAGCATTTTAGTATTAGAACAATTTTTATCAACATACATTTTTATGTGGAACTATATTTTTCGCTTTTGTTCATCAAAATTCTTTTGTGTTCGAAAAAGTTTCTTAATATTAAAAATATCATGAAGCAAAAACAATGTCACAATTATTGATATTATTTTTAAATTAATTTATCTTAACATAACATTTAATATAAATTTTTAATTAGTCAAATTTGTAGAGGGTCCCGCTTCCATTACAATGTCAAAAGGGGGTCGCGAAGTAAGATTTTGTGAGAACCCCTGTTCTAGACGGAATGATGGATGTACATCAAAAAATCGACTCAGTAAGTAAATCTAATTCAAACGGTACGCTTTAAGTTGGGGGTCCAATGATTTTTTCAAGGCTGCGTGCGTTTTGGTTGGACCACTCTTTATAAAAGACCCTAAAGTAAAGAGAACCGTTTCAAAACTAGTCACGTGACAGGTTCTCAGGGCTAGTGACCTGAGAAAGTTCTGGAACTTTATATGAGAAGAACCTGTCACTTTTGCATAGGGTTGTCATTGGGGATGGCTAATTAACCCCTTGGGACAGGTCACAGGCTAAAAAAAAAATCTTAAAATTAATTATACTGATACCTATAAACATTTAGAAAATATTCAGACTCAAATTTTTGAAATATGTCCAAGTAAACATAATTTGTATTTGTTCGTTTTGTTTTAAGAAAAGTGTGCTAAAAATTATAAAATAGTGAAATTTATTATACATAATTATAAAGAAGACACAATTTCCTTTAAAATGATATATAATGTGACAATTTTTAGTTTATTACTTTTATAGTAAATCAATTTAAAATAAGCAAAACGCAAAAAATTATGAACTCTTCATGTTTCTTTCTATTTTTAGTAGTGCAGTGGGGTAAGATAGAGCGATAAGGCCGTATCAAAAACAAAAAGAAAAAACGAAAGATTTTACAATTTGCAACTCTGCTAATTTCAAATTTATTTACAAGAAACGTTGCAAACACAAAATAATCACATTATATATCATTTGAAAGGAAATTGTGTCTTCTTTGAAAATGTGTATAATAAATTTCACTATTTTAAAATTTTTAGCACACCTTTCTTAAAACAAAACGAATAAATACCTTGTGTGACTAAGTTTACCGGTAGGCTGTCATATTTTTTTGCAAAACCTTTAAGAACATATTGAGCTATATAGTTTAATTCACAGAAGTACCGAAATTAACAATCAATTTTTTACAGACTCAAAAGGTCCCGTCTTTCAGAAAATGCTAAAAAATATTAAACTTTTTTAACTAAATTTTTTAAAAAAGTTAAATATATAAAGTTACTTTTTTTGGCAAAAAATTTTGAAATTTTGACTTTAAAAATTTTTTTCTTGTTATCGAATTGAGAAAACAAAAAAAAAATATTAGCATAATTTAGAAAATGATAGAAAATTTAAGCATATTAAAAAAAATAGATATTTTATTTAGAAAGTTATAGGTCAAAATCGCAAAAAGTCAAATTAAAAATTTATTTTTTGAAGTTAAATATCTTTTAAACCATACGAAATAATTTACTACAATAAGCATGTTTCTTACTTGTCTTGCTTAGGAAAATTCAAAAATGTAAAAATATTCGGTTTATATTTGTAAAAGTTATAAGCCTCGATATGTTTTTCACCCTCGAAGTGGTCAACTTTGGCCCACTGTAGCGACGTCCGTGCTGCAGCTACAGATCGATGTTCCAAGTTTCATCTAAATCAGTTCAGTGGTTACAAAGATCCAGACTTATTACCATTTATTTTGCTTTTGGTCCCACTGTGCACTCTTCTGCTACGCCTCTGTATTAAAGCCGATTAGAAGTTACAGATTTATTAAAAAGTTTTTTGATTCTGTCTCACTGTGGAGTGGAGGCAAATATCTAAGATCGATGTTATTTAAACAATAATTGTTTGTCATACTTTTTGTTGTGAGTGTAAAACCCAAAGAGTATCTAAAGAAATAATAAAGAAAGGCATGCGTAAAAATTAACCTGGACAGACGAAATGTTTGTTTACATTTATTATTGTTTTTTTTTTTTCGCATAAAATGTTTGCAGTCAGACTTTTGGTTGTTGTAGTATTAGACATTATTACTTTAATGTTGTTGTTCAGATAAAAAAATGGCGTTAAATTTAACATAATCAAGAATCGTGTATCTTTCAATTCACACGAGTTTTTTTTTTTTTTTTTTTTCGTAAGTTCTTTTTACGTATTTTTTATGTTTATTTATTCTATATCTCTACGTTATATTGTCATTTATAATTTGTAAAACAAGACAATTTCTAAATTACATTTAACATTTTCAGCAAAGACAATTAAATGTATGTATGTTGTCGTTACATTCATACAATAAATTACTTTGAATTTGAGTTGATTAAATCAAGGTGTGTTTTTCGCGTTTTTTTTTTTTCTCTAGTTCTTGCCTGAGGTAAAGATGAAAAGAGAGATGTTACATTTATTAGTATAATTTGCTACTGTAGAGTAGGATAAATTTTTATCCATATAATGTGGTTATTATGATGATCTTTGGAGATCATTATACATGCACACAAGTTACAAATTATCATAAAAGAGTTTATTTTAATACATTGTTTTATAAAATTAGGGATAGTTAAATAGGGAGCGTAAGAAATACTTTACAAACAAATTTTGTTTAACTTGATAAAACCAATTTTTGTTCTTATTCAAATTTGTTATTATATTTAACAAATTCTGTTGTATATACAGAGAAATATTTTTGCAAGTAATTACACAGTAATGCAGCAGAGATTAACTACTCATTACAAAACAAGTCAGGAGGTAATACAAGTTTCTTTACAGAGAAATTATATTATTTGATCTACTGTTTTCAGTCTGTTGCCTGCCTAATAATTATTAATAACAATTATTAAGGATATTTTAAATTAAGGAGTGAGATCGTAAAATTCTTAACACACGTTTTTCATTAAAACTTTTAACCCAAGTATTATTTGATTTTTTTTTTTATCAAGTTACCTTTGTAAAACATGTCAGTTATTATGTTTAATGTCAATTATATTAATTTGTTGTTAATCTGATTAAAATGAGTGACCAGAAAAAAGTGCGTACTAAAATTATTAAATATTTTCAACAAAACTCAACTTGGTCCTACAAAAAGTTGGCCAAGCATTCAAAGGTCTGCCGTCAAACTGTTTCCAATGTTATTAAACAGTACCGGGAGAAGTTGTCCGTTGATAGAAAACCTGGTTCAGGTAGAAGGAATGGTCCACATGATGTTTCTAAAGCCAAAAAAATAGAAATCATTTTCAAAAGAGCTCCCAACACATCCGGTAGGAAAGCAGCCCGGTTAGCTCAGTGCTCGGACTATTTGGTACGAAATGTTATAGCTAATGCAGGTTTAAAAACATACAAAGCTCAAAAATTTCCCTAATTTAGAAGCCAAAAACAGAGCACGGAAATTGAAGTCAAGTTTTAGAAAAAAAATATTCTTGCTGCATAATGGATGACGAAACGTATGTTCTGGCAGATTTTTCGGAACTTCCTGGTCAAAAATTGTATGTTGCTGATGCTCGAGGGAATGTTGAAGAAAAGTTTAGGACCCAAAAGCAGACAAAATTTCCCAAAAAGTTTTTGGTATGGCAAGCAATATGCAGTTGCGGCAAAAGAAGCCAATCATTTGTTACAATGGGCTCTATAAATACCGAAATTTACATCAAGGAATATTTACAAAAAAGGCTGCTTCCATTCATAAGACTTCATAATGTGTCCACTTATTTTTGGCCTGACTTGGCATCCTGTCACTATGGTAAACAAGCCCTTGAGTGGTACAAGAACAATAATGTGGTATTTGTACCAAGAGAGGCAAATCCTCCAAACTGCCCGGAGCTAAGGCCAGTGGAGAGATATTGTGCTCTTGTTAAAAGAGAATTGAAGAGCACAAAAAAGGTGTCCAAAAGTGTGGTAGATTTTAAACGGAGATGGACTACCTATTCGAGCAAAGTGACAGAAAGCACTATAAAAACGTTAATGGAAGGGTTTCCGAAAAAAGTTCAAAATTTCATCACTAGTGATTAAAACCATAAAAATATTTTTTTTTATAAATTGTAATAATAATTTTAATCAAATAAAAAAAAAAAATTAAACTGTAAGGTTAGTGGTTTCGTTTTTATTAACATATACGTATGTTAAGAATTTTTCGATCTCACTCCTTAATTTAAACCTTTAAACCTTTATTTTATCAAATTTTTCTCTCATCTCTCATATTTTATACTTAAGATCACATGTATTTTCATCATTTGTTAACTGTCCCTCTAATTACGTCAACTCAAAGAAATATTGCATTTTTTTAACATTATGTACTAGTTGCGTTTTTATGATCAAACCGTTATAAAACAAATTATTTTGCATTAATTATACTCACGTTTTCATATGTTTGTTTCAATGCACTTTAATGTGCATCATTCCTAGAAGATGAATGTGTCCATTCATAATTATAGTGCTGAGCTTTTTTTTCTTCTAGGCGTTTTATTACGCACATTTCCTTAATTGATTACTAAACACGAAAGGATGTTTTAATAAAAAATATTCTATTTGATGTGTGTTCTTATGTTTTACACTCAAAAATTAAGATGAGTGTAAGTGAAGGGCAACAGTTTAAGTCAAACTTATGAAGTTTAAATATAAACTTAGGATATTTTTAGAGGAGAAGTTAGGCTTTCAGAATATTGTTGGATATAGTATGTAGCTGAAGCATGGACTGCGTTACAATGGGCCAAAGATGACCACCTCAACTGTGAAAACCATATAAGTACTTCTAACTTCTAACTTTCAATTATTTAATTTACGTGAGTTGGACTATTTTTGAAAGACCTCCAAAAATATGGTTTTTGATCGATATTATTGATAATTTTTAAATTTTTTGCCAAAAAAAAAAAAATTACAACATGTGATGAAAAAATGAAAAAATATTGAGCAAAAAATATTTGAATTATTGTTTTCATACTCGTGAAATTAAAATTTTAGTAAAATGTTCAATGATTTTATTTTAAATTTCATTCAGTACTATTGATATTTGCATTAATTTAACCCTTTAATTGCACAAATAATATTTTGGGATTTCCGGTCCATAATTGCTAAAGTTAATTTTAAAGGCAAATAAATGGTTATTTAAGGAAATAATTGTCCTCAAAAGCAAAAATTGATCTGAAATGACACTGGATCATTGACATTTTTATAGATAATGTTAATGAGTCTAAATTATACTTTTCCATTAAAACATGAATTTCGAAAATGTTGTCGGTTACGACATTTTTTGGCGTTCAGGGCTCTATATGTCCTTATTTTTTAAATGTTTCCAAATTTCCATTATGAGTTAAATTTATAAACTGTATAAATGAAATGACAAACAGAACTTTGAGTCGAAATTTGTCAGGCACTTCGGCGACGGGTAAAGGCTTAAGAAATAAGGCGTCATCATATCAGATATTAAGAACAAAAACTCAAATTACACAGGTCAACAAAATCGCAAAAAAATTATATCTGGAATAATTCTGCAAAATTATTATTCCTTAGGCTTGATATAGTGTAGAAATAAAAATTTTCCATCACGTCACATTTTTAACCATTTGAGGACCAAAGAAAATTTTTAAGTTATAAAATTTTCCGGTAATAAGTAGAGAAAATTAGTCACACACGTTTTATAGGTAAGACATGGGGTTTCGGAACTTTATATGAAAGGAACCCGTCACTTTTACATGTGGTTGTCATTGGAGGTGGCTAATTAGCCCTTTGGGACAGGTCACATGATAGGTCCCAGGACTGGTCCAAGTGGACAGGTTCAAAGTCGATTAATATAATAAAAATTTGATAAAAATTCGTTAATTCTTTACTTTTAAACAATTTTTTTTTATTATTATTATTATTAAATTATGTTTATTTTTATTTTATAATTTTTCGTTAATGTCGATGGCGTTACCCCGAATCGAACCCATGTTCATCTAACGTATGTTATGTTTTGCAATCTTCAACGCTAACCACTCAGCCACTGATTGTTACTGCGCGCGAATTGGTACTCAACTTGTACTGAGGAACCGGTCCATTAATGCAATTGCCACAAATTTCCCGCAGGGTTGTCACATATGGCCCCTAGAAGTCTTTAAAGTTGTAAAAATAAAGAAATTATCTATTAACCCTCATAAAACTATTGAAAAATGAGGGGTAAGGAGTGGATGTATAGGGGAAACTTGTATTTGATATAACTAATACAAGACCGCAGATTCTAAAAATGGTAAATTTTTAAAATCGCATTCCTCATTTTTCAATGGTTTTATGAGGGTTAACAGAGAATTTCTTTATTTTTGTGACTAATTTCCTCTACCTATTACCCGGAAAATTGTATAACTTAAAAACTCCTCAAGGAAGCAAATTTTCTTTGGTTTTCAATGGGTTAAAAATGTGACTATACCTACAATATCTGCAATATGATTTTCCAGATGCTTTTTTAGAGTTGACCTGTGTTATTATTATTATTTTTTGATCTTAACAACCATTTTTATAAAATAAAATTTTTATAAGATAATATCGTATTAGAATAGTAGTTTGGAAAAGTAGAAAATATGATTTTTATTCGATTTTGTAAAACTCATAAAAATCTGTTAGTTTTTAACATTTTATTTAAAGTTTTAATCTTTCGATAAGACAAAACGAATGCTGATGAAGTGTGTATTGGCCTAAAAAATACTCACTCCATTCTGCTGGTACCGCCAAATAGCGACAACAACACAGTTAGCGATTACAAACTTGTTTATCTCAGTTTAAAAACATATTTAACTCCTTGTTTGTTAATGTTTCAAATTTCACATCGATTGAACTTAATTCATATTTATTATAATTTATTTTTCATTTAGTACCACTGTACGTAGTTAATTTAAATCAATCATTCAATGATGATAAATATCAAAATCATCATTTAATTGATATTGAATTATTATGAAAACTTTCACTGATACAATCATTTCATTTTTACTTAGCCTATTGAGAATTTATTTATTTAATAAAATTAAGAACAAAAGATCTTTATCTGATATCTATTATTTACTTATTTAGCATAAAATTGCCCCAAAGGGTTTCTTTTAATACTTTTGCTATTTATGTTTGTTTTTTCTTTATTATTCGTGACGTGCCTGTTGCTACTGTTTCCGTTTTCAAGTAGTTATTTTAAACTGTTGAAGTTGTATTGAGGAGTAGCAATGTATAAGAAAGACTCTTAACATCTTTTACAACCACCATTAAAAAATACTTTTTAATACTTTATTTTTAAGCTATTAAAGCTCATGCGCAAATGCTGTAAAAGTACTCGCATGCGTAGTAAATGCTCTCCTTACCAATACTATAAAATTAAAACTATTCTTGATGTCATGCAGGCTTGAATAAAATTGTGCTCAGACTTAACTCAGTCTTAACTCTTTCAGTTAGTGGTTGTGATTGTTTGATGGTTATTTACAAAATTGAAGTAATAGAAAGATGATAATATTAACTACTCGTATCTTGGTTAACATAAACTCACTTGCAGCATAATACTTTAAAGAAGTTGGTAGTAAAATTTTTGCTATAAAAAGAATTAGCACATTTGCAACTTAAAGTTATTTGAAATTTAGCTGTCGAAGTGTTTGCAATGCAAAATAAAAAAGATTCTTTAAAAAATAAAAGTTAAAATAAAATAAACATTTTCCAAAAAAAATAAATAATAATAATAAGATTTAAAAAATAAATAAAAGTAAGTTTTAAATTAAAATCATTAATTAAAACAGCTAACTGTTAAAATCAATAAATAAAAGTGTTTTAAATATATTTTAAATTTTACATTTGTTATCTAATTCATATGCAGTCATATACTTCGTTATAAATAATTTATTAATTGTTTTTTTAATTGCCATCATAAATTATATAAACAATTTTTATTTTGCCTTGTTTGTTCTATGTGACTTGTTGTTGATATTCAATGCAACAATTTATAAATTTCACTTTTCGCGCATAATTCACTTACTCATTCGTTCATTTATTCAGTGATTGGTGTTGTCACATAAAAGAAATTACGCATCACTTGCCAACAATGTGACAATTGAGTGATTAAATGTTTGATAAAAACAACGTTTACAAAGATTATTAAAATATTTACAACATAATATGATAGTGAGTGTATGTTGCTTAAACATAACAAGATTACAACATACATTTATGTTTGAAAAAAAAATATGTATACATAACTATGATTAAGTAAAAGCATTTCTTTAAGGAATATAGTGCTAAGTTTCGTAATAAGTTGTTACAAAAAGTATTGCAAAAAAATTTTTATGGATTCCTATATTCTCTATATATCAGTAGTTTAAAAATAATTTTTAATAAAATTCGTCTTTATTGCTCTGCTCTTAAATCAATATAAAACTAAATATTGATATTTTTTATATTGGGTTTTTAAAATTCTATTTGACGATATGAGAGGATGTATCGAGGGTATAACTAAACATTATCTCTGTGCTGGACATACGGATGGACATAATTATACCATCAAAATGGTTTGAAATATTGTAACCAATATATGTGATTCACTATTATAACGGTAATAGGTCTCTAATTTTTTTAAATCAAGATTACTCAATAGATTTCTGAGTTATTAATAAAAATGTCTTGGTATCTACGCATTTTTGTATTTTTCACCATTACTTATATTTTTGTTTATTAATTTGAATATCTTAGAATCTAATTAATTTATTACAATTAAAATTTGTATGGAGCTAGAGAAAATAATAGTAAATAACACTATGAGACAAATTTTGGGTCATCAAATTTTGTCTCAATGATTCCCAAGCTCAATGAAAGTATACCATTAGATTAATTAAATCTCTAAAGGGTTTTTTCAAACTAAGTTTGAATTTCGATTTTATGGACTCTTAGACATCGGATATTTTGAAACACTTTTTCAATTATGGGTGTACATGAAAATTAGTAAATGTCAATGTATTTATAAGTACTTATTGTTTTTATACCTACCATCAAAAAGATGGGAGGTATATTGACTTTGTCATTCCTTGTGTAACATGTCGAAGAAATCATTTAAGACCCCATAAAGAATATATTTTCTGGGTCCTGGTTCGATTTTGTGTCGATCTAGCTTTGTCCGTCCGTCTGTCCGTCTGTTGAAAGCAGGATAGGGCTCGAACGGGACAAAGTAGGGGGATGAAATTTGGCTCAAATATTTATCTTATATAAGGTTTGTTTGGTATTGAAAATGGGCAAAATCGGTTAATAAACTAAAAAGTTATGAGCTAAAAACTAAAAAACACAGGGTGTCCGTTGTAGCTTCATTTCATACTTTTCTGCTGATATCTCTTAAACAAAAGCATGTATGTCAACGAAATTTTGTACAGATAATTTGCGGGTCGATATAATTTTGGAAACCAAAAATGGGCGTGGTCTGCTCACCTCCTATTTAAGGTGAAACGTCAACGAAATTTTGTACAAATAGTTCAAGGACCAATGTAAACTCGGAAACAAAAAATGGGTGTTGTCCCCCATCTCACATATTAAGAAAAATTTGAAAAAGTTGATGGTGGGTATATAGATTCGGCCGAGACGAATATAACATTCGCGCTTGTTATTAAATGCACCTTCATTTTTACGTCCACATTTCTTAACAAGATTGTATGCAATATATGTGTAGCCACATTATTTAACTGACTTAACTATCATTTTGGACATATATACTTATATCGTGCATCCTCCGAAAAAAAATATATGACATATTATTATTTTTTTTTTTTTAAGTTAAATTAAAATTTAGCATATACAGTATTGGCCAAAACAAAAGCACCCCCTTTTAAATTTTAGCTTGAGCATAGTTTTATTCAATAAAAAACAATTAATATTAAAAGTGTTTATACTTTTTATTTACCTTTATGGAAAGTATTTTAAAAACATAACAATAAATATTCAAATTCCTGTTTAAATAAAAAAAAAAATAATAAAAATAATACATATTCATAATATTGAAAAACTGATTGGACAAAATATAAGCACCTCCTTCATATTCATATTTTTTATATATTTTTTTATAATATTTGGTTAGAAATCCTTTAGATTTTATTACTGCCTCGAATCTCTTAGGGATAAATGATATTAAATTATAAATTTTTTCCTGAGGTATTCCTTCCCACTCATTTTTTAAAACATTAAATAAATCCGTTTTTGTTCTGCAATTGTCACTATTAATTTTTAAATTAACGATTTCCCATAAGTTCTCGATGGGGTTCAGGTCTGATGATTGAGCAGCCCAATATAAAACTTCTATATTAATATGGCGGAGCCAAGTTTTACTAAGCTTTGAGGTTTATTTTGGATCGTTATAATATTTCGTATTTTTGGATTTAATCCCTTTTGATTCTTGAATCATCTTTTCGTGAAGTTTTTCGAGGTCTTCCACCAGTTTGCTGAAATTTTTTAATTAATCGTGATATTATTGATCTATTGACACAATACTTTTTACTAATTTCATGGCGAGATAGACCATTTTTAAAATCACTTATTATTTTATTTTTAAATTCATTCCAGTAGGTGTTTCTTGCCATGTTTCTCAGTTTTATTAAAATAAAACAAAACTCTCGAAAATTCTTTAAACGTTGACAAAAAATTTGTAAAAGTACCGTTAGCAAGCATTAGGCGAAATCATTAAGTTATATTATATTTTTAAAGAAAACATTAGGGGCGTGCTTAAGTTTTGACCATAAATTTTTTAATGGAATTGCAAACTTTTTTCGTTTTTGGATACCACGACCAATTTTTAGCCCACTTTCATTATAAATCAATTTTACCACTTTCTTGAGAATTCACAAAAAATTTCACATACACAAGGAATAGAATATATTGTCATCAAGACGTTTATGAAATTTGCTTACTAAGAAGCAAAGTAACGCTTGTTTAAAAAGGTGGACATGGTATACAGTCAGTACTTCCTGTAAGAATATAAATGTGTACCAGCAGTTAAGACATAAAATCAAGTCAAACAAAGTAAACAATATTATTACAAAAAATGGGCGCAAATGGGAGTGGCGTGTAGCAAAAATCTAGTATAATAATGTTAGTAGTCTTTAAAACAGCAACAACATATAACAAAATTTGAATTAAATAATTTAAATGATTTGTATTTCCAATCGTACTAAATAAAATCAAAACTTCTACATTGATTTTAATGAAATACGTCTTGTTTTATTTGCAACAAATTTATCTTTATGATTAAATAATAAAAATTTTAATTTTTGACACTTTCGAATTTTTATGATTTTTTAATTTATTTTCCCAATTTTGTATAAAATATTTTTTTAAAGAAAATTGGCTTAGTATCTCCATAACTGTTGACCATATTAAAAATTAATGAAAGAATAACAAAGACATTTTTAATACGAATTTTTGATATTTTATTGAATAAAATCAGACAAGTAGTTTTCGAGATATGTTTCAATTTATAGTGTAACCTCCTTAATTTTACAAATGGCAATTTATCGCGAGAACTAGAGTCAATTCAGAAAAAGTGGACTAAAGGCTTAGTATTTATTAACACCGTATATCCGAATTGACTGAGAAACCTGGTGCAGGCAGAATCAGTGTTTCCCAGTGTTCTCATCACTTACAGAATTAACAGGGTAGCAATTAAGGTGTCCAAAAAATTCACTTTTTTCTAAAATTTTTATAAATATTTTTATTAATGTATATAAAGAAAATATAGTGTAAGTATATTTCCTTTCTCATTTTCTGTTTGGATGCTGTGAAGCTGCAAAGTTGTCGTTTATATCTTAACATATCGGGAAAATTTTGAGAAAAACTATATAAGGACTGCGCACGAAAAAATCCGTGCATGTACTTGGGCTAGGACTCAGGCAAAATAGAAAGGATTTTGAGAGAAAATCAACTCATCTCTGTAAGAAAAGTGTCACAAAAAGTTAATTGCTTTGAATCTTTATCAGAAAATTTGAATGGAAGTATAGCCTGAAGACTTATAAAACAAGAAAAAAACGTTATAGAAACGCAAGCAAGAATTTGGAGGAAATAAATAACATGAAAGTTCTTCAGACGAATTTTTTCGGAAATTTTGTTTCTGTCTAGTAGACGATGAAACGATCGTACAGGGTGACTTTTTTCAACTTCCTAGCCAGGAATTCTATATCGCAGATGCTAGACGGATTATGGTAGAAAAATTTCATGCATCAAAGAAATCAAAATTCCCAAAAAAGTTTTTGATTTGGGAAGTCATATACATAAGCAGGAACGAAGCACTTTATTTTTAAAAAATGGTTGCATTAAGACAGAAATATACGTGAATGAGTGTCTTTGGAAAAGACTTCTCCCTTTCCTAATAAAATTCAGTAACAAAGAAATTGTAAGAGTTTGTACTGATAGAGGCTTATCCATTAAATTGTCCGAAACTCCGTGCAATTGAAAGCTATTGGACTCCAGTAAAAAATAATTTAAAGGACATTAGAAGTTCAGCATAAAATGAAACTGAGTTTAAAAAAAGTGGCCGAAATACAATAAAACCTTTAATTAGAATAATTTTGGAAAAGATCAGATATTTCCTTAAAAACCAACAGGAACTTATTTATTCTTTTATGTTTAGAACTTGAACATAAAAGTCATTAATAAAAAAATCACTTCAAAAAAATTCGCCCACTGGTTTAGTTTATATAAGCAGATTTGCATGCACGGATTTTTTCGTGCGCAGTCCTTATATAATTTTTTTTTACTTAGATATGGAATATAATAATATATTTTTTATCGTATATACTGATAAAAATATTTTTAAGTTTTTCTCAAAAAAGTGCATTTTTGGGTCACTCTAATCTCTACGTGGAGCAAACCAAAAGCGTTGATGACTGCTCATATTAGATTTTCAATAAATTGGTCACTTTTTGTTCTACGGTAAATAAAGCTAAAAATCAGCAAATTTAGCCGCGGATATGCAGGGGAAAGAATTTACTCTAATACCCAGCAGAAAGGGAACTGAAAAGGAGCTGAATAAGTCATGAATTTAACATTGTATTGTCATTGGAAAGAAGTATTTAGTGGTGAGCTTAAGAGCTGTAGAAGTTTTTTTTAAATGACACATGGTTGTCATTTATGGGATGTTCTTCTTTTCTACTTCTTGTTCGTTTCTTTTGATGACCTTCCCTTAAAATTATTTTTATAAAATTTTTTAACAAAAATTAAAATATAATAAAAACGCTTTACAATTTGTAAAATTAAAATTTTTTTTAGAAATTATGAACCTTTTTTCCTACTATAAATTAATTTATTTTCACTTTTTTTGGAGTAATTATTGAGAACTTCCAAAAAAGTTAAAATATGCACTTTGTTTTACTTTTGAAGTGGTGAAATTGTTCTTATTTGGAAGCTCTTGATCGTTTTTTTCCTGGGTATTTATATTTGCAAATTTCTAAATCTTTTTCATTATTATTTTTCTTATATTTTCTTTTATTAATAATACTTATGACTAAGATATGTTTATTTTTGCAAACAAATTCTTATGATAATAACTTAAATGGTCCATTTCTCTATAAACAAAATTGTGTATAATAACTTTAGTACCTTGTATTAAAATTATTGCTAAATTTGGCACAGAAGTAGATAAAAAAATCTTCTAAGTACGTATTTTTTCCCATTAAACTTTTGTGAGAAAATGACATTACACGTTTTAGCACATTTTAAAAATAGATCAATCTAAAATGGAATAAACTACAGATCAACATGAATGGCATAATAATAATAAAATACTAAAAGCAAAGATTAAATAAACTAGGCTTTAATATAAAAATGCTTCATAAGAAGAAAATTAACAAAATATATGAGCGCATATGAAAAGAACAACTAAAAATACATATATATAAAAAAATCTGCATAAAATAACTCATAAACCTAGATTTGTTAATTTACAAAAGAAATGTATTAAAAATGTAATTTGTTTCTTATATATTTTCTTAAAAATGCTCGTTTAGCAATAAACCAAAAAGCTGTTTAAAAAGAGTGAATAAACAACAGAAACAACTAAATAAATAAAATAATGTGGCTTAAATATAATTTTGCATATGTCCAGTTATTTGTGGCTTTATTACTACTGCTGCTACATAATAATGTAATCGCAACAAGTGCAGCCGCCAATATAGCTCAATTGAAAAATTCGCAGCAACAAACATTGGGATCAGCATCAATAACATCAACACAACATCAGTCGCTGCCACATCATGTACAACATTCTCAAACGCAACATCAGCTACAGTCACAACATCATCAACAGCCATTGCAATCGGGAATAGGGGCACACCCAACTAATGGCATTAGCAGCAATACCAATAACGTTGTACATGCCACAAATAGTGGACATCCTAATACAGAAACACAAGCCATACCACCAGCATCGTCTTCATTGTCATCTTCACCGTCAGCACATTTGCCTGCAGCTCAATATGTTGTTAACGATAAAGATGCTGCTATGCAAGAAGTATTACAACATTTCAATTCCGATGATGATTTAAATGATTCCTATCAAATGATCAATGAGTTCCAAAGAGATGGACATGTCAATACTCAGCATGGAACACCACCACCTCCGCCACCACTTATGGCTTCAGTACCTAATTCAGCAGCATCAACTATATCCACTAATGGTGTTATTTATCCTTGGAATTTATATGACAATCGTTATGCTGCCAATAATTTACCACCTTCCCCTATGGCGGGCTTATTTCCACATATGTTTAATCCTTTTGATAACTTTCCAACACCATTTCCTGTTACGCCACGCTATATGCCTATTATGAGCTATCCCCAACCGGTATATGTCCCTTATCCATTCATTATGCCACCGGAGATGTTTTATCCTGGCTACTCAACTTTACCCCACATGTCAAATGATTATGAAGACTCAATGTCACGAGGTGCTGGGTCAACGAGACGTCCAGCAGCTACACAACATTCATCTAGTTATTCACGTAATTCGCCCATTTATTATGTACGTCTGCCACCTACGCCTTACATGTTTTTACCCAGTCCACCACCCTTGCCTGGCTATCCCACTATGTTACCTTATCAATCTTTACCTACCTTCCCTTCATTCTCCCCCATTTTTAATGTTCCCGTAAATTTCTTAGCCAATGGCAAACCTAGTAATATCTATCAAATGAGTTCTCCACCCAATGATGTACAAAATCCTTTGCAATTTGCTAATGTACCTTCAAGTTTCAATACTCGCCCACCACCACCTCCTCCACCTAATACCTATAGACCTGCAGCTTCTTCACACCATTACTTTAATAGTCAACCTCCTACCGCACCATCATCAAATTATGCTTCATATCCGGGCTCTTCATCATCATCTCCATCATCGCCAACCTCATCCTCTTCATCATCATCACATCAAGATTCAAAATTAACCGCCCTTAAACGTCCTTACTATTTCAATGGTCGTCCTGAAGAAATCTACGTATTACCAAATAATTTTAATCCTTTGTATTCATCAGAAAGTAGTTATTATTAAAAATATAGAATAAAACTGAAACAGTAAAATCTCCATTATGATTACTTATTCTTAACAAATTTTTATTATATTTATGAAGGCAATATTATTGGTTAAATGTGTCAATTATGTAGGTGGCTATAGAATTTTTTACTAAAAAATTTATAATTCAAAAAAAAATATTTTATTATATATGCAAATAGTGTATAAAATGTATAAGGATAACTAAAGAGGTAATTGAAATTTTACTGTTCACAAAAAGAGACTTATTAGTAAAACCATTTTTCTTATTTCTAAAAATATTTTGTAGTTTTGATATAATAATTAGCCTTAAATAAACAAATATTTAGTGAAAAATTTCATACATTTTGTTGTTGTTTCCCTATTTAATTATTTATTTATTTTTTTTCACATGAAAAATAAAAATGTGCAATTCATCATGTGTACGAGTAAATTTTCGTTGAAACTACTACTTGCAGAATTAATTTCAAAAGAAAAAATAAACACATGACGGTTGTGATATTTAATTTTTTTTTTTTTCAAGTCGCGTGATAATTTTTGGCAAAATGCAAAACGTTTTAATTAGAAAAATTTCTAAAATGTGACAAAAATATTTGTATAAATTATTTTCAATAATTTGTTTATTTTCGTAGATCTGTTTTTAGAAATGATAGTGTGAGAATTAATTTTTTAAAGAGAAAAATTTCCATTGCACCATTTCCTGAAGTAAAAATTAATATTTTTAAAGAAGAAAATTAAATTTGGGAAAGAAAAATATCAGAGTTCTTCGCCTTAAAATCTTTCAAAAAAATTTAAATTTTGCATTTTAATATTGACACTCCCATTTTATAGATTTTTTTTTTATCTAAATTAGATTACATAAAGTACTAGCTAATACCCAGTGTGCTTCGCCACCCCCCGAAATGAAATACATAGTAATTAAAGGATTAAAAAAATATACTAATTTTTGTATTAAATTTTTATGAGAGGGACCATATCCCCATAATCCGCTAATTTATTAGACAAATGTTTTCATGGATGTTAAAATTCTTTATGCAAAATTTGAGCATTCCAACTCCAATAGTTTCCCAGATATACGAATTTTTGCATTTAATTCATATGGGAGGTACCATGCCCCCTACTTATAGTCCGCTCATATTTTTCTTAAATACTAATATTGATACCAAAGTGGCTCCGACAAAATTTTAGAACTCTAACTGTTATATTTTCTCAAATATGATAATTTAATATTTTCTTTATATGGGAGGTGCCACGCCCACTATTTCTAGTGACCAATTTTTGTCCAAAATATTCATATTGAAGCTAATGCTAGTCGTACAAAATTTGAGCTTTCTAACTTTTATAGTTTCCCAGATATAAAAGTTTTGGTATTAACTTTATATGAGAGATGACACGCCCACTATTTCTTTTCCGCCCATTTTTGCACAAAATGTTCACATTGACACTTAAGTTTATTGTACAAAATTTGGGAAATGTAACTGTTATAGTTTCCTAAATTTGCGGCATTTGGTATTGGCAAGCAATATTAGGCGTGGGATGTGCCACACCCCCTATTGCTAGTTCGCCTATATTTTTCCAGAATGTTCATATAGGTGTCAAAGTTGTTCGTGCAAAATTTGAGGACTCTAGTATTACCAATTTCCGAGATATACTACTTTTAATAGTTATTTAGTAAGTGGGCGTGGCACCTCGCCCACATAGAATTTCGAAATAAAAATTAGCCTATTTTTCCTTCCAGGCATATAGGAACACACTGTGAAAAATTCAAGAAAATCGGTTTAGCCGTTTAGGCGGCTATAGACTTCAAACAAACATACATACATACAAACAAACACACATTAATTTTTATATATATAGATTGGTAATTATTGGTCCTTCCTGTTTTTTTATATATAACATTTAACGTTTTGTATATAAAGTTAAAAACTTTTAAGACTCTTATCTAAAAACTACTTTACGGCGCGTTATTATAACTTTCCAATAACTAAAGTTAGAATGTTAACGGTCACTTTAACTGTTTTTGGTTATTATAAGTTAAGCCACAAGTGACCGATAAGCTAACTTTTAATTTATCGCAAGGATTATGCATTTAGAGCTGCCATTTTTTCTGTCTATATTTATATTTGTTCTGGCGTTGCCTTTTAGTTTGTTTTAACTCATTTATTTAAAAACGTTCGTAGTTTTTTTATTTGTTTATATTATCGTTACTAGCAGTTATGTGACCAAAAGTAATGGCCTTTTGATTTGATCTTGCCGTGTTATCAAAATTATAAAATTTGCTTTCAAATCAAGTTGTAATAACTAAAAATAGATAAAACTCACTTCACTTTAGTTTATCTTACCTTTAACTATCTGATACCTTATAGGTAGGTTATAATAACGGCCGTTAATATAAAAGTTTACTCAAATATCAAGTTATGGCATAAAAATATTTTTAAATTCATGTAAAAAACAAAAGTCACTAAAATTGTTGTGTAAAAACTGGGAGTTTTAAGTTCAAAGTTCATTTATATAAATAATTATAATATATACACAGAATCAAATTAATCATCAAATATGTTAGTAAATAAGTCATTCAATTAACAGCTTTTTTAAATTTGCACCACTAACCAAAATTATTATGTCAATTACTAAAAGCTGTAAGAAATGAAAACAGAAACAATTTCCAATTAAAAAATTAATTAAATCAATTAGTGGATTATTGAATGAATTAAAAATTTAAATGAGAAATAAACTCTTACTTAAATTTTATTCTTATTTTAGATTTATTTGAAGATATTTATTGAATTTTGATGCAAAATTAGCTGAATTACACACAATTAAAGTATTAAAATTTCACATAGAAAAATTTCAATTACGAGTAATACATATTCAATTATTTTATTAATTGAAATTCAACCCATGAAAAAAATATTTATTTAATTATTCAAATTATCACTCATTTTTATTTGTATTTGAATAATTTATTAATTGATACAATAAGAAAAATAATTGAAAGCCGATAAATGGTATTATTTTTAGTAAAAAAAAAAATATTAGAAAATTTTAAATTTTATCAATTAAATAATTGATACAATTAAAAAAGTAATTAAAACAGTTTTTAACTTTGATAAATCGTTTAAAATACCATTTTTTTTAATTGTATTTAAAACCCTTATTTCTTTTGATTTTTATATAAAAATGTTTGTTATCAATTTATATCAAAAATATTCATTATAAAAATACCCAGCTAAAACTTTGGTTGCCATGTAATGAGTTAAGAAGGTAATATAATGGCTCTTCACTACTTACACATTAGCTGAATAACTCATTATTTTAACACGGTGATGACATTAGAGGCAACTACTTACCCAATACATTACTTAGATGTCATTATAATAACTAATTACTTCCAAACAGTTCAACAGCTAATTGATTTTAAAGCATTACTGAAGTCATGATTAGTAATAACAATAGGAACTAGTTATATTTTAGGTTATAAATAAGTAATGAAATTTCAGGATATAAAATATTTTTTTTTTTTTTTTTGTTGTAAAAAGATTTCTGCTGGGTACTAATTAAAATAGGAAAATTTAAGTTCACACACAGCAATATTTATTTCTGAAAATTTTCATTTTTTTCTTTTAAACTTGCATTCAACAATTCTTACTTTAATTGCCTTGATTTGTTTTCATTTTTAAGAACGAATTTCCTAGTACAGGCAAGTTAGCTCGCTTTCACATTCTCTCTCGTTCTCTTTTACATGAAATCAGAATTTCAGCAAGAAAAATTGCCTTGTGTGAACAAGGATAAAATATTTTATTTAAAATTAAATAAAAGTCGGAGTTCACACATAGCAATTTTTTTCTGAAAATTTTTCCATTTATTCTTTTAAACTTGCAGTTGGGTTCACACTATGGTTGTCAGACGGCCTTGAATGAACTTGATTGTCAAGATATTTTAAAAGTTGTCAAGTTACAAGTTCAATTGTGATTTATCAAGTTAAAAAAAATTAGTAGTTATGAACATTTTTTGATAGCTATAATCCAGAAGCATATTTTTATATTTTAGTGAATCCAATACTATCTGCTTTATTACACTCAGAAAGTGAAACTTGTACAGAACTACACAGTATAATGACTGAATTTTAAATAATCTTAAAATCATATGTATGTATATGAAATATACGAATCGTTTTACAAGAGAGGACTGTTGCCTTGTGTGAACTCAGACAAAAATACTTTTTATTTAAAAATAAATGATAATAATATAAACGCATATTCTATATATTCTACAAATATTCATTAGGTTTATACGCATGGTTTTTGCAAAAATAATAATAATAATTAATAAGCAACTCTCTGTTTAAACCAAATTTATACTTAATTTTCATTTTGTAATATTTTGTATATTTTACCAGATTTGGCTTCTAGAAATAAAATATTCTCCAAATTGTCTGGTGCTAAATCAAATGTAATACTATTGAGCATTTGTTAAACGGGAATTAAATGCATTAAAATTAATTTCAAAATTTACTTGTATGAAGTATTTTCTAAAGATTTAGGTAACTTCATAAATATCTGGGTGAATCAATAATTCCCTCCTGACTTTTTGACTAAAACTGTCAATATATTCTCTTTTGAAATCAAGACACTTTGACCAAACTATAGTTTGGTCACTTTAATTTGCAGTTGTATTGGAATTAGTTTTTAAATAAATGTTAAAAAATTGTAGTTGGAGCAAAATATCTTTCTGCTGAATAATTTGTTTAAGCTTGGAAATAGGATTTAATAACAGAAGTCTAAGTGCGGAGAATACAGCAACATTTTATGATCTTTTTGAATAAGTAAGTATGTATGCACAAATATTTTTGCACTTATTTTACTTTTTATTTTCAATAATAAACAGTGTAGTGAAATATTTTGTAAATGTTGTGTGATCTTGTGATAAGTTTGTGATAAGTTGTAATGGAAAATATGCATAAAATTTTCTCACTAAAAATTTTCGCATCGATCATGCTTTAAAAGTCACAAGAATTTTAAATATAGAAACGACACATAAAATATCTGAACATTTTCGTATACTAATGAAAGTGAATGTCAAATAATTCAAATCATATTTTTGTAAAAATTGAAATTTCAGGTTATAATTGATTCACATTTTTACATGTTATGCTTCAAAATAATAAAAAAATATGATCTACGCATAAAAATAATGATCACTACCTTTCACTTTTATTAAATCGAATAAGGAGCAATTAATCTAACCCCTTTAACTGATATTACATAGATCTACAACAAGAATTTACCTTTTTCAGTATTAAATAAAGAACATGTTTCTGCACATATTTGATATTATTTTCTTTTTAAACCAGCTCTACAATTAAAATACAAAATCATTATATTTCATATAAAACTTAATCTTTATTTTTATTTCAAAAATTGATTTAAAAATCCACCAAATAGACCACTATCATCATTATAATTAAAACTATTAAATAAATTCATTTTGGGTTTTGTAGTCGGTGGTGCCGTTTCACCCAATGACCAAAAGTTTTGACTGGAACTGGTAAAAGGATTTTCCAATAACGCCGAATTACCCGTAAAAGCACTCATATCATAAAGAGTAGGTATTTGAGAATTACTCATTGGCATTGACATTGATTGAGCCGCTGATACAGGAGAGGATGAAGAAAATTCATCTGTACGTCTTAAATTATTTGAAGACATAAAAGTTGAAGGATTTAAATAAGAATTACTCCAGTGCATGGGATAAAACATGGACGAAGAAGATGTTGAAGGTGAACGTAAAAATAAGGGTGAAGAGGTAACAGGGCGATAGTAAGTGTTGGTCGTAGGCCATAGATGTGAGTTATAAAAATTCATTTTGCCATTGCGTTGATTGGTTTTTGCTGTAGGTGCTGAAATTGATTATATATTTGAAATTAGTATTTATATAATTCTGAGTATTACTTAGGACTTACCCTGTTTTAAATTGCTTTTTAATTTTCCATTTTGTGTAGATTTCTTAGGTTTTATATTACGACGCTGTTTCTTAGCGGCTGCATCTACAATATCTAGATTTAACAAACACACCAGGATAACAATAAAAATAATTAGTTTTATAGACAACATAATTTAATATTTATTTAAATTTATTGTTTAGCGTTAGTTTTAATTATGCGTTGTAATATGTATTTCCAAGTAATGGGTAAGTTTTAAATCTCTTTTGCATTTAACCTTCTTTTATAATAATAAATTTTATGGCAAATTATTTTATAATTTAATTGCTTATAAAATCATTGAACTTCAATTATTTATTGGATTTGTTTCAAAATATAAATTTTGTAATCAATTGCCAATTTTATGATTTTAATTGTTTAAAGCCAAATTCTCTTGAGTTGACTTG
The DNA here is from genome assembly GCA_951394005.1 of Protophormia terraenovae. Classification (NCBI taxonomy): domain Eukaryota; kingdom Metazoa; phylum Arthropoda; class Insecta; order Diptera; family Calliphoridae; genus Protophormia; species Protophormia terraenovae. Next base: position 152,814,006 of record OX596073.1, read on the forward strand.
AGTTGGTGTCAATTAATTTTCATTTGAAAAAGAAAAATGCCAATAAATATTTAAATCAATTGATTTTAGCCTAAACTTTAGTTATGTACAAGAAAATCAAGCTTTAAGCATTAACTGCCTTAAAGCTGTTGCATAGTTTCAGACACCAGTGTTAATAATAAGTATGCTACAATTTTTAGTTCAGAATTATGAATACTGTATAACAGTAAATGAATTAGAAATTGCAGGGGATTAAATAGATTTAAAAGATATATTGGAAATTCGTAATTACTCAATTTAAAATAAATGTTCCATTGATTTTTTTTACTTTTTTAGATAAAATAAGGAGTGAGATCGAAAAATTCTTAACATTCATAATATTCAATAACTTGGAAACGGTTGATCTTAGAGTTTTCATTATTTTTTTAGTCATTTGATAATTTAGCACAGATCACAGAAATATATAATTTTTATGGTTCTAACCATTAATTATAAAATTGTGGACCATTTTTGAAAACCCTTTCTTTGGAGATTTGATAGTTGCTTCAGTCACTTTTTTGCACATCTTCTGTTAAAATGTTCGATATTTTGGGACACCTTTTTTGTGCTCTTGAATTCACTTTTCACAAGAGCTCAATATCTCTCCACTGGTCAAAGCTATGGACAATTTTGAAAATTGACCTCTCTTGGTACTAAAACTATGTTATTGATTTGGTACCACTCCAGAGCTTTCTTACCGTAGTGACATGATACCAAATGGGTCCAAAAATATGTCGACACGTTGTGCTTTCTTAAGAAAAGAAGAAGTCTTTTTTGCAAATATTCCTTTATGCATATTTTGGTATTTATAGATCCGAATGTATCAAATGACCTTCCTGTTTTGCCGCAACTGCAAAAAGCTTGTCATACCATGAATTTTGCAAGAAATTTTTGCTGCTTTTGGGTCTTAAACTTATCTCCAAAATTGCTTCGAGCATTAGCAATAAAAATTTTTGAGATACAAGCTGCGAAGATTCTGCCAGCACCTACGTTTCTTCGTCAATTATACAGCTTGAGTATTTTTGTATGAAATTTGGTTTTAAATTCCGAGTCCTATTTTTGGCTTGTATTTTTTTTTTTTTTTTTTTTTTGCAGAATTCCAGTTTGGATTTTTTTGAACTTTATATGTTATCAACTTTTCCATTAGCTTAAAATTTTGGCACCAAATAGTCGAAGTACTGAGAAAACTGAGCTGATTTTCTACCAGATGTGTTTGGAGTTCCTTTCAATATGCCTTCAATTTTCTGGCCTTCCCAATATCATTTGGTCCTTTTTTCTTACCGAACTAGGTTTCACATCAATAGTCAAATTCTCATGATACTGCTTAATTACATTAGAAATGATTTTACGGACGACATTTATTTCTGTGGCCAATTATTTGTAAGACCTATTTGGATTTTTTGAAATTTTTTAATAACTTGTAGGACGTAAATCTTTTTCGTCACTTATTTTGATGAAAATAAGGACAAATTAACATGGCTGTTATTAAAAATAATAACTGAAGTATTTTTCCATGATAACTAGATCAAAAAAAAATGTTGAATATTGATTCCGAAAAAAGTTATGAGGCAAAATGTGTGTTAAGAATTTTTCGATCTCACTCCTTAATTTAGTTTTTTCAAACATCTATAAATAGAATATGCCCTCATAGTTCATTCACAGAAAAAAAAAAATGGCCTATAAGTAATCAAAATTCAAATGTAAAATAGGTTTACTAAAAACGAAACAATTTATCGGCCTTCAATTATTATTGGTATGTATCTATTAATAAATTACTAAAAAAAAATAATAAGTAATAATTTGAATAATTTAATTAAAATTTATAAAATAATTTAATATGTATTATTCGTATCAAAGATAAAAACTACACAGAAAAAAGTAAAAATGTACTTCAATTACGAAATTAATTATATTAATTAATTTTTGTTTGATTTTGCTCCAATCATAAAAATTATAATATTAACATCTAGAATAATTGATTTGAGCAGAAAATTTACTTCAATTTATTTAATTTCTATATTTTTATAGACATATTTTTTTTTCTTTATATTTTATAAGGAACTGTCCATTTCTTAAAAAAATAATGGTAAACCTATTATTATTAATAAATAATATAATTAAATTTCGATATAAAGTTAGTTAAGAGTTTTATTAAAAAACTATTTGAAATATTTTTTTTCTGTGTATTCCAATTACTTTTTCATTTTTTTCAAATATTCAAGTTATGAAAATTAAATTTTTTTTTGTTATCAATTAATAAATTAATCAAATATAAATTAAAATACTTAAATAACAATTTGAATAATTGAATATAAAATTTATTAATATGTTGAATTTCAATTAATAATATAATTGAATATGTATCACTGGATTTTAGATTTTAGTAAAATTTTAATTAAATTTGTTAAAATATTACGATTTTAAGTGATTTATTTAATTATAAAAATATTTCAAATCATTTTAAAATTCTGATTAATAATTTAATAAGAATTTTTTCAAAAATATTTTTTTCTGTGAATATTAAATCAATGAATTGCAAAACAGAAAAAAATATGGTCTATTATTTATCAAAGATAAAAACTAATCCAAAAACTTTTTTAATTGTTTCAATTATTCAAGTAATCCAAATTTCTATTTTTTTTTTTTTTTTTACTAAAAATAAAACAATTTATGGGATTTCAATTACTTTTTATTGCTTCAATCAATAAATTACTCAAAAATTAATAGAAATTTTAATAATTGAATTTAAATTTTTTTAATAGATTGAATTCAATTAATACAAAAAATTTTATATGTATTATTTGTAATTGATATTCGATTTTAGATTTTTTATGTAAAACTTGCGTTTTATTTGTTAAAGTACTTTGATTTTGAGTAATTTATTTAATTATAAAAATATTTAAAATCATTTTTAAATTCTGATTAATAATTTAATTGAAATTCTTCCGAAGATATTTTAGGAATTCACATGGTATGCTATCATGTCTTATTGTAACAAAATTTTACAATAGAAAAGCAATAAAAATAATTTTTTATCCATTAAAATATTTTAGGATATATGACACTATGATATGATAGAACACTTTGTGAATCCCAAAATTGTTTTTTGTGAATATTTTTTCTATATTAATTCAATGAATTGGTAATAAATATTTTTAGTCGATCAGCATGAAACTTGAAAACTCATCCTACCATCCGCACGTCATCCTACCAATTACAACACAATGTTATATTCATGACCAGGGAATCCAAAATATGCAATTGCATGTTTTTTCCTGGACGTTGAATGAAGCCATCGATTAAATAATTAATCGAAAAACAAAACAGAAAACAAAACATTACAGGAGAAGCATTTTTGTTATTGTTTACACATTGTTATATTTATGAAAAATGTCACGATAAAATTACTTTACGCTTTAAATCTGAAATGAGCTGATACGTCGATGAAATTTTGACAAATGATCTAAATGGTTCTAATTATAGATTTTCATCAAAACACGAATTTCGAAAGTCAGTGATCGATATAAAATCATATGGGTAAGAAAATAGAAGATCAATAATGTTTTTATGTGATACAGTAAAAAATAGGGAATCAAATTGTGACGCGGTTGATAAATTTCAGTTTTGCCTTGTTTTATAACTTTGAAATATTAATAACACCATTTGTTTTAATAATTTTGTTAAAAAATTATACAAAATATTTGTTTTTTAGTGCATATTTTCGCGATTTTAAGAGCATATTTTTCGTTTTCTACTGCATATTTAATGCGCATAAAACCCATTTTATTAGAGCATATTTTGGTTTCCCTGTTCATGACTTTTTCAGTTCCTTGTTTTTGCTTTGTATAAGAAAGGAGATAGTTTCACATTAAAATGTATGTTGATGAAAATTGTTATAATAATTTTAAGGCTTCGGACCGAACAAACGGATAAACTTTTCTGTATTTATACAAAAAATGGTATGAAATCAAAATAAAATTAATTTCATGAGTTACTCTTTTAACTCCTTTTGAAATACATAAATATGGAATATTAAATATTGATATTCATATTAAACGAATTGCTCCGTCTTCAAATTATAAAGTCTTTTAAACAAATTTTATTGTTATAGCCCGATAATTTCTCTGAGAAATAAAAGTTTTGATCACTCAGCATTAAGACCTCACATCGCACCCTTCAAGCAGATTTAAACAACCTATTTTCACAGATATTATTCTATGATTGAAATTCAGATAGCCGTTCAACTTTATAAAAAAAATTCTTGATATAATTTATTTACAAAAAATGTTGGGTTTCATGTCAAAAACTGATTTACTCAAATAAAAATGAACTGTTTCCTAAAAAATCTCATTTTATAAAATAATCTTTACTCTTGTCTTAAATTCCATGTTTGAATAGTTTCAAGCATTCATTCGAATTTTTATATAAATTTCTTAATTATAATTACAATAAAACATTTTGTGTTAAAAAATATTTCTCAAGATGACTTTCCAATCCCCCATGAATACCCTTGCGGACCCACCAAGAAACAATAGAAAGGCAAAAAAAAAATGGTTTTCTGAGATAAGTTTTTTTTTTTTTTTTTTTTTTTGTATATTAAAAAACAATAATGAAATTATATAAAGTTTAACAATTCTTAAATCTTTATCTACTTCATCAGTATTGAATTTCTTAAGATGACGACATTTTAATAATCGGACGAGTTTTAAATTTTAATATTTCTTTTCGAAAATACAAAAAAATTTTAACTCGTATTTAAAAAAAAAATAAAAATATTTTTGTTGAAAATATGCATGTAAAAAATGGCTTCAACTTATTTTCGATAAAAACAACAACTTTTGAAAAATTATTATTATTTGTTTTACTATTTTGATTAGTATTATTCCCATTTTCGAAGAATTAAACTTTATTTGGCTCCAGGCGGTCTCCACATTAGGTTAATGTGGAGTTTTTGAAGTTCCATGTCCTCACTAATTGTTAAAAAAAAAAATAAATAAATTTCGAACATTACAGCTGTACAATGTTGCCATTTTAAAATTGTTAGTTCAAGGTTACTATTATTTTTTTATAAATAAAATAATACTAAACACATTGTTAAATTACTTCTTGATATCATTTTTAATCATATTGAGTATTTTTTCTTCTATAGAACTACATAACATACCTATTTTTTTAGACAATTTAGCACTTTTCCAATTAAATCTACTGGCAACAATAAAATAACAACCAAAACTTCATCTACTTCTAAAAATTGCAACCGTAATAGTCCAAAATACTAATTCATATTAGCTCTTGTGTATATCTCAGTATATTGAAATTTAAATTTAAAATATAAAATATTATTATTTTCATTAAGATATAATTATGATTTTTTTTTTCTAAATGGTAATGATATCAAATATTAAACTTAAATCAACAATACATATTTTTCATAATGTGTTAAAGGTTTCTTCAAAGCTTCATGAGCCAGAGACAAACAAACAGGATTCTTTTTAAAAACTCCTTGAGCCTGAAGAACAGCATGTGGTGCACAACGCCAAGGATCGTTAGTATCTTCTTGCCATTTCAATAAACGATGTTTTAAGTCTTTCAAAATAGTTTTATATTTTGGTTTATCCACCAAATTAAAACGTTCCAAAGAGTCACTTTTAATATCATACAATTCCCATTCAGGACGTTGATAATAAGTGAGCAAATTCTTATACCAGGCCAAAGGTTGATGATTAATGGTGGCATTTAAAATCTGTTGGAATGTGGGTGAAGTATAGAAATCTTGATCGATGGGAAAATAGGACCAATAATTGAGATTGTGTATAAGTTTAAAGCGTCTAGTACGTATCATACGCATGGGATAGTTCATGGTTATTTCATGATAATTATGAGAACCATAAACAGCATCATCTTCTACAGGTTGTGGATCTTTTTTCAATAAAGGCAATAGGGATTTAGTGTATGGTGGTTGTGTAGAATTATCTTGGTTAACTTGCAAAGCCTCTAAGACCGTAGGATAAATGTCTAATAAACTGGTCATAGCGGCAGTGGTTTGCAAATGTCTATCCTCCGTATTAGGTGAGGACAAAATAAAAGGTGATCTTATGCCATGTTCATAGAGATTTGTGCGTCCCAAGGGAAATGGTGGACCATTATCCGAAGTGAAAATAACCAAAGTATTTTCATCAAAACCCAAATTTTGTAACTCTTTAAGAACTAAACCTACGCCTTGATCCAGACGTGACATGGTCATATATTGCGCTGCCAATTCTTGTCTCACAACATCTGTATCTGGTAAATAGGCGGGCACTTGCAAATTACGCCAATCATAATAAATAGGCTTCCAATCGGGTATACTACCCATACCTTCTTCACCTGAACCCCATCTTTCACAAAACTCTCCATATTGTGGTGTAATATGGCCACATCTATGAGGATCATGAAAAGCCACCATCAAAAAGAATGACTTATTATCATCTTTAGCCTTTTGCAAAAATTCTCTGGCATACATTTTTATCATGGTAATATTTCTACCTATTTGATTGATGGAATGTTGCTCCTCCGTTTGTTCAAAATCAAATTTAAAATCACTATTAGAACCCACATGTTTTTTGCCAATAATACCACTTAATACGGATCCCTTGGTTTGCTCCCTTAAAACATTTGGTAAGGACTTTATTCCCGGTATAACATTAAAATTATGTACACCTTGATGTAAACCATACATGCCATTGGCATGACTAGCCTGTCCTGTTAGTATCTGAGCACGACTTGGAGAGCAGCTGCTGACAGAAGTAAAGGCATTATTAAAAAGTAAACCTTTTCTAGCCAAATTATCTAAATTTGGTGTTTGACAATATTTATTTAAATAAGCACCCATCTCAAACCCAGCATCGTCGGCCAACAATAATAAAACATTTTTGATTTCCCCTGCCCGGGACAAAGTCAACAAAGTTGAGCTAATTAATAGAATTTGCCACATATAATTCATTGCTGTTGATATTAGATTCCTGTTTATTAAAAAAACATTTAAATGAAATCATTTACTAAGTAAACTTTAATATTTAAAATTTTTATTTTACTTACTTTTATTTGTTGTTATAAATTTTTAATATATTATTAATCCATTCTCCTTCGCCTTTGAATTGAAACTGATTTAACTTTTACATTCTAATCTTATTTTTAAGTAGACTTTCATAAAAAAAAAAAAAAAAAAAATAAAATAAAAAAACAATAAGAAAGAGTGCTTTCGTTCGGCTTAAGCGGTTTTTGTTTTGATAAACAAAAACTCTCCTGCAGTTTGTTCTCATTTCTTTTATTGTATCTTTTGATCTTTTATTTTTTTTCTCGTTGTTTGTTTTATTGTTGTTTTCTGTATTAAACATCACGTTTTGAAATTGTATTAAATCTATTCAACACTAACCAGTTTTAAAAAGTATCTTCTGTTATGTGCTTAATGAGGCACCTAGTTTAATCTATTGTTGGAACTAATTTTACCATAGATGTAGAATATAATACTGAATGCTTGTGCTTTTAAATCATAATGGCTCAAGTTAAAATTTTTATTTGAAATAGGTCAAATTCGGAAAGGTTTAAACTATACCTATCAGAAAATTAAACGTGCTTTTATTTGACCATAAAAATTTCTTTTAGAAAGGTGTAAATCCTGGATTTAAAATATTCTAAAATTTTTAATTTTTATAAATATTGAAATATCCCGATTCTGAAGGCTTTTTATTTTTTTTGTTTGTGACAAGAAAATTTTAAATATAGATGAACTTTAGACCGAAAGGAACTATAGGATATAAATTAAAATCAATTTGATGAAAAAAGTGAAAATATTGCAGTTTTTTGCACTTCAAACTTTAACCCCTAAATGCATAAAGAAAGTCGTCGAAAAGTAGATCAAACTAATTTAATTGAAAAACGTTGGCTAAACACGTAATGGAAATTAATTTTTGTATTTATTTATAGTATTACTGTATGCTTTAATTTCAACCACTCTTTACCTCGTTAAAACCGGTTTTTTAACACTTGAACCATATATGGTACGTTATGCATTTAAGGGTTAATTCATTTTTTGACAAGAATTATTACGGGAAACATTAATATTAAAAAATAAGAAGGCAAATCTGTTTTTTTATATTTTTATTTATGTACGTTTTAGATCCCGTGCAACACAGGGACATTCAGCTCGTAAAAAATAAATAAATAAATAAATAAATAAATAAATAAATAAATAAATAAATAAATAAATAAATAAATAAATAAATAAATAAATAAATAAATAAATAAATAAATAAATAAATAAATAAATAAATAAATAAATAAATAAATAAATAAATAAATAAATAAATAAATAAATAAATAAATAAATAAATAAATAAATAAATAAATAAATAAATAAATAAATAAATAAATAAATAAATAAATAAATAAATAAATAAATAAATAAATAAATAAATAAATAAATAAATAAATAAATAAATAAATAAATAAATAAATAAATAAATAAATAAATAAATAAATAAATAAATAAATAAATAAATAAATAAATAAATAAATAAATAAATAAATAAATAAATAAATAAATAAATAAATAAATAAAATAAATAAATAAATAAATAAATAAATAAATAAATAAATAAATAAATAAATAAAGAAAGAAAGAAAGAAAGAAAGAAATAATAAGTAAATTAATAAATAAAAAATAAATAAATATATAAAATAGTATCCAATCAAAAAAATGTTTCTCTTCTCTGAAATCTATTTGTGTTATGCTCTTTTTTAATTAAATGCAAGTGCAGAGTTTTTATAGAAATACTTTGGCCACATTATGATTAAAAAGGTACCAAATTAAGAAAAGTACTATTGGCTGAAGTATAAAATTATAAACTTACATAATCACAGAGAAGTACACAGAAAAAGTAAAATTAATTTTTAATTGATTTTGAGCCAAACGTCAAAAATCGTCTACATTCCATTTTTAGACCCAAAAATTGTTAAAATGACGATATATTTATAACAGTGGTTTAAAAATAGAATTACATTTCAGAGTATTTTAAATTTTTAATATTATGAAAAAAAAAAAAAAAAAAAATAGTAAAAAGTTATGGTGATTTAGATCAGGAAGAATAGAAATTTCATTAAAATAAGATTTACTCGTAAATTTCAATACATAACTTTTTTTTATACTTTCATAAAGTCTGAATAGTACACATTATTTATCAGATACCATTGATTCTTTTCATATATGTATTAGTACTAGATATATCTAGTACTAATACAAATAATTTTAAAAATATTATACAAAATTATTTTAAGTTAAATTAATTTGATCTCACACTGAGTTCTCTGTTTGAGTTATGCTCATTTTTTAAATTCAAGTTATGTTCAGATTTCTGCCTTTAAAAATACACTGGTTTTTTTTAAGTAAAATTTATCTTCAACTTTCAATAATATCTTTAAAACGGAAAAAAAGCTTTTTATTTTTAACAATTATTATATTATTACGCTATTTTTTTTTTATAAATTTAACACTGGAAATAATCAATTTAAAACCATACAATACTTGTACACAAAAATTAATATAAAAGCAGAATTTTCTTTAATTACAAAAAAAATTCTTAAAATGTTGCAGCTATTTTTGTGCCTTTTTATAATCATTCACATAACTCAGGTACATTCGGTAAGAACTACATTGTTAATAACATTAAGATAGTCTCGAGAAAGTAACTTTTTTTTATTCAAAAGATATCAAAAGATGCACTCGAATTTGCTAAAGAAGAATTAGAAGATATCTTTGCAAAATTAAAACACAATACACCATTAACTCTCGAGTAAGTAAAATACATTTATTTAGATATCATGTTTTGGCTTAACAATTTATTTTATATTATGTTTTCAAGGGTGCAGAGTACATCATATGTTAAAAGAGTAAAAAATCATGCTCAATATCGGGCAAATCTTATAATTAATAAACTTATATTTAGACCCTGTACTATAGATGTCGATTACACAAATTATTTTTCGAAGTTAAATGTTGATTGTGGTGGAGATGAAAAATTTCACAATCAAATTCCTAAATTTTAATAAAAACTAATCATGATTTATTTAACTGCTTTAATAGTTTATATTTATACATTTCTTACCTATATTGTGTACTTTATATATAAGAGATACCGAAAAATACTTAAAATACATAACAGGTCATAATTTGCGACTAAAGTCAAGTGACTACAACCAAATATGACTATATTATCAGTTAATAGGTATATTCATTTGGTTAATGTTTTTATTATACCCACCATCAACAAGATTTTATCATTTACCGTGTGTAATATGTCGAAAAAATCGTCCATAAAGTATATATTTTCTGGGTCCTGGTTAGATTCTGAGTCGACCTATCTATGTCTGTCCGTCTGTCTGTTTGATGAAAGGATAGGGAAATTTATTTATTCAACGAAATTTTGTGCAGATAGCTAGAGGATCGATATAAACTTCGAAACCAGAAATGCGTGGTCCACCCACTTTACCGCCTACTTCCCATATGAGGTGAAACGTCAACAAAATTTTGTACAAATAGTTCAAAGACCAATGTAAACTCAGAAACCAAAAATGAGCGTGGTCCGCCGACCTCCTATATAACGTAATATTTTAAAAATTTGATGGTGGGAATATAGATTCGGCCAAGCGGAATATAACATTCTCGCTTGTTGAAATTTAAAAGTAGCTCAATGCAGGCGCGGATCCAACTCAAGCTTTTGGGGGAGAAAAATGAAACAATTTTCCTGTTTCCATAAATTGTATGATTTAGTACAGAAGTGCTTCAATTTTGGGGAGGGAAATTTCCTTTTTTCCCTCCCCGTGGATCCGCGCCTGGCTCAATGGAATACATATTTTCTGTTCCCCAATACAGCTCCTTAAGTGTCTTTTCCTTTTTGGTTTCATTGAAACTTAAATCTAAAATGGACCTACTATAGTAACTGTGAATAGCCCAGAAAGGATGTTTTATATATCTTAAAGCTAAAGTTTGGATCTAATCTCTTATCTCATCTTTTTTTCTTAATAGAAATCATACCAGTTTTAATTGATTTTTTATATTAAAAAAAAAAAATTCATATAAACCTATTGTATTGAAATAAAAAAGTTTAATATAACACCTATTTTTGTTATACAATATTTTCCACTTGAAAATCCAACCCGCTTATTAATATTCCAATAAGAAAATTTATAAGAAACTTTTAAGTAACTAATCAAATACGGAACCACCCAGCAAAAACTTTGCTTGCCATGTAATGAGTTAATAAGCTAATATAATGGTTTTTCACAACTTACACATTATATGAAAAACTGATATTTTAACACGGCGATGTCATTAGAGGCAACTACTTACTATATATTATTACAGGTAAGCATTTTAGAAAGCCATTACTTAAATGCCATTGCAAGAACCAATTACTTTAAATCTATTTAATAACTCAATAATTTCAAAGTATTAGAGAAGTCATTATTAACAAAATGAATAGTAACTAGTTACATTAACAGTTACAAATAAGTACTGAAATATGGAACAATAAAAAGCTAAGGGAATTATCATGTATGCATGGAGTACCCCAATGGATTTGTTCACAATAAGCTAGTGTGCCTGCCTTTCGTCGTGTGTTCGACTCCACCAGAGACTGGTGTTTATACGATTGATAAAAAATAACAAAAAGTAACATTTTCAAAAATCAGATCTCTAGTAATTGATTACATATTAGGTTAAAAGTAAGTAGTTACTAATCTACTTTCATGTAATGCAGACAGTATGTTGTTATCCGTAACTATATGCCATTACCAAGAAGTAAATAAATACCTATCAATAATTTTTTTTACTAATTTTAAAATCTTTAATATAATTTAATAATGTCCGTCCGTTTTTTCTACAAAAATACTGCAAAAATTCGTTAAAATTTAAATGTTTATAAATTTAGTAATTTTTTTCATTTTGAAGATTATTATTTTTTTTTTTTTCAATTCTTACTTTTGCCATTTTTTTTTTTTTTTTTTTTTGCTTTTGCGTTTTTTATGTTAAGAAAACACTTTTATCTTTGCGATTTTCATCGTTTTTGGGGTTCTTCGGTTTTGTAAATATTTTTCATTTTAGCGATTTTATTTTTTTTTTGTGCCATTTTTTAGCGATTTTTTTTTTTTTTTTTTTTTTTTTTGGCAACATTTTATTTTAGGTTTTTTTCCGTTTTGGCTTCTTTCTAATTTTGCAGTTTTCCCGTTTTAGTAACTATTAACTCTTGCTTTTTTCGATAATATAATTAATTTTACATAAAAATATGCTGAAAATGAAAAGCAACGATATAAAAAATAAAAAGAAAATATCTTTTAAAAAACCACTCAAATTGTTTTACTTTGCATCTCGTGCATGACTGAAAGAAAAGAAGCAAAACAATTCAAAGTACTAATTTTTTTATCACTCCTTACAACTCTCTCAATTAAAAAGTGGACAAATACTCTAACTCACTGTTCCTCAGTCACATAGAATACTTTCACTTCAACTGCATCTGACAGCTACGCAACGTATATGTCATATTATTATTGTTAAATTTCATATAATACAATGTATAAATTAAATTTTGTTTTGACTTGAAATAATGTAATTTTAAATTTCAACATCAACGAAAAAATATTAAAAGAAAAAAGAATTGTCAAAATGTATTTACATACTTCAAAGTAGAACATTTTTATACCCTACAAAACCAAAGGTGGTTGGAGTATTATGCGTTTGTGCTGATGCTTGTAACGCACAGAAAAAATATCCCAACACCCACCTTAAAGTATACCAATCGACTCTGAATCACTTTCTGAGTTGAATTAATGATGTCCGTCTGTTTGGCTGGATGTGTGTCCATGAAGATAATTTGATGAGATTTGGCACATTTTGACATAACGACGAACGCTATTGAAATTGGTCATGATCGGTCTATTATTACACCTCGCCCCCATATAAATGTCCTCCCGGAATAGAATCTTAACACTTATAGATGCCTTAAAAATAGGAATATTTTAATGAAATTTAGTACAAATATATATAAGCACATATATAATATATTTTATATAAGCACAAATCCGTCTGCCAAATTTCATGAAGATCGGTCCATAATTGACCATAGCTCCCATATAAATCCCTCTCCCGAAAATCACTTTAACGTGCATTAATCCGACAGAAATGTTAGTATTATTATAAGTAAAAACAAAATTATGTGGAACGGAATCGTCGGTCGACTATACTTTTCTTGTTTATCTTTGAAGAACTTCAGGCTGAAGTTTGACATACTGATTTGGTTCTCTTCCATATAAATGCATGTTTCTTACTGCAGCTGTCCATTGCAGTTGAAGCAAAAGTATTGAATGTAGCTGGAACTTTACATTGCTTTTAATTGAAAGCGTTATTTGAAAGGCATGGGAAATAAAATAGAAGAGAGTTTAATATCATCATATAACAAATGTTGTTTGTTTCAAAAAATATATAATTATTTCTTTATCCCCAATTACCCTTTTTCCATTAGATTGGAATTTATAAGTGGAAATAATAAATTTAGTTCCATACAATATTTTAAAATGTTTTAATGCGCAGAAATTAATATAAAAGTACGGAATATAAATATAATTTTTTTTTAATTTAACAAAAAATTTAAAATGCTACAACTGCTTTTGATTTTTTTTATAACTATTCACTTGAACATAATCCAGGGTCAAAAGGTGAGAACTATTTTATTTAAAACCTAATAAAAATGTATATATGTTTATTTGTAAACAATGTGAAATTCAAGTATTTGTTGAAAGAAGAACGTTTCTTTCGATATACAATTACTTTTGGCTTAAGGTTTTATGTCCATTAATAAATTTCAGGTCTCCATAAATGACCTTTATTCAGCTCAAACGGAACTAAATGATCTTTTTGATCACTTAAGAGCAAATTCTGCACTAGATCTTAAGTAAGTAAAGTAATTTATTTTTGATTTTTAATTTGTGTAATATGTATTTTGTTTTTCAAGAGCGGAGAAAACGATGGATGTTAAAAAAAATAAAGACATTATTAGATATCAGGCAAATCTTATAATTAATAAGGTTTTGGTTAGAGCTTGTACCATAGATATCATTTACGAAAAGGATGTAAAAATTATGTATATGGATTGTGGTGAAAATTTACAATATCTCATAAAAATTCCGAAAATCTTCTAAACCTGTTTTAAAGTAACAATTCAATATAATAAAATTGTTAGCTAAGTTCACATATGAAAAATAATTCCTAAAAAAAATAAATTAGAAACTCATAGTCAGTCTACCCCAATGTTGAAATGATAATGGAAAGACTAGTGATACTATGGAATAATTTGTTTAAATTTAATATCATGATTTATACTTAATTGAAACAATTTATAGTGTCAAATTCTATTTTTGTCACAATATATAGACCAATCTTTCTAAAATTCAGTAATCCATCCAAAAATCTAATAAATTTTATATAAAATATGTAAGTTGGAAAAAGCTGAAAAAAAAAACAAATATATAAAAATACTTAAAGTATTTTTTAATCTAATTTTAACTGGAAATAATAAATTTAGTTCCATATAATGTTTTAAAATGTGCCGAAATGAAAATAAAAGTCCATAATATAAAATATTTAAAAAAGTATCATCTTTATAGATATAACTAACAATTATCTTAAAATATTGAAACTACTTTTAATTTTTTTTATTACTATTAACTTGGACATAATCTTGGGTCAAATGGTAAGAGTTTTTTATTTAAAAATAACAAATTTTACTTGTTAGAAAAAAGTTTCATTCATTATAGAAATTCTTTTATCATAAGATTTTTACGTTCTTTATTTCTTTTAGGCCTCCAAAGAGCAATTAAATAATATATTTGCAAATTTAAGAGGAATATCAGCATTAGATCTTGTGTAAGTAAATTAAATTTATTGTTGAATCCTAATGCAATTAGATTTAAATTTGTTATTTGTTTTTTAAGGACGATCAAAACTTTGGATGTTAAAAAGGAAAAAAATCCAGCAAATTTTATAAAAAATAAAGTACCTTGTAAAATGACAATTTTTCAAAGGATTAAAGGAGTTAAAGTTTCAGAAAACAAATTTCTAAAAATATATGTACATGTATAGTGGAATTAGCTAGTTATATCAAATCCCAGCGAAAAAACGATCAAGTGCTTCCAAAAAAGAACATTTTCACCACTTTAAAAGTGGAACAGATTGCATATTTTGAACTTTTTAGTAAGTTCATAATAATTACTTCCAAAAAAGTGAAAATAAATGAATTTTTAGCGGGAAAAATGTTAATAATTTCTAAAAAAAAAAAATTCCCAAAATTTTAAAGCATTTTTATTATTTTTTAATAAGGCTAAAGAGTCATTCCATTTAAAACCAACACGAAAAATTCTAATTTTTAACTTTTCCTCTCCGAATTTAATGATATTTGGTACAATCATTATTCTTGTCAAAACTAAGACTAATTCAAAATTTCAGATAATTTCATCAAGTGGTTCGCGGTTTGAAAGTGCTCAAAATATGTACAAAATTGCAAATATCTTTCGAAGAATTTATTATATAAGATTTATTTATTATGTCATATTAAATTACCTTTAATATGACATATAACATGACTTTTTTCTCAACATCAAAATGGTCCATATCTCGCGATTTTTCGTTAGCGGGTAAATATCTCGAAAAGTGGTATTTTTAAAATTAAAAAAAAAAAAATATACAGTAGCGAGCATTAAAAATGCAACGCAATGTAATGTGATCTTTGTTCGCATATATTTTGCTTATAGCAGGTCCTAATGTAACAGTACGTTTAGTAAAAGCAGTTGTAAATTTGCGCGAGCAAAAAAAAATGCAACTAAACAATTAAACATAATTTTTCAAATTTTTTATAAGAATCGTTATTGGATATGGTTGGAAACTATAGTATTGTTAAAAAACATGATTTTCTATCGTTGCATATAGACTAAAATACATGAAATCTACAAATAATATAAATATTTGCAAAAAATTCCAATTTTATTAAATTTTGATATTTTTCTGAACTATTTTGGACATTTTTCAATAGAGATCAGCAGCTTAAATGATATGACATTATCGAATGCCCGGTATCGCTATAATGTTCAAATATCCCTTAATTTTGGCCCTGGAACAAACTCTTACACAAGGAAAGACAGTTAAGAAATATACCTATTTTGACCTCTTCATATGTTGAATAATTAAAAGTACATCCTTCGTGATTATTGGACTATTGGACTTGTTTACTATTGGAAATTAATACTTAAGTAAATATGTCTACCTAGACCGTCTAAAATCGAAATATATGCGTTTAGAGTAAAATAAAAAATAATAAAGGACCTATTTCTAAAAGTAAAGGTGGTAGTTTGAGTAAATAATATATATCCAGATATCCAGTTTCCATATTTACATCATTAAATCAACGATTGCCGGCAATAGTAGCTTTAAATGGCTAAATGAGTTCATTCAGATAATATCAAATATCTACTGTTAAATGACTTGTATCAATTGTTACAGGCATAATCGTATCAATATTGTTTCTTTAAGATAATTTTTAAAAATCTTCATATTAGAACTACATATTAATATTATTTCACTGCCATTATCAGAATGTTATTCAAAAATATTCTAAAATTCTTAAAAAGTATGGAGAAAAGAGTGTTTTTTTAATATTATTAATATCCTTTGTAGATAAAATTACCTTAAATTGATATGTATTGGTAGTAATTAGTGGTAATACTACCAAATTATAGTTTTCAGCATTTTTCAATAATTATTTTTTGGCTCCCCTAAATTTACAACTTTTTTAAACAAAATTCTATTAACTGTTCGTATGCGTAACAATTTGGAACAAAATGACATAAAATAGTTGGCTTAGGCCGCAAAGAATAAAATCCCAACAGAATTGGCTAATTTAATGACGTTCTAACCCTAATCAATACGATCAAAAATCATATAGCCTAGCGTTGCATTTTTTATGCTCGCAACTGTATGTTAATGATGAAAATGTTTTCTATAACCGTGGAAAGTGGCATTCTGGGACTCGCAATATTTTAGGAGTTATTACAACAAATGTCATAATAAATACGAAATATTTATTGCAATTTGTATTGTTTTGTTTGTAATAAAATAGAAAAATCGCCAATTTCTTCCAAAAATCATCCGAATGTAATAAAATTCGGCCAAAAAATATTAATATTGACGCTAGCAACGCAAATGTTCAGTTTAAGTTTGATTACCTCAAAAATTAGGAAAATTGTCTTTTTAAATACAAATATCTTCGAAAGTATTTAGGTTACAAAATTGGTCATGATTGGTCTATTATTACACCCCATACAAATACCCCACAAATAGGGTTTTAACGCTTAAAAATGTCTTATTTATATCACAATTTCAATAAAATTCTGTACAAATAAGTTTTATGCAATATTAAATCGGAGTAAAAAATATCAGGATGATCGGTCCACAATTAGGCATAGCTCCCATATAAAGCCCACTTTCGAAAATCACTTTAACTCCCAAAATCGCATATAAATTTAAAATCCGTAAAAATCATATAAGCTAATTTCATATTAGGTCCATTTCCGAAAATTTCGGAAATCATTTTAATGCACAAACGCAATGGTGTAGGGTAGGGTTGTCAGACGGCCTTGAATGAACTTTATTGTCAACATATTTTTAAACTTGTCAAGTTACAACTTCAAATGAAATTTGTCAAGTTGAAAACAATTATGAAGATTTTTTGATAGCTATAATCCCGAAGCATATTTTTATATTTTAGAGAATACAATACCACCTGATTTATTACACCCTTAAGATTAAATTTACACAGAATTACACAGCATAATGGTTGAATTTTAAATAATCTTGAAATCATATCTATATGAGATATACGAATCGTTTTAAATAAAAAAATTATCTTCATCATCGATCACGGTTTAAATGCTCTAAACATTTGTGTTAAAGTATTTGAGCTTCAAACTTTATTTATATTATTTTTTTTTTATTTATCTGAAACTACTTTGGTGCAAAAATAGAAAACTTTAAGTGGTCATTTTACAAAATCCTTTGAAAGTCTTATTACACATATCAAGAGCTATCAATTGCAATCGGAATGATTCCGCCCCCACGAGATGATCATCAATTTATTGCATAGTGTAATTTGTTTAATGTTTTCAAAAGTAATCTTAACGTAGATGCGTATAAAGTAAAGTGGAATGCGCCTGGGACAACGGTCTTCTCACAAGCATTGTTGTATTTGTTGCCTTTATGCATACACCTTATTAAATGATTACACCATGGACATAAATAAACCAAGTGCAACCGTTAAGAATTATATTATTTATATTTTACCCCAAGTAATTGTTCAATCCTATGAGTACCAGAATTGGTTGCAACACCACTAGTTCTAAGGATGTTATTAAAGAATCTGAAGTACTTCTGATTACATCAGTTATAGAACTAATGATTTTAGAACTTGTTCTAAATTGTTTCCTGGGTATGTATATATAAATATTTATTTGTTTGTTTAAGAGCCCATACACAACCAAACGGATTTCAACGGTGTTTTCCGCTCTAAGAGAGAAATGCAAATTAAATGAAGACGGAATCCAGCAGCGAATTTCATATATATTTTGTTTCTTTATATTTTTTGTGTTTGGCAACAACAAAACTACATATATAAAAAAATATTTATCTTTCTCTCTTAAATTCCATTCATAATAAATAAAAGGCAAATCTATCTATCTCTTTCTTATATAAATTTAATGTAAACTTATGTGATTCATTTTGCAACAACGGCAACACTGACAGAATGGGAGAGTGAGAAAATGAGAGCTTTTGAGAATTCGTTGTGAAATTAAAATAGATTTTAATTTCCAGCGGATTCCGCTGTGTTGTTTTAGTTGTCAAATCTTCATATAAAAAAAATAATCCGCTAGGTTGTGTTTGGGCTCTAATATATATTTTTTTTTAGTAAAAGATTTACGGCCGTATGCAAAAAAACTTGAAACAGCTTTACAAAGCATTGTTAAGCTAAATTCATTAAAACTGTATGCAAAAACGTTTATTAACTAAAATATAACAAATGTTATATAAATATTTTAAAGTAAGTATGAACTTACATTAAACTTACTACAAGTGGTATTATGATTAAATTCCATTTTTTCTTGGTGTTTTGCAAAAAAAATACTCGCTTGTTCCCCCCTATTCTAGTCGTCTATATCTTCTTTCTTCTTTAGAACGTTATATTTATTCATTATAGGTCCTATTTGTCTATCCCAGACAAATATTTAAAGAAAAAATCTAAAAAATTCACATAACAACACATAAAAAATAATAAAAATGTAAAAAATATTTTAGTGATGTACCTTCAATCAAAACAAATAAAATAAACTCGTTGTTCGAATATTTTTTTATCCGTTCCATAAAATTTGTCATATTTTTGCTTTTTAACTTCTATTATTTCTTGTATTTCTACTAAGTTATAATAAAAATAGAAACAATATTTGAAAAATAATTAATGTAATGTTTAAATAATAAAAAGCTTTTTAAAAAATTTTAATAACCGAATGTATTAATATTCGGTAGTTTACAACTTTAACTATAAAGAGGGGAAATAATACAAGTGTTGCCGTTATCAACGTTAAAAAAACTTTGTGTTTTAAAACAATGTTTTTGCATACGTTTTATTAACAAAAGTTTGTTAGCCTTTAAGTATTGGGTAACAAAAGTGTACTTGAAGGCAAAGGTAATAATATTTTTTGCATACGGCTGTTAGATAACAACTTCTGGAAGATAAGGCTCAACTACATAGAATACTTTCGCTTCAACTGCGACTGACAGCTAAGTTAAATACATGCATTTCTATTGAGCGGAACCAAATCAGTACGCCAAACTTCTGCGTGAAGTACTTCAAAGATGAAAAATGTTCAACTTTGAAGTGCCGAAGTACGTAAATATATTTTGTCGGTTGTTTTATTCTTATTTTAATATTTTTTCGTGAAGTCGGAAATTTTAATTTGCAATTCATTATTTCAACTGAGAACATAATAGAATTTTTATATCTTTATATTTTATTATATAAATTTTTAATAACAAAATAATGCAACGACTGGGTTAATAACATTTATGTGTTGCGTAGTTGAGCCTATACTTCAACAACTTCAACTTTTTAAACATGTTGCTAAACATCAACGTCATCAAGCTGCACTATACAAATTCATATTAATTACAAAATCTCTCTTTAATTTTTTGTTTTTCTTTTAATGCATCCTCTCGCATCAAAACTACAGCTGATGCCATTCCTGATGCACATCCAAAATCAGCTGTTGTAAAATATTTTAAGTCTTGCATCAGCCATTCGTTTGGATTTGCCCCCAAAAATCGTATTTTCTTTTGTTGTTGTTCTTTTTCATTTGTTTGAAACAAAAACTTGCGCACAGCAACAGAGGAAGAAAAAAGTGTGTATTTCTATAGAAATAAAGTCGTAATCGTTCATATTATACATATATATATATATATATTGTATGTAGCTTTCAAGTTTACGCTTATTTATGTATTCAGAAAATGCTTGGAGGCAACAATTTTGTGTTAAGGTAAAAAATAAATTCGTATTCGTTTATTTGAATGGCATTAGAAACGCGTATAAGACAAACCCCCCGCAATGGTGAATCACTTCTTCAGTTATAGAAGAGAGAAAGAAATATTTGATAGGTATTATATGAACAAGCAAACATTTGTTTTTTTAATGTATGAACTAAATTTGTTATTGTTATGTATCTGTGTATATTGTATCTGTGCAAAATATACAATGATTTAGCAAAAAATAATCTTTGCAAAAACAAAACAGACATAATTTATTTTTGAATTTATACAGTCATACTTAAATACTTGACAGCTCAACTTTATCCACCAATTCTAACTATTCGTCTTTGGGGGAAGGATTTTTTTTGTCGACCAGTGTTATTTATTAGAATTTTAAAATGATTTCAAACATTTTTATAATTAAATAATTAAATTTAAATAAATCATATTTTTCATAGAAAAATCTAAAATCCAATTTCAAATACAAATAATACATATTCAATTATTTTATTAATTTAAATTCAACCTATAAAAAAAGCTTACATTCAATAATTCAAATTATTTGTTTTATTTTTAGTATAAAATATTAGAAAATTTTAAATTTGATCAATTGAATAATTAATATAATTAAAAAAAAATTGGATTAGTTTTTATCTTTAATAAATATACACTTTTATTGAACAGAAAAAAATATTTAATTTAATTATTTTATTAATTGAAATGCAACATATTAAAAAATTTTATATTCAGGTATTCAAATTATCACTTATTATACCCATCACCATAGGTGTAAAGGGTATATATAGTAAGTTTGTCATTCCGTTTGTAATTTCCACAATTGTTTTTTCTTCATCCTTATAAGAAATGATGTCGATAGGACGATGTTCGTCTGCCCGTCCGTATATCCGTCGGTGGAAATGGCGTTTATTAAGCACACCGACAACTGTCATATATAATATATCTATTAAAAATGCTGTAAATGGCGTTTCTAAAGCCTTCCAATAACATAGATATGTACATGATATATGTATGTATCAAAAGATCAGAAATTTTCTCTAAAACTTTTTCTATTGGCTTCGTTTTTAAGACAAAAGATTAAACATTTTTTTCTAAATGTTAGTGTAAAAGAAATGAACTCAATCGGTCCATTATTAAAAGAGATATTGGCCAAAAAATATATTTTTACCGATTTTCTATTTTATATAAGCTACGGACTTAGTTCTTAGATAGATCGGTCACAAATATTTTTCTGGAATTTCGGTTCAACTAAATCGATTAATAAATAACCGAGTTATTGGCAAATATTATTTAATGCGCGTTTCCCTTATAGTTCTTGTTTTCATGGGAGCCAAAAAAAACAAACAACAATAACAATGAACTATGGCATATAATATAGTTTTTTTCCACTTTTTGAAAGAACCATCTAAGCTAAAGGCTTTGTTCTTTCACTGAAAATTCGGATTTTTTTTTCTTATTACTCCAGTATTTACCGAGTTATAAGCCAAAACGTGTTATTACGATTTTTGCAGGTGCTATTTGAGCTATGGACTTGCACAGATACCCCCTAAACATTCGAATTTCCAAAAATCGCGTATTAGTGGATCTATTCGGTAGGAGACCAATCCACAGTTCATATTTCATATTTCTAGCCTTAACCGTTTGGGCTGTGCGATGATATCACCAAGTTAGTCAAGCACTCAGTCATTACTCTTTTATATATATAGATAAAACCAAATCTAAATCCAACTCAACGATGGTGAAGGGTATATAAGATTCGGCACAGCCGAATATAACGCTTTTACTCGTTTTTATTTATATTTGATTAATTTATTAATTGATACAATAATTATTGAATTATTATTTAGTAAAAAATAAAGATCAATTGAATAATTGATTAAAATTCAATTAAAAAAGTTATTGGAATAGCTTTTATATTTGATGAATCATTGACCATTGACATGACCACATTTTTTCTGTAAAATTGTACAATTTTTTTTTTTTTTTGTAAATATTTTTTTTATTTTTAGTAAATATAAAAACATTTTAATTTTGAGCTCTTGAATAATTGAGACAATTTAAAAAGTATTTGAAATAATTACTTTCTTTGATTAACAATTTGATTGACTAAATTATTTCTGAGTATGCTTAAGTGTAAGAGTGTTAAAAATAACAATGTCATACTTTCCTTTTAGTTTTGCGTGAAATGTGTAGGTTTATAAACTGAATAAATATTTCTTAATTTTTTTAAAACAAATGACGTTTTTATAAATAAATATCATTTAAAATATTATTTTATAAATTAGGAAATGTTATTAATAAAACTTCAATTTCCTCAATATATTTTATATTTTTCTGTAACCTAATAATTTAAGTTTAAAATGTTTATAAACTATTGTATACAAAATATAATCTTTTGTTTTAATCAATATTATGTATTTATCTGTTTTCTAACGAATTGATGTACTTATGTGTGTATATTTAGTCTAATGAGAATTTTATCTGATTTAAAAATAAATAATTAATAGATTCGAAATACATATATCTAATTGTAGCTGCTTAAGAAAGTCAGTCAAGTTCAAGACTTTTTTAAAAGCGCTGAAAAACATTTTGAAAAGTAAATTTCACAAGTAAAACAAATACAAAGAACATTCAACTTTTTCTCGGTGTTTCTCTTATTTTTCTAACATTTATTATTCATCAGCTGAGACAATGTTACCATATGAATAAATGTATCTAAACAAACTGTCAGAGATTTTTATGTAAAATGTGAAAGGTTAATAAAAACTTTTAAACATTTTCTTTTTTGGAAAAAATAAAAAAGAACTAAATTTTTAAATTAAAATCAAATATTTTAAAATAAAAATTTATGATAAAAAAATTACTAACTACGTGTTAATTACGTTCAATATCAGCTTAAATATTTTAAAAAGGTGGCAGCTTTTTTATCATGCTCTCTCTCTGTCGCTTTTATTTAGTATAAGGTAGTGCAGGGTAGTAATGCGGTATTGAAATACTGCTACTACGTCAATATAAAATTAACAAAAACAAAATAAACATAAGACACACTTTTGCAAATATCAAAATTTTCATGAACGAACTGTGTCTGAAATAAAAGTTAGTTTAATTGTGAACATCTCTGATAAGACAAATGTTATTATAAAAATTTACGGTCGTGACTACAAAATTTTAAAATAAAATAAAAAATTCCAAAAAAAATTTTCGTTTAATTAAATTTTAAAAATACCTATAATAAATAAATTAATTGTGAAAATTAACCGACAAAATAAAACCAAATCAATAAGAAAATCAACAATAAAAAATAATTCAAGAAAAGTGTATTTCTTTAAATGTGTATGTGTAAACTTTCTTTGTGTAAATTTTATACAAATAATATAATAAATTGATGAAATTAAATCATCTTAAATAAATAATCATTTAAAATAATTATCAATTTTAAACTAATGGCTTTTTTTGAACAATATTATAAAGATTGTATATTTATAGAACTTTATTAATATTATATAATTTATTTTGAAAATATTAAAGAAAATAAGTGAAGAAAAAATTAAGTGTGAAAAAATATAAAGTGAAACAAGTTTGTATTTCATTGAAAAAAATACTGCGATAGACGCATTTTTGATTTTAAGTGAAAACTAAACTATACTTCAAGGCTTTTTCATAAAATACACGTGCTACATACAAAAACAAAAAAAAAACAACAAACTCTCGCTCCTATAGAGAAAAAAAACCAAAAAAAAAAAAAAACTTAAATTTTACTTGTTTTTATTATGTTGGCTGTTATTGCTGCTTCTTTGTTGGCAAGAGCAAATAACACATCAACAACATCATCAATATCAACTTGTTTATATACTTGCATCACAACAAGTATCTCTCAACAAAACATTTATCGCAACATTATTGCGAGTGCTATGCAACATATACATTGTAAACAACAAACTCTTAAAAAATCCCAATTATATTGTCAAAAACGTATGTGTTTTGGTCGTTGGCATCATTGTATCAGAAACATTTTACTAACCTTAGGCAACATTTGTTTAGATAAACGAATGTTTATGTTGAGTTTTCTCAATCAAATTGTAAATAAAAACGTTTTTATTAAAAGAATTAAACGCCTTAACAATACTAATAACGGCAAGAACGTTCGTGTAACAGGTCTAGGTAAAGGTGTATCAATGAAATTGTATCTAGCGTCATCAATGTTTAACAACAATATGATGTGCGGTAAGTGTAAATAAATAAATAAAAATAAATATTATACAACTAATAGATACAAATTTTGTCAATGAGTTTTGAAAACTAAAAAAGAATACATTTTAAAATTTTGTGTTCACCTTTAATTGGGCCACGTATTGTATTTATGAATGTCATTTAGGTTAAAATTTTACGTTTTTATTTATTAAATTAAATTTGTTTTTGTATTATGAGACATAATTGATAAATTAGCTGCCGTAATACTGCAATTTATAATGACAGATTTTACCTATTAAATAAAAACTATAGGTATTTTTCTTACTTTTTTTTTTAATTTTGGATTTTTATTTTATTAACACTGAGCAAAGTACTTATACTAACGTATATAAATAAAAACATTTAGTCTTCTCTAGAAAGCGATTTATGGGTTCACATCTGATCTTAGAACAACACAAACTTTAAAACTATTAAAAATTTGTTCAGAATTCCACTGGAATTTTATGTGTTCTAAAACCTAAAGCGAGTTTTTAAATTATTATTTGGAAATAAAATCTTTAATTAAAAAAGTTATTATTTTTTTACAAAATTACACGCTGGAAAAAACATGGTATGGCATTGTCACTACAACAATATTATCATCTCGTTGTTTATCTTCATTAATATTAATAATACTGTACTCATTATAACAATGGTTTTGTTTGTTTTATTATTTAATGTTTACATACAATAAAAATTTTAATACAGTTGTAAAAATCTTTTTTAACATCTTTACCAGAAACAAAATTTTATTGATTTGGAAACCATTAAATATTATTAATATATTTACTTGTTCTTAAACCATATTTTGTTTTCAATCCATATCAATATTATTATTCCCATAACGAAAAAAAATATTACAAATAAATATTCTGAACATTGCGACAATGACAAAATTAATTTTTTTGAACTTTTTTCATGAAAATTGTTTTTGTAATTGTTAACTATTCAAGTTTTTTCATTAGTCATAAAGTTCAGAATACGGACAAGGGTTTGTTATATTTGTGTGATTAAACCAATATAAGATATTAAAGAGTTTATTTTATAAAAAATATCTTATTTAATCTTGCACAACATATGGTGGTACAAATAAATAAAATTAATTAATGAACAAATGAAACATGTCATAAGTAATTTTGAAAATTTTATGAAATTTTTTATGCTATAATAATATGTTAAAGCCAAATCATAATATGATAAAATCGAATCATAATATAAAAAAAACATTAAAAAATATTTAAATACAAAAATTCGAGTTAAAACCCAAAAGAACCCTTAGGGCGGAGCTAAGGAAGGGTCCCTTTGACATATAAAATGTTTAATCGCTTGCCAAATTTTATAGTTTTCGAGTTAATTGCTTTTGAAACTTTAAGTACCTCAACTTTGCAAGTACTTTGTCCAGATTTTTTAAATATATGTATGTCCCAGTTTTCCTGACCGATTTTATTAGTTATTTATTTAGCTAATTAAAGCACAAAATTATCTATTGAATAAAGCAAAAAGTCGATATCTTTACCGAGCCCAAAAATAAACGATTTTGAATTTGAAAATTACAAAAATTATGATTTTTTGACCGAAAAAGTGTCTACATCATTTTTACTCTAAATTAAAATTTTCTTTAAAAATATATAATAATTATATACTTTTTTGAAAGGTATCTTCACAAGAATGACTTTAAAATAGAAAGCAAGCTCTATAACCCAAACGGTCAAGGTACACACCTTCCCGAATTTGACCCATTTTTTATGAAATTTTTGACTTTAGTCTATATTTTCTAAAATCCCAAAGCATGAATCTGCAAACGGAATGTAGTTTAGAAATTTATAATATGTTGTTAAAAGTTTTCAATCAAAATCTACGGCACTTTGGTAAAATGTGGATTTTATAGCCGAAAATGTAAAAAATTCCTTTTTTGAGATTTTCGGCGTTTTTGTTTTTTGGGAATTGTGGTATTTCTTTATCAAAACTCGTAAAATCTTTTTTTACACTTTCTCATTTTGTACCATCATCAAATTCTGAGCTTAAAACCATTATTTTCCTGGGTCAACAGTTTTTCATAAAAAATTTTCCCCAAAAACCAAAGCCGATTTTCATCAGTTTTCAGAAAAAATTTGCGAAGAAGTTGCTGTAGTATTTATATGTTAGATGATTTTTTGTTGATGAAAGTAAAGTGGACTGTAAATTAACGATGCATTTAAATTAAAATTATTAAGCCGTTTTTTTTTTTTATTAATTTCTACGAATTTTCGATGGACATTAAAAATAAATGGATATTTTATTCAATTATAAAACATATAAAATGTATTAAGTATATATTTTTAACGTTTAAATGCAAATTATAAGTAAATGAACTTCTTGTTCATATTAATAACTTTTGAAGAACTTTCCTTTCTTTACCTTATAATATCTTATTAAAATTCTTTGTACCTAATATACATACACAAAAAAAAATCTTAAATATTAAAAGCACTAGAAAAAAGAAATTTTAGAAATATTTGTGACAATGAATCATACCATATAACGCCTACCACAACATTAGCATCGATTTTTTGTATATTTATTTTCTAACAACGTCATTTAACACGCAATTGTTTAAAAGAGACATTTCTATTTTTTACGATGTTTTTTTGTAGATAAATACCGGCACCCCTTAACCACCTTATTCTTGTAATATTTAATTGACTACCAAGGGAAAAATAAATAAACAACAATAAATGTTTATAATATAATATAAATATAATTCTATACAAAAATAAATAATTGATAAGTTTCTTAAAGTGGACTTTGACTTTGTAGATTTTGATTGGTGGATTCTTATTTTTTTTTTTTTTAATCTGCAGCACTTAAACAATTCAATAAAGAGAATTTAAACACAAATAAAATTTATTTTAAAAATATACAGTTATTTTACTAATAATTCAATTTTGACTACTAATAATTAACTTATATTATTTCATATAAAAAATAAGTATTTTATAGTTAAAAAAAAAATGTTATATCGGTACACTATACAAATTGCTAGAATATAAGCAGACACAGTAAAAAGTAAAAATTACGAAATTACTTATATTAATTAATTTTTGTTTGATTTTGATCCAATCATCAAAATGATAATATTAATAACTAGAGTAATTGATTTTATTTTTATTGTTGTTTTTTTTTTTTTTTTAATAGATATAATGAGCTGAAAATTGTTGGAAATTTATTAAAATTTATTTTATTTCTATGTTTTTATGCACAAATTTAAAATTTTTCTTTATAATTTGCTAAGAGCTGTCAATTTATTGAAAAAGGAAATTTGAAACCAATTAGAAAATTAATTATACATATTAATAAATAATATAAATAAATTTCAATATAAAATTTAAATTTCACATCCAATTTGAATTACGAATAATACATATGCAATTATTTTATTAATTAAAATTCAAACTATGAAAAAATATATATTTAATTATTCAGATTATAACTTATTTTTATTTACATTTGTTAAATTTGTTATTATAATAATAAAAATAATTAAAAGCTCATATATTGTTTTATTTTTCATAAAAAATATTAGAAAATTAAAATTAAATTCGATCACTGAATAATTAATAAAATTAAAAATGTAATTGGAATAGTTTTTATTTTTGATAAATGTTTTAATAGACCCTATAAATAAAAATAAGTGATAATTTGAATAATTGAATATACAATTTTATAATAGGTTGATTTTAATAAAATAATTGAATTCGTAATAGTAATTGATTTTTGATTTTTCTATGTTAAATTTTGAATTTGTGTAATTTATTAACAGGAAAACCACAAATATGCAATTGCATGTTTTTTTTCTGTCCATCGAATAAAGCCATTGATAAAATATTTATCCATTTCAGAACGAATAAAGAATTTTCCATATTTTACCTTTAACGGCATTTTTTAAACGCTTGGTTTTTTTAAAAAAGTTACAAAATTTTCACAAATATTTTTTGCTTTTTAAGAACATATTTTCACGTTTTTAGAGCATATCTTTCGTTTTTTTTTTTTATTGCATATTTAATGCGCATTAAACACTTTATTTAAGGGCATATTTTGGTTTCCATTTTTAATAAATTATATAAATATTTGAAATCATTTTAAAATTCTGATTAATTATTTAATTGAAATTTTGTCCATGATATTTTTTTGTGTGTTATCACAATGTTTTTATTAATATCTCAGAAAATAATTAATATATTATAATGAATGAGATTATTATAAATAGTTCACCATTTACCACAGATGAGTATAGAATCACTTATATAGCGACCATATTATATCCCTTTACAGCCGCATTCCAAAAAAATAATGTAGGTTTGATAACGAGTTACTAACTTTTTCTTATGGAAATTTACATACAAAAAAGTTAGTAACTCGTTATCACATACATTAGTTTTTTTTATTTTTTTTTTTAATACGGCTGTTAACCTTTAACTATTTGGAGTTTCATTATCATGGTTTAAATCAATTAAAGTATTTACACTAATTTTATGAGCCAAAAGCCTTTAATATTCCTACCCTCATTCCACTAAATATCAAATATTTTTATTATACTTTAAACTTATGTAATCAAATAACAATAAATTTAAAATTCAAATTCAAAATTGCTAATGAATATACATAGGTCATATCAGCTAATATTATTAAACATATACTCAAAATTACTGCTGCAAATTTTTTATCATTTATTGTTAAAAACTAAAAAGTTACAAACTAATAAGCAGAAAATGACAAATATTACAGTGTTGTGGTTAAAACCTGACCTTGGTTAAAAATTAAATTATTTAAAAGTTTTGTCTACTATAATCTTACTAGAGGTTTTATGATAGCTTAACATTTTATTTCTTATAACACTGTGCAACGACAAAACTGCCGGAAAGTGGATAATTTTTACAGCAAAATATCATTAGTTTTTGTTGTAAAACCTCCAAAGGTTTTGGTGCTGTGTGTCTGCTAAAGTTTACATTTCTTTTGGAATGATTTACCTCCCAGACGATAACCTTAAATGTTATATATAAAACATAAAAATCTATTAAGGCCCGTTATTATAACTTTCCAATAACTAAAGGTAGGATGTTATTGGTCACTTTAAATGTTTTTGGTTATTATAAGTATAAGTTAAGCCAAAAGTGAACAATAAGGTAAAGGAAAAGACATCTGACCATTAACTTTTATCGGACGGTTTATGTATTCAGAGCTGCCATATTTTCTGCTTTATAAAAGAAATAAATAAAATCATATTTATTCCGCTGTAGTTTTTAGTAATTTGTCTGTCTATATTTATATTTGCTCTGGCGTTGTCTTTTAGTTAGCTTAAACTCATTTATTTTAAAAATTTTTTTTGTTTTTTATTTGTTTATATTTCCGTTAGTGTCAATTACGTTCAAATAGTACATGTTGCCACTACTTTAAGTGGCCAAAAGTAATCGGTTTTTGCTTTGATATTGCCGTATTATCAAAATTATAAAATTTACCTTAAAACCAAGTTGTAATAACCAAAAGTTGATAAAGCTCACTTTATCGTTCACTTTAGTTTATCTTACCTTTAACTATCTGATACCTTATAGGTAAGTTATAATAACGGCCCTAAAAATATTTATCTAAATTATAAATTTTTTAATGTGTCTTTACACAAATCACCTAATGTTATGTATGTATATGTATAACATTATTTGTAATCCAGTGTAATTAGGCATTTCTTTTTTATGTATGTACTTTCTTTTCTCTATAGCGTAATAATTAAACAAAAACAATTCACAAATAATATGAATGCATGTAAATATTTGTTTTTATATATTTTGTTTACAATTTAAAAGAAATACAAATGCTGTAAAAAGGAATTTTTGCTATCTCATCGTGTGCAAAAAAATAAAAACAACAGCCGGCCATATTGTAAATTCGCCATAATTTTTGACCAGGTCACGTTATTTGGTAAATAATATTTACAAAACAAAACTAAATGCACACATACATAAGTTTATTATGTACACTAACAAAAATTTTTTTTGTTAAATTTATTCTATAATGTTATTGCTTAATGATTTTGCTCATAGTGAAAAAGATCGTGGCGAAAATAATGGTACCACCAGTTACCGGTTGCCAAAAAAAAAAAAAAAAAAAACAATGGACTCATCAAAACTACATACAGACAGGTGTACAAACATACAAAATTAAAATAACATGTGATTATATATACAAACACACAATTAACTTAATGACTTATTGTTGTTATATCGACCAGTGCTACCATATATTTTAAATAATAAATATGAGCCTAAAGATTTTTAGTCAAATTGAGAAAACCTCAAATATTGCATAATTCTTGCATTTCTAGCAAATCACTTTGAAATATTGGTTTTTCTCTTCTATATTTTTAATATTAACACTCTCATATTCCTAAAAAAAATCATGGAATTTCCCAATGAAATCAAGAAATCTGGCAAATCCAAGTATCTACACTACATTTGCAAACTTGTTGATGACTCATTCATAAAACGTTTTTTTAACTCACTTTAGTATAACATTAGCTTGTCATTATATTTTCTCTTGTGCTATACATATTTGTGTAGGAAGAAAAGAGACACAAGTGTGTGAATAAATACCCACAACAAACGAATAAGAATAAAAAATATAAAAAAACCAATAATAAAAACAAATTACAAAAAAAGCTTCGATAATTCCAAGAATTGGTTGAATGTGTTTGTAGGTTTACCTATAAAAAGTATCTGTGTAGTATGTAAATTATTTATTTCCCTGTATTATGAACTTGTATGTGTTCAAAGCTTTTTTCAGCACACCATACCCCTTGCAAAGAGGGAAATTTATTTTATGTAGATGTCACTACAAACAGTGTGATTTTATTTAAATATACTCTTTACACATATAGAAATTGTAGTGTAGATTAAAATAATTATATGTACATATACTACATATAAATTATAATTTTTATTTATTTATTCAGCAATATAGTGTGTATGTAAATATAAATGTAGATATGATGAAAGATCGATGACTTTTTGTTATTGTTTGAAACTTTATAAACATTTATAAATATAGGTACTTATATATATTCTTTTCAGCAAGCACTATGAAGTATAACATAACTATTAAAAATACTAAGCTGAAAACCCGATTTTAATCAGCTGTTTTAGATAATTTTAATATATTTTTCTAATTATTCTTAGAATAAACTTTTCCAATATGGAATACATATACATACATAAGTTTTTTCTTTCTTTTGTTGTTTTTGCAAACACAAACAGGTTTTTTAACAAACACAATTTTGTATATAATTTTCTCGTTTTTAGAAAGTTTTACTGTCTGTCCCACTATGTCCAAAGAAAAAAATAAAATATACATAATACATACAGTTAGGGACAAAACTATTTGTACACCCACCCATGCATTTCGTATATCTTCAATAATTTATAAAGAATAAAAAATTATTATATGTAGTTTTAATTCAGGTCCATTTTTATTGAATTATTTGATAAAAAATAAATTAATATATAACACATTGTTAAAAAAAAGTACAATTTAAGTAAAAATCTTTGGGACAAAAGTATTTGTACATCAGTACTTTGTACAATTATTTCTACGTTGGACTCTTGTATGATGATTTTTTTAAATACCGTTATATTTTCTTCGTTAATCGAGTTTTATTTTACAAAATAAGAAGTTGGTTTTAACGTTTTGAATAATAAGCACATCAAAAATGGGAAAGCGAAAGGAGTTGAGTTTGGATATTAAAAATTTAATTATTGATGAACATAAAAAAGGAAAATCTCTCCGGAATATAAGTAATTTAGTAAATTTGCAACATTCCACAGTACAATACATTGTAAGCAAGTATAAAAACAGCGGATCTGTTGAAAATGTGCGTGAAGGTATACGAAATATATGAGGTGTACAAATAGTTTTGTCCCTAACTGTACATACATACATATGTATGTACATTATCTATGTACATTATTTTCGATTGATTACCACATTTTCTTCGTTAGTGAGGGGGTGTGGCAGTTAATAAATTAGAAATATTTCTCTCCAATAGTTATTTCTTTATTAAAAAGATATATCTTCTTATTCGACGACAGTTATTAACAATTATTTTTTTATAAAGAAATAACCGATTTTAATCACTTTTTCTTTGTAACCGAAGTGGATTTTTGTCATAAAGTCCCTAAACGTTATTATATTTGACAGACTAAAATGAAAGCTACATATTAATGTTCCCAGCTCAAATAAAATTTACCTCATTTTAAGATATCGTTTCTAACGGTACTGATATTCACCTTTTGCGAAACAAATCAAAATGAAAAATATTTTTTTAGTTATTTTTTTTTAATATTTCTGCCAAAGGAATTTGGTATCGTTAGAAAGCTTTTTAGGAGAAGCATTAAATGTTTCACAACAAATTCATTCCGTATGTAGCATGTCGAAATAAACACCTAATATTTCTGCCAAAGGAATTTGGTATCGTTAGAAAGCTTTTTAGGAGAAGCATTAAATGTTTCACAACAAATTCATTCCGTATGTAGCATGTCGAAATAAACACCTAAGATCCGACCCTGGGTCCTCGTGAAAATCTAAGACGATCTAAGGATGCCCGTTAGTCGGTATGTTGAATGCATGATAGAAATCGGGGCGGACATCCTAAGAAGACAAAATTTGGGTCAAATGAGCAAATTGGTTCATAAACAAAAAAACTTATAGACCAAATACTAGAAAAAAAGGTGTTCGTAGTAATTCCAGTTTATACTTTTCGTTTGATATCTTTTACAAAAAAATCATGTACATCAACGAAATTTTTCACAAATAGTTTAAGGACCAATGTAAACTCGGAAACAAAAAATGGGACTGCTTACCTCCCTAATATAATATTCTAAGTAGTTTTTTCTAATTCGAAATGTATTTTAATTTTTCGAAAAATACTTTTAATTCGTACGTTCAGTGTGAGAAGAAAGTATGTTTTTAAAAATAAAACACGAAGAGTTGATGATCATCGAAACGAACCCTAATAACCGAAGAAAGTTTATTTACAGACTGCAGGATCGTAATTGCAAATAAGTCGCCATTTTTTTCATTTTCGAAAATTTTAACTTTATAGAATGTTACAGTAAGTCAGCGTTCACACACAGCAATTTTACTTGCTGCAATTCTGAGTTTATAGGAAAGAGAGGAGAAGGAAATACTAAACTCTTTACCTCTCTCGCCTACAAAATCAGAATTGCGGCAATAAAAATTGCTGTGTGTGAACTGACTTACTGAAACTAATTAAAAATACGCCCTGACGCACTTTTAACAACATTCTATAAAGTTAAAATTTTCGAAAATGAAAAAAATATTAATCAAAATATTTAAAAAAAAACGAGAAAGAAGGATATAGTCGGTTAAGCCCGACAATATGATACCCTACACCATGGTGTGCATCAAAATTTAGGGAGGGGTCTGTGGTCAATTGTGGATCGATACTTGTAACAAGTGTAAAATAAAACATATTATGTCGATACTAATATTTATGTGAATTTATTCACTTTTGGGTGATTTCCGAAAATGGGCCTGGTATATGGGCTATGGTAAATTGTGGACCTACAAAGATCGGTCAAATTTGGCACTATCATTTATATTTATATAAAACTTATTTGTGTCGAACATTGACTTGATACTAACATTTTAATGTGATTTTCTGAAGAGGGGTTTATATGGGAGCTATGGTTCGGGAGGACATTTGTATGGGGGCTAAGTGAAATCATAAACCGAATTTAAGCAATTTCAATAGGGTCCTTGGGCTATATAAAGCATATGTACCAAATTTCATCATATTACCTTTGACATTGCGACCTATAGTTTGATTGCAAGGTTTACGGACGGACGAACGGACATCGTTAAATCACTAATGATTCTAAGCTGATTTGTATACATTAAGGTGGGTGTTAGAGAACAGCAAAAAATATGTTAATGATATCAAATATTAAACTGTCCAGAACACTGTCTATTTTAAATGTATTGAGTCATAGTAAAAAAATAAAAAAAGAATGTCTAAAGCTAACTAAAAACCGCATTTTTAGTACATCATGTGAAAAAAATTATATTTTTTCCATAAGAAGCCTTGAAATTCCAAATTTTTTGAGGCCTATTTCGGGAAAAAAAAAAACCTAAATTCTTTATTTAAATCCTAAAAAAACGTTTTCACGGGACATACAGTTTTTGTCGGAAGTTACAATTTCCTAAATTCTTTATAAAAAATCATAAAACTCCAATATTACATTTTACTGTAAGTATCAAATATAAACTAATGTATTATCGGTTCATTTTATACCTTTTTATATAAATAATTAAAAGCTTTAACATTTACATATCTACAAATTGATTTTTTTATCAAATTTCTTGGAATTGAAATATTTTCTTGGAATTGTTGATAGAAGGCTTTATCAAACAGTTGATATGATCAATTTATATTATTTAACATTTGTTATGTTGAATGAATAAAGCTCACATAAGTACACCTATATTAACTGTTTTATTAATTATCTATTAATATTACGCACACATAACTAAACACAACTCGTGGCTTTAAAATTAGTTGGAGGTTTCGCCAGATAATTGTCATGATAAAACAATTTAAAAAAATACATACACAAAAATTTAAAAAAAAAAATGGTAAAATCTTAACACAAATGCAATTACATTAAACGAACTATAACAATAAAAAATATCTGGTGACAAAAGTGAAAACTTTTCTTCATAATGTAATTTTTTTTTTTTCGCATGCTTTAAAAATCGAATAGCATTTAATTTTGAAATTAGATAAAGGGCTATTTATATTCGTCTGTGTTGAATCTTATTTCATTATACCCTACACCACCATAGGTGGGTAGGGTATTATGCGTTTGTGCTGATGTTTGTAACACCCAAAAATATTGGTCTAAAAGCCACCTTAATTTATACCAATCGGCTTAGAATCACTTTCTGAGTCGATTTAACGATGTCCGTCCGTCTGACCGTCTGTCCGTCCATGTAAACCTTGTAATCAAACTACAGGTCGCAATTTTGAACCAAAATCAATGAAATTCGGTACAAAGGTTTCTTATAGTTATGGTTATGATCGGTCCATTATTTCACCTAGCCCCCATACAAATGTTCTCCCGGAAAAGGGTTTAACGATCATAAATCCCTTAAATATAAAAATATTTTAATAAAATTTGTCTCATATACGTTTCATATAAGACTTAATGAGTGAGCCGATTTTTAAAAAGATCGGTCCATAATTAACCATAGCTCCCATATAAACCCCTTTTCAGAAAATCACTTTAACGAGCATAAATCCCATTAAAATGTTAGTATCAAGTTAATATTCGACACAAATAAGTTTTATATGAACATAAATGATAGTGTAAAATTTTACAAAGATCGGTCCATAATTTACCATAGCTCCCATATAAGGCCCTCTTTCGGGAATCACCCAAAAGTGAATAAATTCATATAAATGTCAGCATCAACGTAATATTCTGTATTCGTATGTTTTATTTTACACTTTCCACATTTGTCTCCAAGTCGAATAAAAGACCCTTCCCCGAATTATAATGTACATAATGGTGTAGGGTATCATATGGTCGGGCTTGACCGACCATATCTTTTTCTCTCGTTTTTTTTATAATTTTACTTTTTTATTTTTTTAAAGTCTGACACAATTTGATTCTAAAAAGTATTTTAGTTAGCAAGTAATCTAGCAGTCTTTTTTGCAATTTCGATGCTACTAAAGTGACTAGTCTTGTGGCTAATAAAGTGACTAGTGATGTCCTAATGTAGTCGGTTGAGTAACTAGTTCGCAACAGCCACCTGAGACTGCTGAGAGAAGTATGTTTGCGTTTTGAACTTTCACACAAGAAAGTCTAGCAACAACGGAATTGTTGCTGAGTATTGTAGAAATAAAATATTTATATACTATCTTTTCCCGGTGAGCTTCGTAACTCCATTTTATGTGATAACTAATATTTAATTTATATGGAGCTACTACTCCCCTCCCCTAGACCTATTCACTCTATCCGAAATTTGATATGAAAATTACTCCTACAAATTTTTGAGATTTTTACTTTAATTATGCGAAAATTTATATTTTTTGTGTGGGGGCTAACTCAAGATGTTCACACAAAGTTTGGGAGCTTTCACTGTAATAGTTCCTTAGATAAACCATAATGAATATTTGCTTTGTATGGTAAGTACCACTCCCTCTGCTCCGATTAAATAAAATTATCATATTTGCATTTAAGCACACAGGATGATGCTATAAAATTTTAAGCAAATCGGTTCAGCCGTTTGAGAGTTTTAAAAAAGTGGGCGTGGCATAAGTTACAAAATAGCTATGAAATTCACCAGTTGATTGACTGTGTGCTGAATCTCATGTAAGTAGCTTCATTTATAATGTGCAAAAGCACCTTATTTCGTGAAAATCGGATTAGCCGTTTGAGAGTTTTAAAAAAATGGGCGTGACATTTACTCAAGATCTAAAATGGTCTACCTCCAACACTGGTACTATCTGTGTGTCTAATTTAAATATCAGTTTTCTGTATGATTTGGATAGCAAACAATGGATATAGCAAATCAAAATTTCAAAAAAACCGACCAAAAAAATAAAAGTAAAAAAAATCTCATATCTTCGCTCTCTGACAGAAAAATCTGGATCCCTTAGGATTTGTAGGATGAACAGATTTATAAATAATCCGATTTTTAGTTTTTTACCACATATGGGAGCTTCAAAAGACTCTGGAAAGAGAAAAAAATGATTAGAAAAAGACACATAAATCCGATTATATCCGCTAGCTAATAAAAATTTTCTGACTCCGTTAGGATTTGTGGGTCGAAAAGTTTTGTAAGTAAGCAAAATTTTAATTTTCTACGTCGTCTGGGAGCTTTAGAAAGCCCTGGAAAGAAAAAAAAATATATAGAATAGATGTTAAACCATTTAGGATATTGAAACCACAAAAATTTTAAAATGAAAAAGAAATAAAAATTATAAACAAGAGGTATATGAAATTTCAGTGTTTCTTTACAATTTTTATAGGCGCATTGAGTAAATTATTTTTTATTTGTGTTCAAATATATTCAAAGTTTTTAAACTTTGTTATGACTTTGATGACTTGACTATGAAATTTTTTAATTCATTTATATTTTTTTATTTAGATATATTAAACATATCATCAATGCTATAAGTAACCCCAAATAAGTAAAATATAGACTTCTAATCTGAGAACAAAATAAAAAATACTTATAAAAATTGAAAAACCCATAACAAGGTAAAGGATTATTGTACCTAAGAAAACAAATAAAATTATGATGATCATATTAAAGTATGTTTCTACTTAAGATTTTAAAAGAAACGAACTAACAAACAATGAAGAAAAACATTATTTTTTTTTTCATATCAAAAAAGGGGGATTTTTTTATTTTTTCAATACCAAGCTAAATTGATTAAGCTTTCAAGCACACGTGTATGTGTGTATGTTTAAAAAGCTCTTCATCACAAACACTAACAAAAGAAATGACTATGCATAACATTTGTACTGAAAAATGAATTTCACAACGAAAGTTAGCTGCTGACAAAAGTTGATGTCTAACCGTTTGTCTTAAATTCGCATTCGGGCGATACCCAAGTGTTTCAATTTCATAACAGAGTACTAAAAAAAAGGAAATATCCCAAAAAATTTGAGTGAATTATAAGAAGTGCTTATTAAACATATATGTAAAAATAATAATTTAAAGAATAAATAATTCTTAAAAGAATTGATTATTAAAAAAGGGGAAAAAAGAAAAAATTCATGTAAAGTGAAAAGTTTTACAAATAAATATTGTACAAGTCGTAGAAACGTAGATAAACGTTTATATAGTATAGTCTTAAACTAAACGTGTGTTTTAGTAAATTTTGTGTTTGTTAAAAACAAAAAGAAACTACGTAATTAATTATTATCCCAATTTTTTGGAAAAC
This sequence comes from Protophormia terraenovae, assembly GCA_951394005.1. Classification (NCBI taxonomy): domain Eukaryota; kingdom Metazoa; phylum Arthropoda; class Insecta; order Diptera; family Calliphoridae; genus Protophormia; species Protophormia terraenovae. The sequence continues at coordinate 152,852,924 of OX596073.1, forward strand.
GTTTAGAGGAAATTTTCGATAAATTTCCTCAAACCGCGATCGTATAAATTTTTTTCGTTTTATTTGCGGGGGTTTTAAATAAACCCAAAGTTATAAGGCGTTAGCATAAATTATATAATGTAAGTAAATTTCTTAAAAATGTATCTTTAATATTAACAATTAAAAAGTTCTGAAGTAACATATGGATGAAAATTACTAAAAGTTTATTAAGATCATATTTTATCTTATGACGTTGATAAATACAATAACAAATGTACATACATACCTATGTATGTATTTAAGTATCAGTACAAAGTTACACATACACATAGAAGTTGTATATTAAAAAAGTTTAAATATTTTATTTTTCTTGGAATTGTTGTTGTTTTTTTTTTTTTTAACAATAACAAATCGTATGTTTATTGCTTTTTTTAATATACCAATTTGCACTTTGCATTTTTAATTTACTCTTCATATACAACTTGTTCTTGCTATATGATAAAGAAATGACGCCATTTTGGCCGGCTGCCATATTGTCGTGTTTGCATTTTTAGAAAATTTCATGTTCGACTAATTGTTATTGTTTTTAACAATAACAGTTTTCTGTTTTTTTTTTTTTCTAACAAAAATGTATGTTTTTTTTTAATAAAAATTATAATTATCTGTAATTATTTGATACAATGGAATTTTTTCATGTTTATTTGGAAAAACCTTTAAAGCTTTTTCATTACTACTACATATTACATTTGTTATAAAAATATAGTGTTTATTTAATAGTTTTAAAAGCTTTTTTTTTTCTAAATGACAAATAATTTTGCAAATTAGAAAAGATAATATCATTGACGTTAGTAATTTGATTTATATGTATTGTATGTATACATGTATAGAGGAATGAATGACCATATAAATTAACTAAATATAGTGGTTACTAAAATTATTCGTACACTTGTTTAGTTATAGTCTATTAATACTATTTATTATATGTAAAGGTAGGAGTATAAGTTGTTTGTGCTGGCGTTTTAAACTAAATCTAAAAATAATAATACCGCCCCCATATTCAAGTCAACTGTAAAAATCTTTTTACAATTTACTAATTTACATCCGCTACAAGATGTTTTCCGAAGCATCATTTTATCTTAAAAATTTTAAAACTTTGATTACACCCAGAGAAAAATCAACCACATACGTGTTGGAAACGATACCATTCAGTGTCAATAGTAAATATGCCCCGTATGTGTTCAAATTTAACACTGAGTATTCAAATCATTAGCGAAATTTAATACCAATTGGACTCAAGTTGACATTAATTCAATGACGAATTATTAAACTAAGTTACGTTTTCTATTTTGTATATTCAAAATTTTTAAATGGGCGGTATCAAAAAGCCGGTATCTCAAATTTTCAATATGACCACAACCGTGATGGATTTTGTATCAAGTTTTTTTCGGTTTAATTTTTAACGATATATGTACCATTAGACTGGCCCCATTTATATGGAAAGAAAAAAATCGTTCTCGGTATTCCGAACTAAAATATGTATTTCAATATACGACGCTCAAATTGCACAGGGAGACAAATAAATATTTGTCTGTACCCCCTTTTTTTAATCTGCCAAATACTTCAAAAGATTTTGAGCAGTGTTAGGGGTTAATTATTATATTTTCGGTTAAATTATTTTACTTGTAATTGAATATTATAATTAATATTTTCAATTACAGTAATTATAATCGAAAAATTAACGGACAGCTCCCATAGGCGGACATCTCCGGTAGGCGGACAATTTTTTAGGTCCCATGGTTTAGGTGGCACTTTTAGAATAAATTAATCTCCGCTAGGCGGACGCGGACACCTGTTTTTAGAGAAAACATCGTTAGTAAAAATGCTGTTCAAAAAAGTCTGACCCTTAGCCAATTAAAAGATGATTTCTTTCTCGTAGAGAATGAAGCAAACTGTAGCCATAAATTCGATAAAATAAACTTCATGAAATCATAATTTATTACAAATAATGTCTAAATAAAAATGCAAAACGTCGTTTGCCGCAGAAGTAAAAGAAAATAACACAATTTTCAGTTTTTTTGCTTTAAAATTGAGCTATTAAGTAAAATTTTTCAAACGTTTAATACCAAAATTAATTTTTGTGAGAAATATAAAATGAAGCATACATTTATTTTGATTAGTTTTAAATAAAAAAATCCGTAACTTTGTTATTATTGATGTGGCAATTTTCCAAAATGTTTTTCTTGTATAAAAAATTGTATGCGTCACTGTTAATTTTCTTATCTTTTTATGATATTTTTCAACACCCAACAACGAATAAATTATGGATATGAAAAGTAATTTATTTATATTTGTTTCTAAGTACCTACATTAAATGTTTGGTAATCAATTAATTATTTTTCTACGAATTTATTTTTTATGTTTTCCAAGAAATACATAAATATTATTTATCTAGGTTTAAAAAAAAAGAACTGACAACAAATATAATATTTTACTTAATTATTTTATAGTAGTTTCACTTATTTAAATTTGTATCTAATAATACTAGGAAAAAGTACTTAAAACTATAATGAAAGTTTCGTCCCTATAAGAATTTTAAACAAAATTTAAATTTACAAACAAAAAATAGTCATTTGACATTTCCGATTTCAATTAAATTCATTATAGACATTGGCTATTGACAGTGTTTCTTAAGTCATTTAGACTCATAGCTCTTTCTGGTCCAAAAATATGACGTTTTGAAAAACGAAAAAATCTAAAAACTTCACAAAGTTGTAGTTGTTTAATTGCTAATAACTTCGAAATTATATATGATAGATGTCTAGTTTTACGCATTAAAGTTAGATATTACCCTTATAACGATATGTTTACAGTTTAATTATATCAAAAGTTCAAAGGTTAAAATTAGACAACATTATACCATTATATTAAAAAAAGTACTTATTTTTTAAATTCTTAAACAAAATTTAAGAACTCATGTACATTTAAAATAAATTAATTATTATATACAAAATTTTACTTCCGATTATTTATACCCTTCACCACAGGTGTAAAGGGTATATATAAGTTTGTCATTCCGTTTGTAATTTCCACAATTTTCGTCGGAGAGCAAAAAAGTTTATATTTTCGGAATCCTTGTAAGAAGCGATGACGATTGGACCATGTCCGTCCGTCCGTCCGTGTGTCGGTTGAAATGGCGTTTATGAAGCCCACCGATAACCGACATACATAATATGTATGTCAAACGATCGGAAATGCTTTCGAGAATTTTGCTATTGGAATTCAGCAAGATAGGTTCATACAATGCGGATATATGTTCAAAAAACCGGTTTTTTGAACCGGTTTTCCAGTTTCTGAAGCCTCTGTATACACTACGGACTTCGTTTTTACAAAGAATTCTCGGACATTTTTTTATGAATTTTTGTTCTGAAAAAATGAAATAAATCGGTTCAGTAATAACTGATATATCGGACAAAACGCATTTTTTATTTTTTGAAGCCTTGCTTTAAGCTATAGATTTTTATTTTTATACCGATTGGTCACAAATATTTTTATAAAATTTCAGTTTTTTGAATCAGGAAGATCGGTTTATAAATGGTGGAGATATGCTTTAAAAACCGGTTTTTAGAACCGGTTTTTTAGTTTCTGAAGCCTCTGCATATACCAGGGACTTCAAATTTTTAAAGGGGGCTCGAAAATTATTTTCTGAATTTTTGTTCTGAAAAAATTAAATAAATCGGTTCAGTAATAACTGAGATATCGGGGAAAACGAATTTTTTATTTTTGAAGCCCTTGTTCAAGCTATAGATTTTTATTTTTATATAGATCAGTCATAAATATTTTTATAAAATTTCGGTTTTTTTAATAAACCAAATTCGTTCATAATCAACAGAGTTATGGCCCAAAAACAAATCTGTTAAGAATATAAATACACCAACAAACATGTATATTAAGCATTGTAATGACTATTAGTGACGTTTTTTGTTTTTTGTATAGACAAGTAGTTTAGTTAACAACAGCAGTAATATGATGAATAACAGTGTTGTTGTTGTTCTTTGTATATGCAGTCTGTACAAAAATAAATAGATATGGAATTGTTGTTGTTTATTTTCAAAAACTAAAACATATCTGTTAAGAATATACATAAATACATACACAAACATGTATATTAAGCATTGTAATGACTATTAGTGACGTTTTTTGTTTTTTGTATAGACAAGTAGTTTAGTTAGCAACAGCAGTAATATGATGAATAACAGTGTTGTTGTTGTTGTTCTTTATGTATTCAGTCAGTTTGTACATACAAAAATAAATATATATGGAATTGTTGTTGTTTCGTTTTTAAAAGCAAAGCCTGTTATGATTGTTTTTTTTCATATTCAAATTTTCGTAGTTTGAAAAAAATTTAGATTTAGAAAATATGCAAGCATACGTTAAGGCGAAAATTTTATTAATTGTCGGTAATATGGTAATATGATGTCGATAAGATGGTAAGATGGTAATATGGTGAAGGGTATCAAAGATTCGGCACAGCCGAATCTTTTTTCAATTTCATTTTTGTCTACATAAGTTCAAAACTAAACAATTGTCCAACATGAAATTTTGCATGAATATGGAGAAGAGTTATGATAACTCAATATAATTTTCAAAAATTAAAAATATTGTATTTTTACAAATCTAATTATGACCTTTGAACTATTCAAAATAAATTAACTTTTACCACATCATTTAAAAGGCAATATCTTTGTCTTTTAAATGCCAATAAATTTTATTAGTAATTTAAATTAAATTTTGGTCCATAAACTTCCAAACTAAATGAGTGAAACCTTGAAATTTTACATGATTGGGGAAAAGTTACATATGTCAACATTATATATTCTTTTAAGAACTTTAAAAATATCGTTTTCTTGGAGATATAATGGTTTAATTTTTAAAGATCCAACTATAACCTTTGAACTTTTGTTCAAAATAAACTTTATACATATCGTTATAAAGGTAATAAATTTGTCTTTAATATGAAATTAAGACATCTATCATGTATAGTTTATAAGTTATTAGCAATTAAACAAATACACTTTTTGTAAAGTTTTTAAATTTTTTCGTTTTTCAAAACGTAGTATTTATGGACCGAATCTGAAAGTTTATGATTTGAAAAACACTTACAATAGGCAGTGAATGAATATAATTGTACGTTTAATTTTTATTGATATAATTTGATAATTACCTTTTATTTAATTTCTATCTTTACAGTTTGAAGGGAAGTAGCATCTAAGACTCTTTTAAGAGCAAGTCTAGAGGTTCCCTAACAATTTCATTGTTTCTTTCCAACGGTGAATTAAAAGTAAGTATAAATGAAAATTTTCAAAAGCTTTTAGAATAAGAACTTAAGAATAAGAAATTTTAAATATTTCCGATTGGTAGAAACCATTTAATATATAATCCACTCCTTAAATTAAAGCACCCCACAAAAAAATGAAAAAAGGAAAAAATAATATAAACCAAAAAAAGAAAAAATAAATAAAAAAGAAAAAAGAAAAAAACCCCAAAAAAAATATATATATTAAAAAAAAATAATAATAAAAAAAATAAAAAAAAAAAATAAAAAAAATAAAAAAAAAAAATAAAAAAAAATAAAAAAAAAAATAAAAAAATAAATAAAAAAAGAATAAAAAAAGTAAATAAAAAAAAGAAAAAAGAAACAAAAAATAAAAATAAAAAAATATTAAACAAAAAAAAAAAATAAAAAACAACAAAAAAAAAAAAATAAAATAAAACACACATACCATACGAAAAAAGGAAAAAAAAAACCAAAAGCAAAGAAAAAAAATACCAACAACATTTTGACTAAATCCATCCACTCACTCATAAATCATTTGCCACGAAATTGTATTGTATTTTTTTTTAAGTAATTGTCAAAATAATCCTTTTTGCTAAAGGACCTTCAATAATATGGTATTTTTATTTATTTTTTCTTCCACAAAATGCAATTGCTCCACTCATTATGTCAACTCTATTTGTTGTTAAAAAAAATAACCAATAAACTTGTCAACTTGCTAATTGCCATAATTAAAATGACGCTATAATACCAATAAAAATAATTCCCTTAAACTGTACTGTATTCTTATACGAAACTTATAAAAATATCTGTTGTCCGTTTGTTATTTTGTCTTTTTTTGTTGGAATTTCGAAAAATAAAATTATCCCCAAAAGCCAAGATCAAAATGGCATTCAGCACTGAAATCCAATCAAGCCAATCACGGCCTCAAACCAACAACAACAAGCACATTACCAAAAATAGAGCAATCGGAAGCGGTACAACAACATCATACGATTACGATAACAACAAGTCCAAAACAGTCGGAAAGCATAATATTGATGATCCAGGAACCCCAACAGCCAGAAATTATCGAAATTCCACTGGTAAACTCAATGAGTACAACAGAGAAAAGTTCGTGCCAGAACAACTTACTGAATACAAAGAGTCCAAACAGCAACAACAACAAGAATCAAAGAACATTATTGCAAATATCACAACCACAAAATTCGAAACCAAGAATATTTTTGCTTACCAGGCCTGCGAAAACTCGACTGGTTCGGTTAGAAACTCAAACAGTTCAACACAACTCTCAGAGAAATTTGAATTCGTCACTACTCCACCACCCTCAGAAAACGGCAACAACGACCCCGGTAACTGTAACAAGTCAGAATCGTTCGAAAATCATAAGAATACCCTTTTTACCAAGGTCTCAAGTGCAAACGTTTTCAGTGAAAAGCAATACAAGCCAAGTGCTAAAGAAAGATTTGAAAGTAGCCCCATATCAAGTGCGTCAATATTCCGACCACAAAGTTATACGATACCCAATAACACAAGTCAATACCAAGAGTCAGTTGTCTCCAACCAATCAAGGGGAGATCAGCAGCAATCAGTTGCAAACACAGCAAACAAGCATCAAGAATACATTAGCGAAAAGTACAGTGAACTATTTAAATTTGTCAGAGAATATAAACCAAACAATACAAACCCAAGTCAAAGCCCAAGCGCAATCAGAAACAGAAATACAGAAACCATTGACATTGGCATCAATGGCCGGCATAGAGTTGACAGGTGCCGATATGTCCCTTTCACAAGCGGATATGAGTGGAGCAATGCCGCCTACTGCTACAGTTGAAGAGATAAATGTTCCGGTATTCATAGATGGTGAGTACTGTGTATGTACATGGTTAGGCATACTCAAACTCAGCTACTCGATCTCTGCTGCGAAAAAAGTTTAATTTCCCTTAATCTTTTTGTTTTCAAATCGAAAACAACAGAGAGACAGTGCTTTAAAGAGTTGCCCACATCCATGGTTATGTGTGTATAAATGTGTTTTTAATTTAATAAAAAGCACGACATAAAAACTCATCATGAATTTCATTCATGGACCAAGGACAAAAACATTTTTTTTTATGACCTTAACATGACTTTCTTTGCGACACGAACATGGACATGGAAAAGAGTTTTAAAAGTTTAAAGGCAAAAAAAAAAAAAAAGCACATAAAAATCGCAGTGCAATGACCCATACAAGTGAAAACCATGGAACAAATGATGGCCCATAAAGAAAATGGTTGGAGGCTAAAAGATGATAATAAAAAAGAAGAGTTTGGTGCCAAGGTAAAAAAGTTTAAAACTGTAGTGTACAAGCAATTTGTACCAGGCAGATATACATATATGTTTTTTTTTTGTAAATTTTGTTCTTTTTTAAAATTATACTATTTAATAAATAGTATTTTTTGCTTTGAAATATGTTTAAAAGGTTAGCCCCAAAATTAAAATTATCGATGTTTCTTTATGAAATTAAAATTTACTTTATTCTAACCTACCGTTTCTAAATATTTTCGTCCTGACATCCTTTCGTGAGCTGAATCAAAATGAAAAAGTGTACGGTTTTAGGATTTTTTTTTTCTGCCAAAGGAAAATTATAAAAATTTGGTATCGGAAGCAAGACCTTAATGACGTAACATAAATTTAGGATCAGGTCCAAATGACTTTGAGTTATGCCGAAACGAGTTTTTTATAAAATTCGAACTTGTTGCAGTTTTATTCAAAATTTTCGAAACATATTTTCCATCATATACACATATTATAAAATACGCATATTTTTATAAGCTTTCTAATGATATATAAAACTTTCATCTTTTGTAAACAAAGAACAAAATAAATTCAATTTAAGTACAATAACACACAGAGAGCGATTTTTTTCTTGTCATTCCTAATGGAACATTACTCTCAATGTGTAACGAATTGTAAACAACGACACTTCTTAGAATTTCATTTAAACTTTATTTATGTTATATATCATTAAAAAGCTTATAAAAATGTATATATTTTGATGCTAAATTCTTGTGTAGAAAAATGTGTATATGATGGACAATATGTTTAGAAAATTTCGAATAAAATTCAAACAAGTTCGAATTTTATAAAACGGAAAACTCGTTTCGACATAACTGTTAGAAGACTATATTGTATTTTTTATTATTTTTTGCAATATTTTGTGTAAAAAATTTAATTATTTGTTGTGAAAAATTGTTGGATTAATTGGACTAAATCAAAAATTTTTGTTGCATTTAATGCGCGAGCCAAAGGTCTTTATTGCGATAAAAAATTTTTTGACAGAAATATGAAAAAATCCGGAAAACCTAAAATAGGACCTTTTTTATGTTGATACAGTTTATGAAAGGATAAAATCAGGATGGAAATTTTAAAAAACTGTATCTTGAAATCATTTTTTTTTTTAGTTGGAAACTTCGATCTTATTTTCTTTCCATACAAACATGGCCACCCTTATGTTCTATTCTCATATGCAAAATTCCTTAAAAAAAGGACAAAAATCTATTAAATTATGTAAATATGTATAAACATATAAGATACACTCATACAACATTTCATTAAAATTAGTTGTTTATAGCCAAACTGAATAACGGACTAAATCTTATTAAGATCCCTTATTTCCTTGATAATAATTATCCTTAGTTGTTAAACAAACTTAGGAGATTTTTTCTTCAAAATTTTGTTATGTAATATTTCAAATATTTCAGGTTCTAAATCACTGTCCGATTTAGTTTTGAAGATAATTCGATAAAATTAGCTCTATGACTCAAGGACAAACTATTTTTGAATCGATTTTTATTATTTCACCTATTGCCCATACAAAATTTTTCCTTAATAGGATTTTAATAATCATAAATATATATATAAAACATAACTACAATTTTTCGAACCTAAAACTAGCAAATTTCATAAGAATCAGTCTAAAATAAGCCTAGCTTTCATATAAGACCCTTATTAAAAATTTAAAATACTTGAATCCTACTAAATGTTATATATTATAATATTGACCCAAATCAATATGTATGTATACTTTTAGTCAAGTTTTAAATATACTTAAATTTTACTTTTTTAATTAATAAAAGGTTGCCATCACCTGTTGAGGCAACAGAAAAAAAAGCTCTAAGTCCTCATTACCATCAATTTTGAATTTGAAAATCTAGAAAAAAAAACATAGTTTTTAGTATTGAGATTTAAAATTGTTTATGTCTTTAAAATATTTTCATATTACATACCCCACTTGTTGTGAAATTCAACCTCATGACAACAATTACAACAATATGAGTATGCAAAACTACAACATAGAAAGAGTAAAAAAGAAAAGAATCTAAAAATAAAGAGTGTAAAAAAAAATCTTAAAAGAAATGAATAATTAAATAAGATTATATTTTTTTTGTTGTATATTATTTGCAAACACAATATTATTTTTTTAGGGGGACTTTCAATTGCACAGCTGATTATTATTTACGTTTAGATACTCATGTTGCAAATGTCAAACTCAATATATAAAAAAATTTAAACAAAAAAATCCTCTCCCATTTACTCCTCTCTCTATCTCTCGCTCTCTTTGTGTTTTTGAAATGTGCACAACCTACAAGTGGGAGTTTAGTGGCAGGGGCTGGTGTCTTTTTTGTATTCTAACTAGAATTTAATGAGAGCCGGGGAAATAACCAAATTAAAATACAATTTAAATAAAAATACAAAATTTATTATTTAATTTGTTTTTGCAGAAAAGCCAAACAAACCCATCGATAGATTTATCAGTATAAGTTTAATGATCGTTATTTACTTAAATCTGATATTTTTTATTTAAAACACAAATCAAACAATCATGCGCATAATTATAATTTATTTATTTCTTTTTAATTCTTTGTTTAAAAAATAATTTAATTTGACTCCTTTTGTCACGAATTTTAACAAAATGGCGGAGGAAAAACGAAGTATGTAGTAAATAATTGGTTAAATTAGAAGAATTTACATACTATGTATGTACATATGTGTGTGCTTAATAATATGGATGATGTAACCTTATTAAGTATTACGAAGAGGTAACAATTCGTCGAATCGACGACAGAGATTAAAAAAAGGTGTAAAATGAAAGATACATGTCATAACGTTCAATGTCAAATGTAAAGCAATAAGACACTAAAAATTTGCTCTATAAAAAGTTCTACTTTAACCATTTTCTTTTCCAAAATAACAAATCCATTATAGTCAATCATATAAAAAAGTAACTATTATTTTAAAAATTTTAATCCTTTTCTAAAAAAAAATAATAATAATAATAATAAAAGAAAACGCATATCGACGTTAAAAATTTTAAATACTCATATGCAAATATGTATGTGGTTAAATATTTTAATTTTTTTAATTAAAATATTTGCACATAAACAAAAATTATACGTCACTTGTTGTGAAATTCAATATAATAACAAAAACAATTTCAACATGTGAAGCCATGAGATACAGTGTGTAAAACAAAAAAAAAAGAAAAGGTAAAAGAAATGAGTGTAAAAGAAAAACATAAAACAAATGTGATCTACAAGTAAAAAATCAAAAATAATATATATATACATATATATTTTTTTTGTATGCAAACACAATTTCATTGCAAACACAATGATAATAATATTTTTTTCCAATATTCTCCCCTCTCACTTATTCTCTTTTTGTGTTTTTAAAAATCTATTCAACCTACAGGTGGGAGTTTAGTAGTTTGAGGCCGGTCTCTTATTTTTGTTCACTTAATTTAATGAGAGCCGGGAAATTATACAAATATTATATACAATACATTTGTTTTTGGAGAATCAACAAACAACCCCTCTAAATTCTTGTAGGTCACTGATGATCATTTTCTTTCTTACACGCGATCTTTATTTATTTAATGCAGCAATCAATCATGCGCATTATAAAAACAAAACTTTTACATCTCTTTTTAATTCTTTGTTTTTAAACACCAATTTAATTATTTGTCATGTTTTTTATTTACGAGCTAGGAAGAATTTATCGAATGTCAACAAAATGGTGTTGGAAAAACGAAGTAGTAAATAAATAGTTGAATAAGTTAAAATGGTAGCCATTACATATTAGTCATACGTAAATATATATACTTATGTACACAGAAAAAATTATTGCCGTCTTTTTTACAATTAACTCAGTTTTGCATCAAATTTTAATAAATATGTTCAAGAAAAAATAAAGTAAAAAATGAAATTGAAAAAAGATTCGGCCGTGCCGAATCTTTGATACCCTTCACCATGTTACTTACTACCATATTACCATCTTACCCACAAATAATAAAATTTTCGCCTTAACGCCTAATTTTTTTTAACTACGAACATTTGAATACGAAAAAGAAAGTCATAGCAAGCATTGATTTAAAAATATAAACAACAACAATTGAATAGTTATATATTTTTATTTTTGTATGTATGTATGTATGTATGTATGTATGTATGTATGTATGTATGTATGTATGTATGTATGTATGTATGTATGTATGTATGTATGTATGTATGTATGTATGTGTGTATGTATGTATGTATGTATGTATGTATGTATGTATGTATGTATGTATGTATGTATGTATGTATGTATGTATGTATGTATGTGTGTATGTATGTATGTATGTATGTATGTATGTATGTATGTATGTATGTATGTATGTATGTATGCATGTATGTATGCTTAATATAAACATTTTTCTGTGTATTTACTTATTAAAATTTTTTTTTAGTTTTTGGTCCATAACTCTGTTGTTTATGAACGAATTGGCTTTCTGTAAAAAATTTAAATTTTATAAAAATATTTATGACCAAGCGTAGCTTATATAGAAGCTTCAAAAAGTCAATAAAACGCGTTTGGCCGATATCTGGAATATAGTGGACCGATTTTCTTTCACAAAAAAAAAAAAAAAAAAAAAAATAAGGTTTTGATTTTTCGTGCAAAAACGAAATCGCTATATGTTATAGGAGCCGAGAAAAGCCGACTGCAAACACGATTTTTCGGGAGTATCTTCGGTTTTTTGCCGATATCTCAGTTATTTATCAACCGATTTTGCTCATTTTTATTAGCGATTTTCTAAGGAATATTTCTAACAATTTGATATATAAAACATATATATCCGATAACTGGGGCTTTCTAAAAACTGATTTCAACAGACAAACGGACAGACGGACATCTTTATATCGACTCCCCTATCAATAAGGATCCAGAATATATATACTTTTTGGGGTCTTAGACGAATACTGTAGAAATTACAACCGGAATGACAAACTTATATATAACCTTTACACCTGTGGTGAAGGGTATAATAAATTTTGGTATGATTTTTTTTTTTTTTTTTCCTATACACATTTTTAATTCTTTCAATCATCTACTTGATTGATTTAATTAATTTATTAATTGGGAATTTTTTTCTGTTTTGTATTTTTTATAGTTTTTAGTAATTGATATAATCATTTTGGTGAGAGGTGCAAATTTAAACAAGTTTATAATTGAATTATTTTCATATATATTTGTTAATTGGTGATTTTTTTCTGTGTATAATAAAATTATTAATATTTTTAATTTTCTTTAAAAAAAATATCAGTTTCAAATCAAAATATTTGTAAAGTTTTCACAACTCTTATAGATATACATACATAGATATACTTATATATGTATGTACATTTAGGTAAATTTGACAAAACTAAAATAAATCAACTACGTACTTTAAATTGTGAAAAGCAGTGAATCACTTTTTGTTTGACATAAAAAAAAATTAAAAAAGGTAAAAAATACTAATAAAATAAAAGATTGACTTCAGCAAAAAACCAAAAAAAAATTAAAATACAATTTAAAAAAAGGTTAAAAATTTTTTTTAGAAGAAAGATTTTTTTTTAGATTACTCTCAAATTATTCTTCAAAATTTTTTTCTTGACAAACTTAATTTAATTCTGCTCATCAATACGCAACGTTTTTGTGATTCTACGGGACACTCTAATGTTCACTTTTTATAAGTTTTCCTTTCACCCCTTAACAAAACTTGAACCATAATTTGTTTTTGTTACGTATTGAGATTTTTTACTTAACTGTGAACTTTAACACTTTATTAGACTCAGTTAAAAGTAATTTAAATAAATTAACACCTTTCTGTTCGTTATTAACCAAATTAGATTTTTTTTAATATTAAAAAATACGATTCATTATTCACGTTTTAAACTTATACAAACGTTTATAAAATTGGAAAAAATTGTACTTTATCTAATTGAGACCTTTTTAATTTAAAGTAATAATACAAAAATCAGCACAAACGCATAATACCACAACCACCTATGGTGGTATAGGGTATAAAAATGGATCTGAAAATTGCATTTGTAATACTTTATTACTTTTAATTTTATACTTTATTACTTTTAATTAAAGAGGTCTCAATAAGGTAAAATAAAGTACTATTACTTTGTAAGGAATCATCATTATTTTTCTCATTACTTCGAGTAGTGGAATAACACTTTACCAATAAATATAAAATTTATTTACTTTTGCAATTGCTTAGTTCACTGGAACGTCAGACAAGCTTTTTAAAAACATTTCATATGATAACGAATTAAAACGTTTCTCCGAACAAAAATAGTTTCTGTTTATGTGAAAGTTTTAAAAATATTATAAAGATATACGATTTATAAAATAACTAAGGTAATATTGGATGATTCCATATTAAAACAGGGTTCTCCCCGTTTTCGTATAACGAATAACGATATGTACAAAGTTTATTTATTTCAAAAGGTTAAAGTTTGACATATAGAAATCAAATCTCAAAAAACGGTATTTTTTAAATTGATATAACGCCGTACACGTGCAAAATATAAAGGTGGACAGACATTTTTTAAGATATGTTTTGTGAAAAAACGCTATAAACGGGAGAAATTAAAACTTCTACTTAAAATATTTATAGCAATCTGGAAAATTATATTACAAGTTTTTATTATTATGAACCTCGATCATAAATTTTTCAGATTTTTACAATTTTATTTGTTTAAGATAGTTTTCCAGGAATTAAGTTTCCTAACAATTTGTTAAGATCTCTTAAAAAATTGGGACTATAATTTGTTATTATATATATATAATATATTTTCAGAACTCAAAGCAAACATAAAGATGTGAATCGACTTTCGAATAATCGAACAATCGATATTATGTTGAAAAAATTAGGAATTGACTTTTTAGTTGAACAATTTTCGATAAGTTGATTTCCTTTACGCCAAAAAGTCGATAATAGCCGAAAATATTCGGAAAAAGTCAAAAATAGGAGAAAAGTAAAAAAGACTCAAATTATTTTATTTAAAAGAATAGTTTCTTGGTAGCTTTAATTTATATATTTATTAAGGCGACTCTCACTATGGAAAGAAAAAAGGTGATTTTGTTACTCCCATCAAAATTTACCTTGATATGTTTTATGATGTTCCCCAAAATATTTAGGTTCTACTGCAGACCGTTTTTCTAGTTTGTTAATTTTTTCGAAAGGCGCGTCCATTGGTAAATAAAACACATCCAAGAGTGACCTCAATATTTTTTTAATCCTCGAAACTTTCTTTTTCAAAATATTGTTTGTTCTTTTGATATGGGAGAAAATACAAAAAAAAATAAGTAGAACCGAAATATTTTGGGGAGCATCATAAAACATAACAAGGTTAATTTTGAGGGGGGTAACAAATTCAGTTTTTTGAATGAGTCGTCTTAATATTTATACATCATCTTACCGTTTATATCATAAATATATATTTTTGTGTATAACCAAGACTTTCATTGGATAGATAGTATGTTAATTAATCGATATATTTCATTACGCTGTATACATTCAAAAAAGTCGAAAATAGTAAAAAAATCGAAAATAGTCGAAAAAGTTGAAAAGTCGACTATTCCAAAATTGAAAAATTTCGAAAAATCGACTATTTAAGAACTGAGAAAATCGAAAAACCTACTATTTATGAACTGAAAAAGTCGAAAATTCGACTATTTAAGAATTGAAAAATTCGAAAAGTCGAAAAATCTCCACTATTTAAAAATTTAAAAAAGTCGATCTACTTTTTGTTCCAACTATAAAACCCTAATGTGAAATATAAATAATATTATCAAAATATATCGATTAAATACTGAGAAAAATCTATATTAAAAAATCTTACTTAAACAAAAAGCTATCATAATATGCAACATATGGGAAAAAGTAAAAAGACACTAAAAGGGCTAAATGGAAATTGTTAAATGAGCAAAATTTTAGCGTTTTTTAATTTCGAGCAAAAAAAAAAAAAATATTTTTGGGTAAATTAAAAACGTTTTATTTTTACAAGGGTCTGTCTATTCGGTTATAGATTATGTTAAAAATTTATTTATTTAAAAAATTTATTTTCCTTTGTTTAAATTATTTTTATTGCAATTAATTATGTGCGTATGCATTTATTTAATAAAAAAATAAAGCAAAAATATACTTCCGTTTACTTTCCCTTACCTCCCCCAACAACAAGAAAAAAATTCACACATACAGTAGTACAACAACTATTAATTTCGTCATAAATTTACACATGTATTACAACTATATTATGTATTTGTACATAGATTTAGTTTGGACAAAAGAAATGACACTTGTTACTTCTAATCAAAATATTATTTCATCTCTTTTACCCACTTTAAATAATTAATAATGCCTTCACGGCAAAAGAACTGTTAAAAAGAGATCAATAGGCACTAACCTTAAAAAAAAGCTAAAGTAAAGAAGCAAAAAACCAAAAAAAGGGGAGAATCTTTATGTATAACGATGATCTTGGGGTAAATATTTTTTTGCACAACAAAGAAAAGATTCAAAAACAATATACCCAACAACTATATTGTGCTCTGCTTAGCAAAACACACAAAAACATCTCTAAATGTATCTCCTCTCTCATTTGTTGTGAATCAGTGCTATATATTGTACTCGCTCTTTTTGTTTTTGTATTGTGTTTGTTCTCGTAATAACAACGCAATGTGAGATTGAATTGTTATCAGTCGTCAATTAAACGTGTTAGCAGAAGGTATATCTTGACCACAAATAAAGGTAATTAATTCAGTTAAAATTTTATGTTTATTTTACAACAATTTTGTAAATTAAAATATTAAACAGAAAGCAATTTGTATCATCAATTTAATTAAAAACTAGGTTGCAATTAATTAATTATTAACTTAATATTTTTCTAACTATATAAATTGATTAAAAAAATCACGAAATTTAAAAAAAGGAACTTAGAAAGGTGTAATGTTTTTTAAACAATTAATTTTGTTAATTCAATATAACAAAATTTTGTAAAATTAAAATACGTTTTGGAAATGCATTTTTTGAGACTTCTTAAGTAACAATTAATATTCATATACAATATATTTTAAATAAATACGTTATAAATCAAAATTCTGTTAAATCAAAATATTTATAAATAAAAAATAGATACAATAAAAACAAATTTGGAAAATTAATAAGTTATAATAAAAAAACATAAACGTATACTTTATTTTATATATTTTTTATCAGCTGTTTATATTTCTTGTTATTTTTTCTGTTTCAAGACTAAAATAATCATGTCTGTGCATGTTCGCAACAAATGCAAACACAAATACCCAAACAAACACATTTAAACATCTGTATCTATAAGATACAAAATAAAACAAATGAAATTATTTTCTAGAAAAGATTTAAAAACAACGCTCTCTTGCTCTCTTTCTCTACCTCTCTCTTATTCACTATTATTTCTCTGTTTTTGTTTTGCACAAATGAAAAATGTGGAAAAAATTTAACATGAATCATGATGGTTGGGGTTTTATTTGCAAAACATTCAATTTGAGCAGTTTGTCTGATGAAGATGATTAAAATAATTTTTTATTTTTCATTTTCATAAAAAATTACCTTTACATTTTTTTATTTTTTGTCAAAATAATATTTTGTTTTAAAAAAGTAATTAAACATTTTATATAAGCAAATAATTTATTTTTACAATTTATTAAATAAAATATTAATTTTAAAAAGAAATAGAAAAACTACAAGGTTATTCATTTTAATTAATTTTATGAATTTCCCTAAAAAATTGTAATCTTTTTTATTTTTTTTTTTTTTTTTTGTCGTCAATTATGGAAACAAATATAAAAAACACTGAATTACAAAAATGTTTAAAGCCGAATTATAATTAAATTTAATATTTATAAAAAAGTTTTATGAATGAACATTTGTAATGAAAATCTGTTTCATAAAACTTTAATAGATTTAAAAATTGTTTATGAATACCGGTCGGTGTTAATGTTTATTGAACAAAATAATAATTTTCAAACTAATTTTTTACATTGAATTTCACAATAAATTTCTTTTGTTTCTTGATTTGCATTTGTCTATGGCTTACAGTAGTTGTCTCTCTTCATCTTAGAAAGCTTAAAAGTATGCTTTAGTTTTTCTTTTAAAACATAACAGTTCTTAACAATAACAGTGATATTACCAACTTTAAAAATGTTAAAACAAAAACAGTGGGTAATAACATAAAAAATTTATTCTCAGATTTTGAAAATATTTATTATAATTTAAAAGTATTTTTATTCGTTTCCTCCTTTTTAGCGTTTTACTTTAATACTTAGTTAATGTCATTGCACTCGTTGGACTTTATTAAAATATTTTTAAATTACATATTTCTCAAAAGACTGAAACATAATTTAATAGGTACTAATTAATTACATACACTACATTATTAATAATGCCTACACATATCATAAACGTTATAAAATATTACTTATATTAGAACGAAATTAATTTAATTTGTTTTTAAAAAATTTTTTTCCAAACAAAAAAAAACATTTGTAGAATACCTACAACAAGCTACTGCTGCATCAACAACATCAGTTAATAATAATTTTAATATCAACAACAACAACAATAACAACACCAGCCAATACATAAGTAACAACCACAGCAACGAAAAAGGAAACGAAGTGAACAACTTTTTGGATACGTTTGAATTCGACATTAATCTGTTGACGGAACATTGCAGCGACGACAAGGAAACGGCTTTGGAAGTGCCACAGCAACAACAACAACAAGTACCATCATCATACCATCAACAACAGCAGTTGACTGAAGTAGATGATAATAAAAATTCAAAACAACATCAATTGGAATTACAAATGATGTTAGAAGAAATACTTTTTAATAACAACAATAACACTAGCAACAACAATTCTACCACCTCTAATCATATTAATAATAATAACAACAACGTTACCACCATGGCTTCAAATGATGAAATAGAAGAATTTTTCAAATGTGCACCCGGCAATTTTATGGATGAATCTTCACCATTCGACGATATGGACGGTACAGATCTCATGGACAACGAGGATGCCATCAATTTGAACAACATCAACAACAATTTCACCTTAAGTGAATGTTTCAACAATTCTCAACAGAATGACGTTATGTTTACGTCCGGATGTTCTCAATCTCA
Source organism: Protophormia terraenovae (assembly GCA_951394005.1). Taxonomy (NCBI): domain Eukaryota; kingdom Metazoa; phylum Arthropoda; class Insecta; order Diptera; family Calliphoridae; genus Protophormia; species Protophormia terraenovae. Next base: position 152,871,752 of record OX596073.1, read on the forward strand.
GTCATCGTCTCAAAAACTTATAGCCAACGAAATAGCAAATGCTGAACCATATATAAATGTTTCAGTTGAGCCTTCAACACCAGTTGCTATAGATCATGATATAGAAAGTTGGAATATTTATCCATCTGTATCCAACGATGAGAACATTTTAACTGATTGTTCACAAACAAAATCTTTAGTGAACAACTTAAAACGTAACAGCTCACAAACCATGGTGCGAGATATACCCGAAAAACGTCTTAAACTTGATTTAAATACTAAACAATGCAGGGTGCAACAACAGCCTGAAATAAGTACTCCAAATATTATTGATATCCTTGGAGAGGTAATTATTTATTAAATATTCATGTTTATCGAATGTAATTAAAACGTATTTTATAATAGTTTAAGTACAAGGAGGTATTATTTTACAAAAAATTAAGAATCAATTAAGTCAATCATGTTATTTTTAGTACTACTAGTTCTAACTTTTTAAGTCTTGAATTATGGTTTTTATTTACTAAAATTATTAATATTTATATTTTATTATCTTTTTTTTTTTTTTTTTTGTAGCTAAATGATGAAAGCATGCCTTCGTTAAGACTTTCTTATGAAAACATTATAGATGATTTAATATCAAGTTCTCCTGGATGTGCATCTATTAAATCGGAAAATGTCGATGAAACCACCAACGACTATTCTCCTCCAAATACACCTTTTAGTTATAATTCCTTCTCAAATCAATCGAACTTCGTAAATACAGCACCAAATTCTCCCGCCTCGTCTATAGCTACAAACACAAATGCCTCAATGACCACCAAAAGAGGTCGTGGTAGACCTGCCAAAACACACAGTGACATTCCAGATCCTTCAGAAATTCAACATTTAAGTGAAAGTGAAAAAAAGAAATTACTGGAACGTGCGAAAAATAATGAAGCCAGTCGCAAATCGCGTTTGAAGCATAAAGAACGTGACAGTGCTTTGGAAAGAGAAGAAATAAATTTAACAAATAGAAATAAAGAATTGATAATTGAATTGGAGCATTGTAAAAAAATGGAGAAGAAACTGAAAGCAGCTTTAAGACGTCAACTTTTCAATTAAAATAGTAGAATTTTTATCTTCATAAAATCAGTTAAATCTATATCGGTGTATTGAGATTCTAAATCCTTTTTCGCTGATGGGATTTTATTTCCACCACTCACATGTACCTTAACGAAGTAATCATCATTGATCATAAAATGCCATTAAAAATTATTATTATAAGTTGTTGTTAGTGATAATTTATTAGGAAGAAAAAAAACAAATATTTTATTTTAATATTTTAAGCAAAAATTATATACATATATTATCTTACTTACATACTATATTATAAAATTACACACTCACACCATTCATACAATTTTGTTTAAATTTAAAAAATATTGTTTTTCTTTATTTTATTTGTGTAAAAACAATTATGTATTTGTTTTATATTTGAATTTAGTATATACAATTAAAATTTGTTTTTCATTTAAAAAAATGTTTATACCTACCTACATGTTAATGTTCTAATTTTTTATATTTTAATAATTTTCTTTTATATTTTTATGGGTTTACGTTTAAAAGCAAACACAAAAACAAAATATATTTTTTATACTAAACAACTTAGAAAAAAAGTTACAAAAAATATAAAAAGAACAACAAAAAAATTAAATTTTTACTTAAGTAAAAGTTGTTTGTATAACTTACAGCAACAATTACATATTTTTAATTATATATATGTATTCAATAAAATAATTTGTAAAATCGCAAAATGAAAAATATATAAAAATTCTTTGCGATTAAAAAAATATAAAAATATAAATAAAGTAAATATATGTTAAAGAGCATGTTTACGAAACATGACTAAAAAACTAAATTTCGTGTTTTTATAAGGTTTTGCACTGCAAAAAGGTAAAAAATCTACATCTTTAATATTTAGGATTTTTAATATTGACTTAATATTGCCAAAACACTAGGCTACAACTCGCTGAGTTTAGAAAATAATTTAAAAGTTTCTTCAACATATGTATAAAAGTTTGTAATTTTGGTTTTCTTGTGCACAAAATTTTTTCCATCCATAATTCTATTCAAATAATGGAAAATACTTATTTTTCTTGATCTACCAACCTGCCAATTTTGGCTACAATTTTTTTTATATATATAGCATTACAGTAAAATTTCCTATAACCTTTTTTTGTGCTCATATCTTAATTTTCCTGATAATTGCGTAATTTTTGCCACTTCCCTAAGCAAAAAACTAGTTTACAGTATATGCTTAATAACTTCCGAAAAATAGGACGTGCCAATAAAAAAGAAAAAACTACTATTTCTACTGCATTCGTATGCCAAATTTTACTTCAATAGCTTTTAAAACTTCTAATATACAACAACATAAACTTTTTAAGTTCTTTGTACTCAGAAATTGTCACTTAAAAAAATTCAGAAATTTGTTCGAAATACTAGGGTAACAGAATCATGTAGCAAGTGAATTTTTATTATTGCTTTTAGTATTTTTGCTATAATTCGTCGAGCTTAAAAGATTATTCCAAAATTTCTTCAGCATATAAATTTTTTTTTTGGATTTGGCTTTCTTGTGCTCGATCTTTTTTCGCCCAGTACCATACCCACTTAGTGAATTTAACATGTTTTATATAAATACTTGCATAAATAAAAAACTGAATGTTTTATCGATTCAAATTCTTATTAGCTGAATATTTCTTTTCTTTTTCTACTAGCCTGACAAGTTTGGCTATAAAAACTTTTTAAATATTAGAGTTATAAACTTTAAAATGTGCATAACTATACAGCGGAATTTTGTTAACAAACGCTATAACTCTTTCGCTCATATCTTAATTTCGTTGATATTTGTGTAATTTTTTCTATACTCCCTAATTTTTTCGCCACGCCCCTAAGCGAAATACTATTTTTTTTAGGTTTCCAGAAATTTTGATTTCAAAAATTTTAAAAATTTTTGGAAGTACAAGGGTAACAAAATCATGCAGCAAGTCAATTTTACAAATGATTTAGTATTTTAGCTATAACCTGCAGAGTTCATCATATAATAGTTTGTGATTTTGGCATTCTTGCGGTCACTTCATTTCTACCCACTACCACGCCCACTTTGTGAAAAAATAATTAATTTGCTATTCAAATTCTTCTTAGAAAGTCTTTTTTTGTTTTACATGCTGACAACACTTTTATTAAAGGCTAGAAAAATATAATTAAACTCTAAGCTTTGTGTCAGAGAAGAATCTAGTTATTTTCATAGCAGTTTATTAAAACATATACTTGCAAACACAAAAAATAACTACACAAATGCATATTTATTTGTTTAATCATTCATTTATGACATTAAAATTTTGTTTAATAATACGGCCTTATTAAACAAAGTTTTAATTGTTAAATACATTTAACAATTTTATTTTTTACATTTTTTATTACAGATTAAAATTTTCAAACTTGTTCAAAAATTTAATTTTCATAGTAATATTTAATATAAAGTTTAAAATTAGTTTTGATCAATTTAAAAACATTTACTCCGTGATGACGACTTACTACGATTTTCCGTATCATTTCGCGAGTTATCCGTATCATCATTACCCATTACAGTTTCATCAACACTAATATCATCATCTGGTATTTCCTCGTCGCTATCTTGTCCAGTAACTGCACTAAAGGTACCAGACTGAAGCAAGAGAATGTATGAATTAAAATCAAACGTTTACCATGAAAAAAAAAACTCACTTGGGATACTAAGTCGTCACCATGCAAATCTTTATTTTTCAAATTACCCATCGAGAAAACAGATGCACATTTATTTGCCGTCAGCAGAGCTTTAATACGAAATACATAGTTTTCAACTGTTTCTCGGAGAAATGGAATCTGGCTAACAATAGCTGTGTTTTTAATGGCCTATATATTAAATAAATTGTTGAATTATTTTATGTGAATTTTTATAAAAGTGTACATATTATATAATTTGTTTAACCTTAGAATGACAGCATAGATGATGTAAAAATCTAGTTGTAGTCTGCATAGTTTTTATTAATTCACAAACACGTTCAGGATTTTGTCTTAAATATTGTTCAAAAACATTAAGGCCATGTTGTAGGACAAGTTTTAAATATAAATGTGAATGCTAGAAATAAACAAAATAATAGTATTAAAAGTATTTCCAAATATTTAAACGATTTGCCAAGAATAGTTTGATGTTTATATGAAAGTCCGTTTTTGGACTCGTTTTCAAAAATTTGGGCTGACGGATGGACATTAGAAAGAGATTCTAATTCGATTTGTATCAACAAAATACATAAATCTTCAACGTAGTTACCTTAAGGAAAATTTGAAAATTTCTTGGTACATCCAAACCTTGCACAACTTCTAATAGCATATTTAAAATTTTGCAACTAGATTCCCAGAATTCTAGTTTATCATTTGATTCCAAAGAGTTTGTAGTTAACTTCTGATTTAACGATGTTATTAGTATCTCACACAATCCACGGAAAAATAGTGGAAAATTAGCTCTGAAATATAAAAAATAATGTTATTACAAACACTTAAAAATAATACTTCTTTATAAGTATTTGATATTTATATACATACTTTTTAAAATTAGGAAACGATTTCAATGAACTGTCTTTGCCATTTAAAGATTTGGACTCTTCTCTAACGATACGTAAAATTTCACGTTGTCTCTTAAAATCCGAGTCACGTAGAAATCCTTTTATTAATTCATCTAAATAAATATTACATTGAGCTCCTTTTTCCAACAACCCATCATAATTAAACCATTTTCGACATAATAAAGTACGACATAAAGAGCCTATAAAAGAATCTTTAAAAAATGATACACCTTAAAAAATATATCTAAAGAACCTACGTATTTCTTGTGATTGTTTTGTTTTGAAATTTTTATCTGAAAGCACATTTAATATGGTCATCAACTGGTATAAGTAAACGGCCGATTTCAAATCAACAATAGAAGTTTCATATTTGATTAAGACAGTGAAAACTTCAACAGCTAATACTGGAGCTGGTTTGCCTTTAAAGCGTTCATATTGTTTTGGATCCATTAAAGCTAAAAGTGATTCTAAATAAAATGGAATAATATTTATTTAAGAGAAATAATTAAGAAAAAAATATGAACTTTTACCTTTTAATTTATTAACACGATGTTCACTTACAAACCATTCAGACCAAGAGAAAAATGCTACCAATAACCGCAGGCATAAACCTAAACATACTTTTAATAAATTAAATTCGTCCGTAAACAAATCAGCATGACTGTAAATCCTTTGAACTTCTTCAAGTTTAGAATTTATTGCAGATGAAATCTAAAGTAAGAAATGGAAATACAATTATTTAATCAACAAAAAAAGATATGTATGTATTAAAAAACATACACTTTTCATATTTTCTCCAATAACACCTATGAAATCCGATAAATCACACATAAAATAGCCTGGTTTAGCAATATATTGCAATGATTGTTCACTTTGAAATTTTTGTATACCCACTACAGATTCTATTTTGCTGACAATATCTGTCAAAATAAAACGAAATTCTAATAAACCCATGCGATAACCCACATACTCTGCTGGTAGTGGATGTTTTATATCTAGTTTTTCTTTCAAAACTAATACAATATTAGTATCCATTTGTCTAGAAAAAAAAAAATAATAAATACACTTTTACAATTATTTTTAAAACTAACCTGTAGATTTCTTTGGGACCATAAACATTTTCAAAATTACTTTTCGAACATGATTTTACTTTTGTAGCTACTGCTAACTTTGTTGTAAGATCTCCACCTCGCGTTGTATCATTTAAATTTGTTTCATTTAAGTGTAAGATTTCCGTATCATTTTGTATGGCCTTTGTCTTATTTTTGTTATTGTTGACTGCATTACCTCCAGCACGGTGTTTAGTTCCGGATTTGCTACTAGTAGTCGCTGCTGAATTTTGTCCACTAATAAATTCACACTGTGGTGGTGTATAATCTGAAGGAGCTTTTTGTAGCAACTGTCTTATTTTATCTTCAATATTAATAAGATCAGCTAAACGTTGTAATACTTTTTGACGAATCATGGGCTCTCGCTGTGTGGCAAATGAACTTACAGTTTCCCGTATCCAATTGACACAATGAAAATATATGTCAAGTATTTTCTTTTGTTTCTCTTCATCATAATCAAAGAAGATGGCATCAGCATTATCATCATCAAAAAATTTTGGTAAAATAATGGCACAACCTAACAAAGCGTTTATTATTTCCAAACTACCTTCGTAACGTAACATGTGTAGAGCACGAACGAAATTGAAAAGCGGTGATAAAATGAGGATTGAAGAACTAGCTCTAAAATTGATAATTAAATATACAATATATACTCATACAAAATATGATAAAATATGTGATTTTACTTACTCGTTGGGAGGTCTTAAAACTAATTCTCCAATATTTATTGCAATTTGTGGTAATTCACTTTGTTGTTCTTCTGTATTTGTATCCGAAAGAGAATTTATACATTTCATATAAGATAACTGAATGCCACTAAATAATTGAAAATTTATAATTAGTACAGTTTAATAAATTAAAATTATTTAAACTTACTCAACATTTCCAGGGCTATGTTCAGCAACGAAACTATTTTGAAAATAAAATGTCATTAGTTCACATAACCATATAACAAAAGGTATATCCAGCTGCAAACCATTAGCACGATCTGCTCCGCCTGCAGAGCAAACAATAGCAAGTTCATCATAGAATAAAGCTAATAAATCGGGAGAATGTAGCGTTGATGACTGAATGCGTTCTATGGAAAAAGAAAAACTTTATTAAGGCATAATATTTCGCTATTTTTATTTTATGAGGGTATTCTATTAAGAAGTACGATTGGTACAAGTACCACCAATTTACTATTTCAGTATTGTGTATATTCTACAATGATATTTGTATGTACATAATTATTGGCTTTTACACTTACCAATATATTTAGCTGCTATTTTACCCCTACCATCTGGTATATCGCTAATTGTATTAAATGTAGTATCAAAATCGTCAGCTTCAATTACACATTGCTCAATGCGAGCTATACAATCTATCAATTGTACAGCACCAATGATGCCTTGTTTTTTTACACTGAAAAAAATTAAAATTTCATTAACAAATTGAAAAAAAAAAAATAATTAATTAAACTTAAAATTAGTATACATACAATATTTGTCTGTTAATTATTTGTTTTTTAACCAACATATCAATTTGATCCTGTAATGTGGTACATTCATCTATAGTAGGTGCTGGAAATGCTATAGAAGATAACAATTCCATAACAATGCGTGTTTGTGATAAAGACATTTCATGTATATGATCTAAGAAAGGCTTAAATGTAAAAATATGAAATATTTTAATGCCTACAAATTTCTAAATATCAAAATATTTTTACCAATAACAACATGCCCCAATTATGTAAAATTTTAGGATATAACTGCCATAAATCTCTGAGCATTTGTAAAGCAAAGTTAGTAGTGTTCTGATTGGATTTTTCACATGTTAATTCTAACAACTTTTTTAGTATAGACTTTTGTACAGATTCTGAAATTTCAAAAAATGTTCTGAAAATAAAAGATGTGTAATTTATAAGCAGATACAAATAACCCATACTACCTACCCACAGCATGTTCTTGCAAAGTCTACTACAATTTTATGTTTATCACGCAAATACAAATTAATTAATTGCATTAGTATATGCCAATGTTGTTCCAACATCGGAGCATATTTATTACGAATTTCTTGAACAATAGAAGTCGATAATTGTCTGATATGACGACGTAGCTTATTTGAATAAAAAGATAGAACTTATTATTGAAGGTACTAAAAAGATTTTATGAAAACATACCACATTTTCCAAATATAAAGAATTGTCATCTCGTATATGTATAAGCAGCAAAACAATTACAAAGTCTATTGGCCTATAAGAAAACAATACATCATTAGAAAAATAATATTTATATTATTTAAATTATGGTCTGCTTTACTTAAATTGTATAGAAGACAATGAGGATATAGATTTTTGCCATGTAGAATAGAATTTTTTAGAACGTGTAAGTCCTTGTTCAATATAGCCAAATAATTCTAATTGTAAAGTTTTATCTTTAGATAATGAACCAGTTGAAGTATCCTCGCGCCAGTGTAGAATTTCACGTAGTGTATTAATTAGCTATAACGTTAATAAAGAATAATTAATATTTTAAATACATATTAAAATGTATTTAATAGTTACTTACCTCTTTCATACTGTCTTCATTATCCTCGGATAAAATTTTTAGCAAAAATTTTATTAATAAAGGTATGGTCTAGAAATGTAAATTAATACTTTATAACTAATCTTATAACCATAATTTATTTTATTATCACTTATTAATAAGAAATAAAAATTTACTTATCGTTTACGCCAATTAAGCTTCTACTAGGCTTTATATCATGTTTTGAATATGTAATTTAAATGTGCAACTAACTCACCGTTTTTGGACATTGATCTTCCTTAATATATGCCAACACTTTACTACGCAATTTACTCTGCATATGAGGACTTAAACTTAAATTTGTTAAAGTTTGTATAGTTAAATTTTTAAAGAGCTCTCGGCTATTTGCCATGTTATTCCTGGTTACATAAAAAAAATTAATAATTAAGTTCAATTTACTTCATTAGATTTTAAACTTACAGAAGTAATTGTGCAAAATCATCATGTTTGTTAGAATCTAATATTAATTCTGCACTAGCAATTATATCCCATTTAGACTGTTCTAAAGCATTTTCGAAATTATTTTTAATATGTTCATAAATAATCTCACTATGAGTATTGGCCACATATTGCAATTGAGACAGCATTAGAGGCAATAATGGTATAGTATTGTCAGTTGATTTAGCTGATGAGAACCTTTCACAGGCTGCTTTTTTAATTTGTAACAATAGTAATTCAAGAACTTTATCACGTAAAAAATCAATCATAAAAAAGTTTACAATCATACTATCTTGGGATTGATAAACACTATCGTCTCCCGGAATGCTAATAGTGCACCCCGAAAGTAATTTAAGAGCATATTTTGACCAAGCATCGCGTAGCCCTGTTATGAACATATTCAAATTGTCTTGGAAGTTTTGATTTTTGTCCAATAAAAGTCGCAACTTATTAACAAAAGAGACATGGTCACAAGCTAAATAGACAAAAAATTAAAAAATTAGTTTACATTTACAGTATAACGGTATAACTAACCTAATACAAAATTCTGTCCTTCATCTAATTGTACACCAGCTTTCATTAGTGCTAGCTCAAAATAGGTATTGGGTGGTCTTTGTGAGCTATTCATTCTTGACTGAGTTCGCCCCAGTGTTGCTGCAATTGTACTTCGCTGCGACAAGTATCTTTGTGTGGGCTCCTGTGAAGCAGGTATATTTTCTTCACTGCTTAACATTTCTTCCAGTTCTGCCACATCTTTGAATTTATTTGTGTCATCGTTTAAACGCTAAAAAAAAATAATTAATAAATAAGAATGCTAATATGTACATACAATACATGTGAGAAATTCATTGATACTTACTGGAATTTTAATTGTAGAATTTTCATCGATTGTATTGAGACCTCTTTTATTTTCATTAGTATCCGTACTTTTAGTTCTTCCATTTTTATTAAATTTTCGATTTCTATACATTGTTAGGAAATTATTTAAACGAACAAAACAACAAGCGCGGAACAAATCAGAGACCTGCGCCGAAGCATTTTAACGGCGACGGCTTTGCTAAAAATAGTCGGCGGCGGCTCAAAATCGGCTGTTAGCCGGCTGAAAGGTGAACATAAAGCCCAAATTACAATAACGCGTAGTCAGCAGCAGTGTGTGCTGCCATAATCAGCTGATTATTTAGAATGCACTGTTTGTTATGGTGTTGATTTCATTTGGTCAGCAGCAGTTTGCAGTGCTGTTTCATTTAGCCCTGTTTCTAAATACACTGCGCTGCATTCAGATTGAGAGCGAGACAAAGAGAGTGAGCAAATAAATGAGAGGTTAAAATACACAAGCTAGATGGTGGTTGTAAATTGTGGCTGCCTACGCTGAATTGTAATTATAACGGCAGCAACATGTTGTACTGACAGTGATCAGCTGATAATGTTTGCTGATACTGTTGCTGACTACGCGCTATTGTAATTTGGGCTTTAGAAGTGTTTTTCAAATCACAAGGTTTTAGACCCATGACTCTTTCCGGTTCAAAAATATGACGATTTAAAAATCGAAAAAAATTTAACTTAACAAAGGTGTTTTTTAATTGGTAACAACTTCTAATACATAAATGGTAGATATCTAGTTCAATTTTTAAAACAAAGATATTACCTTTATAACGACATATATAATGTTTTATTACGCCAAAATTTCAAAGGTCAAAATTCAAATCAGTATTTATCAAAAAAAAGGTATTTTTAAAATTATTAAAAAAATATATATATGATCTCGACACAGCACTTCTCCCTACACATGTAAAATTTCAAGCTGGAGTCTCATTTAGTTTAGAAGTTATGGACCAAAACAAAATCTTATTAGTAATAAATTCTGAACTATACAAAATAAAATTTTTACTTTAGTGTCATTTTAAAGCCAAAGATATTACCTTTAAAATGATATTTATTCTGTTAATTTAGTTCAAAATTTCAAAGGTCAAAATAAGACTAACAAAAATTAAACCATTATATCTCCGAAATCTATATCTTTAAAATTCTTAACAAATTATATTTATGTTAACACATCTCTTCTCTATACTCATGAAAAATTTCATGTTGGACATTCTTTTACTTTAGAAGTCATGTGTAAAAATATAAATTAAAATCAAAAGTTTGACTTTTAAACTTTCGAAATAGATACATGTTTTCTATTATGTTTTAAAGTCGGTGGATGTCTTTTTACATTAAATGAAATCAAGATATAGTATAGTTTAAATGTTATGAACCACAGACTAATATGTTATGAACAGGGCAAGTTTTTATATGCACAAAAAATACTGAAATATGCGCTTGAAAAAGTACGAAAAAATGGTATAATATACACAGAAATATGCAAAAAAAAGCATGGATATGTATATAAAAACCAACGAATTTATGCATTCTTATATATTAATGTGTAGAAAATATGCACAAATACGCATTTTTTAACTTTGAATCTCTAATAGATTTCGATGTTTATAAAAATATATAGCTGTTTTAATTTTAAGTATCATATTTGAAGCTTCAGAATTTTTTTCTTTACAATATTTACAATGTACTCAAAATACTCACAAAAAGATGTTTAGAAATTATTTGATTGAACTCCAAAAAATCACCAAAAAATTGTGTTTTTGTTAAGAAAACTAACTTTTGCATCCATTATATGCAAATGTATGCAAAGATTTAAAATATAACCATTTTTCGTGAAATTCTTTTGAAATATGCAAATGCTTACACTCCAAGCGAAAAGCTTGAAAAACTTGCCCTGGTTATGAACAACTAAGTTTGATCACTTTTGGAAAAAATTCAACAGTATTTTCATTTTTAAAACGTCATATATTTCGCTCGAGAGTGGTATTTACTCTGAATGTTTGTGAATTGAGCAGCACTTGCAATACGTAATATCTGTAGCGAATTTCATTAAAATCGGAGATATCAAATCTGAAAATACCTGTTTTTCCGTTTTGATATGGAATCACTCAAGTGAAACTTCCAATAATAACAAAAATCTAAGGGAGTACTACGTATAATCACTACGCAAATTTCTATTTTTTTTTTTTTTTTTTGGATTCTTAAAAATGTTAATGGCGCAGGTATTAAAACAAAATTCTAGGGTATCCCAAGTTAGTCCGATTCCTAGTCTACATATATATTCAAATAGAAAGCTGAAACGATTTGATAATTTAGTATTATCATGTGTTTAAATGGTCTCCACCAGGGTCAAATTAAAACCGTTAGACCGTTAGAAGATCACAGAAATTAGATACCACTCAAATAAAGAATAAATGGCACCATTTACAGGCTAGACAATTTATAAAGTATTTTGGAATATTTCGTCAAGGGTATTTTTGCGTTATTGGTTTTTCGAACTATTACGGAAAGGTATTTTAGCGGCAATGGTATTTATATTTTTTCGGTAACGGTAGTTTAAGGGTGACGGTAGTCAAGTTGAAAGGTTTTTTTTTAGCGGTAAGGGCATTTTAGCGGTAACAGTATCCAACCTTGGTTGTGAGAGGTCCTTTTTTTTTTTTTTTTTTTTTTTTTGTTCTCTCAAAAACAAAAATTATAAAAGAAAATAACAAAATAAAAAGATATTTTTTTATTAACTTATACAATTTTTACAAATGTACAAATGAAATTTTGCATAAATTATTTTACCTATGCACTACGGTGATCAATTATTCGACTGCACTTTTTGCAGAAGTTAATATTTCTAAAAAAAATGTGTATTATTCAAGTTAAAATTTATTAAATATAATTATTTTGTGAAATAACTATTAACCTATTAAGAAAAATTAAAAAAAAAATAATCATCAAAAATTAGATTGTTTTATCATAAACAAAAACATGGCTTAATATAAAAAAGCGTATTTAAATTTTATTGAGAATATTATGCAAGTGAAACTTTTTTACTCATCTTTAAAAAATGGGTGTTAAAACAAATTTTATACAGGATAATTATATAATTTAAATTTAACCATAAACTATTACCCAATTCATAACTTCGTTATTGTGTTATGTCATAGTATAATTATAAAGTATACTCGTAAGAACAGCTGTTTTACAATTTTTTCATTGGTAAACCTCGCGGTACTGTCAAATTGTTTTTGTATTCATATGTAAAATTTTTTTTTCGAGTTTTTTTACTCTTCCTCTCCTTCATTCTCTAATTTTCCGTTCAAAGCATTTTGACATTGTGCGAGTACTTTATTATTATACTATGATAATTATAAAGTATACTCGTATGAACAGCTGTTTTACATTTTTTCATTGGCAAACCTCGCGGTACTGTCAAATTGTTTTTGTATTCATATGTACATTTTTTTTTTTTTTTTTCGAAAAAAATTTTACATATGAATACAAAAACAATTTGACAGTACCGCGAGGTTTGCCAATGAAAAAATTGTAAAACAGCTGTTCTTACGAGTATACTTTTATAATTATACTATGATAATACCTTTGTGTGTTATTTTCAAATGAGTTTTTAACTCATTTGAAAATATTATAACTCAGAAAAAATTTTAAAATTTTAAAATATTATTTTTAATAAAAAACTTTGGAGCATATTTTTTTAAAACTAGAATTTTTATATAATACATCTATCTTAAAGTATACCAATCGACTTAGAATCAGTTTCCGAGTCGACTTAGCGATTTTCGTCAGCCTTGGATGCTGTCTGGCTGGTTGGACAGCAGGCAGACTTGATGTCTATATAAAACTTGTGCACAAAGAATAAATCGTAATTTAAAAGATAATTTGATTGAATTTGCAAAATATTACTATTTTCGTATAACGTCGAAGCCTATTGAAATTTGTTAAGATCGTTCCATTATTTCACCTAGCCTCCAAGGAAATGTTCTCTCATAATAGTGTTTTAATACTCATAAATACCTTATTTATGCCAATAAAATTATATAAAAATGCAAATAAATTATATAAAATATTGAATCAGAATACAAAATTTTATGGGTCCATAATTAAGCATATAAGACGCGAAAATTACTTTCTCTTGCATACAAATTAAATAAATGACAGTATTAAGATAAAATTTGACACAAATAAATTTTATATAAGCAGTAATCATAGTACTAAGGATTTATAATAATCTTAACCGGCCATTGGTTCAGCCTCAAAATTTTAGTAAAAAGATTGTAATAAAAATTAAGATTATTAGTGAAAAAATAGGTTTTTGGTGAAAAAATGTTTAAAAAAGAAAAAATAAGTAAAAAATCAACAAATTTTTAAACAAAATTATTTTTAACAGAATTCAGAAACATAGGTTTTACAATGTTATATTTTAAATTTTCATATAAATTTTCAAAAAATGTGTTATTTTAAATAACATATAACACAATAACTTAAATAATGTGTGAATTGGGTATACATTTTTAAACTTAAGAAAAAGGCTTTATGAATATTAAAAGAAAAAAAGTCCTAAATTTCGAATCAAATATTAGTTACCCAATTCACAACCCTGTTATTGTGTTATTTGTTAAAGTTTTATATGAAGAAAAATAACACTTTTTTAAAAAATAACACACTTTGTGAATATGTGTGTTATTTTCGAATGAATTGTTATATTGTTATTTCGAAAAAAATTCAAAATTTTATATTATTTTATTTAAAAAATCTATCTTAAAATATACCAATCGATTCAGAATCTGTTTCCAATTCGATTTAACGATGTCCTCCCGCCTTACATACTGCCTGGTTGAACTGCTAGCTTGTTGTCTGTGTATGTAAAAGTTGGGCGCAAAGAACAAGTTTTAATTTTTAACATAATTTGATCTAATTTAGAAAATGGGACTATTTCGGTATAACGCTAAAGTTTGCTAAAATAAGTTATGATTGTTTTTTTTTACTTTGCATCCATGCAAATATTCTCCCGGAACAGTGTTTAAATACTCATAAATACTCAATTTATACCACGATTTCAATAAAGTTTGGTAAAAATACATTTTATAAAAGAGTGAATCAGAATCAGTGCAGAAAATTACTCTAACACGCATAAAATCCACATTAATGTCAGAATTGGGATAATATTTCACATACATACATTTTATAAAGCCAGAAAAAAATAGAATTTTTAGTGTGAAATAGATTTTTTAGTGAAAAATCGGATTCTAGAAAAAATTTAGCTTATTGATGCAAAATTGGATTTTTTATGATAAATCTTATTTTTTATATAAATTTGTGTTGTTTTAGTAATACATTTTATAAAACAAATTTTATAAGAAATTGTATTTATTTAAAAAATCTACAAATTTTTAAATAAAATATTTTTTAACATAATTCATAAACATTGGTTTCAAAATGTTATAATGTTATTTTAAATTTCAAAAAAAAATTTAAAAATGTGTTATCTTAAATAACATATAACATAATAACTCAAATAATATACCATAGATTATAACATAGATATGAAGTTAAGTTTTCAAAAACCTAAGTCGGTTGTCAAAAAAACCTAAGTCTAAGAATGTGTTAGTAAAAAATTTCATTGAAAACAAAAACAATTGTAGTACCTGTGCCTTTTTGAGTAATTTATTTTCAATTGAGTTTTTTTTTTAAGCTTCATATCTATGTTATAATCTATGTAATATACCATAGATTATAACATAGATATGAAGTTCCGTTGTCAGAAACCTAAGTCGGTTGTCAAAAAAACCTAAGTCTAAGAATGTGTTAGTAAAATTTTTCATTGAAAACAAAAACAATTGTAGTACGTGTGCCTTTTTGAGTAATTTATTTTCAATTGAGTTTTTTTCAAGCTTCATATCTAAGTTATAATCTATGTAATATACCATAGATTATAACATAGATATGAAGTTCCGTTGTCAGAGACCTAAGTCGGTTGTCAAAAAAACCTAAGTCTAAGAATGTGTTAGTAAAATTTTTCATTGAAAACAAAAACAATTGTAGTACGTGTGCCTTTTTGAGTAATTTATTTTCAATTGAGTTTTTTTCAAGCTTCATATCTATGTCAATAATCTATGTAATATACTTTGTGAATTGGGTAAGTATGTATTCAGTTCATATTTTTTAAAATATTCAATATTGCTGTATTATAATAAGGAGTGCAATCGAAAAAATCTTAACACACGTTTTGCCTCATAACTTTTTTTCGAAGCAATTTTTAAAATTTTTTTGATCTAGTTATCATTGAAAAATATATCAGTTATTATTCTTGAAGACAACCATGCACAGTGGGGCCAAAAGCAAAATAAATGGTAATAAGCAGTGTTTCGAATGGCTGCTTAAAGCAGTCGTAATTTTCAAAACAGTGGCTTTTTTTACAGCATCTTGCTGAAACAAGTTTACTTGATTTAGTTATCCACCACATACTAACTAAACACATTTTGCTGCTCACACAAAAAACTGATTTAAGCAGCATCCAGTTTTTATTTTGTTCAGCAGTCAAATTAAATAAGCAGCGCACTCACTCAGTTTTTTACTCAGAAAGTTTATTTTACGTCTTAAGCCCCAACCAGTCAACTTTCCATCGCAACGTAGAATGAAAAAAAGTAGCGTGAGACATTTTGTACAACCAGTCAACAAAATTAAACGTATCATATGTTTTTGAACATTCACTGTTTAAACAACCCTGTTTTTCGGTTATTTTGTGAGCAAAATAAACCACAGGGTTGTTAAAAACGCACACAGCTACGTAAAAATCTATTTTCTGTAGATTTCTGCGATACGCTACCTAGAATTTTTGTGTCAATAGCTAGATACACACATCTGCATAAAGCTGTTTGAAACAGCTGATTGCGATACGATGATTTTTAGTTGAGTGGTTGGAGCTTAAGGCCCAATTTTGACGATGATGGTTTTGCATCTGATGGTTTTAGTTTGTAGGCAAGAGGTGTAAAGAAGCAAGAGGGGTAAGAAAACAAGCACGAATCGTGATTTCGTGTGTGTTTTTTATGTTTCTTATTTACAGCATTCGCACTTTTCTCATGTTGCTTTATTTATTTTCGCTTTTCAGAGTGTAAAGATCGTCGCTATGATGCTTAAACTTATATAAGTGTTACCATATGGAAAAATTGTGATATACAAAATTTAACAAGTAAAATTTCTATTTTATACACAAAATTAAAAAAAATGTGTAATTTTGTTTTTTTAAATCATTCATAAAGGCAATAAAAAGAAATAATTATTGAAATAAAAGTAATTTTATCCCAAATATGAAGGAAAATAATTTTTATTTTATAATTTATATGAAGAAATATACATATAAATTTTGTTGTATAGTTAAATTATTTTATTGTTAACATTAATTAATTCATTAATAAATGATGTAATTAATATGCTTTCTTAGTAAAATGGAATAATTATTGAATTAAAAATACTTTTTTCCTCTTAAATAAAATTCTATTGACAACGGCAACACTAACATAAAATTTCAAACAATCATGCTCAAAATCATCGTCAAAACGTACGAGATTTTACAAAGATTGCTTAAAAGAAAATAAAAGAAAACATCATGACTGGACAATCATAGTGAAAAACCCCACTAAGACGTAAAATCAACTTGGCTGAGCAAAAAACTGAGTGTGTGCGCTGCTTATTTAATTTGACTGCTGAACAAAATAAAAACTGGTTCCTGCTTATTTCAGTTTTGTGTTTGAGCAGCAAATTTTGTTAAGTAAGCATGTGATCCAAAATGAAAACTTAAACTGTTTTCAGCGCAGTCGCCAGTTGAAAAAAATTTTTGTGTGCTTAAAATTAAACGCTGGTAATAAGTCTGGAACTTTGAAACCACTGAACCGATTTATATGAAACTTGGGACATCGATAGAGGAGGAGTTAGACTTTCAGAATATTGTTGGATAGAGTCTGTAGCTGCAGCATGGACGCCGCTACAGTGGACCTAAGACGACCACCTCGAGGGTGAAAAACATATCGGGGATTATAACTTTTACAAATATTAACCGATTTTAAATATTTTATATATTTTAAACATTTTTGTATTTTCCGAAGCAAGACAAGGAAAAAACATTTATATTGTGCCAAATTATCTCGTATGGTTTAAAAGATATTTAACTTCAAAAAATAAATTTCTCATTTTTCGCCTTGACTTTTCTGCGAATTTGCCCTATAACTTTTAAAATAAAATTTATAACATTTTTTTTAAAAATATGCTGAAACTCTCTTCAATTTTCTAAATTATGATAATAAAAAATTTTTTTTGTTATCTCAATTCGATAACAAGAAAAAAAATTTCAAAGTCAAAATTTCAAAACAGGGCTTAAAAATAGCAATTTTTTGCCAAAAAAGTAACTTTATATATTTAACTTTTTTAAAAATTTGTTTAAAAAAGTTTAGTATTTTTTTATATTTTCTGAAAGACGGGACCCCAAGAAAACATGTAAGTTTAATTTTGAAAAGTTCTGAACGTTTACCCTACATCCAGCAGTGGTCAAAAATTATCAATTTTGGATGAGAAGTTGAACTTTTTGAGTCTGTAAAAAATTGATTGTTGATTTTGGTACTTCTGTGAATTAAACTATATAGTTCAATATGTTCTTAAAGGTTTTGCAAACAAATTATTACAGCCTAAAGGTAAACTTAGTCACACGAGGCAATTTTAAAGGAAATCGTGTCTTCTTTAAATCTATGTATAATAAATTTCATTATTTTAATATTTTTAGCACACTTTTCTTGAAACAATACGAACAATTGCAAATTATGTTTATATGGACATATTTAAAAAATTTGATACTGTATAATTTCTAAATGCTTATAGGAATCAACATAATTTTTTCAAATACTATAAAATATTTAATGGAGAATTGATAAATGTGCAAATCAGAAAAATATATATAATTTTACTATATATTTTTAAAGGTCGAAGTTTTTATTATTGAAAATTTGGGTATTTTCAGAAAATTGCCTCGTGTGACTAAGTTTACCGGTAGGCTGTAATAATTTTTTGCAAAACCTTTAAGAACTTATTGATCTATATAGTTTAATTCACAGAAGCACCAAATTCTAACAATCAATTTTTTTTTTACAGACTCAAAAAGTTCAACTTCCGTTTTCAAAAACCTAAGTCAGTTGTCAAAAAAACCTAAGTCTAACAATGTATTAGTAAAAAATTTAATTGAAAACAAAAACAATTGTATTGACAGGCCAAATAAATCTTAGCTGTAATCAGCTAAGTAACTTAAAAGCGAAACAAACAAACAAAAACAATTGAAGTACATGCAGAGCTTCGAAAGAATGAATTCTATTTAGAATTAATTCACGTATAAATTTAATTCAGCTTATAAAAATTTAATTTAGCATTCTTCAAAATCATTCCTCAGAAATGAATTCTTAGGCTTAATTCTCTAGGCTTAACTTTGTATTGAATTAATTCCCTAGAGAATTAATTCCTTAGAGAATGAAAATTCAATTTGAATGATTCAATTTTTCTTTAATTCCATTCTATTACAAATTTAATGAAAAATATGTAGAATTAATTCAATTGAATGATATATTTTTTTCTTTCATTCCCTTCTCCTACAAATTGAATGACAAAATTTTTCTTTAATTCTATTTTTGTATATATTTTGAAAATAAGTATTAAAAGAGTCGAAAATCAGTGGTATTTATCTAAAATCAATACAAAATCAACATTTTACTCTCCAGCTAAACTGCACATAAAATAGAAGATGATTGTGACCAAATAAACGTTGTAAAGAAGCTGCACTTCAGAGTTTTAAAGAAAAATAATATTCGTAATACGTTCTCTGTAAGATCTTGGGATAAATCCCATGATTCAGAATAACCTAGGTGCATATAACAGATGCAAATTAGGACACGTTGAATACAAAGCTAATAAAAATAATAGATATCTCATACTAAATGTGATGCACGCTCCGAAACACGTGTGTACATAAACGAGGCTTACTATAAATCATTTTTGCAATTATATAAATTTGTTTAAAATCTAAAGAATTAAACAATAAAACTTTAATTCAATCTAGTACAAATTGAATGGTTGAAAAATTTTTTAATTCAGTTTGTAATAGTTTGAATTTAAACAAAATTGAATGAAATCAAAAGAATTAAGCATTCCCAAAGAATTAATTCATAAATGAATTAATTCCATAATATCAAAAGCTTTAGGAATTAATCTACAGAATTAATTATGATGAATTTATTTGAAAGAATTAATAATTCTACATGATTTAATTCAATTTTAAAAAGGGAATTAAAGAATTAATTCTTTCGAACCTTTGAGTACATGTGCCTTTTTGAGTAATTTTTTTCAATTGAGTTTTTTTACGCTTCATATCTATGTTATAATCTATGGTTCCAGACTTATTACCATTTATTTTGATTTTGGCCCCACTGTGTCTTGTTGATTTGTTGTGAGTTTGATCAAAATGAGTGACGAAAATGATGTACGTGCTATAAATTATTAAAAATTTTCAAAAAAATTCAAATTGGTCCTACAAATAATTGGTCAAAGAATTAAATGTCCGCTGTCATACTGTTTCCAACGTCATTAAACAGTATCAAGTGAATTCGACCATCGATAGGAAACATGGTACAGAATGAAAAAAGTCCACATGATATTGGATGATGGCCAAGTAAATTGAAAGCATATTGAAAAAAACTCCAAACACATCTTGTAGAAAATCACCCCGATTAGCTCAGTACTCTGACTATTTGGTGCGAAAAGTTGAAGCTAATGTGGAGTTAAGAACATATAAATTCCAAAAAGTTACAGACTGGAATGCTGCAAAAATTTAGAAGCCAAGAATAGGACACGGAAATTAAAATCAAATTTCATACAAAAATACTCATGTTGTATAAATAACGACGAAACGTATGCACTGGAAGATTTTTCCCAGCTTCCGGGTCAAAATTTTTATGTTACTGATGATTGAGGAAATCTTGAAGATAAGTTTAGGACCAAAAATCTAACGACTGAAACAATTATCAAATCTCTAATGGAAGGTTTATTAAAACAGATCTACGAGATCATAAGTAGTGGACAGAAGTTTAAAAATTTTACTTTTCTATGATCTTTATTATATTATCAACTAAATAAAAAATCAATAAAAACTCTGAGATCAACCGTTTCCGAATTATTGAATTTTATATATGTTAAGATTTTTTCGATCGCACTCCTTAAAGAAGTGATTATATAAAGATTGATTGAAAAAGATTTGCAGAAGTTCAATTTTTTAAAGAAATAGTAAGATATTCTTCTTTTAAACTTCTTGTTCATTGCCTTTAAAATACTTCCCTTTAACTATGTTTATAAAATGTTTTCATTAAAATTTAAGAAATTTAAATTTTCTTTGATAATATTAATATTTTTTGGTGCTTCACTTTTTTGAAAGTAATTATTAATAACTTAAAAAAAAGCTCAAAATGTGGTGAAAGAATTAGTGTTTACTTGTGATTAAGTTTCTGAGACCGGCCGTAGGTCAACTATACGAAAAAAAAAAACTTTTATTAATGTTAAAAACAAAATATTTTTATTGAACAGAGCCGTCGATTTTAATTTTCTTGGAAATATGAAATAACCAAAAAAAAATTCTTTTCTACTGATATCTCTTAAACAAAAGCATGTACGACAACGAAATTTTGCATACATAGTTTGGGGGTCAATATAAAGTCGGAAACAAAAAATGGTCGTGGACCGCCCACCTCCCATATAACGTAAAATTTGAAAAAGTTGATGGTGGGTATATAGATTCGGCCGAGCCGAATATAACATTCGCAATTGTTCAATTTTATATAGAAAATAAGTAAAATATCGTTGATATTAGTCAACTTTTATCGTAACTCATTTTGCATAATTAGTTGGTGTTTGTAATCCTAAACAAAAATGCGGAGGCGCATCAAAAAATACAAATTTTATATTTTTAATTTAAAAAATCGCGATTTTTATTATTAAGAATTTTTTTAAATATACCGCACTAATACCAATTTAGTAAAATTGTCTATATGTTGTACTTAAAGCTGTTATACTGATAATATAAGTATGCATTCGAAATAATAAAAAAAAATAAAAGCATAAAATCAAAAATGTTTGATAATGGCTCATATATTAATTTTTACTGTATAAAAAAATTAAAAATAATGCTCAAAAAAATCTTTAGTGCGCAGGACCAAAAAGTGCCGGTCACACTACTCTGGGAAATCAAATGATTTTATGTATAAAAATTTGTGAGAGAATACATGCATGTTGAGTAGAAGGTGTTCAAATTTTATTAATAATACCCTAGTAAGAGTACATATTTTGCATTTAACAAAGATAAACAGACGAGCTAAATAGAATACGGAGAAAATAATAAAAATCTAATAAAAGATGTATTATTAAAGTGTAAAAATATATTAGAAAAAATAAACATCAAGACAATCAAAATAAAACGAAGCCAAAAATAGTTTAAGCCAATTAGTTACATTAACAAGTTAAAGAAAAAAAATAATTACATATATATTAATACATATTTACAATTAAATAATAAAAATCAAATTGATAAACACACACATTATTTCTTAAATATAAATTTGATATATATTTATACAAATATTGGTCTAAATACAATTTATTAAATCGCGTGTTTCAAAAGTTCCATTAATAACTAAAAAAATATTGATTTTGCCAACTTGAAAAAGAAAAAACAAGAAATACAGAACCATTATTACGAGAAACGGAAACAGGAAGTTGCACAGCAACCATTTATATCAAAAAGAAAAAATCGGAGGAAAAGTTACAAGTTAATAAGATTTTTAACATATACACACACGTGAACATAAACAAACAACTTCAGGTGGCAATAATTCAATTTAGAAGTCAAAGAACTCCTCTAGCCACTTACTATTTTAAAACGACATACAAGTGCACACTTAAGTGGAACTACTAAATATAACTGAAGAGACGCAAGGGTATTAAGTATTAAAATTGAACCCAACCATCAACCTTTTTGTCTACAACACAGGTATTAGAAAAAGCCGTCAAAACGCCTTATCACACGAATATGGAGCGTAAACTTTTATATGCCTTTCGAGGCTGGATAGCGTTTGTGGCATTCATGGATTTGGGTACAGCTTTTCGAAGTTATATAGAACGTAGATCATTTCTTGATCATGCCGATACACAATTTATAGAAGGTGATTTATATACACAAATTTATTTGAAAATTATTGTATGCTGGTTTAATTAATGAAAAATATAATCTATATACGTACATACATAAATGAACGTTTTGCAAAATATGTACAGACCTTTGTTGTATGGAAAGATTTAAAAATTAGTCATTTAAATGATTTTTATTTTGATCCCAAGGAACCCGGTGAAAATCGATTAAACATTGTACAATTTGGTTAAAATGAATTGTTTTTATTTAGGTACTTATTTATTAAGAAGAGTATTCACTATGGTTATAGGTAAATAAGGACTGCACAAGCAAAATTAGAACATTTCAATCATTTTATAAAAATTTAACCTTTTAATTCTGCTTTTTTAAATCTATTATATTCAAGTTTTAAATTTAATAGAAAAACGAGAGGGAGGGATCGTATATTAGACCTATGGCCAATTGTGGATCGATACTTTCACTAAGTGTAAAATGAAATAAAATAAACAAATACAAATACATTCGTTAATACTAACAGTTATGTGAATTTATGCGCTTTAGGGTGATACCCGAAAATGGGAGCTATTATAAATGATGGACCGAATCTCATATAATTCCCGATTTTAGAGGTATATCGAAAATCATATTTACAAACTACACTATATTATATTGTAATCCTCTAGTTTAAAGCAGCGTTCGAGACGTTCAAATTGTATTTTGCAATACTTAATATAGAGCATATTTTATTGAACTGTATTTTTATTAAAGAAGCCCAACAAAATATTTTTGGAAAAATTTGCCTATTAGAACTTCTTAAAAATATAAATATTCAAAATGTAAATAATATAGTAACATTACTAAAACACTGTAACATATACATATAACCTTATATAAGAAATTTTTATATGGTAGGTCAAAGGCCTTAGTAGTTAGTACCTAACATCTTTTTTTGTATTCATAATTAATTATGTTTATAAATATTGTAAATAAATAAATATTACAGTAGCAATTATTGTGTTCAAAATTGAATGAGCTGTACTATTAAAAATTGGTGTTCAATTCGAAAATTTCTCACAAGTTGCTGAACACGTGTAATATTTTCGGTAAACTTAAAAAAAAAAAAACAATGCCGAAACTGAAGTAGCTTAATGGAACAAATAGGTTGTTTTTTCCTTGGGAAGTCTTTATTTTTTCAATAAAATTTTGAATAATTTCTAATACCTGTTTTATATTTTGCTATCGTTTAGCACAATATCTTTCTAATAAAAAAAAAATTATTTTATTTTAGGTGATTATACAGTATCTCGTATAATAGGCATGTATTGTCTATTAAAAGCCTTAGCGTTGGTCCATTGTACTCTTTACATACATTATCGACCGTAAGTATTAAAGTTCTTAAACGTACATATGAACATTAAAGTTCCCCGTAGACAAAAATTTTGTAGGAAGACCCCTCAAAAGGTGCGTAAAAATTAGCTTAATGTGGGAAAAATATTAAAAATATTTTTAAAATTGAAATTTAGTTCCCTACCAGCGATTGAATGTCACGAGTCTAGAACATTTCGTCCAAAAAATAGTGTTGAGTTTTGTCTTGAAATGGGTATCAAAAATTCGTAATTTTAGCCAATTATAAAAAAAAAATATTTTAAAAAATGTTCGCAAAAATTTTGGTCCATAAAACGTCATTTTAGTACATCATGCTAAAAAAAATTTCATTATTTTTCTTATAAAATAAAAAGAGTTTTATAATTTTGTTTCCTTTATGGCTAAAATATTAACAATTAGCATTGTAGTAAGTACTTCTGATAATATATAATTTTCCAAATTTTTTCAAAAAATTTTTCATCAAAATGGCTTAAAAAGTGTTCCAGCGAAACAAAATCTCATGGGAAACATATTTTAAATATTTTTTCATAGCCAGCAATAAATTACGCATTTTTTGATACCCATTTCCATTTAAAAATCTAAACTTTTTGTTGACCAAAATGTATGGGACCCATGATTTTTCAATCGCTGGACTGAAGACCAATTTTAAAAGTTGTTTAAATAATTTTTTCGTTTTAAGCAAATTTTTACTCATCGTTTGAGAGGTCTTTCTACATCGAAATCTATAAAAAGGCTTTCATCGGGACATTCTAATGAACACATATGCTTGTTGTAAAATTTTATCATAGGTCATGTCATGAGTAATAATTTAAAAATTTGGTCCTAATGAATATGCTTTTAGAGTGGTCAGCATGGGAGGATGTTCTCTGGCTTTGACAATGGTTTTATATTTAACAGAAGCTTTGTATTTCCGTTCAAGTACATTAAATTTTTATGTTATATTTCCCTGTGTATTGAATTGTAAGTTTTTAACGGCCTGTCCCACGATGTGAAATGAAATATTCGTTTCGAGAATTTATATGGGAAACAAGAAATTAATTTCAAAATTTGTTATAGTTTACCATATATTTTGTCGAACGAAAAATTCGTGGGACTGGCTATAAATTTTGAATTCGTATGTAGTATATGTAAAAAGATTTATTACTAACATATTTATTTTTAGCAATTACACTTCTTGGTTTAATTTACATACCAAAACGTTTACGACTCTGGGAACCAAATATGGATATGGATGATGAAAATTCTCAATTATTAAAACAAATGACTGGATTTAAACGCCGACGTGCTAAGAAAACTCAATGAATGGTTTAGAATTATATTTAATTAAATTAATATTAAAATTTATGTTAATTATAGAAACATAAGTGATAATTATACGAATATTGAAAAGATTTAACTAAATAGAAAAACACAATATTGCTGTCAGTTGTGAGATAATAATTCACAAAGTATTAATTATATTTTAAATTAATTTCAAAGTTAATAAATAGTTAAATGTACTTGGCAGCATTTGCAATATTGTGTTTTTATTGACACGAAACCCCCCTAAGAACACACAGTATTGTCCAAAAACGTATATAAATAGAATTGCACTAATTTTTAATATACACTTTACAAAAAAAACTTATCACACCGACGAAAAATTTCTGCCTGCTTAGATTACAATATAAATCTTCTATTTTTTATTAAAACATATAAAAAATTCCGTTTTCAAAATTTTTAATTCTAGAAAAATATACTGAACTTAAATCAATCTATGTATCAAAGCTTATATTTGCTTAAGGAGTAAAAAATAAATTTATTCATACTTAATAATGTTAAAGTAGTTGCTAGTTTTTAATATACATACGTACTATGCAATTTTTTATAAGCAATAATAGCTAATGTCTCAATTATATAATAAACAAATTAAAGCAAAATACCAAAACTTTCTTTTAATCTAATATGAATTTTGGAAAAAATTATAAAAAACGCAAAAATAAAACTAAATTAAGTTTAATTTATAAAATAAATTATTTCATTTATTGTAAAAAATTAAAAAAGAATTTATTTATATAATTTTGTCATGATATATAAACATTAAGTTAACATAAGAACAATTAATGAAGCACAACAAAAAAGGTACACAATTTTAACTAAAATATTATTGTTTATTGCCTTTAGAAGATCCTTCTTCGCTCTTTCGATATTCAGTGTAATCAACGTAACCATCTTTATTCAAATCCATCGTATTCAAGACATAATCAATAACGTCAGCCAAATTTTCATCAGTGTATGTGGCGCCGTTCTTTTGACCTGTGCCCTCTTTATTCTCTTTTTGTACATTTCCATCTTCGTCGACTATAATAGGGATTTAAAAAATATAAAACAGGATGTATTGAAACAAAAGTAAATAGTTTAAGCTACAGCTCACCGCAACCATTTCAAAACAATTTGTGAAAATGCAAAAAGCCAATTCTTTTAAATTTTCTTTTAAAAAATTATGTCATTCTAATTTTATTTTGTTTAAGTTAATACAATTGTTTAAACAATTGTATGTAATAAGTATATTATTATTTTTTGTTATAAAACTGAGCTTCTTTTTAATCAGTCATTTATTATTTTTTAGTTAAAAAATCACGTGCAACAAATATTTTAAGAAACTTAAAATATAGAGTAGTAAAACTTTTGTTCAAATATTGAGATGCCAATTGAATAATTTCATAAAGGTAACAAAAAATTAAAAAAGGAGATTCTTAAAAAATGACTAAACAACAGTAAAATAAGAATTGGAATTGGGATATAATCTAAAATGAACACACTATTTAATGGAATGGAAAACTAATGGCCACTTTTTTGAGCTTGTTGTTGCTGATTTTGTTGGGATTTTTGTTGGGCCCTCATAAATTCTGGATAATCGATATAACCATCTTTTGAGGTGTCATCCATTTGTAAGATGGGATCAATTAATGCTACAAGTTCTTCATCTGTAAATATTTTTTCTTCTACTGTTGGCTGCTGACCATCACTAGCATGAGCATCTTTACTTCCTTGTTCTAGTGACAACATTTAAACGTTAATTTAAAAATATCCATTATACCATGATGATGAAACAGACCATATACCAAATAATTATGTTTTGCAATTGTTGACATTAGATGACATTAAATAAGCACATATGAAACACACACACAACGAAATATGTGTAATATGTGATTGTTTAAAATTTGTATTTTTTTTTTTTTTTTTTTTTAATTTGTTTAACATGGTAAAATTAATGTAGTATTGGTTTAATATGAAAATAAAAGAAATCAAATAACAAAGTACAAATGTTTTAGTGTTAAAAGCTTAATTTGTATCGCCTTAATTTTATAAACAAAATTAAAGAAAGAAATTATTTTACTTACCATGCCAATGGATTAGAGATTTAATTAATTCACAGCCATCTAATTTGTTGTTATTGTCGGAGTCGTGCATTTTAAAATAATGAAATTGTAATTCAGCCTCCGACATTTTGCTTGTGTCAATAGGTACTTGCATATGCTCTTGTATATGCCTAAAATGAAAAAGATACGAGTTAAATAAACTTATATTATATAAAGCAAATCATAATATTTACATAACTTGAAGCAATTAAGTCTTAAATTATTAATTGTTCATTAAAGAATTTGTGAAATCAAATGAGTCAATATGTTAAGATTTTAAACTTCAATGTCCCCGAAAAGAAGAATATATTAATAAACATTGTATTTATTTAACTAACAAAAATGTTGTCTTAATTTGTATCTCATAATCAGACAAAATAAAATGATTTTTTTGCATTTTAATGCTTTTTTGTTGCGCTTTTCTGCTACTTTTCTGATTTGTGTGAACAAAATTAGCTTTGTTTTTTCGAACAAAATTAGCTTTTTTGAAAAATGTTGGCATAATCAGATTTTTAAAATTTTAATAATTTGTTTTGCATTTAAACTCCGAGGTAACAAAAAAGTTGTCAAATTTATCTTCAGTCCATCGAGTTTACGGTATTACATAAAAATGTAACTATTAGTTTACATATATTTTTTTATATCTACAAAACTAGTTTTTTGAGTAATGATGCAGTAGTGGAATAACTAGTTACCGATAAATAACAAGTTTATTTAGTTCTGCCATAGCTTAGTTCGCTAGAGCGACTGTGTAGCACGCAAAAGCTTGTATTATTATTATTATTAGCAAATTATTTAATGTGGATATGGTGGCTTTACGGTTAAGTAAAGTTTTAGCTGGGTATAAATGCAATTTTAAATACAAGAGTAAATTCTAATGATGAACTTTCAATATTTGCTGCTGTTTAATAAAATTTAAAAAAAAAAATTTAACATCTTTATGCGTCAGGAAAAATGTGAATGTTTTGCTACATTTTAGTTGCAATATTTTCATCTGTACTAGATATTTTTTGCTTAAACACCAATAATTTCGCATTTTTCTCTTTGCTCATAATACTTTTTTTCGAAATTTACCCTTCGTAATTTGTAATGATATATTGCTTTATGAACCCTTATCTCTATATTCAATAGTAGGTCTATTTATAACCTGATAAGACAACTTATAAAGTCATCAATTTAATTTTTAATCTTTAAAATATGGGTTTTATAAAGTATTTTGAATATGTACTTACTCCCTTTCATGTTGAATATTGGCAGCATTTAAGACCTGCTGTTGACCATGATGACCATGAGGGGCATGATGACCGCCACCATGACCTTGGGGAACCTGTTGAACAGGCACTTGTTGGTGTACTGGAACTTGTTGAACTGGTACTTGTTGAACTGGTACCTGCTGTTGTACCGGTACTTGTTGGTATTGCATTTGTTGCTGTTGCTGCTGCTGCATTTGTTGCTGTTGCATTTGTTGTTGTTGCTAAAAAGATAATGTATGGCTTCAATACGTACGATCTGAAATTTCATCTAAAACTTACGTATTGTTGAGGACTAACTCCAGGGGGCAAATGTTGTTGATACTGTTGTTGTTGTTGCTGTTGATATTGTGGTGGTGGTTGTTGCTAGTTAAAGAAAAAAAAGACACGATGAATTTAAATTAATCTTTACTTTAAAACAGTTTTAATTCATCTTTTCGCAACTTACATAGTGCTGTGGTGGTACACCGGGAGCCACCCGCTGTCCATTTACAGCAGCCAAGCCTAGTACAAGCAACACAAGAAGTGTGTTATGCATTTTAATACTACTATTACTGTTTTTGTGGATATTTTTATATTATTTTTAAATATTTGTGGCTTTCTTTGGCACAATCTGTCTGTTAAAAAAACCACTGACACGTCAAAAATCCAAAAAACTACACGAAACCAACAACAAAACTAAATAAACACGTCTACACATAAAAAAATAATTTAAACTTCAAAGGGGTATGTTCAGTTTAAGAATATGCACTGAAACTTCAAAGCTGAAATAGAAACGCAAAAACGCTTTAATTAAATTTCTCAAAATTAGTTTTTTTAGATAAAAAAATATATCTATTACGTGATCTATATAATTTTATTCATTGCAAAAAAAACATAAATTTTGCTTGCATTTAAAATTAAAAAATGTAATATTATTAACTATAAAAAATTAAAAAGACATTTGACAAAAGAAATAATCACTACATGTCAAACACTGAACATAAACTGGTTATCTTAATTTTTTCTTTGTAACAATTGTCGTCACAGTTCGTTTGTTTTTCATTTTTTGTTTGTTGAATATTTTATTTTATTATTTATTTTAAATATTTAATATTTTTCTAAATACATATATAATAAAACAATGGTAAGTGTTAATATTTTAAAACAAGTGTTAGATTTATTTACCTTTAAGTATTTTTTTATATACCTTATTGTATGTGAAAAAAAAATGTTTGGAAATTCATCACCTTTAGATAAAAAAATTATTCATTAGTTTTTATCACTAATCTACAAGTTTTTATATATTTTTGCAGGCTCGTTACTTTAAGGAACAAGACATCGATGGTAAATTAAAAACATATTGTATATTAGTTTCTAAAATAAAATTATAGTTTTTATTTTAATTATTTTCCATAAAAGAGGAAGTGAAAGTTTAAATTACAATGGCTGCTCCACTTATTGAATTAAACTTTGCATAACGGTTTCTAATTCTAGTTTTTTTATATACATACTAATATATATTTTTTTATGATATAGAATTCCGTGAATGTTTCTATTTATTTGCTCGTTCTGGTCAAATTACTACTCTGGATGAATTGACAGTTATAATGAGATCATTAGGATTGTCACCTACCATTCAGGAATTGATTAACTATTTGAAAAAGAAGGGAGGTAAAATGAGTTTTGCCGATTTTTTGGAAGTTATGCATCAACATTCCAAAGTTGAAAATCTTCCGGATGAAGTGGTAGCTGCATTTAAGGCCGCTGATCCACAAAATACTGGTGTTATACCAGCCAGGCAATTGAGAAATTTATTACAGAATTGGGGAGAAGGTTTATCGGTAAGGGAGGTAAGTTGGTTAATATTGTTTTTCTCTTATAAATTGCAATAAATTGTTATAAATTCGTTTTAAGGTTGACAATATTTTCCGTGAAGCCAATGTTAATAATAATAGCATGGTTCGTTATTCTGATTTTGTAAAAATTGCTTGCGCTCCAGTACCAGATTACTACTAGAGTTGATTTAAGATGGAACATGAAATATCCTATTCAAATAAACATTCCTTGCATTGAATTATGCATTTTAATTCATTTATGTGTTTGAAACTTTTAATAATAAATTATATTTAATTATATTCTTATAATAGTTGACTAATTTTTTTTCTTATATTTAATAAAAACTATTTGTTTCCGACCTTGTATTTATTAGTTTCCTTATTCGAAAAATTATTTTTCAGCAATTTGAAAACAGTTATATTTAGATACATTCATCTACCAAAAATATGTGGTATGCCATTAAAATGTTAGTTCTTGGTTTTTGACATTTTTTTTTTTTTTAAACTTTTATATTTTTAAGAATATTTTACCATTCTTAAGAATTAGTTTTAACTTTGCTTATTACTTAATGTTTTCAAAACTATCGAATTTTTGGAAACAAAACTAGACTATTCATATTTTAAATGTACATTAAAGCATATTAACAAGTCCTAATCAATTTGTCTAAAGAATCAAACATTTGCGATATAGCATTTTTCTCTACAACTTTCCCAAAAATAAATAATTTAACAACGTTTAGATTTTCATTATCACTTTTATTCAAAAAGTTTAAAATTATACATCATCAAGATGTATTCCTTAGTTGGCAATGGTTACTTCAACTTCTACGCCAGGTTCAATGTTGATGGAGGTGATCTTCTTGACAATCTCAGATGGGGAATGTAAATCGATGATACGCTTGTGAATTCTCATCTGAAACGGAAAAAATAACAAAATTATTAAATATATTCTTGGTGGTTAATACAAAACATTGTCTGTATTAACTTTGTAGAACTCTGAGAGCCAAAAGAAAGTCGGCAAATCTTCCTAGAGGACTATGAGAGGTCGTTTAATCTTAGCAAATTTATAAGATACTGGCTAAAGTTAAATACTAATCAAAAGATTAAACACTAAAACCGATATCAATTTGCTAAAACATATTTCTTATACATAAGTGAAAAAGAAATTACCTGGAAACGATCCCAAGTCTTTGAACCTTCACCACAAGGAGTTTTACGGGTGGTAATGCGCAAAACTTTTGTTGGCATGCGTACTGGGCCCTGAAAAATGGAAAATTATATTTAAATACTTTAATTATACATAATAACAATTAACACATATAGGATTATAACAAGAATATTGTTACTTAAACCAAAAAAATTTCTCAATTCTTAAATATTAAATTAAGAAATAATGTCCGTTTAAGTATTTTAATCTAGCATCTATTATGACTAGGTTAAGCACTTTAAAGAAACAAAACCTCCAGGTAAATGCTATGAGGAAATAAAATATTGTGTAGTCGATGTCACATACCTTAACGCGCAAGTTTTGGTTCTTGGCACCGTTGATCAAATCGCGGCACACATTTTCCAAAGAACGTACGTTTCTGGAAGTTAAAGTGATACGGATGCGATGAACGGAGGAAGAATCAGCGCCTTGGGGCTTTTCAATATCTTTAGGAGCAGCAGCCTACAATTGCAAGAGATATGTGAGGTTAGGTTGCCTATTAACACGTGTGCGTAAATATATTGAAAACATACCAATAATTACATTTTTGTATGTGCAATTATTGAACAATATGTTCCAAAATTACTAAATATTTACCATTTTTATGTAGAAATCCGGTCGAGGTATTCAAATCTCTTTGTTTTGAGCAGCGCTGAACCAGAGTTCTAGCTAGTTGAAAAAGAAATGGACGAGATTACGGGAAATTACCAGAGACCTGCGCCGAACGATTTTAACGGCGGCGGCGGCTTTGCTAAAAATTGTTGGCGGCGGCTCAAAGTCGGCTGTTAGCCGGCTGAGAGGTGAACATAACAACTTTTTATTTCCTAGTTTTCGCATCGTCTTATAGAGTACATTGGTTCACAAATGTGGTTCCAAGTCTCCTTAGATGTAAGGGGATCCGAAGACCGTTTGTTTGAACATTATTTTTTATTTATAACATACATTTTTGTATTTTTGTACTTCTAAAGTGTCAAAACAGAAGACCGTTTCGAACATTATATTTTTAAAATTATTAAAAAAATTTATATATATGATCTTGACACAGCTCTTCTCTCTACACATATAAAATTTTATCACAGATTTTAACATTCGGACATTTTAAATACGTCGATTTTGTAGAAATGAATCAAAAAATTTATCATTATTTTCATTTTTCTTGAAAAATGTAACGGAAATAATCTTAAAATATGGTCTTAAAGTAGGGTCGAACCATTATTAAAATTTTTAAAGTTTACAAGGCTTTACCAATGGTATAATAAGCAAATCAATGTTTTTGAATACAACTTTAAGTAATTTTGATTATAAATGGTTGGTAAAGCTGTGTTGTTTTTTTGAATACGGCTGTAAAATTATAGATTATATTCAAACTAAATTCTTTGAAAATACTGCCATTTTCACAGCTTCCGATTTCTTTATATTCTGAGTTTAATGCTAATTATCAACCTCCAAAAATTAAACTTTAGAAAATTATATTTTACTATATATATCTATACATATAAAAGAGTAACGTTACTGACTGACTGACTGAATGACTGACTGATTCATCATCCCACAGCCCAAACGGCTGATGCTAGAGAGACGAAATTTGGTACGTAGGTAGGTCTCCCATCATATAGATCCACTAAGACGGGATTTTTGGAAATTCGGGTAAAAAGGGGTAAAAACGGATAAAATCGGTAACCTTATAACTCGCAAACTGATAATGATACAAAAAAAGTTGAACAGTTATCGTTATTCATTAAAAAAATAATTGGACAGGTGTCTGGTACTTTTTTGAAAATCGACCATTTTAGGGAGAAAACGGGTAAAAACTGTATTTTGGTACTTTTTTGACACCATATGTATCTTTGAAACCAATCAACATACAGATAAAATTTATATCGTATTCAAAACTTATCAAAAAATTAGAAATACAAATTTCGTACTTTTTTGAAATTCAAACGTTTAAGGGGTAAAAATCGTACCTATTTTTGGTACTTTTTTCATAAAACATTTTTTTATATTTATTGAATTCTTCATATGAGTATTTTATTATGGGATATCACTACAATTTTGAAATTTAATGGAATGCAATTTTTGATACTTCGATGGGTGAAAAAAAGTACCAAAAAAAAGGGGTAAAGGCGGGAAATTACATTTTATTCAAACTTAATAATGAATTCTCAATTACATTAAACATAGAAACATGAAATTAAGAAAATGTAGATAAGAATTTACAAGAGTGATGTGAGATGTAGGTAAGAATTCAAGAGGATGGACTTCGTGGTACTTTTTTCTTCTTCTATTGGTACTTTTTTGCATTTTCTATAATATTTAACCTAGAAACATGAAATTAAATACGCATGGTCCGATGTTGGAAAGAATGCACAAGGGGGGACTTTTTGGTACTTTTTCGTTCTTCTTATGGTACTTTTTGAAATTTCTATAATTATGAACATAGAAACATGAAATTATCCTTATCCTTAGTTAATGAGAATCCACAAGAGGGGTCGTTGTGGTACTTTTTTGTTATTTTAATGGTACTTTTTGAATTTTCTATAATATTTAACCTAGAAATATAAAATTAAGGACATGAAGTGCTAAGTAAATAAGAATCCGTAAGTGAGATCTTTATGGTACTTTTTCGTTCTAGTAATGGTACTTTTTGAATTTTCTATAATATATAACATAGAAAGATAAAATTAAAGATATTTGGTCCTTAACGATGAGAATTCATTAGAGGGGACTTTATGGTACTTTTTTGCTCTTCTAATGGTACTTTTTGAATTTTCTATAATATTTAACCCAGAAACATGAAATTAAAGATATGTGGTCTTAAATGAATAAGAGAGGTTTTTGTGGTACTTTTTTGTTCTTCTAATGGTACTTTTTGAATTTTCTGTAAATATGAACCTAGACACCTGAAATTAAGGATATGTGGTCTTAAGTGAATGTGAATCCATATGAAGGGACTTTGTGGTAATTTTTTGTTCTCCTATGGTACTTTTTTAATTTTCTATAATTGTGAACCTGGAAACATGAAATTAAAAACATGTGGTGCTAAGTGAATGAGAATCCATAAGAGTGGACTTTGTGGTACTTTTTTGTTCTTCTAATGGTACTTTTTGAATTTCCAATATTATTTAAAGTAGAAACATGAAATTAAATATGCATGGTCTTATGTAAGAAAGAATTCACAGGTGGGGTCTGTGTGGTACTTACTTTGTTCTTCTAAATTTTATATAATTATGAATCTAGAAACACGAAATTAAATATATGTAATCCTAAATGAAAGAGAATTCACAAGAAGAAACTTTGTGGTATCTCTTTTCGTTTTTCTAATAGTACTTCTTGAATGTTCTGCAATTTGTATCCTTAGAAACATAAAATTGTAGATGTAAGGTCCTAAGTGAAAACTTAAAATGGTTTTTGCGGTCCTTTTTTTTCATTCTAATAAACTTTTTCGTAATTCTGATATTTATTTTTCGTTATTCTAAGATTAGAAACCTGAAATCAAAGCGAAATTGTTATTTATGGATGACATAACACCATTATTAAAAATGTTCCCAAGGGAGTAAAGAATCTTAGTTTAAATTTATTATATAATATGGTTTTTATAAAAAATTTCCGCTAACGAAGTTGAGGGTCTACAGCTCGTATATATATATATATATATATATATATATATATATTTTAATTCATTGCGTTTTTACTATTTCTCAAAATTTTTCCTAAAGTTAGCGGGTTAAGCTTCTCCTATTAGATAGATCTAAATTATCCAAACATTTTGTTTAATATCTTGTTTAAAAATTGTTCTACAGAATAATATTATTTTCATAATAGAGGATACAAATTCTAACGTAAGCTTGATAACAAATTACTAATTTTGTGTATGTAAATTTCCGTAAGAGGAAGTTAGAAACTCTTTATGTAACCTACATTAATTTTTTGGAATACGGCTAAATATTTATTGAAAACTGTAATATTGAAAAATGCAGAATGGTGATGTTTATTCCAAAAAAACAAATTGACTCGTTTTTTAATATATTTCAAAGCCAGAAAACATCTCGATTTGTGTTGTTTAATAATTTAACACAATAAAAACAACTAAGTTTCCATAAGAAAGAAATTTTTAGTATTTTAGTACATTATCAGAACCACTTCAGATTCTTTAATAACATCCTCAGAATTAGTGGTATCACAACCAATTCTGACATTCGTCTAAATTCGTTTTGAAAAATGTTTTAGAGAACTAATGCTTAAGAACTAATTCTGTATGACTTCTACATCACTTCTGAGAACTTCCTAGAACTGTTTAAAAAACTTGTATAAAAAATTTCAAAAATTAAAAAAAAATATATATGTATATATTTACAAAATTCAATTGATTTCAAAAGTGGACTTTAGAAAATAGCCCATTAGAATACAAAAAAAAACTCTTCTATGGCACTAGTTCTGAATGTGACAATTTTGAACAAAAATTATTGATTAAGGAACTAGTTCTCGAACCGTTCCCTAGAATGGGTACTGGCTAGGTAACACTTCCACAGAACTAGTTCTGGAGGTGACAATTTCAAACAAAAATCATTGGTCGTAGCCAAAGTAGAACAAATACAGGCTATTTTTATGTGTTTTAGAACTAGTTGTAGAACTAATACAATATTTCCTGGGTGAATTAAAAATTAAATTTATATTTGTTCACATTTATTATTTGTTTAAAAATTTTATTTTTGGAATTAGAAAGTATATGTGTGTAAAATTTTTATTTAAATCAACAATTTATGAAAATATTTTGGCAAAGGAAAAAACATAATAAAATTATATGTGAGCAGTGATGCATAAACTTATTTACTTTTTTAAAGAACTACACCACTTTTAATGGTATTTTTTAAAAATCAATTCAAAATAAATTTAAATTTTAAAAAAGATCATTGGAAAATTAGATTTTTCATTTAAATTTTTGAAAATAAAAATTGAAAATTAGACTTTTTATTTAAATTTTAGAAAAGAAGTGTTCTGAAATTTTTGAAAATAAAAATTGAAAATTATATTTTTCTTTTAAATTTTAGAAAAGAACTGTTGAAATTTCTATATTTCATTAATATTTCAGAAAACAATTATTTAAAATTACAATTTCTATTTCAGAAAAGTACAATTTAAAATAAGTTTTTTTATTTTAAATTCACAAAAGATCAATATATAATTAAATTTTACGTTTTAAATTCAGAAGACTACAAATGAAATTCAGTTTTATATTTTGAATTTCAAAAACAACAATTGAAATTTAGAATAATTCATTAAAATTTAGAACATTGAATAAGAGTGATTTAAATGATGAAATAATGTTAGATCAACTTAATTTATGTGACCTTTAAGCAAATAAAATTAAGAAATTGTTTCAAATCCATCTGGAAAAATTATTCCTAATGCAAATTTCATTATATATATTATTTCAGTTGAAGTTCTGAATTTAAGTAAGTTTTTTCAAAATTTCAATATTTTTCTGAATTTTAAATGGAAAAATCTTTTTATAAATTGTTCTTTTCGAAAATTTAAATAAAAATTCCAATTTAAGTTGTTACTTTCAAAATTATAAATTGAAAACCTAATTTTCAAGTAATTTTTTTTCAATTATAAATAAAAAGTTTCACTTCTGAAATTTATATGAAAAATGTAAATTTTAATTGTTATATTCTGGAATTAAAAGAGAAATATTATTTTAATATGTTCTTTTCTGAATTATAATAAAAAAATCATAAACTAAAATGATATTTTCAAATTTTGAATTGGAATATCTCATTCTCATTTGTTCTTTTCTGAAACTGAATTCATAAACCTCATTTTAAATTGTTGTTTTCATAATATCATAGAAAGTTTTTATTTTAACTTAAAAATAGTAAAAAACATATGTGTCTCAACATAATATTAAATAACATATAACACAATAACTCAAATAATACACTTTGTGAATTGGGTAAGTATGTATTAGTTCATATTTTTTAATCTTAACACACGTTTTGTTTCATAACTTTTTTCCGAAGCAATTTTTAAAATTATTTTATCATTGAAAATATGTCAGTTATTATTCTTGAAGACAAACTGTTGATTTGTTGTGAGTTTGACCAAAATGAGTAACGAAAATGATGTATGTGCTATAAATTATTAAAAAATTAAAAAAAAAAAATAATAATAATAATAACAAATTGGTCCTACAAATAATTGGTCAAAGAATTATACTGTTTTCAACGTTATTAAACAGTATCAGGGGAATTCGACCATCGATAGGAAACATGGTTCAGAAAAGAGAGACCACATGATATTGGATGGACAAGTAAATTGAAACCACATTGAAAAGCACTCCAAACACATCTTGTAGAAAATCACCCCATTCTCTCCAGTTAAGAGATGATTTTTATTTATTTTTTTTTTTTTTTTTTGCGTACGAACTAAATTTAGAAATTTTAGAAAAATGGAATGAAAATGGAGAGAAGCACACTGTAGCTATTATTCCATAAAATCATAATTTATTCCAAATAATGTCTAAAGAAAATGCATAACGTCTATTGCCGCTGAAGCAAAATAAAAGAGAAACCACTATTTTTATTATTTTTTTTTTTTTTGCTTTAAAATTTCCCTTAATGATGCAAAAATAGATAAATAATAAAACACTTTTCAAATAACATTTTTCTTAAATGGAACAAATTTTATGACTGTTTTTGAAATTAATGTTACTATCATTTGACTTTTGTCAATACTATGGATGTGCGATTAATCGGTTATACAAAATTTTATTTAATCTATACACATATTAATCAGTTAATCGATTAATCAACAATTCTAATTAATAAAAATTCTGATTAATTACTTTTAATTTTGATTAATCAAATTTGAATAATATTATTCAATGTTCTCAAATTTAGTTTACAATTAAACAAATGAAACAAAAAATGCTAAATATATAATATAAGTTATTTGGTGATTAAACGACCCACATTTTATATTTTCAAACGACTTTGAGTGCATTTTTTTATATTATAATGAAAATTAAAAGCATACAAAACAAAATCAAAAAAATTTAAAATTATTTAATTTTTCACGATTTTAACTATTTAAATTCCTGATTAATTGATTAATCATAATTTTGAACAAATTAAACAAAATTAATCGATTAATCATACATATTTTTAATCAAATTGTTGAATAAATCAAATAATTAATTAATTTGAAATTTGATTTTTACGTCACGTTACGGTCTTTTGAATTTTAATATGTATATATAAGACTATTTTTATCTATAAGGTAATTCATTACAATCATTCTTGGATGTTGAAATAAAAAGATACCAGTACCTATGCTACTGAATTACCTCTTATTAAAAAATATGATGAACCATATCTCATAGACGGACATCTCCTGATAACGGACAAAATCACCGCCTATGGATGCTTTCACTGTATATGTAATTTCCTATAGTAGCTTCTTGGCTTGAGATTAATGTTGAATTTTTATTATACAAAAAGATTAAGTGAATGCGTCCATAATATGGATGAAAAAATAATTCATATAACCATCGACGATTTATGATGAACATGCTAAAGTTGTTACTGACTCCGGAGAGAAATGAAATGTATTCTACAGCGTAACGTGTGATAATCTTGAAGACATATGTCGTTATTCCTCTTCATTTTTAAAGTGAATAACAAATTGCAAGACTCTTGAGATTTTGCTACACACTAATATACAGTGGCTCACAGCTTAAATTATGCATTATACAATTTTATTTTTAAAGATCCATGACAAAGTAACAGACTGGAATTAAAAATAAAATTTGGTATCATAAAAAAGAGGAAGATTTCTAGTTTAATATAGAACCATTATTTAGTGTTAAAGTTTACCTTTAAGCAAATTAAAGATATGAAAAGCATATCATAGCATATTTTAAGCACCCACTTATGACATAAAAAAATTTAAAATTACGACCGATAATTACATTCAGGTATGTGATGAAATTCGATCAATTTCAAAAGTAAATCGTATTCTTAAATCGATTAGGTTGTGATGTTCAATATGTTTCTTGTCAAATCACAACAAATTAATTTTGAAATTTGTATTATTTAAATGAAATAAATTTTATTTTAATGTTTTTATGTTAATTTTTTAATAAAAAATTATCAAAAGTTAAGTTTTGCGTGAAGCTGCCACAAAGGAGATATTCCTTGCTTCTAAAAAAAAAACATTGCCCATAAAAATAACATTTTGCGGAGGAATAATAAATTTACATTTTTGGCGATTATTTAATAAATCCTACAAAAATAAAAATTAATGCAATATTTTAATAGAAACACTTTTTAGCATATGCAGTTTGGACTTTGCATTGGTTTTAAATTTTTACTGGTGATTTGAAATTGAGTTAGCACAATGATTATTTTGAATATTCAAAATCAGTTTTTTCCTTTGTGGTAGATATATCCAGAAACCTTAAAAGTTAAATTGTAAAACCCATATGTGAAGTTACAGTTTAATTCGGGTGTCTGATAGGTTTTTAAACAATAAAGTACATCGCTTCATTACAAGTTCCATCACAATTTACAAAATATATTTTAAGTTTTAAACTTAACATTCAGTGTTTTAAAGCAACAGAATAAACAATTTTAGGATTTACAGAATTTCTATACTTTTCTTAGCCTCTGCCTCAATATATATTCTTTAAAAGGTATTATTTATTTTTCTTTCTACAATATAGCTTTTATTTTTTTACCCACATGATTCTAATTCTTTTGTAACAGTTTTAATCAAATTAAATTTTAAAACGAGTACCAAAATTTGTTCGATTTGAAAACGATAAAATCATGTCAATTTCGTTTTTATCACAACCATGATCACAACCTAATTTATTGTGATTTTCATAAAACAAAATGGAAAATGAAATCGATTTCGTTTTTACAATAAAACGAAATTGAAATCGAAAATTTTATGTGTATCACAACCTTTTTCGTTTTTTGATCGAAATCGATTTTCATCACACACCTGATTATTTTTTATGTGGAATGGTAGTCTTAATTATGTTATTAACTTCTTTATTTATTAAAGTTTATGAAATTTTTATTTATTTTTATATTATACATGTATAAGCTACATATTTACTTATATATGTTTATATATCTATTTATATATTTTTTTGTTATTTTATATTATTGTTTAACAAATTGTTAATTACTCAGGATTTTTATTACTATGTAATACATATTTATATTTTGGCCATGAAACGGCTTTGTATTACATTATTGAATAAATAAAATAAATAAATAAATAAATTGTATGCAACAGATTAGAGGCGGTTTGCGTGCGTCCAGTTTTTATGTAATATTAGGTGAAATGTGTTCATAGTGCATTTTTATATTATATATAAAGGTATCTAACACTGTCTAGGGAAAGGTAAATCGATTTCGATTTTAGTCGAAAATCGATTTTCAGGAGGAAAAAATAAAGAACTAAAAAATATCAAAATTGAATAAACTGACGACAGATGACCCACAGTTCTACGAAGAAGTTTAGTTTTGCTACCTTTAAAGACATGTAGGCACTAGAAGTTTTCTACGAACCGGTCCTCCGTATTCCGTACTCCAGAATCCGGCAGTGATACACCATGAAGACGAGTACAATAATCCAGTATTTGCAATGTATGGCAAAAGTTTTAACGCAACATTGTTTGAATTCCGGATGTCAGTTTTGGTGCTGAGATCCGTAGGTTGTCGCAGTCACGATTGTATAAATGTTTCTTCGGTACATCATCAATGCCTTTTATTGTCTAACCGATTTTCATGAAAAAAAAAAAAACTTATAATGATTTCTTGTACCATAGAAGCATATATTTTAACCATTTAAAGTAACCATTTTAAAATGGTTTGTAACCAATACTCCTTTATATAGCACTGTGCGCCACGCATGGACCCTGCATGGAAGTACTTTTCCGAAAAAAAGTAGTCAAAGCATCATTATCATGAAAATAGTTCTTCAAGTGTTCAACGAAGAAGCAACAAAACATCTCGCAATCGGGAAAAATAGAACATAAAAATCATTGATTTCGAACAATTTGTATTACAAAAAATATAAAAGGCTTATAGTCGACACAATACCTATTTTATTATTCATTTTATTCTTTAAATTTGTTTAAATTTAATTTTTGTAAAAAGAAATTCATTCAAATTATGTTGTTTTTCAAGTTTTTGACATTTGTATTTACTATTTTCTGAAGCAGCAGAATCTCTGCTGACTGTGTAACAGCATCGGCGACGTTGTACTTGCCATCATACACTCATCATACACGATTTACATGTAAATCAAATGGTATGATGAGTTGCACAAACCTGGCTAATTAATGTTGTCATACACGACTCATAAGCTCCCGTGTTAACTTGTATGATGATCATACATCAGTGCAGCGCAGCTTCATCCATCAAATTCAGCAAATATCGTTGCCATTTGGAAAGCGGCAATTTGCCGCAGAAATTCATGAGTCGACAGCAATGCAAAAAATATCGCCGACATTATAAGGAAATTTATGAAAAAAAAATTTTAAATTAATATTAAAATTTAAAATTTCAAGAATATCATGAATTTACTAAAGGTTTTATATTAAATTCATTAAGCTTGACCGAAATCAGCGGCTGTAATTGAGTCGTGTTTTAGCCGAAATTTTATCGGCGACGGCGGCTCTTAAAACACCTCCGGCGGTTCGACTCAGCCGGCTTACAGCCGATCGGCGCAGTTCTCTGGAAATTACCTCCCATGTTAGAGTTGTGTAAATATTAAGTACTTGGGTACTCAGTACTCAATATTAGTAATTTTTTGGGTATTCAATATAGTGTAATAAGAAAGTGGCCGCACACAGAGAAACAAGCCGATAAATTTTTACGAGCCGCGCCGCCGCCGATATCATCGGCTCAAAGATAATCTTTATAATCTTAATAATACCTCCCTTTAGACAGTATTTCTCTAAAAATATAAATTAAAGATAAAAATAATTTATTTTTTAAAAATAAATTCGGCTGAGCCGAAAAATATCTTAAGCCGGTGAAAAATCGGCGCGCAGCCGATTAGCCGCCGCCGCCGATGAAAAATACTCTTTAAGCCGCCGCCGATAAAATATAGTCGGCTTGCTTCTCTGGCCGCACATCAACAAAACAATTGCTTATGTTGTTAACTTTGAGTCTACATTAGACAAATTTTTATCAAGAAAAACGTCAAAATTTTATCAAGATAAAGATTTGTCTAATGTAGACTGAATTTGTCAGTATTATTGCAGCGTTAAAAGAAAATTGTCAGCGCTCGAGCTCTGACAACGT
Organism: Protophormia terraenovae; assembly: GCA_951394005.1. Classification (NCBI taxonomy): domain Eukaryota; kingdom Metazoa; phylum Arthropoda; class Insecta; order Diptera; family Calliphoridae; genus Protophormia; species Protophormia terraenovae. The sequence goes on from OX596073.1 coordinate 152,914,968, forward strand.
TGTCTTGATAATGCTTGGTAAAAGACGCCATCTTGATTGTTGTTGGTACTTTTTGCATGGTTTATTATGATATACGTTTTCCCCTATAATTGCCAGAGATAAAAAATTATCTGCAACTCAAACAAAAATTTGACGTTTGTCTTGATACAAATTTCTCTAATGTGGACTCAAAGTAATGTTAAACTACTGCACATAATGTCAAAATGCTATGAACTGAAAATGAGTAAATGAAGAAAAGTAAAAAATCACGCATGTCGTCATACACGACTCATAAGCTATTGCGTTAACTTGTAGGAACCTACGTAGGATCCTACATCGTGCAGCGCAGCTTCATCCATTAATTTCAACACATCTCATCGTTTTATTGTTTACATAAAGTAACAAAAAAAAAATAAAATTGTATATTTTGCACATAGCAGAGTACACTGAACAGGTATAATCGTCGGCCCAGCTGATTTTGTTTTTGTGTATGAGATCTGTCAAAGTTTGTTTACGTTTTATTGTTTACATATAGTAACAAAAAAATAAAATTGTATATTTTGCAATGTATTTTAATCAGTTGTTTTTGACACATAAACTACACGAAAGAGAGGGAAAAAGTTGGGTTGTTGTATTTGTTGCCGCGACGATTATACCTGTTTAGTGTACCCTGGCACATAGTATAATTATAAAGTATACTCGTAAGAACAGCTGTTTTACAATTTTTTCATTGAGATACCTCGCGGAACTGTCAAATTGTTTTTGTATTCATATGCAATTTTTTCAATTTTTTTTACTCTTTCTCTTCTACTTGTTTATTTTAGCCTCTCATTTATTTGCTCACTCTCTTTGTCTCGCTCTCAAACTGAATGCAGCGCAGTGAATTTAGAAACAGGGCTAAATGAAATAGCACTGCAAACCTCCGCTGACCAAATGTAATCAACACCATAACAAACAGGCATTCTAAAAGATCAGCTGATTATGGCAGCACACACTGCTGCTGACTACGCGCTATTGTAATTTGGGCTTTTGACATTGTGTGCAGTAGTTTTTCACTAACAAAATACAAGCAATTGTTGTTTTTGTAACCCCTAGTCTCCACGCAGACATTTTTGTGTCCGCAATTGTCAAATTCTATCTCTCTCTTCAAAATGTTACTTTGAGTCTACATTAGACAAATTTTTATCAAGACAAACGTCAAAATTTTATCATGATAAAGATTTGTCTAATGTAGACTGAATTTGTCAGTATTATTGCAGCGTTAAAAGAAAATTGTCAGCGCTCGAACTCTGACAACTTTGTCTTGATAATGCTTAGTAAAAGTCGCCATCTTGATTGTTGTTGGTACTTTTTACATGGTTTATTATGACATACGTTTTCCCCTATATTTGATAGAGATAAAAAATTATCTGCAACTCAAACAAAAATTTGACGTTTGTCTTGATACAAATTTCTCTAATGTAGACTCAAAGTTACGTGTGGATCAATAAGAAATCTATTTCGCAATAAATGTTTAAACACAAAGCTGAGCAATAATGTTTAACATGAGCTGTCGAATTTATTGTTATTTTTTTAAATTTTGATTATTTTAACAAAAAAAAAAAAAAAGATGAAAAATGCATTGATTTTGTTTTAAAAGGACAAATAAAAACCGAGAATAAAATAAAATTTTCCTTAAAAAAAGACAAATTAAAATGTTTATTTCTCATGTACGTTTTCTCCACCCCTTAACATAAAGTTGGAAATAAAAGCTTTTTCCTATTATTCTGCCGACGTTATTTCTTGTGTTAGAAAATAAAAATATCTGCGTGGAGACGTAGAGTAAATGTGCAATCACTTTCTAATTACGCTACATCCAGACTAGCCTTTTTCTTGTTCGCACAGGAACAAAACGTCCGCAGAGCAACACACGCAATTTTGTTTTCAGTGGGCAGAACATTTGTCGAACAAATTATAATTTGTTGATTGTCGTCTGTGTCGCTTCGATACTTTTACATGCAGCGCCTCATAGTATAATAATAAAGTATACTCGTAAACCCAGCTGTTTTACAATTTTTTCATTGGCAAACCTCGCGGTACTGTCAAATTGTTTTTGTATTCACATGTAAAATTTTTTTTGAGTTTTTTTCTCTTGCTCTCTTTCGTTCTCTCATTTTTTCGTTCAAAGCATTTTGACCACAGACTAATAACCAGACTTGTAAGAAGTGACGTTTACAAAGTCTACTTATCATATGTGGTTACCACCATAATTTGAAAGAGAAAGAAAAAAACATAATATGCATGTGGCAACATGAAAAAATGAACAACTATACATTACGAATAAAAACATATGATAACAAAAAGAAAAACAAAACAAATAAAAAATTTTCATTTTCAAATTGAAAAAATAAAAACATTTTTTATTTAATTTTAAAAAATATTAACAAAAAAGTGAAAAGTGTGTGTAAAGATGGCAAGCAATTGTTCCCGTCAGAGTGGTAAGTATTTCCTGAAAAATAAAACAATTGTTTGTTAGTAAATACAAAACAAAATTTTGCTTGTTTACTTACAGACAGAAGGAGGAGCAAATTTTTTACCAGCAAAACCAGTAAGCAATCATCATCAAATTATTAACCAGGTAAGTGCAACTAAAAATAAAAATGTATGTTGGTAAGGGAAAAAAATCTACTTTAACACATGTTTTATTTTCAGTCTCACCTTATAAATGAATACGGCCAGTTGACGGATAAATTGGTCTTGGACACAGACCAAACCTCAAGGAACAAACTGGATGGAATTTTCTTGAAATCGACGGTAAGTATTTCAAATCGTCTGTAAATAAAAGAAAATATAAATCTTTTTTATTTTTTTTAAACTTTTTTTAATACAATTTGAGGGTGTACCTTTTTTGATGATGGCAGCAAAAAAGTCGAAATTGGTACGGGACACAGGACGACTTCTATGGATCCAATTGGACCGAATCCTTTCTAAATCGACGGTAAGTACTCCAAATCGCCTGGAAATAAAAGAAAATGTACAATTTAATTAATTTTTAAAAATTTTTTTATTCATTTTAAGGGTGCACCTTTTTGATGATGGCAGCAAAAAAGTCGAAATTGGTACGGGACACAGGACGACTTCTATGGATCCAATTGGACCGAATCCTTTCTAAATCGACGGTAAGTACTCCAAATCGCCTAGAAATAAAAGAAAATATACATTTAAATTAATTTTTAAACATTTTTTTATTCATTTTAAGGGTGCACCTTTTTGATGATGGCAGCAAAAAAGTCGAAATTGGTACGGGACACAGGACGACTTCTATGGATCCAATTGGACCGAATCCTTTCTAAATCGACGGTAAGTACTCCAAATCGCCTAGAAATAAAAGAAAATATACATTTAAATTAATTTTTAAACATTTTTTTATTCATTTTAAGGGTGCACCTTTTTGATGATGGCAGCAAAAAAGTCGAAATTGGTACGGGACACAGGACGACTTCTATGGATCCAATTGGACCGAATCCTTTCTAAATCGACGGTAAGTACTCCAAATCGCCTAGAAATAAAAGAAAATATACATTTAAATTAATTTTTAAACATTTTTTTATTCATTTTAAGGGTGCACCTTTTTGATGATGGCAGCAAAAAAGTCGAAATTGGTACGGGACACAGGACGACTTCTATGGATCCAATTGGACCGAATCCTTTCTAAATCGACGGTAAGTACTCCAAATCGCCTAGAAATAAAAGAAAATATACATTTAAATTAATTTTTAAACATTTTTTTATTCATTTTAAGGGTGCACCTTTTTGATGATGGCAGCAAAAAAGTCGAAATTGGTACGGGACACAGGACGACTTCTATGGATCCAATTGGACCGAATCCTTTCTAAATCGACGGTAAGTACTCCAAATCGCCTGGAAATAAAAGAAAATGTACAATTTAATTAATTTTTAAACATTTTTTTATTCATTTTAAGGGTGCACCTTTTTGATGATGGCAGCAAAAAAGTCGAAATTGGTACGGGACACAGGACGACTTCTATGGATCCAATTGGACCGAATCCTTTCTAAATCGACGGTAAGTACTCCAAATCGCCTAGAAATAAAAGAAAATATACATTTAAATTAATTTTTTAACATTTTTTATTTCATTTTAAGGGTGCACCTTTTTGATGATGGCAGCAAAAAAGTCGAAATTGTTACGGGACATGGAATGAAAAATAAAATGGGGTAATCAGTTAATATAATTGGCAATGGACTCACCCCTTCCAACGGCTGGCTAATCGTGCTTAAAATTTTTGTATTTAATATGTCGAATATTTTTTCGTTGTATTGTTTATTATTTTTTTGTTAATAAAAATTTGATTTTTTTTTCGACCTTATCTGGTCTAGATCCATCATGTTTTGTTTTAAACAGCATTACCTCAAGTAGGATGTGACTCTTCGCCACGCATGATGGTCTTGTGTAAGGAGAAGCTGTAAATGCATATGCATTTTATATTCGCTACACTTACACCTGGATTTTGGTACATGGAAAATAAAAATTTTTCAATTCAAATCCAAGGTTATTCTTGAGTAAAGCTAACCTCGAATAGAAAAATAGGTATTTAGTCAAACGATTTTATAACGATTTGACCATATTTCAAGTATGTTATGAGTATTTTCAATTGTACCAAATTATCCTGAATGCCATACTACAATACTACAATTCATTTTAAAACTAATTTGAATATATTAATGTATATAACAAAATATATGAACATAAAAGTACTTAAACACAATTTTTAAAGAAACGGTTAAAATATTTTTTTTAATTCAAGAGTAATAACAAAAATAAGTGAAAATTAAAATTGATATTAAATTCAAATGTAATTAAAATTAATTTAAAAGTAATTATGGAAAATTATTTATAGAAAATAAATACTACAATTAAAAAAAGATGTGTGAATAGTGTAGTTTGTATTGTTATGTGTTCAAGCTGTTACATATTATTTATATACATACACCTTATCCAAATTATTAATAAATTGTTTTTTGAGTTTAATATCAGGTACCTATGTTGTTTGGTTTGTGTTAGTAAACGTGATGAATGAGTGTTATTTGAGATAAATTAGATTATGTAATTAATAATTAAATGATATATACAGTTATATACAATGAAATGTTAATATAAATCTTAACTTATATATGAAAAGTTCTGAACTAAAGCATTTGAAAAGGATTTAATCGCGTAGAACAAACAAAGAAAAAAAAAACAGAAACAAAAAAATGATTTTACGTTAAGTTTGGAAGTCAGGTCTGTCAAATAATAGTAGATCCTTTAGACAAGAAGTCATATACAATTTTACCTTAAGCCGTTGAGGAAAATCTTAAATAAAAGTAAATCAATTTTATTTATTAGAGACGCATAGAAATTTTTGTTTGAAATTGGGCTCTTTTAGTCTAGTGTTGAAAAATCGGAGAATAAAATATATTCGAATTCGAATAAATAAATTTAATACATCTTCATGTTTTACTTTATCGCAGCAAAGATATGGTTGTACGTTAACAAGTTCGTCGAAAATTATTTGACGTAGGCCATTTCTATGGCAATTTTGATCGAATAAAATAGTGAATTTATTTTCTAATACTTTAAAATATTCAACGAAGCCTTGAGGTGGTTTAACTAAATGACATTTGTCGAACTGTTTTTCAAAGGTAAATTGATAATTTTCAGAAATTTCCTCATTGTCATCAAAATTTGGAAGAGGGAAATCACATAAATGCATTTTATGAAGCTTAAGATAAAAATATCCACAAATATAAACAAACGCATTACTTTCGAGGACAGCTCTTTCCTCCCTATCAATATTAGCACTATGGATATCTGACTCCCTAATAGAAGGGCAAGGATTTGGTAGAGAATGGAACTCATCCCATTGCGTGTTATTAGGATCGAAGCTATAAGCTAAATCTACAATAGAAAAATCTAAAACCTTATCATCTGATGAAACTGTTTCACAGTTTCCATTTACTACATAGTTAACAAAATGAAGGCCCCAACGTTTTTGATATGAGCATGAAAAATTTCGCGCTGTTATTCGTACGCAATTACCAGATCCCTTTCGAATCTGTCCAAAGAAATGTTCTAAAGGATCTTGTATCAGTCTACGTGTCTTAAGTCCCTGAAAACCTTCTTGATTAAGATAAGACCAAAGATTTTTTAAAGCCGAAATATTGATTAACCAACCAGAAATGAACCTGAAGTTATTTGTGATGTCAGCTCCCTTTTCATCTGTGATTTTAAACGTTTGTAACATTTCGGAGGCTTCCCTAAGGAGTTCTAATTGTTCTTCAGAACCAGTGAAAGCAGCGCTTTCTGAGCGGCTATTAAAAAGGTCGAAAAGGTTGTTATAAAATATAAGATAATCTGCCGTATTCAAAAAAGTTGAGGATTTCGAAGAACAAAGTTTCCCTGATGCATGCAAGGTTCGCATCCCTATTGCGACTGTACGACTTAAAACTTGAGCTGCTAAGGAAACTCTCATACGTTGAAAGTTATTTGGATAAATATGTTCCGTACTTAGCTTAGGAGCACATTTTATTGAATTAGAATCTACTTCAAAGAAATGGATTACATCCTTCCAGGATACAAGTTTATTATTAAAGTATACTTTATGATCTAAGTTAAGCAGACAATTACGGGCGCTTTTCAAAAGGTGTGGAGTATCATGCATGAAATAAACCCTTTTATTATTCACCTCAAAATACGGCTGTTGTTGAGTAACACCAACAACTTTGGAAAAATTTACGAAGTTGGCTCCTTGATCGCAAACGAATTGGCAAGGTTTCAAACCTATTTCCTGTAAGTGAGATATTGCCTCAATAATATATTGCTTCATTACTGTACCTTTGCAGCTGCCATGGATAAAGAAATAAGATACTGCTTGCGACCAACTATTACCACCTATACCACTTGCCATTATAACCATAGCGCTAGTCGCTAAATTTTGTGAACGATTTCCGTCCCCAAAATCCTCGAGGCCTATTATTTTATCTTTGAATCTATCGTAATCAAGATAACTCTTAAGGGACATTTCGTCACAGGATACACTAACATACTTCTGTTCGTCAGTAAAATCGCGAGCACGTACTTTTAACGCTTCAAAAGTCCCATATAAATTCCCGGGAGACTTTGGCCACTCTTGCACAAATCGTTGTAAAGTCCTAATTTGTGGCCAATCTAATATTTTACTTAAATACCGATAAACTAAAGGAGATAAAAAATATACCGCTAAAGCAATCAATTTCAAGCCAACTGTATAACGACGATTTTTGGCTTCTCTATTGTGATTTATTAAACTATTTTCAACGCATACCGATAGCGAATTTGACATTTTTGAGGTCATGTCATTTTTCTTTTTCAACTCGAATTCCAATTTTTCAATCTTTTCTTTATATTTATCTACTTGCTTCGATAACCTTGCGTTCGCCGTTCGTAATTTTGACTTGTTACGTCTTTCTGCTAAATAAAGTCCGCGGTAATGGTCAAGTGCTACTTGTAAAGTCTTTAATTTTGAAGAAGATTTTGATTGTACGTAGTCTGCCGAATAATTTGTGCTTGTGTTGTCCTCATTAATATCCTCAATGTCATTATTCCCTATATCTATCATGATACTATCTAGTGGAGATCCTACTCTATTTTCTATTAATTTGTCCGTCGTACATCTGTCCATTATTTCTAAGCTACCTGGCTCTTCTAAACTTTTTCCCTGTTTAAGATTAAAAATCGGAATTTGAGTTGAATTTCTTGAAATTGATTCCAAAATTTCGCTATTTATTACTTTATTTGCATTTAGTTCAGCACTTTCATTTTTTGGAACAGCAAATTTTGATGTTTTGTCGCCAAAAAGGTATTCATCCGAAAAATGCCGACTGCATGCAAATAAACGTTTCACCGAAGACTTCACACCTAAAATGCGAAGCCATTCGGAACGTCTAGAATAAATTTAAAATAAAAATGTTAATAAAAATGTTATTTAATGTAATGTGTTAAAGTGATTCTAAATACAAAAGTATCACAAAGAACAACATTTTAATTGTAAGAGCTTTAATAAAAAAGACTCCTCTTATAGATTCTAATTCATTCATTACGACTATACATCTTTAACTTAATATTTTTATAAAAAATACCATTACTAGAGCAAAAAAGTACCGCAAAGTCCACTTTTATAAATTATTACCCACATAGAACCATCGATCTTTAATTTTAAGTTTTTAGACTAATTATTACAATACAATACATTCAAAAAGTACCAATAAGAAAACTCTGCCCTTGTTATTGTAGCAATTGAAAAATATTTTTTTTTGATTTGGATTTTTATCAACATAGAACCATATATCTTTTATTTAATGGTTAATTACACCTGTCGACAAAAAAATGTTTTTTCGTGTTCCTTCAAAAAAAAAGTATGTGGACTAGATGGAATTAATCATGCTAAACTCGAATCTGCTTTCATTTTTCTCCCATCAGGTCGAGATTTTTTTATGGGCATGTCTACTATTGCACCCTAAATAAACCGATTTATATAAATAATACACCAAAATGTGTGGAATAAAGTTGGCTTTAAGTCGTTATTATAACAAATTTTTATCCGATCCATAATTTAGGAGATATTTTGGATTAAGTATCCGAAAAAATGTTTTCATGCTAAATTCAAGATTTCGTTTTTTACTAAAACTTCTATAAAAAGAAATCAGTACGTGATAAAAAAAAAAACTGAATGCAGATTATTTTTTACTCGTCAAAATCCACTTAGTTTATCTATTTTTGTTTAAAAGAATAAATATTTTTGTTTGCCCACCACTGTATTTCTACACAATTGTATGTAACATGGATATTTTTATTAACAGAGAATAAAATCAATATTTATGCATCAATTTTGAAGATACATGCATATTTGATTCGCAGAATCACCAGCTTTAAGATAAAGATGATAAACTAAAACATTTTTGATGTTATCTTTATTAAAAAAATTTGGAAACAAAAAAAATCTAAAATTTTGCATGAAAAGTATTTTTTTTTTACACTTATTTCAAAATAACTTCGAAAATATTTGACTTACTATGGCTAAAATATTAGTCATGCCCACAAAAAAAAAATCCAGACCTAATGGGAAAAAAAAACTTAAAGTAGATTCGTGTTTAGCACATCAAAATACATCAAGTCCAACTATTCGTATATGGTGTTGTATTTTTTTTTTTGTCTACCAGTGTTCTAAAAGTACCATATATTTTTATTTTCATATTTCTAGTAATAGAAAATGCAAAGAATACCACTAGAAGTACGAAAAAGTATCAAAAATCCTTTCATATATTTACTCAGGAGCGTTTATGCTTATTTTCATGCTTCTGAAATATAAGAAGAACGAAAAAGTAAAAAGCAAATGAAAAGGTCCATTTTTACAAATTTACATGTTTTGTTTTCTTTTACATCGATTACAAATTTTCCCAATATTATTCTATTATATGTTTCTTTCTAGAGAAATTAGAAAAAGGTCGTTTTTTGGCGAGTCAAAAATATGTAAACAAGCAATCTTTGGCTTAATTACTTTAATTTTTTATTAAAAGTAAGTTAAGTTTATGGTTCCAAAATTAATTTACCACTACAGCGGAAGTTATTTCTTATATTATGAGAGAAATAAAAAATCATTTTTTCGATTAAATTAAAAAATTTGATGAAATAAGAAAATTTTAATTTAAGCATAATTTCGAGCTAAATTAAGGAAAATAGCACACAATTATGTATAGGAGAACTAAGAGTACCTATCATACATTACGAAAAAGGTGAAACATATAGAAATATATCAAAAATCTTACAAAATGGCAAGTTTATTTTCAAAGTTGCTAAGTATTTTAAATACAATATATTTCGATCTTTCACTTCTGCAAAAATCATTGAAAAATCTTTAAAACCCAATTTTTAGCAATTTTTAAAAAATAAAAAGTATAAAAAATATATAAAAACCAAAAAATATTGTTTTCTAATGCAAAACTCCACCTATTTTCCAAAAACCAATAAAATATTACAAGAATATAAAAATAGACTTAATAACCAATACATTGATGTATAATATGTATATATAGATTGTTTTAAAAGCATTACATCATGGTCTCAAAGCTGACAACTTAGGTCAACTCGCACCAAATTCACAGTTATATAATATTTCCATATGTGCGTATACGTAATAAACAAATGTATGGCACGTTTTGGTTGTTGAACGAGATAATTTATTAAATATTTTTTATTTTTTAAAAATTGCCAAAAATCGGGTTTAATAGATTTTTTAATGATTTTTGCAGGAGTGAAAGATCAAAATATATTTTATACACTGCATAAGAAATAGTGGCGAAAATATTATGCAAATCTGCTTTTATATGCAATTGAAAAAATTCATTTAAAAAATTGATTTTTTCATGAAATCTGCTCTGCTGCATTCGTTTTTGGCCGGGCGGGGCGCAATTTAGTGTCAAATCGTTCTAAATCTATTTTTTTATGAAATACCGTCAAGAAATTTAAAAAAGCTCACGTGAAATTTTTTTTTAATCGATAAAAATTTTGACTTTTCCAAAATCCACCATTTTTGACCAATGCCTGATGTAGGGTACAAGCCTAAATCATACACCTCAGGACTTATTCCCGAAAAACGAAAGAAAGTCGAGCCAAAAAATTCAAAATTCAAGTGCAAATATCTTTTTAACTGTAAGAGATAACTTGGGTGAGTAAGCTAACTTTATCTTGTCAAGCACTTTAGAGAAATATAAAAATCTTTGATATCGGACATCATTTGTATAAGTTACGATTTTTTTAAACTTTTACATATTCGAGGTAGTAAATTTTGACACCCTGTAGATTTTCTTGTGTTATCACAGGGTGACTACGGGATGATTTTCCTCAAAGCTTAGGTCCTCCTCTGCAACTCTTCCATACATTTCAATTTAATCCAACCAGTAGTTTAGGAGATACAGATTTATTACCAAAAAATTTGCGTTTGACCCCACTGTGCGGCAGGCAACACAGTGGTATGTATTGAAAAAAATTTATAATTTCTTATAATGTTGAAAAAACTTTATAATGGTAAAATTTTTTGGCATGTATTTAGACCTTTTTTTAATTATTGAAAAATAAAATAGTATTTAACAATTTAATATTCACCAAAGAACAAAATTAAGAAAATATAAAAAAAAAACATTTTGATATTTTTATTATTTTTGCATTAATATTGTTCGGTGGGTTATATTATTAAAACATATTTAAAATCTAGAGAAAATTATCTTTTTAACGATACCAATCACTTTTGTTAATATACCCTATGTGCGATGTTAAATCAGTCACTGACTAACATTACTCTTATATATACAGTGAAAGCACCCATAGTAGGACAGCAATCGTCCCGTTGATATTTTCCAATATTAACAAAAGTCAAAAGATCGTAACATTAACTTTATAAACGAAACAGTCGTTAAATTTGTTCCATTTAAGAACAAATTTTGTTTAAAAAGTATTTAATGATTTATCTATTTTTGTATAAACGAAAAGACTGAAAAATTTTACTTAAATTTTTTTTCTTCTGCAATAAATTATGATTTTATGAAAGTATACCCTACACTACCACAGATGGTTGGGGTATTATGCGTTTGTACTGATGTTTGTAACGCACAGAAAAAATTATCGGATCCCCACCTTAAAGTACACTGTTCGACTCAGAATCACTTTCTGAGTCGATTTAACTATGTTCGTCCGTCAGTCTGGCTGGCTGTCTGTCACATGTAAACTTTGTGAACAAAGTACAGGTCGCAATTTTAAATATATCTTGATGAAATTTGGCACGAATAATTATTTACGAAATTTTATTGAAACTGGTTATGATCGGTCAATTATTTCACCGAGCCCCCATACAAATGTCCTCCTGGAATAGGGGTTTCACGATCATAAATGCCTTAAATATAGCAATATTTCAATGAAACTTTGTACAAAGGAGTTTTGTACAAGTGTCAAGATCAAGATCGGTCCATAATTGACCATAGCTCCCATATAATCCCTTCTTCACAAAATCACTTTAACGTGCATAAATCCCGTACAAATGATAGTATCAAGTTAATATTCGAAAAAAAATAAGTTTTATACAAGTAGAAACTAGTCTCCTGCGTAAGATGATTTGAAAAGCAAATCCACTTTAATTTCAAGTGTGTGTTTCATAGCCAACATGTGCAAAAACAACAATAAATACTGTTCGCTGCCCGAAGCAAAGCAAGTGTGTACTGTGCTATGAGCGACTGCAAATCCGTATGTTCAAATCATTTATCGTAAACAAGTGGTTCAAGTGGTGTGGCAAAAAAAATCATACAAGACGTTGAGAAATGATTTAAAGATTTCAAGTGGTCTTAATGATTTGTTTGTTTTTTGTAATACGTAGTTGCTGTGTGAGTCAAAAAATGTGTGCAAAGGGGTTTTTTATAAATGTTCTTGCATACACACATATATATGTATGTGTACATTTTATTGTTGGTTTTTATTTTTCACAGGGATGATCGCACACACACAGGCATACATACATATGTTGTTCATAGAAGAACATGCAAAGAAAACAGAAAAAAACTTTCTTTTTTTTTCTTATTGAAGCAAACAAGTGGTCAAAAGGCTATTTTTTTAGCGTCGCACTCTCATGTCTTGTTTGGTCGCAATCATAGCACATAAAGTTCATAAAGTTAAAGAACACACGCAGTATTTGTATGGTTTTAAGTGCCTGTAGAACAGTATTTATTGCTCCGCACACACACTGATAACAGCACTTGAAATATCAAGTGGCTTGTAAAGCCTTATAAGACACAGTTTGCAGGGCTCTAGTAGAAACAACGTTGCCAAAATTTATGAGAATCGGTTCATAATTTACCATAGCTCCCACATAAACACACTTCCTGGAATCGCCCTAAAGGGAATAAAATCATATAGATGTTAGTATCAATTCATTGTTCTGTATTTGTATAATTTATTTTACATTTAGTAAAAGTGTTGGTCTGCAAGTGGTCACAGGTCTAGCTAATACACAATGGTTTATCATCATCGTTTATTTATGGCTTTGTTTGAAATTTCCCTGCTTACAGTTTATTTGTATCCGTTTTCATTCTATTTTCTTTCTTACGTACGCAAACACTATGGGTCAAACTTCTTCCAATAATATTTTTACAAACGATTTCTCCAGGAAATTTTAAAAGGATAAGTTTCATTTAAAACGTCAGGATTAAGAAAATGTCCCAAATACAGCAAATCAAGATTACTAGCAGACTTAAAATTGTTACATTTTTTTCCACCTTAATAAAGGTTTCTCAAAATCAAAAATTGTTTGTGCTGGTAATCTTGATTTAAGCCACTTACACTTTTATTATCGGTCACTAACACAACACAAAAAAAAAAAAACACACATAATAAACACACAAAAATGTTCCAATTGGTTATATTGGAGTTATTTAACATAACCAATTGGTATTCAAGCGGAAATTATAAATCAAAAGATTCAAATTGGACAAAAAGTAGTTTCCATCCAATAGAAATCTTTTGCTTCTTCCGGCATAATTAAACTTTTAAAAATACAAAAACACTTACCTGGTCGGATCTTCCGGAAACTTGTGGAGTTTGTCCCCCGTTTGGCAACCCATAACACATTTGCGGCTCCTGAAAAATATAATATTTCAAATTAAATAAAATTAAAACAATAATGTTAAAAAATATTTACTTACATTTTTCTTGAATTTTTTTCCAGTTTTTTTTTCTGCTTCCACCGGTTTGTTAGAAAAAGGAACAATTTCAATGTTCCTTTTTGAAATGATGCAACAGAAATGAGAAAATTTGGCGCAAAAAGTATATTTTTCCGCCAAAATCTTAAATTTTCTCATTTCTGCGCCAAATTTTTTGTAAAAATATATCAAAATAAAAAGTAAACAATAACACCATTAAATAAGAGGGATAGCCATACTTTTTAGTACAATTTGCTATCCCTTTTAGATAATGGTGGTAAATTGAGGCTGCCACTATGCAGCCACTTCGCGGTTTTTTTAGTGCTGCCAATAGTCGTGTCATATCTATGCCTTATCTATGATTTTGACATTGTGGGCAGTAGTTTTACACTAACAAAATACAAGCAATTTTTGTTTTTGTAGATATGCGAGTACTTTATTATTATACTATGGCAGCGCCTCTTCTTCCGCGTACAAAATGACGTTTGATGGCAGACATGGTTGCTCGAACAATTGTGCGAACAACGGTGTGCGAACAAGAACAAAACATGAACAACTTGGGTCCACACTATCCAAATGCATGTGCGCACAACATTTTGTTCATCATATCATTTCGGCGATAAAGAAGCCCGAGAATTATATCATTTATAATTCTAAAATGATATAGGTTGCTTTCAAAAAGGTACACTCGAATCATAATTTTTGAAAATAACGATATTAGTAATGATATCGTTAAATTTAAGCAGCGCGATAACTTGGCAATATATTCTAGAATATATACATAAATACCCAACAAACCAAGAAACGATACAGTATCATTAATGATATTGTAATTTTAAAATTATATGATAAAATATCGAAATTATTTTTTCCTTAAAAAAAACTTTCGGGAAAATAAAATTAAACACATATGAGCCTGGATTTAAAAGGGAATTGTCTTCGGATTACTTGTAAAATGATTTGGAGCGGGATGAACTTTAGTTTATCGCGGTTATTTATTAATTTTTGATAAAATATTTAGAATATTACATATTCATCCAATCTTAGCATAAATGTATATATATTTTGCAATATATTGCTAAATTATCGCGCTGCTAAAATTTAACGATTTCATTACTAATATCGTTATTTTCAAAAATGTTGATATCATTTTCGAGTGTCAATCAAGGCTTATTTACTATAGTTAATATACCTTGGATAACAATAATAAACTTAAGTCCATCCTGCTCAAAATTTATATTTAATCCAAAAACAGTTCATCTTGAAATCCAATCTGATATTGATTCCTTTGTATTTTCCCTTTTTATTTTTTGCGATTTCACTAAAATTTGCTATAAAAATATATTTTTCATATAATACATAACATAAAATAAATTTTTCAATTTATTTTTAATTTCCTAAAAATGTTTGAAGTTTTTTTCTAAGGAAAAAAATATTTCGATATTTTATCATATAATTTTAAAATTATTATATCATTAATGATACTGTATCGCTTCTTGGTTTGTTGGGTTAATGAAATATGTATGCATTTCCATTTATGTTGTTGTTGAAAATTTTTTAATTTCAATATTTTTATTTTGAAGTTTTTTCCAAATGTTTGTATCATAGTATAAGAACTAGTACGGAGTCTCTCTTTTGGTACATCACGCATTAATCAAAAGTACGTAACGCTAAGAATATGTTAGTAAAATTTTATTTATATGTATTGGTGTAAAATTAACATTCACCACACTTCATATGTACACAAAGTTGCAAAAAATTGTATTAAAAAATTATTAAATTTTTCTTTTACGTGTATATTTATATTTCTCAACAAATATAAAAGATTTTAACGTCTATTGTATTTATAATGATTTAATTATTATATTTTTGTTGCTAAATATCAACAAAAAATATAAATTATTGTAAAATTTACTACATTATTAATACCAAAAATTGCAACTGTTTTTATTTAGTTTAAAATTCAACAGCCAATAAAAAAATGTCAAAAATAGTAAAAAAAAAATATTTCTCGTTTGTAAAAAATAAAAACGTGCCGGAAATTAAAATGTGATAAAAGTGTTAAAAAAAATAATAAAATATTATATGTGTATGAAAGAATGTGCTGCAAATGTTATTTTAAAGGATAATTTTGTTAATTTTTTGTGTTGTTTAGGTCTCTCTCAAGTGTGTTGAATTCACACAGCATATGTATGTGAGGAGTGTTGAATAAAAAAGAGAGTCAGTTTCTATACTAGTTACTATACTATGGTTTGTATTTTTATTAAAAAAAAAAAACAAAGTTTGGAAATTTAGATATCATAATAATATCGTTTTCAACAATACAATATGATATTATAATCGGCATATAATATGATATCGTTTTCGCTATCATATCGTTCTATGGTTTATTGGGTATTTTTAAATCTTAATTTTGAAGAAATTAAATTAAATAATTTTATTATTTCAGTTGACATTGTTCAGAATTATCCTTATTTACCGATGCTTAAAATTATAAATTTCTTTTGGCTCAAAGTTAAAAGCAGAGTGAAATCAAGAATAAAAGTATCAATGGGGGAAACAATTGACGCTTAAAAATATGTCAGTAAATCTAAGACAGTTTTGTACTTACTAATTATTATTATTTATAAATTATATAATCTTTTTATTTATTTGGAAATTTGCGAAATAAAATATTACATATAATTTATATATGCCAAAAAAAAAGTACTTTTTTAATTTTCAAGCTATGAATGCCAAAGGATTTTTAATACTTCGGGGGTAGAGTCAGCTACCTTAATATCTAATTAGGGTGTCTCACTTGTCCTAAAACGGAAATATAGGGTGGCAAGCTTTAAAGCTTGCATGTTTTTACTTTTTATGAATTTAACGCATTATTTATGTTAACAGCTACAAATTCAATGTTTTTATTAGTTGGATAGTTAGTCTGGGTAGTAATCTTCCATTTTCGGATATTGTTGCAATAATATCCATTTTGAGAAAAACAAAATGGCAACAACAAAACATGGAAGTAAGAAAATACTACTGCTAACATATAACGCGGCACAAATTGGACTGAATGTTATGACTTGAAAGTCAACATAGTTGTTGATGACAATAATATCTAAAATTCTGCGGTGGTGCTTGACGATCGCATTTTTCGTTTACGAGAAAATTTGGAAAATGTTAAAAAACAAAATCGAAAAAATTGAATAAAATGCGTTTTTTATCACCTTCATTTATATAAACTTTTGAAGTAGGAATGTAATCTTCAAGCACCACCGCAGAATTTTAGATATTATTGTCATCAACAACTATGTTGACTTTCAAGGCATAACATTCAGTCCAATTTGTGCCGTACAAAAAACAATAAAGCCTATTTTCGGAAAATTTTACTCATTCATTTAAAAAATATAGTGCATATTAAAAAAAAAACGAGAGTTTATGTTACTGTAATGATTAATACAGTAGAAATAAGGATCATACACACTATTTTTAATTTAAAACCCCATAAAATGTATGTTTTCTGTTATATCCCTCTTAAATAAAAACATGTACTATAAAAACATTTTCATGGGTCGATATAAACTTGGAAACAACAAATGGGCGTGACACCTTTCTAATTGTTAGTACAAATTATTGCCGCTAGATGGCGCAAAATTCATTTTTTATTAAAAATGCATCAAGACACCCTGTATTTGCAAATATTATGAGTTCATTTGTTCAGCAAAAATACTCGCCAAAGGATTTTGTACAAAGTTGCCAAACATCATTTGGTCGAATTCTGGTAATTTTAAGGTCAAAATTATGATTTTCTTCAATAACCTTAAAATAACGGAAATTCTGTAAATAACGGAATTATGAAAAAGACGCAGAACAAAAGTTGCTGCTGAAGCCCTAAAGAACCATTTTCAACAATAAAAAAGTTCTTTTTCGCAAAAAGCCGTTTTTGGCATATTGCTAAATTTATAACACTTAATACGATAGAATTTTTATACCTCAACTTCATTTAGAAATTTCTCATTTTCGTTTGGAATTTTCTGAATATTATTTGGATATTTCTCAATATAATGTTGAAATTCTTAATTTTAATAGGAATTTTCTCAATATCAAACTGATAATTTAATTTACATTTGGAATTTTGTCAATATGAAATTGAATATCTCATTTTTATTTGGAATTTTCTCAATATTAATTTTAAATTCTTAATTTTATTTGAAATTTTCTCAATATTAACGAGAAATTTCCCAATATTAACTTGAAATTCTGAATTTTATTTGGAATTTTATCAATATTAACTTGAAATTCTCAATTTTAATTGGAATTTTATCAATATTAACTTGAAATTCTCAATTTTAATTGGAATTTTCTCAATATTAACCTGAAAATCGCAATCTAATTTGGAATTATCTCAATTTTATGTAAATTTCACTTAAAAATGATGTAGTTATTTACATGAATTAACGTATAATTCCCCAGGAAGAAAGTGCCAACCGTACGAAATATCAAGCGCTGGCAAAATATTTTTTATAAATAAAACAAAGCGGTTTGCCAACGTTTGAATTTACATCTAGTAAAATGATTTGCCAATTCTTTTTTTTACTTGTTTTATTTTTATTTATATGTATATTTTGTTTAATTTTACATGTACATATATTGAAAGTATTAATGCAAAAGGTTAATAACAATTGCTTCATTCTGAAATTTAGTAAGAATACACTTAACGACTTATAATCCTATTTCATTGAATGGCGGAGGATAATCAAAAAAAAAAAAAAAAAAAACTCAGTTTTTTTATAAATACTTTCTTTTTAATATTATATTAAATATTACACATGAAATAATGAACTGAAAATTGTTAGAAATTGACTTAAATTTATTTTATTTCTATATTTTTATAGACAAATTTTTCATTTTTCTTTATATTTTTTAAGAGCTGTCAATTTATTAAAAAAAGTTGTAAACTAATTAGAAAGTTAATTATATTAATAAAGGTACTTTTAGACGACAATATTTAGTATTAAGATTTTTCGACAATAAAAAATTACGTCGGCATGTCAAAAAATCCAATAGAAAATCCTAAAGTAGTTTACGCGGTAATACATACATTGTATATTATTTTTGCAAATACTTACCTTTATGAAATTCATGATGAATATTGATTTAAAATTCGTTTTATAAATATTTTATTGTTTTTACTTTTTGTTTACGAAAAATATAACATGAAAATCAAAAGTTTTTGAACAATTTCAAAAAATTTAAAATACCATTGGTATTTTCAAAAAAATCATAAGTAATTTTTCATAATCAAACAATTTGTATTCAGACGATAAGTAAATATTTTAATATTCAAATTTTTAACAAATCTTAATATTGAATATTGTCGTCTGAAAATACCTTAAATAACATAATTAATTTCCAATATAAAGTTTTTATTTAAACCAAAATAAATCGTTGGTTAGCGAAAGATCGGTAAACCATTTCATTTCTTATTATTCGAATGATAAGAAAACTTCGTATTTTCGGAGTTTTGGGAAAATTCTGTTAAAAAAGGTATACATATATTGGTAGTTTGTTAGCTATTTTGGCAGCTTTTCTCGATATAGAGGGGGCCTTTAATAATATCACGATAGAGGCTATTGAGGAATCACTTGTTTCACTGAATGTAAGTGGGCTCCTTGTTGAGTGGATAACTCTGATGCTTAGCAGCAGGGTCATCAACTCAAGCATGGGAGGCACTTGTATGAGGAAACTCGTGACTAGGGGCACACCGCAAGGGGGGTCCTTTCTCCATTACTGTGGCTCTTGGCCGTGAACGTCATTTTAAGACAGTTTGATGCTAAGGGACGGAAGATTGTGGCCTACGCCGATGACGTTGTTTTACTGGTCTCTGGTAAATTTTTATCTACGATCAGTGAGGTCATGCAGACAGGTTTACGTGATCTGTCCCTTTGGGCCAACAGTATGGGATTAGGGGTAAACCCCGAAAAAACGGAACTAGTTTTGTTTACTAGGAAATACAAGGTCGAGCATTTTAGCTTGCCAGTATTGAACGGGATTGAGCTTGCATTGTCAAGCGAGGCCAAATACCTGGGTGTGTACTTGGACAGTAAATTGTCTTGGAGGAAAAACACCCAGGAGAGGGCCAAGAAGGGACTCAATGCCTATTACACCTGCAGGAACTCTATAGGTAAGAATTGGGGCCTTAAGCCGCAAGTTGTATACTGGATTTACACTTCGGTTCTAAGACCGATTCTTACTTATGGCTGTACAGTCTGGTGGAATGTGTTGGGTAAAGGAACGTATAGGAAACTTCTCTCTAAAGTTCAGAGGTGTGCTTCAGTTGGCATCTCAGGTGCCAGGAGAAGTACACCTCAGGCGGCGCTGGACATAATCCTCCATCTTCTTCCAATTGAGGAATTTGTGAGGGGTATGGCTGTCCGCGGCCTATTTAGATTGAAGGAACTGGGATTATTAGGTAACTCTAGAGCGGGGCACGTCAGCATACTAGATGAAGTCAAATTCAACGGTCGGACACTATCCGTGGCTGAGCCTACGGATTATGTCGGGACTACGATTGACTTCGGCGACTCCCGCTTTGGTGTTACCTAGCAGGGACCTCTGGGATGGAGTAGGAAAGCTCTTTGAAGGCTGTGCGGTCTTCACAGACGGTTCGAAGATGGAAGTTGGCACTGGTGCAGGTGTATACTTTATGGGAACTGATATCAGGCGATCCTACAAATTGTCTGACAGTTGTAGTGTCTTTCAGGCGGAGATTCTTGGCATTTATAAGGCTCTAGGCTTGATTGAGGGGAATGTTGAGAGAGGGTTTGAGATTACTATATATGTTGATAGTCAGGCAGCGTTATTGGCTCTGACTAGTCATTTTGTTAGGTCCAGATTAGTACTTGAGTGCAGAAGGGAATTGAGAAGGTTAATGGATTCCTATATGATAAGACTCTGTTGGGTTCCTGGTCATTGTGACATTCTTGGCAACGAAATAGCCGATGAGCTAGCTCGCAGTGGCTCGGAGCTAGATAGGTCTTTCATAGAGTCATCTGTTAAGATTCCAATTGGGTCCTTCTTTAGGGCCATAAGGGAGTGGACTCTGGACAACACGAATCGTGCCTGGAGTGACAGATCGGACTGCAGAGTTTCTAGAGCATTATGGCCTAGCTTAAAACTGGCAGATTCCAACCATCTTCTAGGTATGAGTCGTGGTAGTCTTAGAATCATAGTAGGTATGGTTACGGGTCATTTCTCAATAGGGAATATGATGAGTAAGTGGGACATTGGCACATCAGATTTTTGTAGAACGTGCGATGATGTTGAGGAGCTAGAGACAGTAGAGCACATACTCTGTCACTGCGTAGGGCTTCAGCGTAATAGGTTGAAGTGGTTTGGGAGCCACACACTACATGAACTAGGTGAGGTTAATGGCAAAGGACTTGTCAACCTCATAGGGTTTGTAATGGGAATAAAATGGCTTAGGAACAATCATAACTGATTGATTGGGTATAGGTTCCACTTTTTCTTCTTTCTATTTCTTGTATATTTCTTATTTATTCTTATTTATCCTCGTTTATTTCTATTTCTCTCTTTCTATTATAAAGGGATCACAATGGGCCGTTCGGCCTCTGGGTGTAGGCGTGAATACGCCACCCTTTCTAACCTAACCTAACCTAGCTATTTAGTTTTCAGAAGTTTTTACCAACGACTCAAAAAACAATTGGCCAATAGTAGAATGTTATCATTTGAGTTGGCATAACGATTTAATAGAAGAACGTCTCACGTTTTGCCAACGTTTGAACCGCCTTGAAAAATCGTTTGCCAACGTTGGCCCGGTTGTATTTTTCTGCCTGGGTCATTTCGGAAATTTTTATGGAAAACAAAAATATTTTAAATTTTTTCTAATTTTTGTTCGACATGGTGGAATAGGTCATAAGCCCATTTTCGTGACGGAAACTTGTCTTTTTCTCTTATTTGTTATTGTAAATGTTGAAAACAACTAAAATGTGTTTTTAACATTTCTCCACTCATTTAACTCATTTAAATTAGTAAAAATGTTGTAAATCAAATACCAAACTTTAAAGAAAGTAGTCGAAATTATTGTAACATTTTTTTATTGCATTATCGTCAAATATTTAAGTATTTATAATAAATGTTGCTTTTGTTTTAATTATATAAATTTTTAAAAATTATCAAATAAATTTAAGCTTACACAAAAAAAAAAAAAAAAAAACTTTTACAAGTAAACACAATAGCGTCCAGGTTTAAAGTATAAAGAAAATAAAAAATAATAAAATAAAACGGTTAATATATAAATTGAACTTGTAATGGAGGACAATAAAACGAAAAAAAGGAGCAGGAGAAGAGGTTATAATAAAATTTTAAACTAAGTAGATAAGTGCTAATGTACATTAATAATAGATTCACGTCCCTTGCCAACACCAACCCATCTTATGGGTACACTAAGCTCTTTTTCCAGGAATCGTACATAATTTTGTGCATTTACAGGTAAATCCTTGAAATTGCGAATATTTTCTGTGCATGTTTTCCAGCCTGGTAACACAGCATATTCAACTTCAATGGTAGCCAATTCGGCAATAGTGCCAGGGAAATGATCCAATTTTTCGCCGTTGGCACGTTTATAGCTACAAATAAAAATTATAATTTCTTCACATATCTTCATTAAACTTAAAAACTTAGACAAAATTAAAACTTACGAAACAGCAACTTTGATTTCATCTAAAGTATCTAAAATATCAAGTTTTGTAAGGCAGATGCAGGTGTAACCATTAACAAGTGAGGTATATTTTAATAGAGGAATATCTAACCAACCGCAACGACGTTTTCGTTTTGTGGTAACACCAACCTCAAATCCACGAGTTTGCAATAATTCACCAAATTCCTAAACAATAATAAAAAGCAAGTAAGACAAAAATTACAACTAATGATTTATCATTCAAAACACACATTTAATTGTTCGGTGGGAAAAGGTCCATCGCCCACACGGGTTGTATATGCCTTTACAACACCAATAACTTCACCAATTGTTTGTGGTGGTAAACCAAGACCTGTTAAGACGCCACCTATACTGCAATTACTGCTGGTAACATAAGGATATGTGCCAAAATCAATATCTAACATGGCAGCATTAGCACCTTCAACCAATATTGTTTTACCCTGACGTAACGCTGTGTGCAAGAAGCAAATAGTATCCTTGACATAAGGACGTAACTTTTCAGCATATTCTTTGTAGCGCAATAGTTCAGCATCAACATCAACTTTAATAGAGGGGAACAAACGCAAATGCGTAGCTACAATACATTTGAATCTAAAATAACAAAAACATGAATTTGAAATCATTGTATTTATGCTGTTTGACTTACTTCTCAGTGAAAAGATTAAAATCACCTAACAGCTCACCCACACGTATACCATTACGGGTGGCCTTGCTAGAGTAAGCTGGACCAATACCCTTCTTGGTGGTTCCCAATGATTTGCCACCCTTTTCGGCTTCTTGCATACCATCGACAGCTTGATGGAAATCGAATACCAAATGAGCACGATCGGATATAATTAAACGATGTTCTAATTTTTGTAGACCTTTAGCTTCATTTTTAGATAATTCATCAAACAATGAGGGAATATGAATTACAACTCCATTGCCTATAGTAAAAAAAAAAAACAAATTTTATATTTAAATGAATAAATAAATAAATATTTAAAAAAATCGATTTTTTAGATTTTTAATTATTATTATTTAACAACAAGTTATTCAAAATCTTATTCAAAGAATAGGAAATAAAATTATGAATACATTTAAACGCGATTTAAGCAACTGAGTAAAGCACACTTCTCATAAATTGATCCACACTTTTTTTGATCAATACACATTGTTAATTATTATACATTACAGTGTTCCGGCTTTTTTTCCCAAACGATGCATATTAATAAGCTGAAAAAATATATTTAACTTTTCTTTAAATTCATCTTAAGTTGAAGTTGAAAATTTCAAGTCTGGTACATTTTGGCCAAAAAAAAAAGTTTTTTTTTTCATGAAATAGGACGAAATCATTTTTCATAACAAGCTCAAAATTATCAATTTTTTATACCCATTTCGAGACAAAACTTTGTTCCGCTAGAGAACTTTCTAGTACATATTTATTTATTTATTTATTTATTTATTTATTTATTAAAAATTCAAGTAATATAACAAAGCCTTAGAAGGCCAATAAACTTATATTACAAAAGTATTTCCTGAATATACAATAAAAATAAATCGTTATATAAACAAAATATGTATATAAATACAAATATAATAAAAAAAACTCAATTTATATGCATGTATATTAAACTAAAATAAATTGATAATTCCAATAATATTAAATACATGTAAAGAAAATATTTTAAATTTAGCTCCCCAGCCAATGAAAAAAAGAATATAAAATTAAAATTTGTACAAGTGAAAAAAAAAATTCTTTTAAATAATTTATTATGGGTCATGTTTACTTTTCTATATTTTACCCAAAACACACAAAATTATATATTTTTTTTATCAATTTTGCAAACAATTGAGAGACAAAAATCCAAACTTTTTTGGGCAAAAGTTTTGAAAACCCTGACCTCATATCGCTGGTAAGGAACGAAAGATAAATTTAAATTTTTTTTTTTTCTTTTTTTTGGCAAAAGACTGAAGATCCTATTAAATATAAATATTTTTTATGTTCAGCTCATTAATACGCATCGTTTGATGTATCTACCTACAATTTTTTTCCTACGGGACACTCTAAATTACATACATAGTATGACTATGAAAAGTTCATTGTCATTATGAATAATTAGTTATTTGACGTCATTTATATAGACTAGTATACTAATAGTTATCATTTATTACTTTTATTATAATTTTTCACATTTTTATAGAGAAAATTGAAAATAAGTAATAGTATAAACCATAACGTTTATTCTAACAAGATATAACTAGATTAAACGATAATATAGAATAGAATATTAGCACGTTTAATAATATTATCTGTGAAAACTCAGAATATTTTTTTTTTCTGTTATTGTTTTCATTTTTTTCGTTTATTATATTTATTTGGTCATGTGATTTACAAAATGTTTTGTTATGCACAGAACAGAAAAAAAAAAACAGCAAAAATGATTTTCTTTAAAAGTGAAAAGAAAACAAATAAACATTCATATATATATAATATATATAATATATGTATATTCAAGGGAAGTGAAACAGTCCGGTTTCATGATTTTTTTTTTTATAGAAAATGAAATTTATTTTTATTTTATTCTATTTAATTTGTTGTTGAATGTCAAGGGAAGTGTATCAAAAGTCTTACGTCGAGTGGCTAATTTTTTGGCAACGAAACATAAAATTACTTATACATACATATGTATGTATATAGTATTATTATCAAGTAACTATAATTTCATGGTTGTATGAAAAAATGTAAAAGACAGAAAAATTATGAACAAACATATAAAATTTTACATTACATTAAATTTTATTCAAATGGGGAAGAACAAAATATGTATTAAACCTGATTAAGCCCTATTTAATAAGCTTTAAATTTTGTTTTATAAACTTTTAACAAATGTTAAACTTTTTTAGATGAAATTACAAAATTTTTGATTTATATTCACTTCATAATGACACATTCTATATAATTTTAAACTCAACGGAAAAGTTTAATGAAATTCCTTCAGATTTACATATGTATATTGCAAAATACTGAATATTGCAAAAATAATTAAGCTGATGGTACAAAGTACTAAAAATGTACTTAATAATAAATACATATTTGTACCTTGTAAAGATACAATAAATAATTTTTTATCATTCAAGAGAACGTTTTACTTACTTATTATCACATAATTAATATAGCACATCTCAAAACCACACAGAACATTACAAAAATAACATAGTAGAAGGTACAAAGTACAAAAAGGTCTAGTCAATAACAAATAAATATTTCTTCTTCATTAAGATAAAAATAAAACCATGTTGTAACAGATTTCCATTATTTTTTCTATGAAAATTAAATCTATTAATATGGCTCACAGAAAGTTATATTTTCTAAGATTCTTAAGATTCGAATATTCGACATCTTTTAATAATCGCGTATAACTCGAATAATGATAGGGAATAAAAAAACTCCGAAGGGATAAGGACTGATTGATAAATACATATAAAGGTATTGGCGGTTTCACACTCCATTAGTGAAATACGGTTGGAAAAGCTTTTACAAATAATGCATTGAGAATGGATTTTGATGTGATAAACAGGAATCTATCTTTCGTTTTTTTTTTTTTCCAGCAAGTGGTCAGTGGTCACTCTAGTAAAACTCGAGAATGGTTTGTTTAATTTAGACTTTAACTCAAGAACCGTTTCTACGATTTTGATAAATAATACACTAAAAGATACAGAAGAAAATTGTTTTATTTATATAATAATTTTAGAATTAAGGATCGAAACTTTCCCGATTTTTTATATATAGGCATGTCAATGACTAAAAATGTACTAGTTAGTGAGAGTGAAAAAATAGTCAATGAAATGATGGGTTTAATAAATAAAATACGTCAGTTATGCATGGTGCTTTATTGTTATATAAAATTTATTTTTATGCACTTTCGCTATCCTTACACTTAAATTTATTATTTTTTTATTTTACTTTTTTATTTATTAATATTGCCATAAAAATATTATTATCATTTCTACAAATTTATCTTAAAATAAAAACATTAAAGAAAGATAATTTTTGCCTGCTTTTTTTTGTGTTCCAAATGTCTAAATCAGACAAACTGTTTCCAAGTTATTGTAAAATTTGTTCTTCATTGGCCTTATTAAGGGAGATATATTAGACGTGCTCACTTAAAAAATAAGAACAGGTTTGCAACACATATTTAGATTTTTTACTCTTATGTTTAGTAAAATTATAATTCAAGGTGGTTTTAAACATAATAAAAGAAGTTCCTGCCTAATTATTTTTATTAAGATTGGAATTTTTCAATACAAAATAACGACAAAATATTGCAAAATAGTAATCAAACGAACATATCGTCGGTGCGCTGACGAAAAGTCCTATGTGTCATTATACGTTCACTCACCAAAAATCCTATGTGTACATTTCCGATTAAAAAACGACGATATTTTATTTATTAAATTTATTTATTTATAAATTTTAAAATAGACTACTAAGAAATTGCAACAAGATACAATAAAACTGAAAACATTTATGAGAGAATCTGGGAAATAATTTCGATGTGCTATGAACATTGTATATTACAAAATATATGCTTACGGTGATTTACCGTAAAACGATAAGAAACTATCAATCAAAATATTACTCATTTAAAAAGAAACTATACAGACAATACTTCGTTTTCATATTTTTTTTTATTAATTTTTTCAGTCGTTTGACCGACCGGAAGTAAGTGTTGAATTGTTTTGATGGCAAAAGTTAATTAAAGAAATTTATAAAATTGCGATGCGCTCGATTGATTATTAGTTAGCCTGTAAAATTTCTATAAAAATTAATACACTTGCCCGACCAGCAATCACCAGTTAATGAGTTGAGAAAGCATGTCATGATTGTTATATTTTTTTATTACCTGCTACGCTTTAAATTACTATAAAATAATAAATAAAAGTTTGTTGTATACATGCACAGAACACTTGTATGTTTGTATATATGTACTATATCGCTGGCTGATTATCTAATAATAATAAAAAAATAGTCTTGTGACATTTTCGCTGACAAAGTGGAGATAGCAGTACAGCTCGCAAAAAAATTATAATAATAATATGAATTTGCATGAATAAACAAAACAAACAAAAAACTAAAACAAAATCGATTTAATAAAGTTATTTATATTTAATTAAAAATGGTTTCGTTTGTTTAATGTTAATAATAATGAAGAGGAGAATTCTAAGATTATCGTAATGATTGAATCTTGATAATTTTACTGATTTCGTAATAAAAACACATTAAAACATTTTAATTTATAAACACATACATATTTACATCCAATACACACATTATAGTATGACTTTTGCGTTTTTATTTTGAGATTACGTATAAATGTTTGGAAAAGCGTTTGTTTACACAAAACAATTTTGCAGTTATTGTTTGCTTAATGTACACGAACAGTGTGATTCAGAAATAAAAATGTAAATAATAAAAAAAAACTAACAATGAATTTATTTTGATATAAAGTAAAACATTTAGAATAATAATGCTATTAGAAAATTGTTAACAAAAATACTGTATTATTTTTAATAATTATAATGTTTTTAGCGTATTCTACACTCTTATCACTTTTAATTGTGAGTGCAATTATTTCTATTGAAGAATAAAGTCACTCAAATTTCTTCCATATGACCTTCACTGTGTGTACTTAAATAAAAAAAGAATTGAATGGAACTATGCCAAAGATTCATAATATACACACTTTAAAACGTGCCTCTCTCTATAAATACATACATATGTACATATTTTTTAACATACTGTTAACAAGCGTAAAACGTTTTTAAAGCGTATTTTGTACAAGATCGGCACAACTCAAACATTTTTAATTGATTAAGATCACTGTAAGATTTTTATGAATAATCGAAATCAAAAGAATCGTTCATTTTCTAAAAGAGTAAAGATGTAAAAAAAATTAGCCATTTCTGCTTCCTGTTGTAAATTATTTTTTTTATATTGATTATTGTTAATTAAAACTATAAAATAGCAAAGAAAATTTATTAAAATGTTTTTAAAACTTTTATGACCTTGATTAAAATTTGTCAAGGCCAATATTTTCAGTATTCTTAAATTAAAAAAAAAAAAAAAAAAAATAGTAAACACTTTTTTATATACTTACCAATAACAGAAATGCATTTTTCATTAACAATGCCACTGGGTAAAAGATGAAAATCAAATTCTGTGCCATTAGCCACTACAGTGTGACCAGCATTATTGCCTCCCTAAAAACAAAAATAAGTAATTAAATAGACAAATAACTAAACATATATTATTGAACTAATATATTTGGGGTTACATACAAAAAAAGTTTACATCAAAGAATGTTATAATCTATTAATTAAAATACGAAATACGAATCGGATGAAAGATAAAAAAAAAAAAAAAAAACTTTAAAACACACTGAATATGTGTATCATAAAAAAGAGATCAAATTCAAATAAAATTTTTTGATTAATTTAAATCATATAACATTTT
Source organism: Protophormia terraenovae (assembly GCA_951394005.1). Classification (NCBI taxonomy): domain Eukaryota; kingdom Metazoa; phylum Arthropoda; class Insecta; order Diptera; family Calliphoridae; genus Protophormia; species Protophormia terraenovae. The sequence continues at coordinate 152,943,926 of OX596073.1, forward strand.
ATGTAAAATAATTAATAATAATATAAATATGTATATAATTTATATTATACACAGAAAAAAGTTTGTACATAAATATAAAAAATTGCTTTTACTGATTTAAGTTCATAATTTTTAAGAATAAAATAATTAAAAATTAAAGCTTTTTTTATAATATATTAAATAAAATAAAATTAAGAAGGCTTAAACAAATTTGTTTTATTTTCATTTAAGTACATATATTTTAATTTGAAAAAAAAATGTTTGACATCTTTGAAAATTTCAAGGACCCGAAAACGTTTTATTTTTATTTTTCAATCAAAATAAATATCTTTAATGTTCAAAATATTTTTTCATTTGTTGAAAAAAATATGTGAGGGATTTTTATTTTTAAAATAAATATCCATCAATGATGAAAAAAATAAATATCTTTAACGATAAATATCTTTAACGATAAATATCAGTTCGAAAAAAATTTAAAATGATTGTTTTTTTATTCATACTTTTGTTTTGTTTTCAAAATATTTTTTTTATTCAAATGAAATTGTTGTTGTTTAGAATTTTTTCCATCCGATGAAAAAAGTTCAAAATAATTTTCAACTTTTGAAATAAATATCACAAAAGATATTTATATTTTTATTTTCATCATGATGAAAAAAATTAAAATATTGATGAAAATAATAAAAATCATGATGGATTTTTATTATTTTTTGAACATTAAAGATTGTTTTTCGATTGAAATAAAAATAAAAAGATTGTTTTTTTAGTATTAAAATCCGGTCTCTGGAAAATTTTTTAATTTTTAATGATTTTCAGTCACAAAATGGGAACAGAATAACGATTATGTAAAAAATTAATTAATTTCTATGAACAAAATTTTATTTTTTATGAAAAATGGGAAAAAAGTCATGTTCGATTCATAATATTTATAAAAAAAAAAAAATTAAATGTACTTTTTTTCTCTGTGTTTGGCAAATATTCAAAATTTTGTTTGGAATAGACAAATTTGTTTTGTATACATACGTATGTACATTAGACCAGGGATTCCCAAATTCATTAATTTGATTTTTTATTTATTTTTTTCTGAATAATAGCGTATATAAGATTTAAGTCAATTGCAGATACAATTTTTGTATTAAAATATTTAATATCTATTGAATAGTACTCGTGAGTATTTCTGATTGGGAAAATCTATTTTTTATTAAGAGTGTCTTGAAAATTATGATCCAACCTCCCTATAGCCCAGACATTGCCACTTCTGACTGGCATTTTTCGATTCGATTCAAAATGATGTATATTAAATAATATACGCTTCGCTTCTGAACAAGGTATCAAATGTGGGTTTATACGTTTCTTGCTTTAAAAAATAAGAAGCGGGTTAATGATGGAACTCAGAAATATACTACTTTGAATAAAATACATTGTATATTTGTCTTGAATTAAACATTAATTTTTATTAGAAAAAGGGATCGCGGGGTGAATTTTTGCGGAAACCCCTAAAAATTTGTAAGGTAAAAAAAATACAGGAAAAATAAAAATTCATATTCCCTTCCAGAGATTTAAAATCACCAGCCTTGTATATTTTGTCTAAATAAAATTTTTTTGCAAAGAGCATTGAAAATTTGTATTGCAGTAATTATGGTCCAAAAGTTTTTAAAATTAAAAAAAAAAAAAAAATAAAAACAAGGTGGCATAAATCCCATAGTGATTTTTTTGGAGAACAAACTCGTAACTTTCTATTGAGCAAAATGTATCAGACCTATATTTTGCAATCGTTGATAGGAGTGGTCTTCCTGGATCATAATCTTAAAAAAGTCGTTTCTCTGAACACTCTAATGAGCATACATACATATGTATATTAAAGTGCCTTACGAAAAAAAGTTGCAAATGTACCCCTCTAGAAATGAAGATTAGTATGTTCTTATACGATTTCCAAAATATTACATCTCAATCTTTAAATTTACGAGGGCTGGACCATTTCCAAAAAAACCTCTAAAATAACGTATTTTTTTCATAGCATTATCAAAATTTTAGTTATAAGAAAATTAACTTCAAATTATAAAAAAGCCATACTATGACCATGAATATTCATTTAAATTATTATTATGTCTCTTTTCAGTCGCAAAATATTAAGATTTTACTTACATTTTTTATCACATTTTCTTTGATCATATATTAGGTTTTAATATACATACCATAGGAATGGTCTATCCTGTTAATATTGAAGATAACACGTAATTAACCCATTAAGAGATAGAGGGTAAATTTTATGCATTTGGATCCTAAAAGCTTAAATTAGCAATTTTTGCAAATAAATCGCATAGAAGTACTTATTACGCTTAAATATTGATAAATTTATGAAAAACATAACAAGTTCATTTAAAACCGCGAAAACAATCGAATAAAAATGATTTTTGAAATTATGCATCTATTTTACAGCTTTTTTGTTTAATCATGTTTTTGGGGACATTTATATTAACTTATCATTTATTTGCCGTTAAAATTAACTTAACCAATTATGGACCGGAAATCCCAAAATATTATTTGTGCAACTAAAGGATTAAATGAATGCACATATCAATAGTACTTAATGAGAGCTTTCCAATGATGCGCTAAAATATAATTTAATATAAAATAAAATCATTGAAAATTTTACTAAAATTTTAATCTCGCGAGAATGAAAACAAATTTTAAATTATTTTTTGTTCCATATGTAGTAGATATCGTTTTTCTATCATATGTTGACAAAAAGTTAAAAACTATGTATACTGTCGAACGAAAACCATATTTTTGGAGGTATTTTAAAAATGGTCCAGCTCACGTAAATTAAATAATTGAACTGAAATCTTTTGGGAATTAGCATAAACATATCAAACTTTAATTGTAAGGGGTACATTTGTAACTTTTTTTTGTTCCCACACAAATCAAGGCACTGTAATGTATATTAATTTGTTTATAGAAATACATATATACATATTAAACATTTTAGATTGTATAAAAAATATATATACAAATTATTAATGTATTTAATGTTAATATTTATTGAACCTTTTTTTTTAACAATAAAAGTTAATAATTTTATCTAAAAATAAGTAAATAATAGTCTCAAAATTATTATATTTTTTTTAATAGTAAACTATACGTATCTACTTTCTATAAAATATATTCTACACATGTATGTCTTTTTTAAATTATCTTTTTAACATGCAATTTTATAAATTTTAAAGATTAGATAAAGAACAGTAAAAAAGTCTTGGTTAATAAATAAAAAAAAAATTGCATAATTTTATTTAGAAAAATATAAAAAATAAAATCGGGTACAATATGTAGAATTGGAGGAAAAGTCAAGTAGCAATATCTTAACAACTTCTGTCCATATTATATAAATATTAAAAATTGTACATCGTCTTATTGCACATAGGTCCGAAAACACAATATAAGGTTGGAAAAAAATACATACTATAATTTTATTATATTTTGAGAATTAAATTTTTTAAATTACAAATTTATTGGAAAACAATAAAAAATGTCCGCATTATCCCAACTAAAAACAATAAACCGAAATTATAATGACTTAGACGATTGAATCATTAATATTTTGCCAAAACTTGCAAATTCCAATAATTTGGCTAAAATGTTACTCGAAAATGGGACAAAATTAAATTTTTAACAAAGTGATATTAGTTATAAAATGAATTAAAATTTAAAAAGATAATAATGGTTATTTTTATTTTTTGTTCACAAAAGGTTTTAAAAAAAACTAAAATACCTGAAATTGATAGAAATAAAGTTTTCAAGGCGAAAAATATATGTATCCATATAATTTTTACAAAAAAAAGTTGTCTGTCGGACCTATGTGCTTTGATAAAATTTTCAAGGAATTTTGTTAATGTTTTCCTATTTATTTTTTTTTTTTTAATTTTGTATATTTTCCGAAAATTATAATTTGTATATCGAGGGACTTATATATAAAATCCTCTTTGAGGTTTTCATGATATTGCTTTTTTATCATGAAAATTTATCATGAAAATTTAATTTAAACCTATGATATTCATAAATTTAAATTAAATCCAAAAGTAGCCTGTTTGAATTATGTTGGTTTTCCAATAACGAACTAGTTTAAAAACTTTCAAAATTATATATTAAATGATATCGTTATTTTATCTATACACATTGAATAAATTCGAAATTTTGTAAAATATTAAAAACAAATTCTGAAAAACTTGTGAGATAAAGAATGTTGAATATATATCATCGATATATTTTTATATTTTTCTACTCATAACGAGCTTTTTAACAAATACCTTAAGATATTCAAAATATGTACATATATTCCATGATACAATGTATCATGCATATATTCTAAAAATTTAGAAACGTCATATTTTTCTTATTCGAACACTATTAACAAATTAAAAACAAATAAAGATAATTCAATATAGATCGTTAAGTAAATTACCTATCAGCAAATTTCATGCATAATACATAGTCTAGTAAACAAATTTTTGGAAAATAAATACTAGAATTATTTTTGTCCACGTACCAAATAAATTATAAAATATAATTAAAATGTTCAATTAGTTTTATAATAACGAAAATACTTTTAATATAACGATACTATAAATACTTTATTTACACACATATGTAAAGCATGTAAACGAAAAATTTTTACATTTTAAATTGCATATATTTAAGCTACAGTATATAGTATTGGAAAAAGCTAAAACGTTTTTGAAATATCGAAATATCTTAAAAATTGCAAAATATCAGAAAAAAAATGTTGGACAAATTTCTTTAAAAAAATGTGTAAACAAAAAATTTTTTACATTTTAAAACATAAATATTTCAGTCGCTGTAAGCAATATTATATAGATGTAGATACTTTTCTGAATCTGCGAAGTCCGAAGATTTAAAATCTGTAATACTTTTTTATTAAATACAAACTGTTAATTCATAATCTTAAAAATTGTAAAATAACACAAAATTAATTTTGAGCAAATTTTTTTAAACACTGCATCAATCAACTTCAAGTCAAAAAATCCTAATTAATTTATTAATTTAATTTATTAATTTATTTATTAAATCAAGTAATATAAAGAAGCCTTTCAAGGCCAATAAATATATATTACAAAAGCAAAATTTAACAATGATAATTTCGGTAAATGATACATCAAAGAAAAGACGATGTCATAATCTATCATTGGAAATAATTTGTTGATTAACACTCCGGCTAGATTTGACATCTAAAAGTAAATCGGATAAAAGGTTATGATAAGAAACCGTAAAAAACACTGAATATGGGTGTCATCAAAAATTAATAAGGATTAAAACCAGTTAAAACATTGTATACCCAAGGTTGACATAATGTAAAAAAAAAAATGTAAAATGTAAGAAAATTGTGAATATTTATTTTATGTTTTATGAAATTTACATAAATAGAGTGAAAAAAGTGTCCAACAATTTTTTTTTCTGAATTTTTATATTTATTCAGCGACTAATAATTTTAAACCAAAATAATAAGCATATTTGTATTCTCTGGAGTCTCTAGTTTTATAAAGTATAACATTTTTGAGATACTCTTTATAGATACTTAAATATTTACATTTGAAAATGTAAAATTTTTTTCGTTTACATGCTTTATTTACAATACAATTCTACAATAATAATTGCAAAAAAAAAAAAAAAAAAAATTATAGGAACATCTAATATAAAAATCTATAGCCAAAATATTATAATAACAAACAATATTTAATGATAAACAACAGAGGAAAATAACAAATGTTTACAAATAGTAATATTAACACATTAGTGTTTTTGAAATGAATTTGAAAATTCTCTCAAGTAATATGAAATCATTTAGTTTTCCCATGACTGAATCTGACAAGAATAGTGTGTATTATATAAAATAGAAAAACAACAGTCACAACAGAAATAAATATTAAAACAGGGACACAATATACAGAAGAATAGTGACGACGAATCTCTAAAAGATAAGAAAATAAAAATTAAAACAAAAAAAGTCATTGTACAAAGCTGATGCAATACAAAACATTACGCATCACTTTTTTAAGTTTGTGCTTTGGATACAAATAAAAGAAAAAATGTTATAGACGCTATATACACGACCATTGTTTTAAAATCATATAGGAAGATAAAGGTGTTCGAAATCAAATTGTCAGACACTGAAATATTTCGTACACAAAACGTCCTTGAGCATTAACAGTAGCAATCGTATGTGATATTCAATAAGTTCTGTTGAAGGATGTTGTAGGTAGGGATTAGTTAAAGTATACATAAATCATACCATGCATACATACAAGTTTACACGCCCATAATTATTTAGGATTTTAGAATCACAATTTTTTAGAAAAAAATTACCTGACATCTGCAAACTATGTCCACATCGGAGGCCAACATATCAACAACTTTGCCTTTACCTTCATCGCCCCATTGGGCACCCAAGACAACATCGACTTTTGATTTGTACATATTCAAACGTCCCTGATGTAATTGCTCGTAGTGATTCCCATTCACTACACTATTTACAGCTGTTGTTTCCATATTAGTTTGAGTCGTAGTCTTTTTTGCACTTGTTGGAATTTAAAAATTTTACTTTTTAAAAACAATCACTCAAATATACAATTTGTTGGTTAGTTTTTTACTTTGTACTCTTATTCTATAGTTTTTTTTAGTTAATTCCGTTAAGTTCTTACAAAACAAAATGCGCGTTATTAGCGGATCATTCGTTCCAATTATTATTAACCGACCGCCAGGCAAGAGAAAGAAAACCGTCTCCACTCGTCACAAGTAAAACTTGTAAAGAAATTCACTCGAGCAAATGAATGACAGGAAAGCACATTTTTTATTTTTCTCGTTTAATTCGTTCGTCTAGATTGGCATAGAATTTTAAATCAAAACGGAAGACGATGATAAATGTCAAAAGAATTACCAGAAACTGCACGTGCGCGTTATAAAAAATGTACAATGTTTGTTGTTGTTGATAAGTTTTGTTTTCGAAAAATAGTAGGGTGACTCAAATATCGTAGAACATAATAAGCTTACGAATTAAAATCGTTATTAGTTAATTAAAAATTTAACAAACATTTTTCAATAAGCAAATTAAATTTAACAGACCCAAACCTCATATATGGTGGGTTCTTTATTAAAAAGCACAATATTTTAATAAAAATGTGTATATTAAAAATAAGTAAAAGTGTGTAGTAAAATAAAATGTACATATCATCACCGAAAATGTAAAACAACGTAACATCAAAATTTTCAATTTGTGTTTGATGAAATTTTTACGAATTCAGATTAAAAATTATTAAAAATATAATAGTTATTAAAATTTTGGAGTAAAAGTTATCAGAAATATTTTTAACTACAATTTTTCCAAAATTTTTATTGATGTTACGTTTTTTGGCTTCAGAGCATTTAAATCTTGAAAAACGTAAACCACATAACTTAAAAAATATTCTTCATCAATATATTAGGCAATATTTAAGGATGTAATATCCTAAAAATCTTATTTGCGGGACAATTTGTTTAGAAAGTTTTTTGTGCCTCCTGTAACGTTATGAAAAGTGATGTTACGTTGTTTTGCATTTTCGGTGACGATATATAAAAAAGTGTATGAATACTTAGGAAGTATGTTATTTTTCTTATTATCATTGTTTTCTTTACTTTGAATCTACATTAGAGAAATTTGTATCAAGACAAACTCATTTGGTCAGCAGCAGTTTGCAGTGATGTTTCATTTAAGCCCAAATTACAATAGCGCGTAGTCAGCAACAGTATAAGCTGATCACTGTCAGCACAACATGTTGCTGCCGTTACAATTACAATTCAGCGTAGGCAGCCACAATTTACAACCACCTAGCTTTGTTCTACTTGTGTATTCTAGCCTCTCATTTATTTGCTCACTCTCTTTGTCTCGCTCTCAATCAGAATGCAGCGCAGTAAATTTAGAAACAGCGCTAAATGAAATAGCACTGCAAACTGCTGCTGACCAAATGTAATCAACAGCATAACAAACAGTGCATTCTAAATAATTAGCTGATTATTGCAGCACACACTGCTGCTGACTACGCGCTATTGTAATTTGGGCTTAATGAATTCGCGATATTGTTGTTTTTGGGGCTGCCACCTTCCTTTAATTCGAGTTAATTTTGACGTTTGTCTTAATAAAAATTTGTCTAATGTAGACACTAACATAGTGTTTATATTAGACAATTTGTTTTTTTTATCAATAAACACTGTTTAGTGTCTACATTGGACAAATTTGTATAGACACGTCAAAATAAGTGCGAATCGATAAAAGGTAACCTTAGTTAAATAGCTGATTATTATTGGTTGTTACAACTCTCAAACTGCATATATAAAAACCAATGAATTCGTCATATTGTTGGTTTTGTGAAATTTTTGCAGGATGACGACCTTGTAATCTTCCATTGTACCAAATTCGATGACATCAGATCACGTTTTGACTTTCCAAATAAATTCAATTCCCTTCATGATCTGCTTCTCTCAAAACATTACGATGACTACAAACAACTGGCAAACTTTATCTCAAAATGCAAAATCCAAGCCTACATTCCTATGCGATGCCTACTACCATCAATATCAACCATTCATGCCTTCACACTTGATGTCATTAACGTCGAGTCTATATTAGAGAAATTTCTATCAAGACAAACGTCAAATTTTTGTTTGAGTTGCAGATAATTTTTTATCTCTGTCAATTATAGGGGAAAACGTATGTCATAATAAGCCATGCAAAAAGTACCAACAACAATCAAGATGGCGTCTTTTACTAAGCATTATCAAGACAAAGTTGTTAGAGCTCGAGCGCTGACAATTTTCTTTTAACGCTGCAATAACACTGACAAATTTAGTCTACATTAGACAAATCTTTATCTTGATAAAATTTTGACGTTTGTCTTGATAAAAATTTGTCTAATGTAGACTCAAAGTTAATGCTGTCAACACCACCTCACCAAAAATTCACTGCGCTGCATTCAGTTTGAGAGCGAGACAAAGAGAGTGAGCAAATAAATGAGAGGCTAAAATACACAAGTAGAACAAAGCTAGATGGTGGTTGTAAATTGTGGCTGCCTACGCTGAATTGTAATTATAACTGCAGCAACATGTTGTACTGACAGTGAACAGCTGATAATTTTTGCTGATACTGTTGCTGACTACGCGCTATTGTAATTTGGGCTTTAGCCAACTCAAAAAAAAAAAATAAATAAATAAAAATAAATTTAATCGTTGAATGCTGTTTTTGAGTTGTCGATAATCTCGCTTTATTTGCTATTTTAAGCGGCCAATATTGGGGGGTTTAAACTTGTGGTAAAATATTCATATACAGACGTACAAACAGATGATAACGACAAAGTATGCATGTAGAAATTTAAAGAAACATACAAAACTCTAATAATTTGAACAGTTATAAATTTCTTTAACTATAACAAGCTCAAATTTTTAAGACCTAAGTATTCCCGAGGCAATACATCTTCCGGGCGGCATTATGAACAATTGCATTTTTTAAGTTTTGGAAATGTTTTTTGTTAAGGTGACCAAACACTGACTTTATTACACATTTCTCTTAAAATTTAATTTTTTCCAAATTTCCATAAATAATAAAAATACTAAAAATTCTCTTCTTATTTTAAACATCTAGTTATTTTGATAACAACATATGATTTTTGCACAAACTACCATATTTTATTTATGATTGCGGTTCAATATGGCAATACTAGTAGATTTAATCTCAGACTTAAAAACACAAATGGAGGATTAGATTAATATTTAGATTAATTTAACTTTTAATTGGCATTTAATCAAGAACTGAAAAACTGGCTCTTAAGGAGATTTTACATTATAATACTTTGTATTAATACCAAAAATATTTTCAAATGTATTATGGTGTAAATACCTTCAATATTTTGTTTGTTGAAATCTTGAAATTTTTTTAGTTTTATTTGTTTTCAATTCTGTTAAATTTTTCGTTTTATTTTTTTAAATGTTAATAAAGAAAATAAAAATATGACATTTAATAATACTTCCCTTAATAAATTTTTTGATATGAATTATAAAAAATTAAACTCTGGTATCAACACAAAGTATAATACACCATTTCCAGTTGTATTTCAGAAGTTTCTAATTCTATTTTAGAAATTTCTATTTATATTTCAAAAGTTTACATTTATATTTTAGAAATTTCTAATTATGTTTCAGAAATTATATTTTAGAAATTTCTAATTTTGTTTCAGAAGTTTCCAATTATATTTCAGAAATATCTATTTGTTGTTCAGAAGTTTCTAATTACATTTCAGAAATTTCTATTTGTAGATCAGAATTTTCTATTTGTAGTTTAGAAATTTAGTTTAGACTTTTCCATTTGCATTTCAGAAATTTCAAATTCTATTTAAGAAATAATAATTAAGAATTAAAATTTTCAAGATATTTTCAAAAAACTAAATTTCATAAAAATAAATATCATTTCCATTTATAATAAACAAATTTGAAATACTTTCTCCTCTCCCTTCCTTTTTGCAATAATGAATCAACACACAAATTTTTTTTCATTAATTTATTAAATCATTGTATTTTTAAAAAGCATAAATACATTGCCTGAAAAGAGATCAAAATATAAATATATTTATATGAAAAACTTACCACTCAGATGTTCTTTTAAATATCTGATGAGCTATTTTATACTTATTATAATCGAGAACAGGATTTACTGTCGTTTAGGGATATTAGATGTAATCGCAGTAGAAAATAGGTAAATTATTACAGTCTTGCAAAAAAAAATATGTATATGGTAATTATTGGTAATGTTCCCTTAATTGCATTATAGAACACTGATTTTTGGCTCTTGATCAAATTTATGATGTTCTTCTCCTCTGCTGTTGTTCTTTTTTCTTTGGTTGAAAATAGGCTTAACTTTTTCTAAATTATTATAAATAATTCTTGCTTAACTTAATTTTACATAAATGTTTATAAAGTCATATTTTTCAATAAATAGTTTGGCAAAATATGTAATGTATTCAATTTCTTTTACATTTCCGTTATTACACTTTGATTTCGTTCTTAACCGAATTTTGTAAAAATATATACATATCTGATATATTACAAAAAAAAAAAAAAAAAAAAAATCATAAAAAACCTTTCGCGAATTTAATGACATAAATAAAATTTGTAAGCAGGTCCTTTAAATTCTCCTCATAAAGAAATATGTTTCCTATAAGATAAGTGTATTTCAAAAAATTCAAAAATTCGAATGTTAAAATTTAAATACCTAAACATCTCGTGAAAAATTGCAAAATTTTGGACACATTTGGATCTGGTACCAAATTTCATCATATTGTTTCTATGACAAAAATATATAAAAAAATAAAAATAAAAAAAAGTATGTACATTAGTGTCCCTAGAAATGCCTTTTTCGAGATTTCGATGTAGGAATACCTCTCAAACGATGCGTAAAAATTAGCTTGATACGAAAAATTTTTTTTAAAAATTTGTATAATTGGTCTTCAGTTCCCTACCAGCGATTGAAAAATCATGGGTCCCATACATTTTGGTAAAAAAAAGTTTCGATTTTTTATCGAAATGGGTCTCAAAAAATTCGTAATTTTATCCTGGATATGCAAAAAAATATTTAAGAAATTTTTCCGCATGGGATTTTGTTTCGCTAGAAGACTTTTTAAGGCATTTTGATGAACAATTTTTTGGAAAAATTATATACAGCGGTGGCCATGAGGTTAGCACACATCATATCTACTGTTTTTAAAAGAAAATTATTTCGTCTCATTACAATAATTTACTAAAATTTTTGATTTTTAGTTTTGTTTATGGTGTCTGCAATAAGTCCCGTTACTTTTTTTTTGCATTCTATCGCAATTCTCTTTTAATTTAAGTGCAGTAATGGGCAAAATAAGCTGGTCACAATTTTAGCACAAGCAAGTATATTTAAATTTTGTATATGTTTTTTGTGAATATAAATAATTAATTGATAAGTTTAGATATTATTTCATTAATGAAGATTAAATAAATAAACATTACTTAGACATGTCGAAAAAAAGTGGTGTACAGAGGAACAACGTAAGATTATTCAACAGATGTATTCAAGAGGAATAAGCATAAGTGAGATTGCTAATACTTTGGAATGTTCCAGAAAGATGATTTATAATGCACTAAACCATATTCGGAAGTATGAACATTTAAAAATGTTACACAGACTCCTAGGCCAAGAAAAACGTCACGTAAAGAGGATTCTTTAATATATAGAACCTCTATCGAAGATCCTTTTGAAAGCTCCACAGTAATCCAGAGGGAAATTTCAAGAAAATATGGTATCAACGTGTCCTGCAGAACAACGAGAAGATTTAAGGAAAAAAATTTACGTGGATGTATTTCTCAGCATAAGCCACACGTTTCAAATAAGAACCAATGGGATCGGTTGTGCTTTGCTCGTGAGCATTTGGAAAAGCCATTAGTTTTTTGGAAAAATGTCCTCTGGCGTGATGAATCCATGTTTTGTAGATTCGGATAGGATGGTAAGAGGTATGTATGGTGTCCTTCAAACATGCAATACAATCCAAAGTACACTTCTAAAACAATAAAACACGGTGGAGGAAATGTGATGGTGTGGGCAGCTTTTTCTGGGCATGGCGTTGGTCCTATATGCAAGATTGATACACGTATGGACCAATATGTATAGCAGAATATACTACTAAATACAATGATGCCTTATGCAAAGGACAACATGCCACTTAGTTGGAGTTTTATGCACGACAATGACCCAAAACACTCCTCACGCTTAGTGAGTTGCTTGGAAGAGAACAATATTAACGTGTTAAAATGGCAAGCCCAATCTCCGGATCTCAATCCTATTGAGAACCTTTGGAATGATGTGGAGCAGCACGTAATGAGAGCAAAACCTTAAAATTTGGCCGATTTATGGACAGAAATAGAAAAAGCTTGGTATGCTATTTCAGTGGAGCGCTGTATGGGACTTGTGGAAAGTATGCCAAGGAGATTGGCAGCTATAATAAAAAAATAATGGATACCCAACTAAGTACTAAGTTTATAGTGAAATAAGTTTTTTTGTTTTGTTACTTTTTTTTAAATGTAAATATTTTTTTATTTATTTTGTGCTAAAATACTGTCGTGTTTTTTTGACGGTTATTCTATTCTGTACAGAAAAACAGCAAATATATATATAGGAATGACAATGAATATATTGTGATGTGATCTTAGCAAGACATGATACACGTATATAAAAGAAATATTAAAAAAAAAATAAAGAAATACAGGAAATATTTGCTTTTAAAGATAGGCAGTAGCAAGTGTGCTAACCTCATGACCACCACTGTATCACTGTCATCAACATTACTTACTACATTACTTTTAGCCATAAAGGGAACAAAATTATAAAATTCTTATCAATTTCTTAAGAAAAATATCGAAATTTTTTTGCATGATGTACTAAAATGACGGTTTAAGGATCAAAATTTTTGCAAAAATTTTTTTAAATATTTTTTTTTATAATTGACTAAAAATTACGAATTTTTTGATACCCACTTCAAGACAAAACTCAATACTATTTTTTGGAGGAAATGTTCTAGACCCGTGACTTTCAATCGTTGGTAGGGAACTGAAGATTAATTTTAAAAATAAATTTAATATTTTTCCCGTATCAATCTAATTTTTACGCATCGTTTGAGGGGTCTTCCTACAAAATTTTTATCTACGGGACACTCTAATGTACATAATTATTTATTTTTAAATTACCACATTTTCCTCGGAATATATGAGGATTCGCAGAACAAAACATACTTTTTTGCATTTTTTAAAAAATTGCTTTTTTGTTATTTTTATATTCAATGGGTTGAACTCTATCAGAAAAAAATGTTATTGGATATTTTTTTTTTTTTTTTTTTCACTTTTTTCTGCAAAAAATTGCACTTTTTTTCTTACAATTTTTAGATGTACATATATTTATCTTATGAACAAAAATTTTTATTGGTTATTTTAGTTTACAGTTTTTGCAAACAGTATTTTTATATCATTTAATACATTCATGAAAAATATTTCCTTTAAAATACAAAGAAATTTTAAATTTTTCCAACATTTTTGAAACAAAACGTTCTTTTTCACATTTAAAAAGCCCTTTATCCCACAAACCCTTAAGATTTGTTGTGGTGAATTGATGACATTCGATGCATTTTATGGAAAGCAGAACGCTCCTTACCATTTCCAGATTCACTGGTTTGTAAGGAAACAAAAAAATTAATTCTCAATTTCCCAACAAATTTAAATAATGAAAAAAGTACGTTTTGTTATGCGACTTCTCATATACTCTCCAATTAGGTTATTAAAATACGCCCATAAATAGACAAAATCATTTGTTTCAAAGGAAATATTTTTAATTCCGAAGAATTAAATGTGATCAAATTTTAGGAAAAATACAATTATATTAAAATTAATTACAAAAAATGTTATTAATACCTTTGTAAATTAAGATCCTGTAGTTTATATACAGTGTTGGAAAAAATAATAGGGACGATATAATTAAGTTCTTATTTACAAACGATTTAGAAAAGTAGACAAATCACTTGGAAAATACATAAAATTACTTTGAGTTAACTTTTTTCACTAATTAATTAATATAGTTGAAAACTAAGCTTAAGTGATATTTCAAGTTGTGTATTTTCCGTAAGAGTATTTAACAGGGACCGTAATGATTATGAGTTTTAAAGCCTCAACGATGAATTATGTGCTCCAATAACAAGTTGTATGATATGGTAATGTAAAAAAAGTATATAATTTTTTCCAGTGTTTTTTTTAAATTTTGCAGTACTATTTTTTATTATTTTGAAGCTCTTTAGTTGATACATTCCTAATTTTGTTTATGAAAAAAATAAATAAATAAATTGCATACATAATAAAAATGAATATGTATATACCAAAATTTAGTCGTCTCTATTATATTTTTCAACACTTTATATATGCTGTATTTTAAATTTATTTTTTATCATAAGAAGGCTTTTTATATTGTGAATTGAAATAAATAAACTTTCTTCTTCACAAAAAATAAAAAAGTAGTGAAACAAAAATTAAATGCATAGTGTCCGATCAAAATCAATTTATATAATACTTTTAAAAGCACAAAATATAAAAATCTCAACAGATTATTTTTCGTATCGAATAACGAAATTACATTAACCTGGAAGTTTTTGAAAATTATTTTCATTGTTAGAGCGTAACACAAAAGAAATGATATATGCGATTAGAATATCCCAGCAACAATTTGTTGGCTACTGGTAATGACTACTACTTACTAGACTCATTAACTGGTAATAAAATGTCAATATTTTTCTAATTTCTTTGAGTAATGGAATATCTAGTTACCAGTAATTAACAAGTCCATTTAAGGTGGAAGGCCAATGAACTGAACGCGTCATGCGGCAACGTTATTACCAGCTTAAAAATCAATCAATTGATTACAAAGAAGTGACAAAGGAAAATTTGAGAACACTATCATAAATATATTATGGCAAAGCTGTGACACGCGGCAGGCGTCAAATTTTTTTTAAATGTTTCTATATGTACCGCGCGAGCGCGTGAGAAAACATGATCAGCTGATTGCAGCTTGCGCCGCGAGCATTGGCCTTCCACTATTAGTTCTGTAATGGTTCAGTTCGCTGGAGCGACTGGTTATCAGTCCGAAGATCGTCGGTTCAACCCCAAACTAAGCCCATATATTTTTTAGGACATTATTTGAGTTAGTACGACAGTTAGCAGTCTTTGAAACATGAACGGAAGTTTTTGCCTAGGTTCAAATCTCAGTTGAGCCAACTTTTTGCTTTTATTTTTTATCAATTTTGTAGTATTTGAGTAATTGCTTATTTAATTGAGCTTTTCACCCGAATTATAAGTAGTTACTGCCCTTTGGCAATGTAATATTTTTTGGCTTATCGGGTATTAAAGTTTTTTAAGTAATATTTTAATTCTTTAAATTCATATTATTTCAATAGTTTAATAGATAATATTATTATTATTCATGTCGATGTACATGACAAGAAATTTATATTAAATTTCAAAATAATTTTAAATATGTAAGACTCCCTTTTATACTTGATCGGACACTAAAAAAAAATCTCTTTCAACAACACATTTTTAAAATTATGTGTGCACTAACGGGTTAACTATAATAAAGAGAAAGAAAAAGTATGTGTATACTAAACTCTTGTCGAGTTTGTTGTAATTTTTTCTTTTACGCTTCCTTTTTAATTATATATATAAAATGCTTAATATTAAATTATGGTATAGTTTTTTTTTTTTTTTTTAATAATTTTAAAATATTTTAATGTAAATACACTGACAAAAAAACGGATCATATATTAATTGATTTAATTACTTAAGCAAAAATAATCAGTCTGCAAGTTTGCCTGCAAATTTTATTATTATTTTTTATAATTAAAATTAGCAAGGAAACGAACAGACTAAATATAATTATAGATCGGATACACAAAAAATATGTACCACATTTCTTACATACAAAACAATTACTTCTGTCGATTCTTTTAAAAGCTGTTTGTTTTCCAATTGTCCAATCTTTACCTTCTAATCATATATTTTTATTTTAAATATACATATATTTATATAAAAACATCTCATTTTAAAAATAAAATTGAGTAGTTTTTTAATGGAATCAAATGAAAGAATTATACATACTACTACATATTTTTGATTATATAAATTATAATCCAAATTATTTCTTTTTATTTATTATTATTAATTTTTTTCTTGTTTTCTAAATATCCGAAGATTTGTTTTTGGATAATATCTGTTTATAAATAAACTTATTTACTCTACTAAAATTAAAGATGCTTAAGAGCCTAAAAAGCAGGGTTCATTAAAAAAATAAAAAACAAAATTACACACATATGCTCATTTTCATAATAGCTACAAGGTAGGGTAACATCAATTTAAGTATTATTCTACACACAGCCTGTGTTTCAAATCGTTTGCTGTGTTTCCTTCCTTGTATCTCTCTACCAAAATGATAGGACAGATACACTTTAAAAAAATTAAGTTTTTTTTTTTTTCTGAATAAAACATGATGTTATTGATAAGCCTGCCTGCCTGCCTGAGCCTAGCGTATTTCTCTTCCTTGCTTTGTTTTTCCTGCCTGCCTCTCTCTTTTTGTCTGATAGTTTAGTTTTTTTTGCTTTATTTTTACCTATTTGCGAAGGGGGAAAAAAATTTGTAAATTTTTAGATTAGCATTAAAAATTAAAACATATTTTGAAAACATTTTCAGCGTTTTGAAGATATACTATAGTACAACAGAGCGCTGATAAAAACATATCGTTTGACAGCGAAATGACATCTGCGATATAGAGTATTTTTCCTACTTACTTTGTAAAAAATCATTGACGATTATCAAAAAATTTTTAAAAAATCGCTGAAGGAAGATTTTGCAAAATAAGATAGGCTATTATTGTAAAAGTTCAATTACATGGCATAGAAAAATATTGGCAACTCATTGAGATCCTTAACTAACTTAAAATTGTCAACTTTTTTATAAAAGTTTAATTTAATTCAAGACGTATAGAAAGGAAAATTAAGATAAAAAATTCTCACTTTTTAGCTGCTAAAAAATTCGAAATTCAATCGTTAGTGACACTATCAAAGTTTAATGATAAATACCAAATAACTTTCGGTACCATGTAATTTTATACTTTCACAATATTTACAATGTCATTTCATATAGTTTTAAGAATTTCAGAACTTACCTTATACTTAATATCTTCGATTACCACCACCGCCTCCCATATTACCAACTCCGTTGCCGCCACCACTGTTGTAGTTATTGCCGCCAAAACCACCACCACTTTGATTACCACCTGTAAATTTTTGATTAAGAAATTATAAAACCAAAAAATTATATTTTTTTTTTTAAACTCACCCTTATTAAAACCATATGGAGCAGGGCGGTTGCCGCTGAAATTATTACGTTTAGGCCCACCACCATAACTTTGTTGGTTATCATTGCCGAAATTACTGTTTCCACCACCACTGCTGCCGTTGGCTTGAGGACCACCAAAACCTCCACCATTGTTCCAACCACCATCGTTTCCACCACCATTATTCCAGGGACCTCCAGATGACTGTTTATTCCATCCGCCACTTCCACCACCTTGGCCGCCACCATAGTTATCATTGTTACTAAAGTTATTACCGTTCCAGTTGCCACCGTTTTGACGATTGCCTCCCCAACCTCCACCATTTTGGTTACCACGATCATTTCGGCCACCACCGTGACCAAAACCACCACCACCTCCGCGTCCACCGCCACCACCACGACCGCCATCCATATCCTGTTTAACAATGGCTTTATTCACGTCCAAAGTCTTATTTTTAATTGTATGATCCTTTTGCAAGATAATCTTGTCCACGGGATCGTAATCATCAAATTCGACAAAAGCAAAACCACGCTTTTTCCCAGTATTTTTGTCCATTACAATATTGATACCTAAAATGTTACCAAAGTCTTTAAAGTATTCGCGTAAACATTCCTCATCATGATCATCGCGCAGACCGCCTACAAACAGTTTCTTAAGACTGGCGCTGGCATTGGGATTATCAATTTCTTGACGTGGTACCGCACGTTTGGGTTCGACAGTGCGGCCATCAATCTTGTGAGGACGAGCATTTTGGGCATTATCAATCATGTACGACTGTGAATATGTTATAAAGCCAAAACCACGAGAGCGTTTTGTCTTGGGATCTTTCATGACAACGACATCAACAATATTTCCCCACTTTTCGAAATATTCTTTCAAACCTTCGTCAGTGGTACGGTAATCTAAACCACCAATAAACAATTTTCGCAATTGCTCGGGTTCGTTTATGGGCTGAAATAAAAAAAGTAAAATCTTATTTTCTTGTTTTTACTCTTACAGAATAACAACTGAAGTACAGTTATCAATGGTTGGTGCCTAAAGATATAATTTCGATTAAATTGTTAAACAAAGAATCCCTTGCATAAATAAAAATAAATATCGTTATACTATGATTGAATGCCAGTAAATATGAGTAAAAATTGGTAAATAACATTATTTTTTAACTTATTACATACAAGCGCACTAACAAGACGCCATTTTGTTATTTTTTCCAAATTTATTATACATAATTTGGATGCAAAATTAATGATTAGACAATTTTCAGTGAAAAATATTAATATTTAAAAATAAAAATAATTATTTTAATGCTTTCTTTTCAACAAAATGTGTATGTATACTTTTTGTGCAAATTTTTTACAACATACATAAAAAAATAAACTTACCTCATCATCGTAATCGTTGTTTCCATTTTCAGCTTTCACGGACATTTTAGTACTTTTTTTATTAAAGAATTGTTAAATTAGGCGGCTTTCTCTGATTTTTAAAATATTATACACTTTTAAATTATTACTTCTTTATTTTATTTTTTTTTCAAGTAGAGTAAAATAAAATGCAATCAATTCGGGGCGGCTTTCCTCAACGAATTAAAACAACGCGGTCGGTTTTTGAGTATACATGTTTTGTTTATGTTTGCGGAGCAGAGACACTAGAGAAGCAAGCCGACTGTAATTTATCGGCGTCGGCTTATGGAGTATTTTTCATCGGCGGTGGTGGCTAACATAGGGTCTACACAGGAGATTTTTATATCATAATATGTAACAGAGAATCTCAATTACAATAGCGCGTAGTCAGAAGCAGTGTGTGCTGACATAATCAGCTGATAATTTAAAACACATTGTTTGTTACGCTACATCCAGACTAGCCTTTTTCTTGTTCGCACAAGAACAAAACGTCGGCAGAGCAACACACACAATTTTTTTCATTTTGTTTTCAGTGGGCAGAACATTTGTCGAACAAATCATAATTTTTTGTTTGCCGTCAGTGTCGCTTCGATACTTTTACATGCAGCGCCTCTTCTTCCGCATACAAAATGACGTTTGATGGCAGAGATGGTTGCTCGAACAATTGTGCGAACAACGGTGTGCGAACAAGAACAAAACATGAACAACTTGGGTCCACTATCCAAATGCATGTGCGCACAACATTTTGTTCAATGTGCGAACAATAAAAAGGCTCGTGTGGACCGCAAATTATAGAATTGATTACATTTGGTCAGCAGCAGTTTGCAGTGCTGTTAGGTACCATCTATACTAGCCTTTTTCCTGTTCGCACAAGAACAAAACGTCGGCAGAGCAACACACACAATTTTTTCCTTTTGTTTTCAGTGGGCAGAACATTTGTCGAACAAATCATAATTTTTTGTTTGCGTCAGTGTCGCTTCGATACTTTTATATGCAGCGCCTCTTCTTCCGCATACAAAATGACGTTTGATGGCAGACATGGTTGCTCGAACAATTGTGCGAACAACGGTGTGCGAACAAGAACAAAACATGAACAACTTGGGTCCACACTATCCAAATGCATGTGCGCACAACATTTTGTTCAATGTGCGAGCATGAAAAAGGCTCGTGTGGACGGCAAATAACAGGGCTATGTTTCTAAATTTACTGCGCTGTATTCAGATTGAGAGCGAGACAAAGAGTGTGAGCAAATAAATGAGAGGCTAAAATACACAAGTAGAACAATGTTGCTAGGGGTAGCTTGAAAAAAGTTACAACTTTGTATCAAAAAAGTTACAACTTTGGTCATAAAGTTACATTTTGCATTTTTTTAAATAAATTGTAAATAAATATAGATGTATGATATAATTATCAACATTTTCAATTCGATATTTTATAGAAAATAATACAAAAATACTTATATATATATATATATATATATATATATATATATATATATATATATATATATATATATATATATATATATATATATATATATATATATATATATATATATATATATATATATATATATATATACATATATATATATATATATATATTGCTTTAAATATTTTTTGGGTGTTTTGCATTCAATTAGTTTAAAAAAAAAAAAAAAAAATTTTCTCTTCTCACGAATTTTTAAATGAAAGTACTAAAATTTCTATATCGATATAAAATAGCATTATTTCGTCTTGTTATCGAGGAGCGCGCATTAACTACATTCCATGAGTAAAACTTTATCGACGATAAAAATTTTTAAATAAGAAAATTAATTTAAATTTAATTAATTAAATTTAATTTAATTAAATTAATTAAATTTAATAAATATTTTTCTGTGAAAATAGAGCCATATGTGGTTATACTATGAATCATAGTATAATAATAAAGTATACTCGTAAGACCAGCTGTTTTACAATTTTTTCATTGGCAAACCTCGCGGTACTGTCAAATTGTTTTTGTATTCACATGTAAAATATTTTTTGAGTTTTTTTCTCTTGCTCTCTTTCGTTCTCTCATTTTTCCGTTCAAAGCATTCTGACATTGTGGGCAGTAGTTTTACACTAACAAAATACAAGCAATTTTTGTTTTTGTAGATGTGCGAGTACTTTATTATTTTACTATGACTATGAATTATACTATGGATAATCATGTAATATTTTACACGACAGGGATGTCAAAGCTGTTACAAGTGTCACTTTGTGTGCGAAAGAAGAGGTACTACAGGAACAACTCTTGCGTCGCGGTAATTATTTCTTAAGTACAGTCAGGCGGGTTTTTGTTGTTCGGCCTTCGAGAATTTTGCGTCTCGCTCGCACCGGTGCAGTGTATTATCACGTATAACTATAAAAGTTATGCGTCGTTCATATTGATCGCGTGTTTTTAATTGGATTTACCTTGGTGGAGACCATTTAAACTCAAGACGATACTAAATGATCCAAGCGTTCCAGTTTCCTATATGAAGATATAGGTCGACTAGGAATTCACTTGGACCAACGTGGGATACCCTGGCATTTTGTTTACGTACTTCCGCCATTACCCGTGGTCATCACCTAATATTAAATATTTAACATTAACACTAACATCATGTTAATGGTAAATGTAGACCGTTTAACTTGATGTTAATGTTAATTTTTTCGATGTTTAACATACTGTCTCCACATTGATATAATATGTAAGATAACGCCGGCAGAAGAGAGTAAACATTTTGTTTATATTATGTTAAATCTTAAACAAGGGGTAAATGTATTCTAATAAATCTCATAATATTTCATTATTTTCATTCAGTCACAGAGTAAACATATAATTTTTATTTAAGAAATTCGAAATTTTTTAGCACAATTTTAATGAAAATATATTTCTGAATGTAGAATAACCATTAAAATAAAACTATTTTACAAAAAAACATTGTTTTTAAGTACTTTTAAAAATAAACATTCACACACACAAACAAACAAACTTTCGTATATGTGTATTTTTTTGAGAGTAAATCTTATAAGATAGTTGTGTAGAAAAATCTTATCACAGCAGTCTCATAATATTTCTTATAATACTAATATTTTAGTCTACACGTGAGATAATTCTCTCAGAGAGCGGATTTGACACTCTCTGTTACATATTATGATATAAAAATATTACGTGGAGACCCAGTGTAAATACGGTTGTTAAAGCAAATGTTAAAAGAACCATGATTAAACACCAAGCATATACACACAAAGAAATTATTGCATGTGCGTAGAATGCAACAACAAAACAATGAGAAAACAAGAAATTAACATGAATGCATGTACGCCATATTGAAAACATTGAAATTTAATCATATAATTTTAACATGATGTTTTAACATCATCTCATCTCTAGTGGAGACTACCCGTTAAAATTTAAAAATTCAAAAAAAAAAAAAACTTTTATATTGATTATGACCACCCTGTTAATTATTAAACGTCAAAAGTTTTTCACAGCTGACTTTTGTTTTGTTTGGAAAATCCCTCTTTTTTTAAATAAACTAAATATTACGGGTTAAACAAACCAATTTAATAAAATCATGTCTTCAGACAACTGCCAAATGTAAGTACAACAAATAACGTGCCAATTTTAATGTGGAAATGCGATAAAAAATACATATTATTTTAATAATTTCAGCTGCAATGATAAGCCTTTCAAATATACATGTCCCCGTTGTAATATTATCTACTGTTCAGTATCTTGCTATAAATCACAGCAACATCTAAAATGTTCCGAAGAATTTTACAAACAATGTGTACAAGATGAATTGAGTTCATCTGCAGGAGAAGGTGGGGGTAATAAAGAAGATATGCGTAAAATATATGAGATATTGAAACGTATACGCGAGTCAGATGCAGGATTAGAAAGCGAAAACTTTGACCTAGATGGTCTAGATTCAGATGACGAAGAAATCGAAGCTGAATATGAAGAAGAGGGTGAACAAGGTGATGGTTTAGAAGACGTAGATGATAACGAAGAGGAAGATATAGCTGAAAGATTAAAGGACATTGACATTAATAATGCCGATGAAGTATGGCAAAGATTAACTTCAGCCGAAAAAGAAGAATTTAAGAAATTAATTTCTACGGGAGATATAATGAAATTAATGCCCGACTTTAAACCATGGTGGTTAAGAAAGGAAAATTCAAAAATTGTTGTATTGCCCTCAATGGATGAAAAACAACAAAGTGATGTTCCAAGCATAATTGGAAATATACCAAAATATAGTAGTATATGTAGCAAAGAACCAGCACCATGTTTACATTATAATCTTTGGAATATATTGGCTGCCTACTCCTGTACTGTGCGTTTTTTCAATGGAGAACATATGACAAGCCCCAATGAATCTACAGCCTATCTTGTTAATCTAAGTTCAACTCTTAAATACGGGACTAATTTCGAAGAAGTTGAGGATGCTGTTATATCAGTTGAAATGGAAGCTCTTACCACCGGAAATGGAGCTTCACAGCTTATGCCAACGACTGGTACACCAAAATCGTTACTTGTTGAAGACCGTGCACAACTAAAGGCAGATACTCGCCAATTAATGGCGACACTTGGTAATAAGTTGTCAGCTCTTAGCGATATTTTAAAATTATTACAACTTACGAAAAGAATCCTTAGGACCCCAAACAAAAGTGAAGCGGAATTTCAAAAACTTTTTGCATTAAGCAGTGGTATGGAAGAGTTGACACGTGCCAAAGTTCAACAATTAATAAAGAAACTGGAGTTTTATTTGTCTTATGTTAATAGAGAAAATGATTAAAATTTTATAAGATATAATATTACTACATATTTAAATTTTAACAATAAATTTAAAGATTGAGTAATTTATATAAATATTGCTTAAATTTTTTGAATATAATTTAAAAGATTTATTTTGTTAAAAACTCTTTTACGACCATTAACATAGCATATTTTATGGTCAACTATGTAGGTGAATGCTACTAAAATTATTTATTGGAAATTAAAAAAAATACACATACAAATGTAAACGAAGAGACAAATTTTTAATTACTTTGTTGCACTTTTATTTGCTTATGCATTACAACCAATAAAGCTTTGTTCAAGTTTATGGCAATTAAGATTTAAATGTGTGTACATGAACAAAGAGTACTAATGTTGCCTTGATTAAATACATTAACAAAAATCATATTGCTATAATCATAAATATTTATGCATATTGTAAGGTTTTTTTGTTTATTTGGATGACCATTGCTTTTTTTTTTTGTTTAATAAAGTAATAAATTAATAATTTTTATTTTTTATATTTAATAACATACTTTTTTTTTTCAAATCTTTAATTGATTAACTTATTAAAACATTCCTACAATTCCCACAATAAACTAAATTATTAAATTTTACACTAATTTATGTTTACTATTTAAGAAAAGCACGTCTTTTTATTACATTTAATTTACACATTTAAAAAAATCACGTTCATTAAATAAACCTTTAAAGTTTAGAAAAGTGCATCTGTTTTCAGTCTGATCTAATATGAAATACATATATTAAATATGACAGTATCAAACAAGCAAGGGCAAAATCATTAATTGATTAATTACACTGTGCTACTAACATAACGCCTTGTTCGACTAGCATTAGCTTCAATATGAATATTTTGAACAAAAATTGGTACACTAGCAATAGTGGGCGTGGCACCTCCCATATAAAGAAAATATTAAATTATCATATTTGAGAAAATATAACAGTTAGAGTTCTAAAATTTT
The DNA here is from genome assembly GCA_951394005.1 of Protophormia terraenovae. Lineage (NCBI taxonomy): Eukaryota > Metazoa > Arthropoda > Insecta > Diptera > Calliphoridae > Protophormia > Protophormia terraenovae. Next base: position 152,969,059 of record OX596073.1, read on the forward strand.
GTCGGAGCCACTTTAGTATCAATATTAATATTTAAGAAAAATATGGGCGGACTAGAAGTAGGGGGCATTGTACCTCCCATATGAATTAAATGCAAAAATTCGTATATCTGGGAAATTATTGGAGTTGGAATGCTCAAATTTTGCACAAAGAATTTTGACATCCATGAAAACATTTGTCTAATAAATTAGCGGATTATGGGGTATGGTCCCTCCCATAAAAATTAAATACAAAAATTAGTATATCTGGGAAACTATTAGAGCTTGAATTTTCAAATTTTGCACGGGAAACATCTATCTATATAATTTTTAAGAAAAATGTTTTATTTTAATTACTAAATAAATATATTTTTTTAATCCTTTAATTACTATGTATTTCATTTCGGGGGGTGGCGAGGCACACAGGGTATTAGCTAGTACTACATATAAGTGAATTTAATAACAACAATATTATATTTATGGGAATTTACCCCTAGAAATTTTTGCATTTGTTATTCAGATTTTGTTCTTTTATTTTAAGATAACAACGGAGTAGCTTATATTGGCTCAGAAGTTGAATAATTGTAATTTGTTTTCTTTTTTAATATGAAAAAATCTTAAAGGAATAAAATTTACACAATTTTTAAAGTAAGGATTTTCTTGAAGACATTACATAACAATTTTCAAAAATTCTAAAACATTTTGAATTTTAAGATATTTTGAAAAAAAGAACGTAGTTTTTAAACTAATCTTTAATAAATGTATGAGCGTATAAACCTGCGAATATAATATTATAAGAATATAATATAATATTATAATAATAAAAATATCCACAAAGAAATACGAAAATATTAAAAAAAAAAAAATGAAGAATACATTGACGTCTTTCCCTAATCGAAGTTAAATATTAAAATCTAATGAGATAATAGTGATTAAAGTATTAAATTAGTAAATTTTTTAAAACCAAAAAAAAATCATTCACGTTGATTTTTCTTTTGCTCTTCCTGAATGAAATGTAAAATCAGTTTTTGTTGTGATAACAATGATAGCAAATCAATTTTGTTTAAACCAAAACATACCTTAAAAACAAAAAACTAAAATACATACAGCCCTGTTAGGATTTGTAGTATGCCGATTTTTAGTTTTCTACCACGTCTTGGAGCTTCAGAAAGCTCTGGAAAGAGAAAAAAATGCTTAGAAAATACACATAAATCCGATTATCTCCGCTCTCTGATAGAAATTTCAAAATCTGGCTCCGTTAGGACTTGTATGACGAATAGTTTTATAAGTAACCCGAATTTTAACACGGCGAGGAGCTTCAGAAAGCTCTGGAAAGCTTTATAAGTCAAATTTTGTTTTCTACGTCTTCTGGGAGTTTCAGAAAGCTCTAGAAAGAGAAAATAAATGCTTAGCAATTTATATCCACGACCCGCAAAATAGTGCACACGGGTAAATTATCTCTTAATTTTGTCACATCTATATGCTTTTACATGTGAAGAGAGAATAATTATTTATTAATTTTATATATTTTTAATACTTTTTTAAGTAAATTGTTTTAATATTCAATTATAGTTTTTATCATAGATTATAATATAGATAGAAGCTTAAAAAAACTTAATTGAAAAAAAATACTCAAAAAGGCACACGTACTACAATTGTTTTTGTTTTCAATGAAAAATTTTACTAACAAATTCTTAGACTTAGGCTTTTTTTTTTGGCTTAAAAAAACTCAATTGAAAAAGAATACTCAAAAAGGCACACGTACTACAATTGTTTTTGTTTTCAATGAAAAATTTTACTAACACATTCTTAGACTTAGGTTTTTTTGACAACCGACTTAGGTTTTTGAAAATGCAACTTCATATCTATGTTATAATCTATGGTTTTTATTATAGACCATAAATTGTTAAAAAGCAAAAGATATTATTAAATTATAAGTTTAAAAATTGTTTCCGTGCAAAATATAAGAGCACGGAAACAAGAGCATATAAAATGTGAAATTAAAGAGCGCCGTTTCCTGATTTATATACATATATTTGCACGGAAACAATTTTTAAACTTATAATTTAATAATATCTTTTGCTTTTAAACAATTTATGGTCTGTAATAAAAACTACAATTGAATATTAAAACAATTTGCTTAAAAAAGTATTAAAAATATATAAAATTAATAAATATTTATTCTCTCTTCACATGTAAGAGCATATAGATGTGACAAAATTAAGAGATAATTTGCCCGTGTGCAAATTATATGTCGTTGACATATATAGATATTTAAGTAAGGGATGACCAGGTCAACCAAAAATAGATTCTAAACAATGCTCTTTAAATTGGTAAACATGTTTTTTTGGTTATAATTTAAATTACCTTACATGTTTTTTTAAATAAAAAGCTATATACAGTTTTTTGTGTTTAAAATAACCGGTCTATTCGACATTCGAAAAATTAACATTTTGAAAAAACCGACACAGTACATTGACTGAAAAACCATGTTTAAAAACCGGTTGGAAAACCAAATCGATCACCCTAATAAAAACTCATAAAGTTCTTAAACATTTTCTATAGTTTAAGGACCTTATTCAGTAAAACGAAACGAAAATACGTTTTGAAATTTTATATTAAAAACAATAAATAAATTTAAATTTATTTGTTATTTTCAATACAAATTATCGGAACGAATTTTCGTTTGCTTTCAGTTTTTTTTTCATCAGATCTGGATTTTTTTTATGGGTAAGTCTAATATTTCGCCCATTGTAAGGCCATTACTCTAGTATATTTCCTCATAACTCAAGAACGGTGTATACGATTGATCAAAGTCATACACCAAAAGATGTGGACTAAAAATATCTTCAAATTATTCAAACATAATTTTTTTATGTTCTCAATAGATTCGGAGTTATTTTGAAATAAGTGTCCGAAAAAAATCATTTTCATGCAAAATTTTAGATTTTTTTGTTACTAAAATTTCTTTTAATAAATGAAAACATCTAAAATGTTACCGTTTATCATCTTTATCTTAAAGCTGGTAATGCTGCGAATAAAATAAGGCATGTATCTTCAAAATTGAAATCTAATTTTATTCACAGTTAAGTAAAAATACCCATGCTATATACAATTGAGTAGAAATGCAGTAGTGGCCAAAAAACAATTTTTTTTATTTTTTCTTGAAACAAAAATAAGTGGACTAGGTGGATTTTGACGAGATAAACAAGAATCTGCATTCACTTTTTTTCTATTGGGTATTGATTTTTTTTATGTGCACGACTAATATTATCCTTATTCAGCGGTCACACTATAAAATTCGAGAATGGTTTGTCAAACTTAGGCTATAACTCAAGAACCCTTTACACGATCTTCAAGGTATGTTAACAATATTTTTCAATCCACCTAATTTTTATTGAAGATGAAAAAAAATTTTTTTTTGCCTACTAGTGTATTTTTACTTAGTAATAGGTATGCATGGGTATCCAAACTTAACTGTGAATCCAATCAAGATTTGTGCATAAATTCTTATGATATGTGGCTTTATTTAGTCGTAGTTTTGCCAGCTTTGAGATAAAGGTGATAAACTTAAATATTTTTGATGTTTTCACTTTTTAAAAAAAGTTTTAGTAAAAAAAAGAAATCTAGAATTTTGCATGAAGAAATTTTTTTCCGACACTTTTTTCGAAATTTGATAGTAAAGCTATTTAAAAAAGTCTCTAAAATTTTTTATTAAATTTATTTTTAATGTTTCTACGATTTTATGATGTTAAATAAAAAAAAGTAAGTTCTCACAGTAATTTTTCCTATTCCATAAGATACTCCATTCGAAAAATCTATTTTTTTTTAATTTTCGCTCTTGCTTTCTAAACTTTGAGACTGTCTACTACGTTGACCATTTCGTGCACATTAACGAGATATAGCGAAAAAATACATAATAAAACAAATATCAATCCCTGTTACAAAATTTGTATTCCGTTGAGGAGCACATAGATCCCTCCAAAAAAAACAAAAAAATTAAAAAAATTGGGTCAGCATCGAAAATTTTTGGAAATAAATCTGTAACTCTGTGCCTTATTAAAGTTTAAAGTGACGTAGTTTGGGTTCTATGAAAGATATTATAATAATTATGTCAGATAGTTTAACTGAAAAAAATCTCTTTCGGATTTCTGCAATTTTGTAAAAAATTGTTTTTTTTGTATTTTTAAATTTTATTTAAAAATACATTATAGAAAATTACATTTTAGAAAATCATAATTTTTGAAATTTTCAAATTCAACATGGTTTATTTTTGGACTCGGTAAAGATATCGACTTCAAATTTTGTTTATTCAATAGATAATTTTGTTATTTAATTAGTTAAAGAAAAAACCAAAAGAAATACTGGGATATACACACCTGCTCAAAATAATAGATACACCTTATGGGATCATATTAAAGTAACGATAACTGTGGAAAAATCTTCAGAAGACTTCGAGTTTTTTCTTTTAGTAAACAATTTGATCTGGCAATGCCACTTTAATGAAAAATATGGCAAGTATATGCAAAGAAATGTATTTATACCTACATTTTCAATTTAAGTACGAAAAATACAGTTAATTAATTTGTAATTTTTTTATATTAAGTCGAATTGTATTGTACTTTTTTGATCGTTTTTATATAATATAATAAGGACAGTTGCATTTAGGTTGAAAATATTATAAAGAAATAGCAATCTGACATAGAAAATAGGATGAAACAACCATTGTACCAAATAGGAGAGAAACATTTTTCAAACCAAGAAAAAAAATGGAAAGTCGTTGCTTGAAATTGCAAGTAGGAGTTTCGAAAAATATCCACATTTTCTACAAAATGCTTTATATAGAAATCAAACGATTGAAACTTGTAATAGATCTCATAAATAACTAAAAAATTGGATAGAAAGATTATTCTATAGACAAAAAATTACCCCTTCAATTCTCTGAAAGCTATTTCAGCTGAAATTTTTGATGGAAAACTTCCGAAAAGTATTGCCAGAAAAGTTCCATCAATGCGTATACAAAATTTTGAAGATAAGGTTAAATTTAAAAAAAAAAAAACATTTAAATTAAAAGGGAGAGATGTATTATTTTCTTTCGAAATTAAAACTAAATTCTTTAGAAAAAATTCCACGTTAAATTCCCAAAGATGACTGTTGCAGAGAGATGTGAAAATATAAAGGTTTGGGAATGCTTTTAATTGAATTCAAATTGTCATATTTATTACATTGATTAATACAATAAATGCATATGGGTACTGATATATGTTGGAAATTGTTATGTTTCCATATGACGTAGAGTTACCTTGATTATTCGAGCAAGATATTGGTCCCAAACAAAGTTCTAGGTTAATTAAAAAAAGGTTCTCCCAGAGCAACGTCTCAATGCTTTAAGCTGGCCAATTATGAAGTTACCGTATAATGTAATATAATTTATGACTTGCTTAGCTTTCTTAATTGATTAAAATATGTATGAACTAATTTTTTAATGTCTTTTTTATACCCACCATCAAAAAGATGGGGGTATATTGATTTTGTCATTCCATGTGTAATATGTCGAAGGAATCATTTAGGACCCCATAAAGTATATATGGTATGGTTCTGGTTATATTCTGAGTCGATCTAACTAGAGTCTGTCTGTTGAAAGCAGGATAGGGCTCAAACGGGAAAACCTAGGGGGAGGAAATTTGGCTCAAATATTTATCTTATATAAGGTTTGTTTGGTATTAAAAATCGGTCAATAAACAAAAATGGGCAAAATATTAGAAACACAGGGTGTCCGTTGTAGCTTAATTTCATATTTTTCTGCTGATATCTCTTAAACAAAACGAAATTTTGTACAGATAGTTCGAGGGTCGTTATAAACATGTAAACAAAAAAATGGGTGTGGTCCGCCCAATTTAAAGCCCACCTCCCATATAAGGTGAAACGTCAACGAAATTTTGTACAAATATCTTAATGACCAATGTAAACTCGTAAACCAAAAATGAGCGTGGTCCGCCCACTTTGCCGTCCCCTCTCATATGACGTAAAATTTGATGGTGGGTATATAGATTCGGCCGAGCCGAATATAACATTCTCGTTTGTTCTTTTTAAAATAAAGCGAACTTATGAAAAGAATGGACCAAGAACTTGAAAATTAAGGTAGTTAAAATTTTAAATGCAAATACATATGTAACTCGAAAACTGTAACAGATAAATAGCACATATTTTTATAGGCTTTATCAAGGGCTTTAATAAAATGTAAAAATATATAAAATCGTATAAGAATTGGCGAGCTTTAAATATTTTCTATTTTCAAAGGTACTCTACTCTATCTCCGTTCCTGAGAGGTAGTTGGGGTCCCCCTTTAAACGTAAATGATATACTCCTCCGCTACGTCCATTTTATGTAAATCCAATCAGCCGATTAGAAGTGACATATTTATTTCCAAAAATTTTCGATTCTGCCTCATTGTGCAGTGTATGTATGGATTAAAGTCAGTTTCAGCCAAGTTAAAAATGTTTAATAATGGCTCATATGCATTCTTGCAGAGCATATTTTCCGCTTTTAAAGCATATATTTTTTAAGGAACCCAATTGTCATTTTGCGACAGATTTTTCAATGTAACACAGTGTGATAATTGTTGACATAATATTAAATATGTATATATATTTTTGTAATATGGTCATCTTCACAAACATAAAATACAACTTAATTGTTACAATGTTAAGCATTATGCACAAACGTAATGTATAATAATAAGAAAAAAATTGAAAAGAACAAAATGTTTCTTTTCTAGCTAGTTTTTAGTAAACAAATAAAGAAATATACAAACCTTTAAGTGATAAGAATTTTGTGGATATAATAATACATTACTTCATAAACAAAACGAAACAAACCAACCAACCAGCCAGCTAATAAAAAAAAATATTTTTTTTATTCATAAGTATTTTAGTTATTAATCTGAGACGTTTGAAATAAGACGCAACGATCGTACAGTATAAAAAATAATAACAGTGATCATAATTTCAAATATTTTGTGAATAAAATTTAATTCTTTTGAATTAAAATAAATATGGTTTAGAAAAAAAAAAAACTCGCAAAAATATTTTTATAAATGAGTTTTGAAAAAATAAAATAAAAATAAAAAAAAAAATATGCAGGAAATAAAATATCAACCCTTGAAAAATAGTGATGATGATCTTAATACGTTGCAACCATTAGATCACAGTGGAAATAATTATTATATAGAAGAATGTAGAAAACATTGGTTGTTAAAAGTTTTACTAATATGTTTTATAATTATTAAGGCAATTTATATAATAAATAATTATGATAATATAATAAATTGGCTTCAAAGTCATAATAATAAAGAAATTGATACAAACTATAATCAAACGGATAAATATGAAAATTTCTCCAGTTTATATAGTGAGGAATTAACAACTATTAGCTATGATAATTTACAAAAAACATTACAAAATGAAAACTTTACTTTAACAACAATAATTTCATCCTCTATTAATAGTAGCAATAGAATTACTGAAAATATTAATAAAGATGCTATTTTTATTACAACTACTGCAGATATTTATGCTAATTATATTATTAACACTACTGTTAAGGTTACTAACAATTATTATGAAAATACAACAAAGAAATTATACAAAGATGAAGAAACAATGGAGAATAAACTTAAAACTAATAATGATTTAACAACAAAAATAAAAGCAACAATTGATTTAAATGATGATTTTAACACAACAACAAAACAAACAACAGCAATTAATTTAAATAGTAATAATATAATTACAATAGAAACCCCAACAACTGAAAAGTATTTAAATACAAAAATTATTACCTCAACATTTTGGCAAACAACAGAAATAATTACTGACCCACCGACAACAAGCACCACAACTACAACAAAACGGCCGATGACAACATCACCACTTAAAACACCTGCTGTTAAACCTTATTCTCCAGAAGATGAGAAAAAATATTTCATTAACACCAGTCATTGTCATATACCATTTGTAGATCCATTTACACCAGAAATTCATAAAATATTTAAACCTAAACATTCTACGGGTTGCACTAAAGATCAACCAATTATTACAGTTACATTTAATGAATCAAATGCCCAATATATTTTAAATATTAATTATAAAGTTGCTGATGGCTTAAGAAAAGCTAGCACTAAGCAAACTAAACCAATAGAGGAGGATTTATTGTGTTGCTATCAAGAAATAATACGTAGCGGAAGTGGCACAAAAGTTGATGCTAGTTTTAAGTAAGTCGCTGTTTTTATCTGCGTAATAAGTGTACAAATTATTTATTTATTTATTTATTATATCAGGGCAACCCAAAATATTTATTCGACTAGACTTTGTTTTAGTAATTTATCAATTTTGAAAATTTTTAATATCGACAGTTATGTATATACAATATTATATATTTACATAAATATATTTTGAGCAATTTAAAGAATTTTGGCAATTTTGGCATTGATCGTTTAGAACATATTTGTTTCACACATTTTACTTTTAACAAAATATTCTTGTGTATTTTCATGTTAAAGTATTTATTTGAATGCATATTACACAGTGTTACAAAATGAGAAAAAATGTCTGCGGCACGGGGTTTCTCAGTCAATTCGGATACACGGTTTTAATAAGTACTAAGCCCCTAATCCACTTTTTTTGAATTGACTCTAGTTCTCGCGATAAATCGCGAATTGTAAAATTAAGGAAGCTGGACTATATATTTAAAGATATCTCGAAAACGACTTGTCTTATTTTGTTCAAGAGAATATCAAAAAATTCAAATTAAAATTATCTTCAAGTCGTTCTTACATCACTTTTTCATACGGTCAACAGTAATGGAGATATTAAGCCTATCTTCTGAGAATAAATAAAAATAAATATTTTTTTTCTTGAAATTTTGCGTAAAATTTTAATTTTTCTCAGAAGATGGGCTTAATATCTCCATTATTGTTGACCGTATTAAAAAGTAATGTAAGAACGACTTGAAGATAATTTTATTATAAATTTTTTGATATTCTTTTGAAAAAAATCGTACAAGTCGTTTTTGAGTTACGCTTCAATATATAGTGCAACCTCCCAAATTTTACAAATCGCGATTTATCTCGAGAGCTAGAGTGTATCCGAATTGACTGAGAAACCCCGTGCCGCAGAATCAGTGCTTCCCTGAGTTATGTTTCCAGAACATTTATTTGAGCACATAATTCTACATAATATTATCCTTTACTGTTAGATAAAAGACTTGTAAATATATTCATTTTGATCTTCGCAGCATATTTTCTATTATACTACCCATCAAAAAAGATGGAGTATACTGGGTTTGTCATTCCATGTGTAATAAAATAATCGTCTAAGACCCCATATTCTAGTTCTTCATTAAAATTTAAAACGATCTAATTATGTCCATCCATCAATCCTCCTTTGTTTCTGTTGTTAGAAGGATAAAGGATTCAAGCGGTAGGGTTCATCAAATCGATTTTTTGAATTGAAAATTTACAATAAATCGACATTCTTGATGCCTTGATCAGGAAAATTAAAAAAATATATATATATTTAAAAGGAATAGTTTTTTAGCAGCTTTTATTTATATTTTTATAAATCATCTAACCGTTCGTAATGTAAATACTTATTTTTGTGTATAACCACTTTCATTGGATATATTTTATGTTAATTAATTAATATATTTGATTGTGTTATATTGATTTTATATTTTTAAAGTTTTTATAAGACAAATAAAAAAAAAAATTTGGTGAAATAACCCAAAATACCAAAACCGCAAATATACGGCTACCGAAATAATTACCATTAATACACAGTTTCAGAAAAAGTAAATATTTTGAAAAAAATTTAAATGAAACTTGTAAAAATGTTATTATGTACGGCCAATTTACGTGACACGAAGCTACGGCCAGCATATTTTCTCACGCGGAAATGCTGTCCATATAAAAAAGTCAAAATAAATTCACGCAGTGATTGATTTTTGAGTTGGTAATAATGTTGCAGTTTGCCGACTTACACTATTTGTCCCAGCCCGAACTTTAAATATTTGACTCCAATTACTATTTCATAGTTGTGAAACGATATCTGCGAAATTTCTGAAACAACTAAAAATATGAATCGATTGCCAACCTTGATTTTTGTATTATATATAGACGCTTTTTCAATGCGCATACACTAAGGGAAAAAATTCGATTCAAAATCCACCACGGTTGTAACAGCTTTTTAATATCTTTCGTTAACAAATTTAATAGAAAACATATGTAATTTAACAATTTGATACCCAAATGGTTTCAACTTGGTGCCAATTAGGTATCGATTTTCAATAAGAATTGAACACAGCAGCGTTTAATTTAAACACATACGGTGTAGATACATTATTGACACAGAATGGTATCGTTTTCAACACGTATGTGATTGATATTTCTCTGGGTGTAAAATATTCTATTTATAATATATATGTACATTATATGGTTGCCCTGCTTATTATATACATTAGTAGACTTTTTTTAATAATTTTACAAACATAAAAAAATGACCTTGTAAGCAATCAAAACATTTTTTGAAATTTTATTTAAACTTGTTTAACAAATTTCTTGAATTAATTTTCGACACTTAATTATCTTGTGCATGCAATAAAAATAGATGTGATTATTAGATAGATGGATGGCTTGATAGATAGAACATTACCTAAATACTTCGTGAGGTACTTTGAGTATAGCAAACGTTATTTACTTAGAACCTTAGTATTTTTATGAACACATAATTTATGAACAATTACAAAATAAACAAGCGCGAATATTCGGCAAAAAATAGGCGGACTACGCCCATTTTTTGTTTCCGAGTTTACATTGGTCCTTGAATTATTTGAACACAATTTCACTTTATATGGGAGGTGGGCGGTAAAGACTGCGGACCACGCCCATTTTTGTTTTTCGAGTTTATATCGACCCCCAAATTATTCGTACAAAATTTCGTTGTCGTACATGCTTTTATTGAAGAAATATCAGCAAAAAAGTACGAAACGGACACCCTGTGTTTCTAGTTTTTAGCCCATAATTTTTTTGTTTATTAACCGATTTTGTGCCAAATTTCGTCCCCCTACGTTGCCCCGTTCGAGCCCTATCCTGCTTTCAACAGACAGACAGACGAACAGAAGGACGGACATAGCTAGATCGACTCAGAATCTAACCAGGACCCAGAAAATATATACTTTGTGGGGTTTTAGATGATTTCTTCGACATGTTACACACGGAATGACAAAATCAATATACCCCCCATCTTTTTGATGGTGGGTATAAAAATAAAAATAAAATAAAAAAAAAACAAGCGCGAATGTTATATTCGGCTCGGCCGAATCTATATACTCACCATCAACTTTTTCAAATTTTACGTTATATGGAAGGTGGGCGGACCACACCCATTTTTGTTTCCGAATTTACATTGGTCATTGAGCTATTAGAACTCAATTTCGTTGAAGTTTTACCTTATATGGGAGGTGGGCGGACCACGCCCATTTTTGGTTTTCAAGTTTATATCGACCTTCAAACCCATATCGACCCATCTTTTTGATGGTGGGTATAAAAATATGTGGACTACATGGAATTCGACATGCTAAACACGAATCTGCTTTCAGTTTTTTCCCATCAGGTCGAAATTTTTTTATGGGCGTGTCTAATATTTAGCCCTAAATTAGCTTGTTACTCGTGTATATTTCTCTATAATTCGAGAACGGCGTGCATTATTATAGTCCTGCAGTAATGGACCGGTTCCTCAATACCATTTGAGTACCAATTGACACCTAACTCGTCATCAAAGTTCCAATTGAGAACCAGTTGACAAAAATACACTCACTATTTAACAGTGAGAGTAATTTTGTAACATGATTTAAGTGCGCAACTCGCGCTCAATAACAATCAATGGCTGAGTGGTTAGCGTTGAAGACTATAAAACATAACATACGTTAGATAAACATGGGTTGGATTCGGGGTGCCGCCATCGACATTAACGAAACATATTTATAAAATAAAGCAAAAAACATAAAGAGTTTTTTCATCCAAAAGATAAATTGTTAAATTACATATGTTTTCATTAAATTTGTTAACGAAAGGTATTAAAAAGCTGTTACCGTAAATTACCAATGTGAGCACAACCGTTGTTGATTTTGAATCTAATTTTTTCCCTTAGTGTTTTTACACGCATGTTTCATGAACGCACCCTTGCAAAATTGTGTGTACCGTTTTATTTTTCTTGTAAACATTTGCAAATAAAATGTGTTTCCAAACTTTTTTGTTTCGTAAATTTTATTTGTTCTTCATTTGAACATGAAAAAAAAATAATATATAAATTAAATAAATAATTAAATAATAAAAATAAAAAAAGACTTCTAACTTTCCTAAGGAGTGAGATCGAAAAATTCTTAACATACATAATATTCAATAACTTGGAAACGGTTGATCTTAGAGTTTTCATTATTTTTTTAATCATTTGATAAGAAATATATAATTTTTATGGTTCTAACCACTAATTATAAAATTGTGGACCATTTTTGAAAACCCTTTCTTTGGAGATTTGATAGTTGCTTCAGTCACTTTTTTGGAACAGTGTGCACATCTTCTGTTAAAATCTTCGGTATTTTGGGACACCTTTTTTTGCTCTTGAACTCACTTTTCACAAGAGCTCAATATCTCTCCATTGGTCTAAGCTATGGACAATTTTGAAAATTGACCTCTCTTGGTACTAAAACTATGTTATTGATTTGGTACCACTCCAGAGCTTTCTTACCGTAGTGACATGATACCAAATGGGTCCAAAAATATGTGGACACGTTGCACAGTGCTTTGAACCCATACAACGATGGGGCAAAAATAGAAGGAGTTGTCGTAGCAAATTGAAACTTGGTACATATATTACTTTAGGCTTAGAATGAATAAATAAGAATTTTTGAAAAAATTGGCGCAAGGACACGCCTACCTCCCATATATCCTAAAGTTAAAAAACTAAATTTTTTCTAAAATACTGGTCTGAACTTTACCAAAATTTGTGCCTGCCATTAAAAATAGATTGTTTATAAGTCTCCTAATTTATTTTTTATTCGGAGTAAAGACACGCCCACCTCCCATATATCCTGAAACCAAAAAACGGATTTACTGCGTGAATTCTGGTCGGAAAAAATTTGTGATTGTAGTTAAATATAGATTATTTATGATTCTGCCAATTTTTATTTAAATCGGAACAAGAACACGCCTACCTCCCATATATCATGAAATTAGAAAAACGCATTTCTGGCTAACACACCGTTTTTAATTTTATAAAAATAGAAGGAAGTGTCGCAGATAATTGAAACTTTGCATATATAATACTTTAGACACTGAATAATTATATAAAAAATCGGAGCAAGAACACGCCTACTTCTCATGTATTCTGAAATGTAAAAAACGCATTTTCTTTCAAAATACTGGTCAAAACAGTATCAAAATTTACGATAGCTATTGGAAATAGGTTTTTTATAGGTCAGACAATATTCTATTTAATAGGAGCAAGGGCAACCTTCCTCCCCCAAGCCCTATCATTATTAAATATTATTTTAATTTCTGCACCCATATTTTATGTTGAATAAATCATTAACTTGCCTAATTTCAACCGATTTCCGATCCAAAATTGTTCTTTTTTTCTAATTTTAAATATTTTATTAAATTTTAAAGCAATGTCGATTTAACAACACGAAATATTTCAACATAAAGAATTTTTTGACCTTTGTGTAAAAAAAGGAAAAATATAAATTTTTTGAATTATATTTTTTTTTTAGTTGTGGCCAAAAAAAGGAAGTAGTTTTTCTTTTTTATAATAAAAAACAATACTAAATTTAAGATCCAAACAAAAAAAAATTGTATAATTTTTTATAATTTTTTTTACTACTCCATCGAACTCATGTAATTTTTGTATTAAAATTTAAAAATTCTCTATAATTAGCGCCAAAAAATTTATTTTTCTAATCCTTCGTTGTTTTTTAAATTTCGGAATAATTTCTGTAATTATTTTATTTTAATTTAGCAAAATAAATTACGTCAACATTGAGGACACTTTAAAATTGTAGTAAAAACGGAAAATAAGACACTTTTTCAATTAAACTTTTTTTAAAGTTGTGGCAAAAAATAGGACCTAAATGTTTTTTAATCTATTAAATAACTATAAAAACTTACATAAACCGTAAAAAAAAAAAATTGTATAATTTTTTATAATTTTTTTATATCCTTCACCAAATTTAAGGAATTTTTAGGTTTTAAGCAAAAAATATGTGTGAATTTGAGCATTAATATGTATATATTCGGAACACTATATTTAAAAGATAATAATAGTCTTAATCTTCCAATATTCTGAGGTATTGAAAGACAAAAAGTTCGACATTTTTCATCAAAAAATTAATTTTTGACGATTTTTTTCTTAAAACTGTTTAAAACCAGCTTTTTGGTTCATTAATATTGGCTTTAAATTCTCTGATTTTAGCGCCCTCAAGTAGCCACAAAAATAACTTTATTCAAAAAAATTTTTTTAAATCATATGATCTATATTGTTATCTTTCCAAAAACATATATTTCAACTCAATTTGAAAAATGTTTTTATTTTGATTTTTGTCTATGAAACAAAGCACTGTGCGTTGTGCTTTCTGAAGAAAAGAAGAAGTCTTTTTTGCAAATATTCCTTTATGCATATTTTGGTATTTATAGATCCGAATGTATCAAATGACTTTCCTGTTTTGCCACAACTGCAAAAAACTTGTCATACCATGAATTTTATAAGAAATTTTTGCTGCTTTTTGGTCTTAAACTTATCTCCAACATTGCTTCGAGCATTAGCAATAAAAATTTTTGAGATACAAGCTGCGAAGATTCTGCCAGCACATACGTTTCTTCGTCAATTATTCAGCTTTAGTATTTTTGTATGAAATTTGGTTTTAAATTCCGAGTCCTATTTTTGGCTTGTAATTTTTTTTGCAGAATTCCAGTTTGGAATTTTTTGAACTTATGTTATCAACTTTCCCATTAGCTTTAAATTTTCGCACCAAATAGTCGAAGCACTGAGAAAACTGAGCTGATTTTCTACCAGATGTGTTTGGAGTTCCTTTCAATATGCCTTCAATTTTCTGGCCTTCCCAATATCATGTGGTCCTTTTTTCTTACTGAACTGTTTAATAACATTAGAAACGGTTTTACGGACGACATTTAATTCTGTGGCCAATTATTTGTAAGACCTATTTGGATTTTTTGAAATTTTTTAATAACTTGTAGGACGTAAATCTTTTTCGTCACTTATTTTGATGAAAATAAGGACAAATTAACATGGTTGTTATTAAAAATAATAACTGAAGTATTTTTCCATGATAACTAGATCAAAAAAAATTTTGAATATTGATTCCGAAAAAAGTTATGAGGCAAAATGTGTGTTAAGATTTTTTCGATCTCACTCCTTAATAAAACTCAGAGTATCTCCTGTTTTCTGACCTGTTCCCGCTTCTTCTAATTATAACAACAAAACAATGGAGTTGTAACAAAGAAATTGTAAGATTTTGTGCGAAACTCTGTGCAATTGAAAGATATTGGATTCTAGTAAAAAATAAAAAACAATTTAAATTTTTTATTTCAAATTTGATTTCATAAAAGTTTATGAAGCAGTTTACACATTGAAATTTAGGCGAAAATATTTATGAATTGTGTAAAAAATTTTTCAAACTAAATTTGAAAAATTTTTTACGAGCTTGTATATTTATTAGTTTATGAGGTTTATGAGGCATTTATTTGATTGTATGAAAACCCCTATAACTTAATAAAAATAAAAATAATAATAAAAAATTTTTAAAAAGTAAAAAATTACCGAATTTTTATAAAATTTTTATTAAATTTATCAACACTAAACCTGTCCTCTTAGACCAGTCCTAGGACCTATCCTATGACCGGTCCCAAGGGGATAATTAGCCACCTCCAATGACAACCCCATGTAAAAGTGACAGGTTCCTCTCATATAAAGTTCCGGAACTGGGACCGGTCACTAGCTCTGAGAACCTGTCATGTGACTAATTTTGAACTGGTTCTCTTTACTCTAGGGATACCTGCCAACGCCAGGAAATACAGATAATATTATAATAAAAATTTTGTGCATATATGATCCGAAAATCTTTAAAAAATTATATGAACATTATTTTGAAGCTAATCGAAGTTACAAATTTTAAGCTGTTAGAATCTGATCGGATAATAGTGATCAAAGTACTAAATTAGTAAACTTTTAAAAACCAATAAAACAAATATCGACCGAAATGTAAAATCAGTTTTTGATATGATTCCAAATGCAAAACAATGACTATAGCAAATCAAATTTTCGTAAAACCGAAACAGACTTAAAAAAATCGCTTATCTCCCCTTCTTGATAGAAAAATCTGGCTCCTTTAGGTTTTGTAGGATGAATAGATTTATAAGTAATCCGATTTTTAGTTTTTTACCACGTCTGAGAGCTTCAGAGAACCCTGGAAAGAAAAAAATGCTTAGAAAAGGATACTTTAATCCGATTATCTCCACTTCTTTATAAAAATCTGGCTCCGTTAGGATTTATAGTTCGAAAAGCTTTATAAGTAAACCAAATTTTCATTTTCTTCGTTGTCTGGAAGTTTCAGAAAGCTCCGAAAAGAGACAAAAGGCTTAGAAAATTACATATGTATATATATATATATATATATATATATATATATATATATATATATATATATATATATATATATATATATATATATATATATATATATATATATATATATATATATATATATATATATATATATATATATATATATATATATATATATATAAATCCACTTATCTGCGCTCCCTGATAGAAATTTCAAAATTTGTCTCCGTTAGGATTTGTAGGACGAATAGTTTTATAAGTAAGTAGAATTTTATTTTTCTACCACATCTGGGAGCTTCAGAAAGCTCTGAAGAGAGAAAAAATGCTTAGAAAAAGACACATAAATCGGGTTATCTCCGCTCCCTGATAAACATTTCAAAATCTCCTTAAGGATTTGTAGAACAAACAGTTTTATAAGTAAGCCAAATTTTAATTTTCTACACAAAAATATGCAGAAGAATTGGGTTTAAGTTGTTCTAGCAAAACTACTATGACCCCGCCTTTATACAGTCACACTTGTATAAATCGTGAACGGTTTGTTCAATTTAGATAAATTAAACTCGAATAGATTCCGATTCAAATTATCTTTGAGTTATATTTAGAATTTTTTTTTTTAAATTAATATTTTAGTAGATGTTCGGAAATTAGTAGCGAAAAAATTAAGAAATAAATTATAAAAAATCGAGGAAAAAACTTTTAACCCTAATTAACAAAATTATTGAATCAATTAATGATTTTATAAAATTTAATATATGTAACAGATTAAGTTAAATATACATTTTTCAAAAAGAAAAAAAATTTATAAAAAATATAACTGAATGCAAAAAATACATTTCTCGCTCCTCTTACATGAACATAAAATATTGAATTTGAAAATCTTTTTTAAATGGAATTCGTTGGGGTTTACACACAGCTATTTTTCTTGCCTTAATTCTTTCTTTTTACGCGAGAGAGGTAAAGAGAATGTTAAAGTTTAGTATTCCCTTCTCCTCTCTCTCCTAAAAACTCAGAACCAGTGGTGTTAGGCTTTTTTCTCAAAAAATCGTCAAAAATTAGAAAAAATATCGTCAAAATCGTCACAAAAATTTTAAAAAATCGTCAAAAAAAAAAAACGTCAGCAGCAAAAACATTAAAAAATAAGTTATTTTGTTTGTAATTTTTGTTGAACTTATTTATAGAGTTTTTAGAATTTGTATTATTCGGGCTCAAGTTCATTGAATAATTGTAGAAGAATACATTGTAAAAGTTTTATTGGACACTCGGCAGAATGGAATGCATTTTCTAGTCAGCCACGACCGTCATCAGCACTCTTCAGTGTCCCACCGTGGTGTTCTCTGTAAACATCATCTATTTAACTTACAATTTTTAGGAAATGGAATCTGTGACTTCTTTTCCTAAATGTTGAGCCCGAATAATACAAATTCTAAAAACTCTATAAATAAGTTCAACAAAAATTACAAACAAATTAATCTTCACACTGGGCACGGTGTAAACTTGTTACTTGACTTCCCTGCTAGGCTTTCTAAAAATAGAAACAAACAGAAGGGACAAAACAAATAACAACAACAACATTGTTCATTGCTACTTAATAAGTGGCTAAACAATAACAATTATACATTGCTTCATTTGCTACCTAACTGATAGCTTTAAAGCATATAAACAATAATAATTGTAAAAGGAGAATACAAATAATTGTAAAAAGCTTTATCGTAAACCATTCGTCTAACTTAATAACATTTAGGAAAAGAAGTCACAGATTCCATTTCCTAAAAATTGTAAGTTAAATAGATGATTTTTACAGAGAACACCACGGTGGGACACTGAAGAGTGCTGATGACGGTCGTGGCTGACTAGAAAATGCATTCCATTCTGCCGAGTGTCCAATAAAACTTTTACAATGTATTCTTCTACAATTATTCAATGAACTTGAGCCCGAATAATACAAATTCTAAAAAATAAGTTATTTTCATAACAAAAGTTAACATTTTTTTGAGGAAGATAATATTTTAAAATGATTAACTAATAAAACTCATAACTTTTGACAAAAATGTTTGAGAAAAATAGCTTACGTTTGTTGGCAAGAGGTGTAGAAAAGCAAGCGCGGTATGAAAAGTTGCACGTTCAAATTTATTTTTAAGTTTTCTGAATTGTTGTTTTTGTCAAGCATTTTTGAAAAAAATTTCTCAACACAAATTTATATGTATAAATGTAGAAGGGTTTACAAAATAACATCAAAACAAAATATCATAAAAAAACGCTGTGATAATCCCCAATATAAATAGGCTCTAAGTGAATATTATTTAACTAAAAGCTAAAGATACATAGTTTACACAAATAAATATTTTCTTACGACTATTAGTTTAAAAATATATGTAGTTGATAAATTATTAGCATTACCATGATAATTTACAAAAGCATATGTAGTAGGGTAGTAGTTTACAATGTAAATAGTATCAATATTTCTTGAAATAATTGTTCAAATTTTTTTAATTATTTAAAATTATGAAATTCCTAAGGAATTTCTTCTCTTAGTTACGTTTAAGTTCGTTTGTTTAATAATTTTAGAGATTTCCTTTTTCAAAACTTATTTATGACAAAAAAAGATATCAAATTTCGTTAATTATGAATGATTTCCCAAAATTAAATATTTCTCTATATTAAACGCACAAAAATATAAATTCATACATAATTTTCTGAAATTTATATATTCGCTGACACATTTTTATAGCAAAAAGTATTTAAGTCAAGAAAATCGTCAAAATATTAGCGTCTTCCTATAAAAAATCGTCAATCGTCAAATTACTAAATTCATTGAAAAAAATCGTCAAAATGACGTAAAATCGTCACACATAACACCACTGCTCAGAACTGCCGTAAGTAAAATTGCTGTGTGTAAACCCGACTTATAGCCAATACCTTAGCTATTAAAAATTATATTTTCCTTCAGCTATATTTGTAATTAGAATTATAAATTAATGTGTAAATATATGTATGTATACAAAGTAACTATTCTTTGAATAATTTCTTTCATTTTTTCAGATTACTTCCTTGCACAAACTTTCATCAAAATTTTGTCGTTCCACTGCATATAAACGGTATTATTATTAATTGTAAATCGTCATCGAAAAATTCTATTTTACAAAAAGATGCATTTTCTTTTGTTCAAGTTAATAAAACTTTAATTGAACAGGAGTCCCGAAATGTTACAAATAGTCGCCGTAAACCAAGTATATTAATGATTGGTATTGACTCCTTATCACGCATAAATTTTCGACGCAATATGCCGGAAATGTTAAAATATCTGGTTGACAATAAATGGTACGAACTAAGGGGTTATAATAAGGTAATTTTTATAAATAATTTCTAAAACTTAATTAATGATACAAATATGTTAGCATGTCAACTTTTTAGTTTAATTATAGTGTTAGTTTGAGTATATCATCAATGTGACCATATTTTTAGAAATGTGTGAAAACTATTTGTGTTTTTTTGTTTGTTTTTGAGCAGTCTAATAGACACATACTGCATAAGATCAAGCAATAAGTATGTATTAGTCAAATTTAGAGAGCTTTTCAGTGTGTGCGTCACACCGACAATGCAGTATGAAAAATCAAAATCGTTTTGATTTAAAAATGAACTCATACTGCAAACTCATATTTTAATGTTTTTTATGTTGATAACTAATTTATATAAAAAAAAACTTATTGTCTTTTAATTCCTAAAAAATTGATAAAAGTTCTAGTATTGACACAATTGTTTGAATAAATCAAACAAGAAATTTATCTTCATAGCTCAAGGTATATAAGTATAATGGACACATGTACGATAAGACAATGAATTAAAACAAATAAAAATGTTTAGGTAAAATAATACGTATTGTAATTAAATAATAGTTACAAAGTAAGATAAAATTAATATTGATATTTTTATTGTTTGAATTATTGGATATGTCTGTACAAATTATATACGTACAAAGAAATAAAAAAATTTTAAAATGGTGAAATTTCTTTCTTTTTCGTTACTAAAGGTATGTTCAGACTAGTCAAATATTTGACCAAAATGTCGTAAAGCACAGTGTCACATTTATCCAAATTAGAACGAAAAAATTACGAAAATAAAAGCTTATTAATTGAAGTAAATCTTTGGGGATTTATTAGTAAACATATCATATATTATGGAAAAAATACCTAAAGTATTGGAAAATGTCTATAATGCGAGTTCGAGCTTTTAAAAATATTTTAATTATATTTACAACTTTTGTAAAGAAGTGTGTTAATTTTAACTTCATATATCTAAGTAAATACTGCAGATATTGATATGATATTTTTTGGTATGTAATAATAAATGTATCCAAATTATTCAATTATAATTTGCTAAGTTATATAATCAATACTGAAAATATTGTTTTCAATTAAAAAGAAATTATAATATAAAAAAATATATTTTTTGGGAAATTTTATTTTTAATGGACTGGAACTAAAAAGTTCCAACGAGTTCCAATTTAAAAATACGATTGCTATATAAAAGAACATCTATAAAATTACATTTGAGAATATTGGCTGCGACTCTTTGCGATCTTTTAAAATATTAGAAAAAAATATGCGGTTCCTCATATAAGCAATTTTTTAAGAATTATTTAAACATTTTAACGTAATGACTGAAAATTTGTTATGCAAATGTTACACTATGATTGGTGTGATTAGATCCTGCAACGCCTACTTTTAAAATATCTTTTATTTTAATAAATATGTCCGAAATTCATACAAATAAAGTAATATTTTTCAGTATGGGAGTGGCAGTGATTCTACCCGCCCATTTTTAGTGGGAGTGTTTAAGGACTTATATACTAACAGAATATATAATTGAATACCAATATCTCCAAAACTGGATTTTTGTCGTTCTAAAACTGCCAAATGTAACACTGTGCATTGTATAAAACATTTTGTAACTTGTCGAATTTAATGGGAAACTATTTTTAACTTATCATTAATTATAGCTAACATTTTACCGAATCTTTTTTGATGCTGTTCGCTGCAAGATCAAACTTAACAGAATATATTTAAATGAAAGTTTACTTTTCCTACTTTTTACATAAACAAGACTTAGAATACAATTCTAATATAATTTATTTTTATAAATAATTTCTAAAACTTAATTAATGTTACAAATATGTTAGCATGTCAACTTTTTACTTTAATTATAGTGTTAGTTTGAGTTTATCGTCAATGTGACCATATTTTTAGAAATGTGTGAAATCTATTTGTGTTTTTTTGTTTGTTTTTGAGCAGTCTAAAGCGCCCCATAGACACATACTGCATAAGATCAAGCAATAAGTATGTATTAGTCAAATTTAGAGAGCTTTTCAGTGTGTGCATCACACCGACAATGCAGTATGAAAAATCAAAATCGTTTTGATTTAAAAATGAACTCATACTGCAAACTCACATTTTAAATGAATTTTTGAAGTTTTCTTTTTCATTTATAAAAATTTCAGTTTGACTTTTTAAACTGAAAGAAAAAATAATTAAATTATTTAAAATTGTTTCTTTTTATTCGAAATTTTTAGCAAAAATAAAAATTTGATTGATCAATGTGTAGTGAAATCGTCAATCACACACGTATAGGGGGGTTCATCGGCAGTATCTCTCTGCAGTATGTGTCTATGGGCGCCTTAACATACTTTTAATGTTTTTTATGTTGATAACTAATTTATATAAAAAAAAAAACTTATTGTCTTTTAATTCCTAAAAAATTGATAAAAGTTCTAGTATTGACACAATTGTTTGAATAAATCAAACAAGAAATTTATCTTCATAGCTCAAGGTATATAAGTATAATGGACACATGTACGATAAGACAATGAATTAAAACAAATAAAAATGTTTAGGTAAAATAATACGTATTGTAATTAAATAATAGTTACAAAGTAAGATAAAATTAATATTGATATTTTTATTGTTTGAATTATTGGATATGTCTGTACAAATTATATACGTACAAAGAAATATAAAAATTTTAAAATGGTGAAATTTCTTTCTTTTTCTTTACTAAAGGTATGTTCAGACTAGTCAAATATTTGACCAAAATGTCGTAAAGCACAGTGTCACATTTATCCAAATTAGAACGAAAAAATTACGAAAATAAAAGCTTATTAATTGAAGTAAATCTTTGGGGATTTATTAGTAAACATATCATATATTATGGAAAAAATACCTAAAGTATTGGAAAATGTCTATAATGCGAGTTCGAGCTTTTAAAAATATTTTAATTTTATTTACAACTTTTGTAAAGAAGTGTGTTAATTTTAACTTCATATATCTCAGTAAATACTGCAGATATTGATATGATATTTTTTGGTATGTAATAATAAATGTATCCAAATTATTCAATTATAATTTGCTATGTTATATAATCAATACTGAAAATATTGTTTTCAATTAAAAAGAAATTATAATATAAAAAAATATATTTTTTGGGAAATTTTATTTTTAATGGACTGGAACTAAAAAGTTCCAACGAGTTCCAATTTAAAAATACGATTGCTATATAAAAGAACATCTATAAAATTACATTTGAGAATATTGGCTGCGACTCTTTGCGATCTTTTAAAATATTAGAAAAAAAAAAATATGCGGTTCCTCATATAAGCAATTTTTTAAGAATTATTTAAACATTTTAACGTAATGATCCTGCAACGCCTACTTTTAAAATATCTTTTATTTTAATAAATATGTCCGAAATTCATACAAATAAAGTAATATTTTTCAGTATGGGAGTGGCAGTGATTCTACCCGCCCATTTTTAGTGGGAGTGTTTAAGGACTATATACTAACAGAATATATAATTGAATACCAATATCTCCAAAACTGGATTTTTGTCGTTCTAAAACTGCCAAATGTAACACTGTGCATTGTATAAAACATTTTGTAATTTGTCGAATTTAATGGGAAACTATTTTTAACTTATCATTAATCATAGCTAACATTTTACAGAATCTTTTTTGATGCTGTTCGCTTCAATATCAAACTTAACAGAATATATTTAAATGAAAGTTTACTTTTCCTACTTTTTACATAAACAGGACTTAGAAAAAGTGACGTTTCTTTTGATACAATTCTAATTTATATGTCCTTCCGAAAGTCACATGATATTTCCAATAAATTTCATTCAAATCGTGTTGACAATTGTAAAAGTGCTATCCATTCAGAAAGTAGTTTAAACCAGTTTTTTGTGCACTTTGTGCATGTAAATCGCATCAGAAGCATCGAAAATGCAAAAAATAGTTTTTACTTCAAGTCGCTTAAAAATTCGCATGTAAAATGGCTTTGCGAGGAGTGACGGTGATAATGACACTACCTTTCGGCACCCTAAGGAACAATTAATAGTTAAAAAAGAAGAAGAAAAAAAAAAAAAAAAAAAAAAAACCAAAAAACAATAACACATTTTAAAAACTGTTGTGTTAATTTAACTCAAGAAACTATGAAAAGAATCCAATTGTTTCTCAGATCTATAACGAATATATAAATTTGAAGAAACTTTGTACAAACTAATAATAATTTATTTTATTTAAATTAAATAAAATTCTTCAGCTTAAATAAATATCTTAAAATGTATTAAAAACATGTAAAATTTAAGATAATTCTTAAAAATCAGCAATTTTCACGTATTTTTTACCCTTTTCTTAATATGAGTAAATTCTTTATTTTATTTAACTAAAATTTAGTAAAATAAAATAAAATAAAATTGAATAAAAATTCTTCAATAAGTAAAAAAAAAGTTGGTTAATTTGAATAAAATTTTATTCAATATGACAAAACAATTTTCAAATTATTTATTAAATCAAATAGTCAAATTGACGATTCTTCGTCAGCTTAAAAAATTTATAAAAAATAATTCAAATTTCTGTTAAATTGACAAATGATTTTATTGGTTGATATTAAAACTAGTTTTCTTTAATTTAACAACTCTTTTTTAGTTGAGTGTTGACATGTATTTTCATTTTATTAAATTTTATCGCTTTTTGTTGGCTAATTTTAATATTAACTATTTTTTTTGTTTTACTTATAGGTTGGGGATAACACGTTGCCCAATTTAATGCCCCTTTTAGCGGGTTATACCAGAGAAACTGTGTACAAGAAATGTAAACCACAGAAGGTTGGAGGTTTTGATAATTGTAATTTCATATGGACAAAATTTAAAAATAATGGTTATCATACCGCCTATGCTGAAGATTCCAGTATTATAACTACATTTAATTATAAATTGAAAGGTTTTAAAGAACCACCAACTGACTATTATTTTCGGCCCCTGGAATTAGCCATTGAAAAATCTTTGAAAAAAACAACCAAAGCTAAATTAAATTATTGTGCTGGACGTCGACAATTGGGAGAGTATATCTATGATAATGCTATGGATTTTGTGACACGCTTTAAAAATCTATCTAGTTTTGGATTCTTTTGGACCAATTCATTTAGTCACAATTCTTATGATATAGCAGCTACCATGGATAAGAAAATGGTCGAGTATTTCAAAGAATGGGAAAGACGTGGTATAATTGAAAATTCTGTATTAATATTCTTTAGCGATCATGGTGTACGATGGGGTCCATTGTTGAGATTATCTCAAGGTTTTTTGGAAGAACGTTTACCTATGTTTTTTATATCCTTGCCGAAATGGTTTCATCAAGAATATCCTGATTTGGTGAAAAATTTAGAAACTAATCAACATCGTTTAGCTAGCCCTTTTGATATACATATGACGCTGCAACATCTTTTGCAATTAGGGGAACCCAGCTATAAAATACAACAAACTTTGGATTGTCCAAAATGTCAAAGTATTTTTGAGGAATTGCCTGAAAATCGCACTTGTGATGACGCCAGCATACCAGAAACTTGGTGCACCTGTTTACCTTTTAAACAGGAATCTACAAAAAGCGAATTGGTTAAAACAATTGCCAAACTGATAGTAAATGAAATGAATCATTATTATGAAAATAAGAATATAACTTCTATATGCAGTCCCTTACAACTTCACGAAATAACAAATGCCAAAGTACGCACTCCCGAAGATTTGAATTCACCAAATAATATACAAACTTATGCAATTGATTTTACTACATTACCTAAAACCGAACCTAAAACACTATTTAGTGCCACCGTAGATTATGATGTACAAAACAAAAGTATTCATTTAAATGTTGAAGACATTAGTAGACAAAGTCTTTATGAAAATACAGCCAAATGTACAGATGATAAACAAGCTAAAAAATATTGCATCTGCAAAAACTCTTTAAATTCATCAAAAAAATCTTAAACTAAAGCAATTAAGGCAAATTAAGTAAACCAAAAACAATATGAAAGGAAAAATGAAGGGATGTATCTATAGATGGACAAATAACACAAAAAAATAATAATAATTAGTGTGGTCGAGAATATCTTTGCCACATAATCTATTTTAGATTGTGCGAGTACTTCCTTCCCATTATATATGTACATATTTACGTACCAGTATGCCTTCTATTATAGAGTTAAATGTTACAATTGTATTCTGCTATTGTTGCCGAGTCCCAACCGAAAGGGAAAGTCTCATCAAGTATCAAGTGTCTTATCAAAATTGACAATCTGTTAACAATGTTATTGTAAATAAAACCTTAACAAATTACTCGTACCAAAACTATTTATTACTACTTACTCAAACCATTAACAATACTTTTTTGTATGTACATATGTTTGTATATACAATTTTTAATTGTTAACGGTAGCTGACTAGTTTGATTAACTATACTGATTACATACATATTTGCACTAAATTCTATATACATACGTAAATGCTCAATAGCAGGGATGAAAACAATTAATTCAATCAAAACTAAAAATGTACTATGATTAGTTTCTTCCTGCAAATTAAAGCAGTACTTAAGATAACAACTAATATTTTTAATATAGAGTTTTAGCAACTTTATTTTCTTTTTTAAAATTTAGATATAACTTTGGAAAAATACCAGTTTTTTTATATTTATTTAATATCTTTATTATACCTATATATTTGCTAAAGTAGAATTATGATAAGCTTAAATTCAATTAAGTTAATTGATACATTTTTTAATTTACTTTCTCCTTATTGCTCCACACTGTTAATAAGAATATGTATATTAGGTTGGTCCAACATTTTATGAAAAAAAGTGTATCGTATATTTAAACGTACTTAAAATTATGAAAGGGTACATCATTTAGAACATATTTTCTAACTTCCTAAGGATGCTATCATTCAAGAGAAAAACTCATCGGACCCCCACCTTAAAGTATACCGTTCGACTCAGAATCACTTTCTGAATCGATTTAACGATGCCCGTCCGTATGGCCGGCTGGCTGTCTGTCTATGTAAACCTTGAGAACAAAGTACAGGTCGCAATTTTGAAAATATCGTGCCGAAGTTTGGCACAAATAGTTATTTTGACACAAGGACGAAGCCTATTGAAATTGGTTATGATCAGCCCATTATTTCACCTTGCCCCCGTACAAATGACTTCCGGGAATAAGGGTTCAGTGGTCATAAATGCCTTAAATACGGCAATATTTTAATGAAATTCGGTGCCAAATTTCATCAAGATCAGTCCATAATTGACCATAATTGAAATTACATTAACGTGTATAAATCTAATAAGAACGTTGGTATTAAGTTAATATTAGGCACAAATAAACTTTATATATATAGAAACAATCGCCCTAAACGGCATACAATTATTTAGATGTTAGTATCGCCGCATTATTCTGTATTTCTATATTATATTTTTTATAAAAATAAATAAATACACAATGGTGTAGGGTATCATATGGTCGGTATTGACCGAAAATAGTTTTTTATCGTTTTTCTTTAGCTATCGTTTTGTGTATAAATCATTTTTATTGATGAGAATAAAATCTAAAATTTGTTCTAGGATCATTGACATAAATGGCCGAGTAGCTATCATCGTAGGAAGTTGAAATATGGCCAAGTTGTTCTAAATGACATAACCTATCATAATTTCAGGTACGTTTAAATGCAGCTCGCAAAAGGGAATTTTGTAACCACCCTAATGTATATTTGTACATACAAAACGGTGGTAAATTGATATTGAATACCTGAATTTTAAATAACTGGCTAGATAATAGCATAATTTATATTTATTTGCAAACAAATGCAATGCGACAATAAAAATTTTGTTAGGAACTGTTGAAACAACGCACAGTGGTACAGAATGACTAATAAGTAACTTGTGAACGGTTAGAGTTATCTGACTGAAATAAAAAGAAATAATAGATAAAACAGAACACTAATTTATTTAAAACTTGTATTATTATGAACTCAAGATGTGCCTAATTTTATGTATTTAAATCAACGACCCGCCAAATTGTGCACACGGGCAAATTATCTCTTAATGTTGTCACATCTATATGTGAAGAGAGAATAATTACTTATTAAGTTTATATATTTTTAATACTTTTTTAAGCAAATTGTTTTAATATTCAATTATAGTTTTTATTACAGACCATAAATTGTTTAAAAGCAAAAGATATTATTAAATTATAAGTTTAAAAATTGTAGAGCATATAGAATGTGAAATTTAAGAGCGCCGTTCCCTGATTTAAATATATGTATATTTTAAACTATTGTAAATACTTATGTATATAAATAAGCTTTTATAAATATAAAAAATATAAATAAAATAACAATTTAAAAAAAGTGTATTAGTTCTACATATATTAATTTTTTATTGTAATGAGCAGGACAAGTTTTTAGCTTAAAAAGTAAGCTTTGCACGTTTACTAATTTCCGAATAACTACGGATCTTTCAATTTTGTATGAAATTTTTTTCGGATACTTATTTCGAAATAGACCTCCAAAGTTGGTCACCTCAGGTATGTATTTTTTTTAAATTCACCAAAAATTAATTTATGACTTGAATGTAAAAAATTTGCATATAGGTAGTCTTTGTAAATATCTACAAAAAACATGCTTCCATGTGTAGGTTATCTCTTTTAGTTTAAGAGATATTTCGGCCGAAGCTAATTTTAACCTCATTTTTGGCCTCTTTTTTTCTTTTAAGTTTTTTAAACTTTTTTGGACTGTAATTTTTTTGAAAATAATTACTAGAGTTTTTACAAAATTATAGATAATATTACTGCAAAAATCATATATATATACATAATATATTATTTGATATTTTTTGAGTTTTCGACAAAATTTTATGCAAAACGATAGAACTTTTAAGGCCAAATTATTTCGAATATATTGGGTTATAAATCTATACAAAAATAAAATCCTTTAACATTATCCCGAACACGGTACATCGTCTCAAGCTCAAATAGTTCTTTTTCACTGTGGACAAAAAAATAGGGTCAGCAGTAATTTAGTTAAAATTTTTTTAATTTTTTTGGAAAAACTTTTATGAAACTTTACCTTTTTAAAATCTCGATAACGATATTTAAAATAAAATACTGAAAAAAGATGAGAATCATCAGTGATCTTCAATTCCGAGAACTATTCGTATCGGAAAGCATCTATAGATTTGGCACTTTAAAAATATGGGTAAAATCGAAGGACCCAACAAAAGATAAGTAATGAAATCGATCATTATAGTTAAATAGTTTTATTTTCAATTAAATGGCAGAACTTTAGACCAATTAGAAAAGATTAAGTGCAAAGTTTTTTTAAAGTTCCAAATCTATAGATACTTTCTGAAACAAATAGTTCTCGGAATTGGATATAATCTATTATTATCACCTTTTTCAGTTTTTTATTTTAAATATCGTTAAAATACCTTTACTTGTTTAATTATTTTTTTTTTATTTAATTTTATTAAGTTCCAAATATTAACATATCCTATTTTTACATTCAACTCATAAATAAATTTTTAGCGAATTTTTAAAAACATTATATACCTGAGGTGACCAACTTTGGAGGTCTTCCCTCTGCCCCCGTGGCCCACCAGGTGCCTGTACTCCTCCAAATCAGTGGTCCTAAAAAAATCGATTTAGGACCACTGTGCACTGTAAAGCAAAATTCCGTAAAGTTGTATTAAAAACGATGATTCACAGTAACCTCTGATACACCATTGTTTACTTTAAATATTTTAATATTGGTTCGACCCTACTTTAAGACTATATTAAAATTATTTCCGTTACAAAAATAAATGTGTGTCTGTTGAAAGCAGGATAGGGCTCGAACGGGACAACGTAGGGGGATGAAATTTGGCACAAATATGTATCCTATATAAGGTTTGTTTGGTATTGAAAATGGGTATTATCGGTTCTCTGCTGATATCTCTTAAACAAAAGCATGTACGACAACGAAATTTTGTATAAATAGTTTGAGGATCGATATAAACTTGGAAACCAAAAATGTGCGTAGTCCGCCACTTTACGGCCCAGCTCCCATATAAGGTTAAACTCCAAGAAATTGTGTTCAAATAGTTCAAGGACCAATGTAAACTCGGAAATAAAATATGGGCGTCTTTACCGCCCACCTTCCATGTATCGTAAAATTTTAAAAATATGGTGGGTATATACATTCGGCCGAGCCAAATATAACATTCACGCTTGTTAATTTTATTTACATTTATAAGGTTGAAGACATTATATAAAAAATACAAGGTAATTTCAATTATAATTATTTGACAAGAATCGAGTTTATTGAAGTTTATTTTTTTTAACATTTTATAGAGTGATGCCACATTAGCAATAAAAAAAAAAAAAAAAATCGTGAAATGTTTAAACTCAAAACTGTTTGTTTTGAGGATGTATTTGACATTTTTAGACTGATTGCTTCGTTCAAACGATCGAGTTGTAAACAGTATAATTCAAAATTATTCGTAATGGATAATTCCCGATTAGTTTCTCCAAACACTCTACAAATTAGACTTTGAAGTTGTTTAAGGAAGGTTTTCGTTTTGTGACTACAATTTTTTCTCGTAGTGAACCTATTTCGCATTGCCTCAAAATAGTTCGATTTTGTTATGTTTCAGTAGCGTTGTAATGAGGGCATTCATTTATGTGGCACCCAAACATCGAATTTCTTTAAGCTGCCAGTTTTTTCCAAATGTTGTCATGTGGTTGATGTTTAGTTCCTCCACTATATCTTGCTTGCTCCACCAGTTGCAAAATTTCAGTGACGTATTTGAATAAAATATGAATCTGTGTTTGTTCGTACCTTATAGATAGCTAAACTGCTGGACCGAATTTCTTGAAATTTTCACAGTAAAATCCTGATGGCTCCGAAAGTAAAATATGCAACTTTATTTTCCGATAGAGGAATGTAGCCCCCATACAAAGAAGAAACTATTTAACCGATAAGTTAAATACTGATACAGCAAATGTTTTAAAATTTTTCAGAAATACCTTTCTCATCAACAAACTAAAAATTAAAATGGGACGGATAAATATATACATAAATATTTATTTATATATTTTAAACTGCTTTTATATTAATAATAAAAATTATTTAAAACTGAATAAATTAAATATTTACATAACATCATTGATTTGTTTTCTAAATTCGTAAATACATATTAAACTAAAAATATATATTTTTTTTTTTGAAAAATGTGGTCGATAATTATAATAAACATTTAAAAAATATTACTTTGTTATTGTACAAATAAATAACAACAATACGAGTGGTAGAAATATTATAAAAAAGGATTTAGGTAACTGATATTATACATGTATCATGTTTATAATTGTTTTCCAATCAAAACATATCAAAATATGCTTTTCAACTTATTTTCCCATCTAATACAAAAATAATATGCTGCTTTGCTTTAATCTGGAAGGAAAATCAGTCATTCATATAAAAAAATTCTACAATTTTGCATAAGATGTGCTCTCAAAAAAAAAAAAAAAAAAAAAGGCCGATACAATTTCATTAATATTGTTAAATTTTGATGAGGGTATTTTTTTTCAAGTTAATGTTGATACAATGATAACATATTTATTTACTACCTGATAAACTACTGAAAATTATGTTAGTATCTAGAGTTGTGTGGCATGGGTTACGCCCCTTAATATTCGTATGTGTGTATGTTTGTATATAGAACAATAAGATGTAAATATCTCAATGAAATTTTTGTGGTCGAAATGGTTATTTGTATTTAAAATGAGATAACAATATAGTTACAAATGAAATAGCAAATAGAACTACATTTGAGGATAAAATAAATTAAAAATGGAGTATTTTGGCATGAGTCTTTTGTCAGAGATCCTTTAAAATCACCAATCGTTTGCAAATTTAGCACAGTATACAATTTGCTACCGTTCAAAAAGGATCTTTCCTACAATTTTTATTAATTTGATTTTTTGTTTGTTTACATTATTTTAAATATGAGTGATTTTAGTATTGATTATATATTAAATCGTGCTGGTGAGAAATATGAAGGAACAAATCGTTCGATTGGCATTATGAAGCGTAATAATAAAATTCCACATTTTCATCCATTTATGATGGTTATAAATGATCATGAACATAAATTGGAATTTTTACAACAGTTGCAACAACATCAGAAATTACACCAGCAACAAGAACAACAACAATGTTTGGAAGAAATGCCTGTATTAGATTGGTTACAATACTCCCGCTATCATCCACCCAAATTACCCAGGTCTTTACGTCAAGGTCCTGCCAAACGTACTCCAGGTCGTTTACCACGTATACCCTTTACACCTGCCCAATTACAAACCTTAGAAAATGCCTATAAAAATTCCAATTATCTAAGTGCCGAAGATGCCAATAAATTGGCGGAATCATTGGATTTAACAAATACCCGTGTAAAAATATGGTTTCAGAATCGTCGTGCCCGTGAACGTCGAGAAAAGCGTGAACGAGAAGAATGTTATGATTCTACTTTATCTTCTAATGCTTCAAGTCCTGAACCGGAAGATGTTATAGATATCGAATAGTTTTTTTTTTTTTTTTAATATATTGTAAATATATATTGTATGTATTTGTAAATATCTAGTTAGAGTTTTTTAATTATAATATTTAAAATATAATAAAATTAAAAAATAAATTAATTTCTTTTATCATTAATTGTGTTCAAAACGAGATACTGAGAAAGAATGACGGATACTGAGAAAGAATGGTTTATAAATGTACTTATCAGAAATGTATTTAATTTCTTTTATCATTAATTGTGTTCAAAACGAGATACTGAGAAAGAATGACGGATACTGAGAAAGAATGGTTTATAAATGTACTTATCAGAAATGTATTTAATTACAATTTCGCTTAGAGGAGATGGGTTACCCAAAGTTTTTTTCGGCAAAAACCCACAACCATCAAGAAAGATGACGTATGTATAACGTGAACAGAGGGTCACGAAACCCGAACGACTAAAAAGCAGAATTCTGAACAAAATTGTATGG
The DNA here is from genome assembly GCA_951394005.1 of Protophormia terraenovae. Lineage (NCBI taxonomy): Eukaryota > Metazoa > Arthropoda > Insecta > Diptera > Calliphoridae > Protophormia > Protophormia terraenovae. The sequence goes on from OX596073.1 coordinate 153,002,126, forward strand.
AAAAGCGGGAATTTGAAAAGTTTTGTAAAAAAAGATGGGATTTTCTTTTTATACCTCAATTAAAAATCTGAAATTGATAACGACTCATACAAACTGAAACATTAAAAATTATTCTAGATAAATTTCAAGATTGAATTCAAATACGGATTGTTAAAAAAACCTGATACTTTTTGAATTAAATAGCAGTAGTTTTTCTTAAATAATTCTTAGACCCGTTAAACACAAAACCAAGGTTGGTTGCCGGTACAGCTAAAAGAACCGTTCAACTAGACTACCGTTACCTATAAAATACATTTACCGAAATAATTGGAAATACGGTTACCGCTAAAATATATAACGCTTAAAAACCGTTACCAAAATAGCTCGAAATACCGATGACGTAAAAATACTCTTAGAGTTATTTTTGGGTTAAAGAAATATTATTATTTCTAATAATAATAAAATGATCAACTTTCCAGTGTAAAAAATTATTTTTAGTTGCACTTAAATATTGGTAACAATGTTATAGAAAACTCAAATAAGGAAATCGAATAAGTAATTATTCGAGAATAAAATCAGACAAGGCGTTTTCGAGATATGCTTTATTATATTGTGCAACCTGCATAATTATACAAATCGCAATTTATCACGAGAACTAGAGTCAATTCAAATCTGTATTTCCCTGTTTAATATGTATTAAGTGAAACATTTTAAAGCTTAAGTTCAATTATTTCGTCTAAAAACATTTCATATTATAAGTTTTCCAAAGATTTTTAATTTCGCTATTTTCCTTGTACTTATTTTACTGAAATTAATTTGCAATTATACTTAACAGAAAATGAATGAATTCAACTACAATCAACATCTTAATTTTTATTATATTTTTCAAACTATAAATAAATTTAAATAAAAATATTACTTTTTATATTAATATGCATTTTGTTTGCAAGAAATATGAAAATTTCGTTATGAGTTATATAAAGAAAAGTGGTTTTATAGTAATTATGATCCTTTCAAAAAAATCTTCAGAACAATGCACAAAAATTCATATAAAGTATCAAAGTCTCATGTAGAAATATTTTGTCCATAACAAACTTGTAGACTCACTTCGAGAAAAAATCTATTCTTTTCGCCCCAAATTTTGGTGTAAAATGTATCAAAAGTTTTGTGAAATTTTAGCTTTTCGTAATAAAATGGATATCGAATAAAAATAGACAAAACATTTTCAACATTTTTTATACCCACCATCAAAAAGATGGAGGGTATATTGATTTTGTCATTCCGTGTGTAACATATCGAAGGAATTATTTAAGATCCCACAAAGTATATATTTTCTGGGTCTTGATTAGATTCTGAGTCGATCTAGCTATGTTCGTCTGTCTGTCTGTCTGTCTGTTAAAAGCACGATAGGGCTCGAACGGGACAACGTAGGGACACGAAATTCGGCACAAATATTTATTTGTTTGGTATTGAAAATTGGCAAAATCGGTTAATAAATAAAAAAGTTATGGTCCTAAAACTAGAAACACAGGGTGTCCGTTTCAAACTTTTCTGCTGATATATATCTCTTAAACAAAAGGATGTACGACAACGAAATTTTGTATAAATAGTTTGAGGGTCGATATAAATTTGAAAACCAAAAATAGGCATGGTCTGCCCACTTTACCGCCCATCTCCCATATAAGGTGAAACTTCAATGAAATTGTGTTCAAATAGTTTAAGGACCAATGTAAACTCGGAAACAAAAAATGGGCGTGGTCCACCAACTTTACCACCCACCTTCCATATTACGTAAAATTTGAGAAAGTTGTTGGTGGGTACATAGATTCGGCCGAGCCGAATATAACATTCGCGCTTGTTAAATATTAGAAAAAAAAATCAATTTTCATAAACTTTTCTAAATTAAAGGGTTTCGTAAAACAATATTTTAAAATGGCACTATTAGAGTATTCATTTTACTCGACTTTTTCATTGTTCGAATAATCAAATAACTTGAAAATGCAGTTTTTAAATTACTCGAATAATCGAGTAAATCTTTTAAGTTACTCGAGTTATTCGAGTAAATTATACCTTAAAATTTTACTCGTTTTTTCAATGCATATTAAAAAATAAAACAAGCATTTTGTGTGAATATTTGCCTCTTTTGCCGTTGTTTCTCTATATTTAATATATTCATTGATAGTTTAAAAAATGGGTCTATGAAATTTGGTCTATCAATTCAAATCAAATTTTATATTAAAATGTGGCCCGGAGTGTTTTTTGTAATGTTTGTAATGCTATAAAAAAACTAGTTTTTACACTTTGAAAAAAAAAAAAACTAATGATATTCAATTAAAGGTAATTATCAATACTTTTGATAAAAACAAAAATTAATGATGAGTTTTTATTCACTTTGAAATAATTTGCGATTTTGTCTCATAACCTCACTTTTTAATTTGTATACATACTAACCTATGTGCTATACAGAGGTTTTCAGTTATATTCAAAATGTACAATATTTTTAAGTATCGGATATCTACTAAACCCAGATTTATTTTGAGCATAAAATGTCTTTAAATGGTTTAGTTATAGCGAAAACATATCTCAACATCTATAGTATCAAAACTACAGGATAAAAGATACTAGCTTCTTAAATAATTTAAAAAAATTATGTCCAAATTTATCTTGAGACTTGAATTGTTCTAAATAAAACAAAAACGTAGGTAACCATGCTCAGAATAATTTCTGTGCACCAGGTTTTATCGGTGTACAAATATAAAAAATTAAGAAATTTTGTAATTGAAAAATGACCTGTGATTTAGGCATATATTCGGTTCTTTTTACTACACAATTTTTTTTATAAAATTACAATTTGTGATGCCACTTTTACATTTAACATTCTATAAAAATTTTGAAACATTGTTTTTAAGCTAAATTTTTTAGAAAATTAAAATTAAAACATCCTAAAAATTTGTTAAGAAAGGAAATATTTTTCACTCGAATTATTCGATTAATCGGCATAATTTGCTCGAATAAATTTTTACTCGAAATTCTTGATTTTAATTTAATCGAACAATTATTTGATTTTAATTTGTCGATTAATCGAACAAACAATATTCGAGTGAATACCCTAGGCACTATCTATTTATTTCATGTATTTTAATGTGTTTTTCCTTAACATTTCAATTTATTAATCATTAAAACTTAAACCCCAGCATATTCGACTAATAGTGGAAAGCCAATGTACGCGGCACATGCGGCAATTTGCTGTTTTCTGACGCGCTCGCGCGGTCCATATAAAAAAAGTTGAAATAAGTTAGACTTTGACGCGCGACCGCGTGTAACAGCATGGAAAACACTGTCATAAATTTAAATGTAACAGCAGATTAAATTTATGACAGTATTTTCAAATGTTCCTTTGTTAGTTTTTTGTAAACAATTGATTGATTTTTAAGCTGGTAATAACGCTTCCGCTAGTTGCGTGACGCGTACATTGACCTTCCACTATAATACTGAATGTTGGGTGCAAACCTAAATCAATTTAAAATTTCTTTATTAACCATATATGAAGCCTTGTTTTTGAAATATGAAAAAACAACAATTTTTATAAAGAAACAAAAGAAAAAAAAAAAAAAAAAAAAAAATAGCACTACATTATAAAAAATTATACTAATTTTATTGCTGACTTTGAATATTTTTCACGCCTAAATAAATTAAGATAAAATTTTTTTTTAAAATATTATCTCGGAACATATTACAAATCATAGTATATTTTTCGCTTATATAACTCTAGAATTATTAACAAAAAACGAAATAAAGTCGAGACAAAAATTCTTTATTTTGCCAAATACTTTACAAAAATATAAAAATCTTTAAAATCCGACAAGATTTATAGAAGTTAAAATTTTTGGAAACCTTTACATGCTCGAGGTAGTCAACTTTGACACACTGTATCTTTTGTGTTATTACAAGTTGACTACAAGACGATATTTCCGAAAGCTTAGGTCCTGCTCTACAATTCTTCTATACATTTCAATTCGATCAGAAAGTAGTTTAGGAGATACAGATTTATTACCAAAAATTTTGCATTTAGACCCATTGTGGAACATACAGCGGGTGTCATAAATAAGTAAACTAAGTAGTGTCTTGAACTCAATTGGTTCTTTTTCAAGTTGTAGATCGAAGATATCAAAAGTAAGCTAAATATATAATGTATTATAAGCAAAATAAACAGCAAAAGATTCAATTCAACACATTACTACTTAGTGAAACTGGTTCTTTTTAAAGAAGTGAAAAAAATCAATGTTCCATAAATAAGTAAACAAGGTTTTTAATAGCCCCGGCGACCGACTAAATTTTGATACATTAGTGCCAAACATGTTGGTATAGTGACTACATATTTTCTACATATTCCTGGACAAAATTAAGAGGTTTTAGTAAGAATTAAGTCCATTAGATTGGTCAATTATGGAGACTCTATTTTTTTTTATTAAATTTCATGCAGTTTCTATTGGTGAACATCTGGACTTTGAGCTGGTCACTCTGAAGTGTTAATTATTTCCTCAGCTATATATCAAATAATCAAATTAACCATAATTTATAGGCGAATTTTCCTGCTATAGGATAAAATCCACAAAACTTAAACAAAATTTACTTTATACTTTATACCTTTTAACAGATTAAGGTTAATCTCGAAATTTTTTTTACCTTTGTGTACCACTTTTTCCCTATTTTATAAATAGAAATGTATTTCCAAACCATTAAGCCCTTTCTGCTGGACTTAAGTATTAGATTTTTATACTTAAAAGTTAAAGTTTAAACATTTTAGAGCTAAACATATACATATATAGCCTACATTATATTTCATAAGAATAATTGGTTATTCAATCCAGAAACTTATTTTCTAAATTTTTCATATTTTTAGACATAATCTGCAGAGAACGTCATCAAATTTTCGAGAGTTTGTTTACTTATTTATGACACCCGCTGTATGTATGTATGTACATCTTTTTATCTGCTAACTTCAGAAATAATACTTTTTATCGTTAATGGACTGATTAATATATATTCAATTTAAAAATTCGCAAACAATTTTAAATTATAAAAAATCGCACGCCTGCGCTTTACATCAAAAGACTCCTTTTTTCTCACATAAATTTCTAAACATAATAGTTTATATGATCGAATTACCCAAAAAAAGGCCAACCACAAAAAGTACCACTTACAAGCAATGTGGAAATAAAGGCACAAAAAAGTGGCGCATAGTAAATATAAGCGGATTTATAATTGTTGCTATTTATGGTCAAAATAAGGAAGCTATTTATTTCTACCTCACATGTACTCACTCATATGAATGTTTGTAGATTTTTACAAATTGTTGCCAAAACAAAAACTATCAAATTACACACATATATTTGTTGTATGTATTTTGAAAGACATCAGATTTATAAACAATAAAAAAATAAAATAACTTCCGTTGTTTCGCAAAAGAACATTTCCCCCATCTACTCATAGATACATTTATGTATTGACCATTGTTGTTGAACCTATTAAATACAATGTTATTTCAGTATATTAAATAATTTATTTAAATAGAGCGCCTACAGATTACGTGGTTTATTCTTTTGTTTGATATTTAGTTATGCATGCATCAATGTATTTTAAATAAGTTTTTTTTTTAATTCCTATTTTAAATCCTAATCCCAACATATGTAATTTTTTTTTTTTTTTTTAATTTTTCCTAATTTTACATGTGAAAACTGTTGAGAATCTATGGAAGGATGTTTATCTTATACATGTATAAGTAAGTAGATTTCCTTATCTTAAATGAGCATCATAAAAAGCAAAGAAATTTTGCTGCAAAATCATCTTGCAAAGGTTGAACGAATTATTTTTTTAATTAAAATATAAGATTTATAACTAACATATTTAGATAGAATTTATTGAATCAATTATATTGAAATAAATATAACAACACTTGATCAAAAGTAATAATGTTAACAGTGTTGTCATTGGAAGGAAGAACATATTTTGCGCTGCAAAAGTGGTACAGAATTATTGATTTTAATTAATGGTTCTTAATGGAATAATATTTATTTTTTATGAATCTTATTCCATACTTTTAGAGTTCATATCTTAACAAAAATATTATTTTTAACTTTATTAAAAATTAATTTTAAAAACTACATACTTAAATTGTATATTTTCTAGAAAATATTAAAAATAAAATTATATTCACTTTTTTATAAGAATATATTAAATTCTATTGTACTTCCCCTTACATATTTCTGAAATTATATTATCTGAAGCAATAGACTGTTATTTTATTTCAATTTTTCCTGGAAATTATATTATCTGGCAATTTAATTTTCAAAAAATTCTTTGTAAATATTGTTCTTTGCTAAATTGTTTATTACAGCATAATATCAAAATCAAAAGCAATTCCTTGAAAAATACATTTATATGAAAGCAGATAACATTAAAAAAGTATTATCTTTTTCCAATTAAAAGTATTATTTGAATTAAATATTAAAGTAAGTTACGTTCTTAATTGATTTATTTATTTATATAATTAGCACACTTTTTATTTTTATTTATATTTGATTCATTTATTAATTGATACAATAAGAAAAATAATTGAAAGATAATAAATTGTTTTATTTTTAGTAAAATATATTAAACAATTTTTGTTTTGATCAATTGAATAATTGATGCAATTAAAAAAGTGATTGGAATAGTGCTTATCTTTGATGAATCGTTTAATGTAAAAATTAGTGATAATTGTACAATTTTTTTCCAATATGTTGAATGTCAATTAATAAAATAATTGAATATGTAATTGAAATTGGATTTCAGATTTTTTAAGTTGAACTTAATTTATTAGAATACAAAAATGATATCAATAATCACTAAAGCCAAAAAGCCATAACATAAATTTCGTAAACGAAGCAGTTGTAAACTTTGTCCCATTTAAGACAAATTTCGAAAAGTGCTTTAAGTAAACGATTAACCTCTTTTACTTATTTGCTTTATTATAAAACAGAAAATGTCGCATAGATGGTTCACTATTGAAGGATCCTTTGAAATATAAATAACGTCCTTTTAGTAGGAAAATTAATTTCACTTCTTGCTGAAAATTGTAATATAAGTCATCAAATCGTAAAATGTTTCTTTAAATAGGTATAAATAACGAGAGAAAAAGATATAGTCGGTCAAGCCCGACCATATGATGCCCTACACCATTGTGTACATTATAATTCGGGAAGGGGTCTTTTATTAGACTTGGAGCCAAATGTGGACCGATACTCATATTAAGTGTAAAATAAAACATACGAGTACAGAATATTACTTCGATGCTAACATTTATATGAATTTATTCACTTTTGTGTGATTCCCGAAAGAGGGTCTTATATGGGAGCTATGGTAAATTATGGGCCGATCTTTGTAAAATTTGGCACTATCATTAATGTTTATATAAAACTTATTAGTGTAGAATATTAACTTGATACTAACATTTTAATGGGATTTATACCCGTTGAAGTGGGTTTATATGGGAGCTATGGTCAATTATGGACCGATCTTTCTAAAAATCACACGCACACTTATTAAGACTTATATGTACCAAAAGGCTTCGTGCCAAATTTCATTAATTTTTGTTCAAAATTGCTACCTGAAGTTTGATTACAAGGTTTACATGGAAGGACTCAGAAAGTGATTCTAAGCCAATTGGTATAAAATTAGGTGGGTCTTAGACCAATATTTTTGGATGTTACAAACATCAGCACAAACGCATAATACCCTCCCCACCTATGGTGGTGTAGGGTATATAAATCTGAACAAAATTTAGCACTGCCCTTAACCAATAATTCTAAAAACAATTTTATAAAGAGAAAATTCAAATTTTATGCTCTTATAAATTTCTCTCTTACTCTTATACTCCGTTTTAAAGAACTTTAGCAATAGCAGTATAATCTTGTCACTTAATCCCAAAATCTTCCTTTTTTCATTACCGAGATAATTCATGTAAATTTGCTCAATCGGCTTATGATTTAAACAATAAATGAAGTAATGTTTATGTTACTAATCTAGTCCTGTTTAACAAACAATGATACAATATTTATATCTAATGGCAAAGAATAGCAAATAAACACAAATGCCGTGCGCCTCGCTATTCTTTGTATTGGTTCAATCTTAACATTATTTGTATTAAATGTCTTAGTTTAGTTTTCTATTATTCTACTTCTTCTTTTTTTATTAAAACAATACTACCGATCTAAAAGGACAATTTTGTTAGTTTGTGTGTATGTGTTTTTCTTTAAAATTAAATCTTAGGGTATTAGTTGTGGGTTTAGGCTACATAAAATTCGGTCGTGTGGCGACAGACAGTTTTATAAACACATTTATATAAACGACTGGGCTGACTACATGCAATGTGTATGTGTGTGCATGTGAGTAAATTAAGTTAATTTCAAATAATTAAGACATTTTGACGAATATTAAATTAGCGAAAATTATTACAATCAGCTGTTTATATTCCCATATTTTAAAGTTTTGAATTGATATATATATTTTGGACAAAACAATAAAAGTTTTGGGTATTAAAAATTATAATTATTTTAATTTTATTATAATTGTTTAAAGGTTTTTATTTTAGTATTCTGCAGTTGGTGAATTTTTTTAGCAATTATTCACCTGTTTAATCACATATTAAATTTTTATCCAAAAAAAGGTCAAATAGTATTTAAGTCTTAAGGCTCTTTTTTGTCGTTATCATCAAATATACCCTATGTCTTTCTTTTAGCTTCTTGGATTCCTAGATAAATATTAAATTCCCTTTTCAGAGCATTTTTCCCTTATATATGTATATACAGAGTAATAACGAGCGCGAATGTTATATTTGGCTCGGACGAATCTATATACCCACCATTAACTTTTTAAAATTTTACGTGGGCGGACCACGCCCATTTTTTGTTTCCGAGTTTACATTGGTCCTTGAACTATTTTAACATAATTTCGTTTCACCTTATATGGGAGGTGGATGGTAAAGTGTGCGGACCACGCCCATTTTTGGTTTCCAAGTTTATATCGACCCTCAAACTATTAATACAAAATTTCGAAGTCGTACATGCTTTTGTTTAAGAGATATCAGCAGAAAAGTATAAAACGGACACCCTGTGTTTCTAGTTTTTAGCCTATAACTGTTTTGTTTATTAACCGATTTTACCCATTTTTTTACCATACCAAACAAACCTTATATAAGATAAATATTTGTGCCAAATTTCATCCCCCTACGTTGTCCCGTTCGAGCCCTATCCTGCTTTCAACAGACAGACGAACAGACGGACGGACATAGCTAGATCGACTCAGAATCTAACCAGGTGTCTTAAATGGTTCCTTCGACATGTTACACACGGAATGACAAAATCAATATACCCCCCATCTTTTTGATGGTGAGTATAAAAATGGTAAGCAATAAGCACAATTAATTTTAATTATTTTCTTATCTTAAAACTGATAAATTTTAACTCACCGAAAGGGGTATAACGATATCAAAAATTTTCAAATATTTAAGTGGCAAAATAAATTTTAAAAATTTACTTGTGAATTCCTTTTATTCCTTTTTCAATATATCATAAACAATCTTACTGATTAAATATACATATATAAAGCATTCACATCATAATCTCTTTATTAGTTTTTCTCGATCAAGATCTACAGCAATTTGTTTCATAATACGCATCATTTCATCTTGCGGTCTTTTGCGTATTAATATACCAACATCCAAACCAGAATATTTCTCAGCCAAACGTTCTAACCAACCATATGTTTGATTTTCAGTTATTGGTGCATAATAACGATCACGAGAATCATATTTTAAAAGTTTATCGATTTCATTTGCAAAATGTTTATATTGATTTAAGTTTTGACTATCAATTTGTATACTATCGTGACGGGCATAGAATTTCTCCGTTAACGGTTTAGTTTTATAATTTGGACGAAATTTGCGTTCTTTTAATTTTGTTAGAGAACAAGACATATTTCTTTAAATTTATATGTATGTAATTATGAGGTTTAAAAATGTTTCGTATTATTTTTTATATATTTTGTCATTAAAAATGTTCATCGAACAAATGCCAGGAATGTACCAGGGTTGCAACTTCTTGGTTCCAAATTATTAATTAAATTGGGTTTATAAACTAAGAGTTTTTTCGGGCCGTTTCTTTGTTAAAAGGAGATATCAAACATCCCATCGTTATCAAAAATATTCTTAGAATACATACATATAGATTTTTTAATAGAGTTAAAAACTCATAGATTTTAAAGAAAATTAAACAAGTAATATGTGTTCTGTTGACCCAGTTTAACACTAATTTCTTTAAACTTGTTAGTGTTTTTTACACAAAATGTTTATTCAATTGGTGGTAATAAAGACATATTAACAAAAATCTACCAATATTAAACAAAATTTATTTTGAGGGAAAAAAGCTAATATGTAAAGAATAGCAGCATTTATGTTACATGTTAGAATCGTTAAGAGAATTTTAATAAAATTTTGTGGCACGCAATGAAGTTGAAATGTTATAAATGAACTCCTTTATAATACGCCCGAAAAATTAAATATAATTACAATTACAATATAAGAGACAAAAAAACTTTATATGAGCGCATATATACCCCAGTCAAATAATTATATGTGCATACCTATAAAGTAATTTATTTTCTTCAAAAATAGGATTTTCAAATTCAAATCTTTTTTATATTTTTAATGTTTATTAGAGCTTTATAAGTCAAATGAAAAATTTATTTCTTATGTGTATTTTGTGGCAAAATTTAATTGATTTTAAAATTGTTCATAGAAAATAATTATATGTGCACGACAAGAATTTTATAAAAATTCTTTATTTAAATAAAGTTAATTTTCAATATTCATGAAAGTTGTTAAGGAATTGTGTTATCCTAATATAACGTTACCAGCTGCATCCTTCATTATACCGATTCGTCCTTTTTCCTTTACATATATATAGGTCAAAACTGTAGTATACTTATACAAAATCAATTTGAAACATTTGATATTGTCATATAGCTCTGAATCAAAATATATCTCAGCATACAGTATTCTTTGGAAATCCTTATGTCATGAAGGTCTGAGGATCATTACTGGTCGCTGCAGAAATATAATATTTTGTGAATTAAAAACCGATTTTGAGGCCCGATATAGTAACATCGTCACATTAATTTACTGAAAAATCTAATTTTTGTAGGAAATTCATCAACGAAGCTATTGGATTTTTTATCCAGTAAATTTATGTTATGCTGTGAATTAATTTAGCTACGTCCAATAAATATTTTCAACATCAATCTAGAAATAAAAATGACTTATATTATGTGCGATTCGACACTATGATTAAGCTTCAAGCATGTCTTTTGCAGACGTCGAATACCCATGTAATATTTTTGATAAACACTTGGATAATTTAAATATAATATTTTTCATCTCTTAAGCACATGAACTCATGGTGTAATTAAAGTTTTTAACCAAAAAAATTATATTTATCATAAAATCCTGCGTGTGGATTTTTGTACCGCTCTATTAGTTATGTTTTTGCCACCCAAAGGTCATAATTTTAATCTAAAACCTCTTTTATTATTTTATGCTCACGTCCAATTATTAAAACCCGTTCATTTGGCCGTTATTTTTCTGTAACACATGTTGTTTTTGTTCGAAAAATGTCCTTAAGCCCCGCTAATCAGCAATGGATTATGGATTACCGCTCCTAGAATGATAGCAATTTCTCAGATTTTTTGAAAATTTTCAACAGTATTATGATAAACATTTTCTGTATACACCATTTTTTGGAATTTTACATAAATTGTCGTCTTACTTAAATAATTTCAGCACTTCAACTGACAGTTCATAACCTGGTGACATATTTTGACTATAAATTAAAAAAATAAATAAAAAAATTTTGTATTTTAGGTCTAATCATTTTAAATATTCCCCAAATAACTTTAATTTTAACTTTAATTGGTTAAACGATTCAAACTGTGGACTTCATGTCAATCTGTTGATTAAAAATTTCAATTTGCACATATAATTATTTTCTATTAAAATTTAGAGAATGATATGTTTATTTTAACGGTACTTTAAACACAATGCCAAGAGGAACCTAAAATTTTGCAAATAGGGACATTAGGTAAGAATGAAAAAAATTGTAAACCAAAGAAATGTATATCACTCTTGGAATACATAAAAACCAGAAAACAAATATTGCACATATAATTATTTGACAGAGGTAGTTATGCACATGATATAAAAAAGAAGGTAGTTTCACTTTCTCTTTTGGTAGCCATGATTAACGTTCTGACGTTTATGGGGATTATGACATATCATGCTACCATACTTTTATACATAATCCAACATTTTGTTTACATTTATTATATATTTCAAATTGAAAAAAAATAAATATAAAAAAAGGAAAAATTTTTAAATAAATTTCAAACTAAAATAATTTACAAAGAGAATTACAGCAAATGTAAAATCATATATTGATATTTACAAATTCTGATACACATTTTTAAGGAAAGTTCGATGTATATCGACAAACTTCTGATGTTTCTGACGATTGTGTTGCATACAAAAAACGTTTTCTTTAGTGTAAGCGTTAAATAAATATTATGGCTGACGAGATGGTATTATATAAACGGTATTTAAATGTTTTGTTTAACGCCTCGAGCAACCAACCCACACCCTTACATTTAAATAAGTTCAGATTAGCGGAGAACAGCGCAACTGAAAGACGTATTTTACCAAACATTTTTTACTTGAACTAAATCCGATTTGGGTGAGGCCGAATTTGCTTCTTTTTTTTTGCATTCACCCAATTGTTTGTAAAAATTTTAAAAATAAAAATTCTAATCATTGTGTGTTAACTTGTTTTTAATTATTTTATTTTCTGTTGACATACACAATACAGTTTTATGTAATTGATTAAAATTACACATTATTTGCAATAATTTCCAGAAAGTGTATTCCTTTTCTGTATATGGCAACGATTTCGTCAATTGTTTACAAAAATTAAACTTCAGAAAATCCCCATATACTTCAACATTTTTTTTGTGAGAGAGAAGTGGAAATACCTTGTTTATTTATATCATGTATATAGTTATGCATATAAAATATGTATGTATATTAGACTGCACCAAAATTCACCAACTTTCGAATTTTGACTCCCCCTAAAATCGTTATCTGGGTTGCAAAAAACGTACTGTATGAAATATTACTGATATCGGCTATCATTAACCAGTGCCACATCGGACCTGAAATTTGTAGGGTGCGTTTATATGGAAAAAATTGGCCTTTTGACGATTTAAAAAAAAATAGCTTTTAAATACTTTGTTTTGCGACTAAATCTTAAAAAATTGTAATATACACATAATTACTTATCAACTAATATATAAAAAGAGAAAATCGGTTAAAAAATTTTAGTTATTACGAATTCCAAAGACGATTAATGTATTTTAAAACACTTGTGTAAGGAGTGTACTACGAAATTTTTAATTTTTTGATAAATGTTTAAATAAAAACCTATTTTCAATTAAATTTGAACGATAATAACTAAAAAAATATGTTTTTGCTTCCGCAGGATAATCCAAACTCCTCTCCATGCTCGGTTAAAAAATATTTAAATTTTTTAAGACTATTTCAAAACTCTATTTTCAAACTTTAATAAAGTTTGTAAAGCAAATTCCAAAAAAGTTTGAAAAAAACTTTTAGACAACACTATAGAAAATAAAACTAAAAACGAATTAGGTCAATATCTTGTATGACTAAGCCGTACCTTTGATCTGAATTTTAGGGATTTCGGCAAAAAGGCATTTTTTTGCATTTTTTAATATAAATTAAACTTTTTTTGAACTGATGTTCAAACTAAATGAAATTATTAAGTAATAAGGTAAAAGATATGTCAGAAAATGAAGTTTTCTTTTCTTTTTAAATTAGAAAAAAAAAAACAAATTTTTAAAGAAATATCCGAATATTTTACACAGTACATTTTTGCAACCCAAATAATGATTCTAAACGGAGTTACGGTCAAAATTCGAAAGTTGGTAAGTTTTGGTGCAGTCTAATGTATATACAATATGTATGTAGTTATGTACGGCCTTGTACATTAGAGTGCCGACTTTCGAATCCCCCTAGGATTGTTCTTTTTATGTAAAAACATATTTATAAAATTTTAGTGTGTGTTTATGTTGTTAACACGTGCCTCATCGATCCAAAAGTTTGTAGAATGCATTTATATAGAGACATTTGGTCTTTTTCACAGTTTTTCTTTTTAATTTTGTTAATATTTAATCTTAAATCATAATTTGGACATAATTTTTAACAAATTATTATGTCCAAAATTATTATTATATATTTTTTTTGGCGATTTTTGTATTGTAGAGTCAATTTCTTTTGTAATAGTATATAGATTAATTAAAATTATTTCTTAACAAGATAATATCGACTATAGAAAATATATTCCGAAATTTTTAACGAATTTGAACAATGCACACTGTTTAAAAATCACATTTTTCTGACTTAAATTCAAAAAACATTGTAATTGCTATTTTGAGGTTATGTTGAATTTATTTTATTTAAATTTAACGATTATATTTATTAAAGAGATTTTAAGAAAAAAAGTATTTAAATTCCAACCCCAATTTAATAAAAATTTTAAGAATTATGTTATTAACGTTGCCACATTATGTTACATATACACTCCGTTGCAGAACTATAAATACACACTATTATTGCTGATTTCTGGAGATATAAATGTCGTAGAATAATGAAAATTGGCAATATGTAACGAGAGAAAAAGATATAGTCGGTCAAGCCCGTCATATCATACCCTACACCATTGTGTACATTATAATTCGGGGAGGGGTCTTGACTTGGAGTCAGATGTGGACCGATACTCATAAGTGTAAAATAAAACATACGAATACAGAATATTATTATATTTATATGAATTTATTCACTTTTGGATGTTTCCCGAATGAGGGCCTTATATGGGAGCTATGGTAAATTATGGATCGATCTTTGTAAAATTTGGCACTATCATTTATGTTCATATAAAACTTATTTGTGTCGAATATTAACTTTATACTAACATTTTAATGGGATTTATGCCCGTTAAAGTGATTTTCTGAAAAGGGGTTTATATGGAAGCTATGGTTAATTATGGACCGATATTTTTAAAAATCGGCATACTTATTTAGACTTATATAATACTTATATGTTCCAAATTTCATTAAAATATTGCTATATTTAAGGGATTTATGATCGTTAAACCCTTTTCCGGGAGGACATTTGTATGGGGGCTAGGTGAAATAATGGACCGATCTTAACCAATTTCAATAGGCTTTGTCCCTGGACTAAAAGAAACCTATGTACCAAATTTCATTAATTTTGATTCAAAATTGCGACCTATAGTTTGATTACAAGGTTTACATGGACGGACAGACGGTCAGACGGACGGACGGACGGACATAGTTAAATCGACTCAGAAAGTGATTCTAAGCCGATTGGTATAAATTAAGGTGGGTCTTAGACCAATATTTTTGGGTGTTACAAACATCAGCACAAACGCATAATACCCTCCCCACCTATGGTGGTGTAGGGTATAAAAACAATTGAAATAGAAAATATTCATGTGAAATTTTTTTTTCTACTTTGAATTTTACTAAGTATTTTAAGGTGAAAATGACTTAACAGTGTTTCATAACTATAAATACACTTAAATAAAAACTTCAAAATTTTTAAAATAGAAAGAACAAATTATAAAAAGAATATAAATTAATAATGAGTATGTACATTTGTATTTTAAAATATTGAAAAAAATTTTCGCCGGCGTTCATTTTACCAGTGCTGCCATCATGTTTTCGGTTAAGGACCTCCTGCTTCAATTATTAGTTATTTTGAATGGAAATCACTTTCATATTTCCGTTTTTCAGAATAAATCCAACGGAATAATAATCCCCAAAAATTTCCAATTGAGTTTTAATCCGAAAATCAAGTGGGCGATTCAAAAATATTATATTATTGTAATGCGTGTATATTTTTGATGGTTGAATTTTTTGGACTGGAGCGTTCTTTTGGTTGAAAATTGGCTCATATCTGCGAAAATTGTCTACAAAAGGAACTAGTTTATTATCTAAATACTCCATAGAATATTCGTGGGTGCAAAGAAACGCCAGTTGAAACATTACCTCAGCATAGAAAGATCTTAAACGTATTGTAAATCAGCCTATGAGATTTATTTAAATAAAATGTCAAAAATCTTTTAGTAGGCTAGTCTTATAGCGTTTTTACATAGAATTATTTAATTTAATCCACTTTCAATAGTAATGGGATGGATCTGTGAAAGAATTTTACATATTTTCATAAAAATACATCTTAGTAGCAAATCTTCAATGGGTTTGGGATTTTCTCTGCGCTTGCAATAGTTGCGCTGACGTATTCTAGCCTTTTCACGAATTATTTAGAGTAATTTGGAGTTTAATAAGGCGAACTTGTTCCCTTCGTAGAAAATTTTCGCAGATATGACCCAATTTTCCATTAAAACAAATGGTTCAGACCACACGATTAGCTTGATAAAAATGTGGTTACATTACAAAAATATGATTTTTTTGATTGCCTGCAAGATTTATGGATCAAACAATAATCTGACAAATTAGGACATTGTCATTTCGTCGGATTTATTCTGAAACCCGGAAATATGAAAGTGATTTCTATTCAAAATAACTAATAATTGAAGCAGGAGGTCCTTAACCGAAAACATGATGGCAACACTGGTAAAGTGAACGCCGGAGAAAATTTTTTTTCATTATTAATTCATATTCTTTTTATAATTTGTTCTTTCCGTTTTAAACATTTTGATGTTTTTCTTTAAGTGTATTTATAGTTATGAAACACTGTTAAGTCATTTTCACCTTAAAATACATAGTAAAATACAAAGTAGAAAAATATTTTTCACATGAATATTTTCTATTTCAATTGTTTTTACATATTGCCAATTTTCATTATTCTACGACTTTTATATCTCCAGAAATCAGCAATAATAGTGTGTATTTATAGTTCATGACACTGGTCGACAAAAAAAATTTTTCGTGCTCCTTCAAAAAAAAAAAAAAAAATAATAATAATAAATATGTGGACTAGATGGAATTCCGCATGCTAAACTCGAATCTGATTTCAGTTTTTTTCCATCAGGTCGAGATTTTTTTTATGGGCGTGTCTAATATTGCGTCCTAAATAAGCCGATTACTCGAGTATATTTCACTATAACGGAAAGCACGATTTATATAAATGATACACCAAAATATGTGACTTAAAATTAGCTTTAAATCGTTTTACTAACAAATTTTTATCCGATTAATAGTTTAGGAGATATTTCGAAATAAGTGTCCGAAAAAAATTGTTTCACACTAAATTCAAGATTTTTTTTTTTACTAAAACTTCTTTTTCAAATTGAAAACATCAAAAATGTTTCAGTTTATCACCTTTATCTCAAAGCTGGCAAAACTACGAGTAAATTAAGTCACGTATCATAAAAATTGATGCACAAATCACGATTGGATTCACAGTTAAGTTAGGATACCCATGCATACCTACAGTTAAGTGGAGATGCACTAGTGGGCAAAAAAAAAAAAAATTTTTCGTCTTAAATACAAAAATAGGTGGATTAGATGGAATTTAACGTGCTAAAAAAGAATCAACTTTTACTTTTTTTCTATCACGTATCGATTTTTTTTTTTATGGGCATGACTACTATGACTTCGCCTTTAGGCAGTCACACTTGTATTACTCGAGAACGGTTTGTCCAATTAAGATAAATTAAACTCCAGTAGATAGCAATTTAAATTATCTTTGAGCCGAATTTACATATTTTTTTGCGCAGTTAATATTTCCGTAGTTATTCGGTAAATAGTAGCAAAAAAAATTAAAATAAAAGTTTGAAAAATCGTGAAAATTTTAATCCATAACTCTGAGATTCTTGTTTAATTCAAGAATAATATATATATATATATATATATATATATATATATATATATATATATATATATATATATATATATATATATATATATATATATATATATATATATATATATATATATATATATATATATATATATATATATATATATATATATATATTTTTTTTTTTTTTTGCCAACCATTGTATTTCTACTCAATTGTATGTATACATGGGTATTCACTTAACTGTGAATAAAATCAAGATTTGTGCATCAATTTTGAAGATTTTAAGATAAACTGAAACATTTTTGATGCTTTCAATTTTAAAATGAAATTTTAGTAACATAAAAATCTAAGATTTTACATAAAAAAGTTTGGGTGATTTAAAGATATTTTTATCCCGCATCTTTTGGTGTATCACTTATGTCAATCGTACACATCGTTTTTGAGTTATGAGGAAATATACTAGAGTAATGACCTTACTATTGCCGAAATATTAGACATGCCCATAAAAAAATCCAGAGCTGATGGAAAAAAACTGATAGCTGATTCGTGTTTAGCACATCAAAATGCATCAAGTTTATCTATTCGTCTTTGGGGGAGGATTTTTTTTGTTGACCAGTGTTATAAGTAAAAATGTCACCAAAGCATTATAATATTTATTGTAGAACTAATATGTGCTTTCCAACTAAACATTTAGTATCATTAAATTATATTTAACATGCTACGTTCTAATTTAGTTTAATTTAATTATTGTATTTAATTTTCACTTTTTTATTCTTTATTTAATATACATATTATACATAGATATATATTATCTAAATAAAGACAAAAATCGTTTGTGATCATATTCAAAATTTATTAAAATCATTAATATAAACAGTGTAATTTCGATACTAATATTCATATACAGTATGTCAAGAAAATGTTTTTAAATTGAAGAAAATATTATTATTTCAACTCTATTTTACAATATTTGCAAATGTTTATAACATTGCAGATTTTTTTTGTTACATTTTGTTTTAGGTATATTTCTTTAACGGGTTTTACCAGAAAAAAATTCATTATGAATGTAATTACGAAAATACAACAACAAAAATTACACATACCCTTTAATCTACCTGTCAAGAAAATGTTTTTACATTTGCGTTTTTTTCACTATGTGAAACAATTTTTGGAATTTTAGGATGTATTATTGTCAATAAATCGTCAGTATGATAATTATAATCACATAGTACAAGAATATGTGTTCAAATCCATGATATATATTACGAATATATTCAATTATTTATTAAGTATGTCAAGAGAAAAAACTTCTGATCATAAACCCATTTGGGGTTTTTTATAACCTCCAATTCGGGAAAATTGTTAAAGATATTGTACAAATGTATTCCTTATTAAGATATATACTTAATAGAATATTAAATCGCTCCAAAATTCCCGTAATATTGTAGTTGATATCTCTTAATATCCATCTACTTTAAATATTTGGCAGAGTTAAACCTAGAAAAATTAAGAAAAACTTGAATATATCCACAAGAGTTTATGATAAATTACTGTGGAAAGGGTATATCAATTTTATCTTCCAAGAAACAATGAAAAAAACACAGATGGATTATAATTACAGATGAAAACTACATGGAAAGAAACACTCTTATGGGGACAAAGTATTCAACAATTATAATCATTCCCAATGATTTAAGTTGATAAGCTTAAAAAGTTATGGAACGAATTATATGTTGTACAGGAATGTCTATACTATATAAAAGTACAATTTAAAATGGTCAGAATACGCCGGTAACCTTAAAAATCATTTAGGGAATTAAATAATAAATATTCATTCTTTTGGATTTAAAAGATATTGTTAAATACAGATCAATTTTATTCAAAATAGTTGGAAAATCGGTTTTATTATGAAATATAACAGTTGTGCAGTAACATTTCTAGACTTTTAAAGTTCATTTAATAAAAACTGTTAATAAATATCAGTTTATGAAGGATGAAAACTAAAATTCAAGTCTTGAGTAAAATAATGACTCTAAGCATATATAAGCAAATACTGATAATGCAGCACCAATATAAGCTATAAACTTTCATCCTACATAATTTTTTTCTCCTTATTTGAAGAACAAAGTGATTAAAAGGTATTACAGGACCATAATGAAATAAAAAACGCACTAACGTTAGAATATACAAAAATCCAATTGATAGTGACATTCATTAATAATTTTATTTGATGAAAAAGGTTCCAAAAGCAGTTAATATACCAGCTGTTACCATTTTAAATTAAAAATTCCGAAAATTTGTGATTTTCTTAAGCAGTTTTATAAATGTAAAAAGAATTTCTTGACACTAAGATTTGTGTGTTTGTTTAGTTTTTGCTCCATTTCTAATAGTTTAAATCATTAAATATTAAGTTTCTTTGAGTTATATAGTAATAAATATATAAATTAACAAATTCGTATTAAAAATGTTTATATTAACAAAAAATTATATAGTTTTTTTAAGCAAAACTGCGTCAAATTCATGTTTTCTTTTAATGTAAAAACATTTTCTTGACATACTGTATTTCAGTGAATGAATAATTACACAGGTCAACTATAAAAAATTATAGTGAAAAAAATATCACCATCAACATTTGTTTTTTCTTCATCACGTCACATTTTTAACTCATTGAGGACCAAAGATTATATGTTTCCATGAGGAATTAATTAAGAAATTCTTGATTTTTACAACTTTAAAGACTTTTAGGGGCTATGTGTGGCAAGTAAGAGATTTGACTTGTACTACATTTTTGTAGCCCGATTTCATGACTATAAAACATGGGTGACTACATATTTTATAATCTAAAAACTCCTAAGGAAAGCAAATTTTCTTTGGTCCTCAATAGGTTAAAAATTGTAACGTGATGGAAAATTTTCATTTTACTTTCTACACTATATTAAGCCTAAGGAATAATAACTTTGCAGAATTATTTGTGATATATTTTTTTGCGATTTTGTTGAAATATGTTATTAGAGTTCAATATCGGAATAAAAAACGAAGCAATGTTCCATAGACAAAAATCTAAATAAAATAGTTCTTCAAATTGTGTTGAAATATATAATTTGAGAAAGATCACAACATGCATGTTTAAACGATTTTTTAGGAATAAACATTTTTATGGCTACGAGAGTATGCTACAGTCAAAGTATTTAATGAAAATATGAAAAAAAAAAAAAAAAAATGATTTAAAACTGTTTCAGGAAAAATAATTAGTGTTCAAGTTTTATTTTTTCAATACGTCAGTATATTGGCCAATTAAAACTATAGTTATTTTTATTTTTAAATATGTTTCCAATATATGGGTCATTATTTTGTACAAATATTGGATTTATAAATATAAGAACAGCGATATATATAATTGATCGGAACCATACATTTATGTCAAATGTCGATGACAATATTATACATTGAGAAATAACTTAGATTACACAGTGCAACACGAAAAAATATAACCATATACGGACACCACTACGTGATAAAAGACAAAAAAAAAAAAAGACCCTTGTCTCCCAGTTTTGCCCAAAGTCATGCACTTTTTTTTATGGGCCCCAAAAAATTTGGGTCCTTGGTGTCATTTTTGCAAAAAAAAGTGATCATTTTCTCAGGCTCATATCTTGCAAAGAACAAAAATTGTGAACATATAAAATAAAAAAAAACTACATCTTCAAGATCAAAATCGCAAAAAACTTAAAAAAATTTGATTTTGGATCCACAACTTAAGAAAGTGCGATTTGCAAGTCCAGGGCCAACAACATAATAAACATAATACGAATATTTTTTATTATATTTGTAATATATCATAGTATCTCAATGTTGAAGTAAAGAAAAAACAAATAAAATTAAAAAAATTTCGGGAAATTTTTCACTTTTTCTTTATGAGCTACAACTTTGCCTCAGAGAGTAATTAAAAATTCCGAACCGTATGCAAGATATGAGCCTGAGAAAATGATCACTTATTTGCAAAAATGACACCGAGGCCAAAAATCTTTGGGGGCTCATAAAAAAGTGCATGACTTTGGGCAAAACTGGGAGACACGGGTCTTAAGTCTAAAGTTATTTGAGTAGCAAGTTTAAATTTTCTAAAAACTTCTATTTGTGTCCCATTGTGCGATGTTTGGTTAATGTGATAAAATCACAGAGAACCCATTTTGATTGGGATCACAGCACTTGCCAGTAGTATGAATACCGGAAAAAGGCTAGGTAAGAGTGTAAGATATAAACATTATGTCTAACCTGCTAAAGATACTTTTATTTTTGTCCCGCCGTCGCTTTCCATCATAATATATGTAAAATACCATTTAAAATACAAATTATCGGAATTAGTTTAATTTATAAATTATTATTAACCACTTTTAAAAATTCCAAAATATTTGTAGTAATTTGTACATAATGAAATATTCATACAAATTGTTAAGAATATTGACACAAAATTAATTACACTATTTATTATATTTTTTAAAAGCGTATTGTGTTATACGCTAGTTTTTTTTATTAAAGTTTAAATGCAACCGTATTCCATTAAAATTATTTAACACATTTTATTGTATATTTTTAGGAATATAAAAATATCTCATACCCCCAAACTTTTATTTAATTTAGCTTTTACTTTAATGAACTCATTTAAATTTCAAAACTCAGACAGTAAACCAGCGTTGCCATAACAGCATTTAAAGTGCAATTCTAGTACTTATTTTTCGGATACTGCACTTTTTTTTGCGAAAAAAGGTGATAGATGCTTTTTAGCACCTTTTTATACTTTTTTGTAAATAAAATGAATTTTTTAGCATTAAATATGCATTTCTAACACTTATTTTTAGATTTTGCACTTTAATTTTAATAATGGATAAATAAAGCACAAAATAGCTAAAAATATCTTTGTATAGTTTACCGATAAATTTTTTTTTTGACAACTCCAAAACCAATTGTCTTACACTGTAATATGTAACAGAGAGTGTCAAATCCGCTCTCTGAGAGAATTATCTCACGTGTAGACTAAAATATTAGTCTAACAAAATAAAGATCTTTAATTTATAAATATCTTCAATAAATGTTTTACAATTTGTTTTCCATCATCTTTCAAATATGAAGATTTTATGGGCCGTAATGACAAGAAAACGTTCATGAATAAATTAATTCTTCGAAACAATTTATAAGTTAAATAGGACAAATGTTCACTATATAATTTTAGAATTATTCTGTTAAAAAATATAATAAATTTCAATAAATTTTTAAAATTGATGACCTAAATTGAGCTATGTATGCCAGAAAAAGGTATTGAAATTAATATTTTTATTCAATTACAAAATGAAAAAAATTTCTGAGACACGGGGTTTCTCAGTCAATTTGGATACATTTGTAAATTTAGGAGGCTGCACTATATATTGAAGCATATCTCCTAAACGATTGTCTGATTTTGTTAAAAAAAATATCCAAAAATTGCAATTAAAATTATCTTCAAGCCTTTCTTACATTACTTTTTAATACGGTCAACAGTTTTGGAGATATTAAGCCTATCGTTTGAGAAAAAATGAAATTTTATACAAAATATGAAGACAATTTTTTTTCAAAAAATTATAAACATTCGGAAGTGTCAAAAATTATTTTTTTTTTCTTTATCCATATAGGTAAATTTGTTGCAAATAAATCGATACATATTTTATTAAAATCAATGCATAAGTTTGGGTTTTATTAACAAATTAGTGAAAACACTCATTTACAAGTTACATAGAAAAATTTTTAAAATCACAAAATCATTTTTTTAATTTTTCTATGTAACTTGTAAATGAGTATTTTCACTAATTTGTGAATAAAATCAAAACTTAGGCATTGATTTTAATGATATATGTGTTGTTTTATTTGCAACAAATTTATCTTTATAAATAAAGAAAAAAAAAAAATTAAGTTTTGACACTAAAATTTTTATGATTTTTTAAAATTTTTTTTTGCTTGAAATTTTGTACAAAATTAAATTTTTTCTCAGGAAATGGGCTTAATATCTCCACAACTGTTTATCGTATTAAAAAGTAAAGTAAGAATGGTTTGAAGATTATTTTAATTAAAATTTTTTGAAATTTTTTTGAACAAAATCAGACAAGTCGTTTTCGAGATATGTTTAAATATATGGTGCAACCTCCTTAATTTTACAAGTCGCGATTTAGAGGCTTAGTACATATTAATACCGTGTATTTGAATTGACTGAGAAACCCCGTGCCGCAGAATCTGTGTTTCCCTGTGTTATTATTAGCTACTGAAATCATCATTGACTTTGTTGATGCTGAATTTACATTTTAAAATTATATAAAATTTAAAGCACTCAATATTTCAGTAGTTTTTAGTTTTTCTTAAAAAAAAATATATAAAATTTAATTTTGGCGATTTCTGATTAACAATTTGGCGACAGAGGCTCAAAAAAATCTGACAACCCTGAGTATTATAAGAAATATTATGAGACTTTTGTGATAAGATTTTTCTACACAACTATCTTATAAGATTTACTCTCAAAAAATACACACATATGAAAGTTTGCTTGTGAATGCGTATTTTTAAAAGTACTTAAAAACAATGTTTTTTTTTTGTAAAATTGTTTTATTTTAATGGTTATTCTATATTCAGAAATATATTTTCATTAAAATTGCGCTAAAAAATTTCTAATTTCTTAAATAAAAATTACATGTTTACTCTGTGACTGAATGAAAATAATGAAATACTATGAGATTTATTAAAATACATTTACCCCTTGTTTAAAATTTAACATAATATTAACAAAATGTTTACTCCCTTCTGAAAAATGACAAAATGACGTAACTACTATAAAAATATTTTCTGACTTCTCCATTTTAATGGAAATATTTTTTAATAATTATTATTCATAGCTGACATTTTATCAAATTTACAACGATGCTGTTTTTTCTTACAAAACATTTGCAATATCTAACAACTGTGAACAATTATTTATAAAAGTAATGGTTGCACAATTTTGGTAAAAACTTTGACAGCCTACGGAAAAAAATATTTTATCTAATACACGAATTAAAAAAGCCTTTCGACCTACAGTGGTGGCCACGAATTTAAGACACGACATGTAACGAACTAAGTTGTGATAATTATTACAACCCTGCAATATAAAATTAGATTTTGTTAATTTTTCAGTGTACCCTGTAATGTTAAGATCAATTACCGTTATTTGGTTTTGTTTGTGTATACATTTTGTTGCTGTTTTTATTATATTTTCGTAAAAACGTGCTTTTGAAGCTGGTCACGAATTTAAAACATATAAGAAATATTTGGTTTTTAAGTGATTTTTTGGTGTTTTTTGAAGCTAAAAGGTAAGTAATGAATGTTTTATTCCATTTAATGTTAGAATACATCAAAATATTTAGTTAGAAATGGCCAGAGGTACTTGGAGTTCGGATGCCGAGCGAAAATTGATCCAACAAATGAATACTGATGGAAAAACAGTAATGGAAATTTCCAAGCTACTAAAATGTTCCAGATCCAAGATTT
This sequence comes from Protophormia terraenovae, assembly GCA_951394005.1. Taxonomy (NCBI): domain Eukaryota; kingdom Metazoa; phylum Arthropoda; class Insecta; order Diptera; family Calliphoridae; genus Protophormia; species Protophormia terraenovae. Next base: position 153,027,654 of record OX596073.1, read on the forward strand.
ACAATGCACTGGAACACATCAAGCAACATGGCACTACCAAAAATGTCAAACAGCACCCTAGAGCCCGAAAATCTACACCCAGGGAGGATAGCTTAATTTATAAATCAGCTGCTAAAGATCCTTTCAAGAGCTCAAGTAAAATTAAAAATGAGATTTCATCGGATTTTGGTATTAATATATCGTCCAGGACAATAAGAAGACGTCTGAATGAGAAGAACTTACGTGGGTGTATTGCACAACGTAAACCACTTGTGTCAAAAAAAAAAATATTAAATCCCGACTAGCGTTTTCAAGAGAAAATCTCAATAAGCCGATGACATTTTGGAAAAATATACTTTGGAGCGACGAGTCGAAGTTTTGTCGCTTTGGTTCTGATGGAAAACAGTACGTATGGCGTCCTCCAAACCTGGAGCATCACCCAAAGTACACCCTTAAAACGGTTAAGCATGGTGGTGGAAATGTCATGGTGTGGGCAGCATTTTCCTGGCATGGTGTAGGTCCCATTCAGAAGATTATCAATAAAATGGACCAGCATATTTACAAAAACATACTGACAAGCATCATGATACCATTCGCTGAAGACAACATGCCTCTAATGTGGAAATTTATGCATGATAATGACCCTAAGCACACTTCACGCCTAGTGAAGAGTTGCTTAGAGGAAAATAATATCACAGTTCTGAAATGGCCAGCTCAATCCCCGGATCTCAATCCAATTGAGAACTTGTGGAATGATGTTGAGGAGCATGTACGAGCAGTAAAGCCAAAAAATTTGACTGATTTATGGGAAGAAATTCAAAAGGCTTGGTATGCCATTCCAAAGGAGCGCTGTATGGCCTTAGTTGAAAGTTTACCCAGGAGATGCGCTGCTGTGATTCAAAATAAAGGATTTCCCACCAAATACTAATATTGTTTTATGAAGCTGAGCTTTACTTTTGTGAATTAACTTTTATTTTGCCTATGTCCTAAATTCATGACCAGGCTTAAACTTGTATTAATCTGTATAATATGTAAATAAAAATTGGAAACTAAATATAGGTAACAAACTATTGTTGATTTTTTTTCATAACATTACTAGGATCTTTAAAAAATAACATGGATCTAAAATTTGTTCGATAAGATGTAAAAATTATCAGAAATATATAAGTGAAATGTCGTGTCTTAAATTCGTGGCCACCACTGTATAAACGTTAAAGAAATGAACCCAATATTCGTATAAGCTAAATTTTATATTCCAGTTCTTCATGTGCAGTGCTTATATTTCTATAAATTTATGTTCTTATTTTATTTTAACAAAATTGTTTAAAATTATTTAATACATTTTTCAATAAGACATACATATGAAATTTACTGTGGTCCAAAAAATAATGAGAATATAGGAATATAGGAATAGGAAATTATTCTGAATTGATTTGTTCTTTTAGAATTAATAATATGTATGAGCAGCATAATGTGCATAAACCATACAAATTAAGAAAGAAATTGTGAATATATGCATAAATAACAAAAATCTTTATTCTAATTACTTAATTTAAAATTTAGCACTTTTTTCTAAAGAATTGCACTTTTTAACAATCATTTAGCACTTATTTTTCCTAAATTGCACTTTTTAATAGCCATTTAGCACTTTTTCTCAGAGAAGTTCTGGCAACACTGCAGTAAACTTATAAATTATACTCAAATATTCACATGTTATATCCAAAAATAAAAAGTTTTTGTTTTGGTTGGAGAGAGTAACACTTGTTGTGGCTACCAGGCCTGGTCGAACAAAACAAAACCAAAAGTACCTAATGAATGCACATTCAGTTGAAGTTAGTTTATTGTGTAAAACACACGTCTTATTCAAAGTACGCTTAAAAAAATAAGAAAAAAAAAAAAATAATAATAATAATAAATTTACAGAAAAATGGCCTGTGATAAATTTTTAACATTTAATAATGGTGTAAAAATGCCGGCTTTAGGAATTGGAACATGGCAAGTAAGTTTATAAAAAGATAATTGAAATAGTTAATTATTTATAAAGTTAAGTTTTTCTCAAGGTTATTTTATAATCTAATGATTAGATACTGATATATATGTACAGTTTAAATTAGAGTAAATTATTAATTTTTTTAATATTACATTTCATGAGACTAGAATCGATGTTTTCTTTTAGATCAACAAACTTGCTAATGATCATCTTGAATAGAAAATTGATTAAACTTATAACTTTCTAATTAAATAAAAATGTAAATTAAAATTGTTTTTCAGAAGATATAAAACACTGAAGTGGTAACATTTAATACTTTATTTGTTTAAAACAATTTATTTAGGTTTCACAGGCAGCCATCTAGTATCAGTATTTTTAAAATTATATAAGTATTAACCAAAAATGTTTATTACACAAAATGTAGCAAGCAATTTAGTTTTAAATTTAATAAACAAAAAATTGTACAAATACCATATGTATTTAAAACAAATAAAAAAGTTTTTAGTTTAATGGCAGAAAATTGTTCCAATTTAAATAAAATTCTTAAGTAAGCGAAAACAAAAACTCAAAGTAAATATGTATTTTTGGAGTCTTTTTATAAGTACGTTTTTATCGAAACCGGTTGAAATTTTTATTTTTCGTTAAATCTTAAAGATATTTTATGTGTTGATTTTGTTTTACACTCACACAAATCTCTATATTTGTTCTCATACAAAAAAAAAATAAAAAATACAATAATAATAAATGACTTTCTCTAATAAAAAAACAATGTAAACCTTTGTTTATATTCAAATTAAGTTATTTAATACAAAAACATATTATGCATCTTTGTGAGATAGTTGTTTGTTTTTAAAACCGGTTTAATAGAAATTTTAAATAGCTGCAGTGCATTGTATTGATATGACTTTTAGAATTCAATCAAAATGCACACTTGTTTAACGGTTTAAAAGTACATAATTTAAATTTCAATAGGAAATTTAATAATAAAAAAAAAAAGAATTAAATTTCAAACAATTAATTCATTGGTTGATACAATTTTAAACTTTATATGTATTATAAAAAGATACTGATTTAATTAACTCTTCAGTGCTCAATTTTGTATTTTTGAGCAAAAAAGTAAATTGTTCAAGCCAAATGTTATGTAAGAATTAGGAAATAATATTTTTATTTTAAATTTTTAATAGATTTTTTTTAAATGATATTATTCATATATGAATCTGTGCGCATACAGTGGGGCCAATCGCAAAGTTTTTGGTAATAAACAGGGAAACCAAAAAAATGCAATTGCATGTTTTTTCCTGGACGTTGAATGAAGCCATCGATTAAATATTTATCCGTTTCAGAACAAATAAATGATTTTGGCATCGATTTGTTAGTACATATTTTTGGATATTTTACTCTTAACGGCATATTTTTGCACTTGGCTATTTTTAGTGCATATTTATAGCATATCTTGTTATTTTTATTTGATTATTTCAAATTTTATTTTTTATTAAAAATGAAAAAAATCCTTGAGAAGCTTGTCTTGCAGCAACAAGATTGAATATTATGATTGAAGTTTATGTTGTAAAAATAATATTTTTTTAGGCATATCGAGCCCCAACCGCAAAAATGTCGTAAGTGCAGAAAACAAAAGTTTACAGGAGAAGCATTTTTGTTATTGTTTACACATGTTTACACATGAAAAATGTCACTTACGATAAAATTACTTTCGCTATAAATCTGAAATGACACTTGATACGTAGATGAAATTTTGACAAATGATCTAAATGATTCTAAATTATAGATTTTCATCAAAACACGAATTTCGAAAATGTTGTCGGTTACGATATTTTGGCGGTCAGTGATCGTTATGATAATTTTGATAGTGTCTAGAATTATATGGGTAAAAAAATAGAAGATCAACGACGCGGTTGATAAATTTCAGTTTTGCCTTATTTTATAACGTTGAAATATTAATAAAACCCTTTGTTTTAATGAAAAATATAATTCTGTTAAAAAATTATACAAAATCTTTTTTTAAAGTGCATATTTTCGCGTTTTTTAGAACATATTTTTCAATTTTTACTGCATATTTAATGCATAAAGCATATTGCGGTTTCCCTGGTAATAAATCTGTATCGCCTAAGCTACTGGCCGCACAGTGATTCGTTCCCATATAACGACTTGACAAAAACAGAAGGAGTCACCCTGGAATTACGAAATTTTGTGCACAGTTATAATAGGTCAAAATTAAGAAATGTACGAACTTATGAAAAAATCGGCGCAAGGATTCACATATCTCCCACATATCCTGATATCTTCCATAAGTCTGTTTCAAAAAATCCAAAACTTAGCCACGATTATACCTATGTGATTGTACAAATTGGTGTATTTTTTTTTCTCAGTCGGTCCAATACAGGATACTTATAGCTATCATATATCCTAAAATCAAATAAAACGAGAGAAAAAACTATAGTCGGTCAAGCCCGACCATATGATACCCTACACCATTCTGTACATTATAATTCGGGGAGGGGTCTTTTATTAGACTTGGAGTCAAATGTGGACCGATACTCATAAGTGTAAAATAAAACATAAGAATACAGAATTTTACGTTGAGGCTGACATTTATATGAATTTATTCACTTTTGGGTGATTCCCGAAAGAGGGCCTCATATGGGAGCTATGGTAAATTATAGACCGATCTTTGTATAATATGGCACTATCATTTACGTTCATGAAAAACTTATTTGTGTCGAATAATAGCTTGATACTAACATCAGCGTTTAAATATTATGCGTCAGCAAAATTTCTTCTCCTTATGACTATGCAATAAATATTAAACCGTTTCATTTTTACTACACACGGCAACTAAAATTATTATAAATAGCCTTCGAATTTTTAGTAACAATGTAAATCGTCTTTGCAATTTTTATCAGCAAACAGGAAATATTGCTCATCAAAAAAACTAAAACTTCGTGTTTTAGTCTTGTATACATAATTTTATCGGATACATATAGCACACGAACAATTTTTCTTCGTGTGTTGCAATAAATTTTTAGCAAATTTTCTTTGTTTTGATTTTGCAACTATAGTTTTTTTTTAGTATTTTTATTTAAGCAATTTTGTTGCTACTAAAATTTCTTCTATGAAGAATAAAACACATGTATTTGTTGTTATACATTCACACATACATGCATACTCCGATATATTTGGCACAAACAGTTATTTTGACACAAGAACGAAGCTTATTGAAATTGGTTATGATCGGTCCATTATTTCACTTAGCCCCCATACAAATGACCTCGCGAAATGTATATGATATGTATATTTTATTTTACATTTGGTCTATAATGTATAGTGTTGGTCTATAATGGCCACAGGTCTAATTTTTGGCTCATACACAATCGTGTAGGGTATCATATGGTCGGTCTTTACCGACTATAGTTTCTCTCTCGTTTTATATAAAAAATCCAGTTTTTATGAAAATTGCAAGTTATCACAGATGAACGTCCTTTTTTCAATTGGAGCCTTATTTAAGAAACTACAGCTAATTTCAGTTTTCTTATAATTTTATATATAAATACATGATGCTCAAGTTCAAATCTCACTGATGGCAAAATTTTTTCGTTGTTTTTTTAATTTCCTTTTAGGTACATATTTTTCTATACTAGTTGAAAAAGATGTTTTTTTTTTTTTTTTTTTTGTAAATTTAGGTCCTCTCCTACAACTTTCCCATGCATTCGATCCGACAAGTTGTTTAAGAGATATAGATTTATTACCAAAATTTTTGCGATTGCGCCACTATGTCGCATTTGTATGTAGTTTTTCCTTACATGTTAATGTAAAAAAATGTGTTTGAAATTCTGCGGTTAATCGTTTTTGTGAGAAATTCAAACATTTGATACATATGTCTATACATTAGACCACCCATGATATATATGGAATTCACAAAAGTTTTGATTTTGTTTACTCCACCGGCAGATTCTGTTAAAAAAAATGTTTATCTGTGCAAAAATTGGGTCGATTGGTCGTAATCCGATTGACTTTTGTCTTAAAAAAAGGTCTTTAAAATAATTTATATCTTTTTTTAACCTTTTGCGAAAAAATACTACAAAAACTTTTTTTAATAAGAATAAAAAATATAAATTTTTGACATATAATTTTTTAGTCCACTATGACTTATGGTGTTTTAAGAAATCAAAATCAAAATGTATTCATAGACTTTTTAAAAAGGCCCTCGTTTTAATATAGAATAAGCCTGTTAGCAAACGTTAATTTATTTGGAATGGTGAGATTTGCAGTTTTTATAATTTTGCACACAGGCTTATCGATTTTTTAGTTATTATACAAATATTGGCATTAAATGCAGGATGTAACATGAAATTTTGAATCAATACTGCCGATGAAGTAAGCAAAATCAAAAAAATTGTATTCATGGGTAGTCTAATATACATATATACATAATGTATACATATATATTTAAATATATTGCGAAATTTCAATTATACCCATGCAATTGTTGAATAAAACCTTAGACTCACTTAGCTACCTTATAATAATTTTTTCAATAAAGCTTGGCACTTTACTCTCTTCATTTTGTAAGTGCAAATCAGGGATGGATAATGCAAATATTTTTCGGTATCAAACAAATTTTCAAATGGTACTTTTTTCTTTAAAAAAAATATATAAAATACTATTATAGGTTTCTGTTTAAAAATTAAATATTAAATTAAAAAAATAAATAAATATGTTTCTCCAAAATATATTTTAATTTAATAAGTTTATTTTTTTTATCGAATTGTAAAATAACCAAGTAATTGTTTGAGGGTATAAAATGACCCCATGAAGTACTTTGACGCTTTTGTATGTCAAATAGTATCAAAAAAGTATAATCGTTTCAACTTCCCACATTCTCTCTCTCTCTTTATTAATACCCCTGTTTGAAATTTATCGAAAACATTTATTATTTTAGTCAGTCCTCATGGAAATAGCGATCGATTATATAAATTTCTTAAATAAAACACAATCTAAAAAATAATTTTTACGGTTTAAATCCCATATGAGTATTACTATCAGGTTTCAATTTATTAAAAATAGCCTTCATATAAATTAAAATTAACGATTTTGAAAGGATAAATCCATTATATATTTGGGGGATTCACAAAGTGTGCTATCATGTCGTATTGTCATAATGTCATAAAATTTTACAAAGGAAAAGCAATAACAATATTTCTTATACATTGAAATATTTTAGGACATATGACAATACGACATGATAGCACACTTTGTTAATCCCCCAATTATTTATACTTTTCACCCGGAATATAAATACTATTATCCTTTAAATTTAAAAAGTATGCTTTTATTTTCAAATTTTTTAAAATTTATTTAAGGCTCCCGATGACGAAGTTGAATTGGCCATTAATTTAGCCTTAGAAGCTGGTTATCGTCATATTGATACAGCTCCAGTTTATATGAATGAAAAGACAATTGGAAAAGTATTAAAGGAATGGTTAGATTCTGGACGCATCAAACGTGAAGAACTCTTTATAACAACAAAATTGCCACCACCGGGTAACACTATACATAATATTATTTACTTTTTAAAATAAATTAATTTTGTGTTTTAATTTATTTTATTTAAATAGCTAACATTGCCGATTATGTGGAGCCTACTTTACGTAAATCTTTGGCTGATTTGCAATTGGATTATGTCGATTTGTATTTGATACATGTTCCTTTTGGAGTTCAATTAGAGAATGGTGACTTTAAACGTGATGAAAGTGGTGAGATTGTAATTGATCCAACTACGGATCATTTAGCTGTATGGAAGGTAATAAAATCAATTATAAAATGGAAGTAATTTGTTAAGAATTTTTTGTATTATTTTTATTCACAGAAAATGGAGCATATTTATGAATTGGGTTTGGCTAAAGCTATTGGCCTGTCAAATTTCAATATCAAACAAATTGAACGAGTTTTGGAAAATTGTAAAATAAGACCAGCCAATTTACAGGTATATTTTTAGTTATTTATAAAAAAATAATTTTAACATAAAATAATATACTTGTTTGATTTTCATTAGATCGAACATCATGTTTACTTGCAACAACCCGAATTAGTTGATTTTTGTAAAAATGAAAATATCATTGTTACCGCCTATTCTCCATTAGGTTCTAAGGGTATAGCCAAATTAAATCAAATGGCTGGTGTTGAACGTGAACTACCTGATCTAATGGATATACAAATAGTTAAAGATATTGCTGAAGCTCATGATAAAACACCAGCTCAAGTTTTATTACGTTGGATTATCGATTCAGGATTATCGGCTATACCGAAAAGTACCAATCCCGAAAGATTAAAACAAAATTTAGATATATTTGATTTTAAGTTGACCGATGAGGAAATGGAAAAAATGAAATCATTAGATGCTAATGTGCGCATTTGTGATTTTAAATTTTTCCCTGGGTAAATTTGTTATAATATTAGATTTTTGTATATTAATAGTATATTAATCCAAATTTTCTTTTCTTTACAGAGTTGAAAAGCATCCCGAATTTCCTTTCTAAATATTTAATACATTTGATATTATTTATTAAAATTATAAAAATACATTTTATAAATTAGAGCACGCTTGTTATTAGATGTTTCATATTTTAAGCACCTACAATGTAGTATTTATTGAACAAATTTTAATTAAATATAAAAAAACAATTGAATTAAAAACAATAAATTAATAAAGCGTTTTAAAATTACATATGTATATATTTATATATATTAAATTTAGCTTCCAATTGTTTACTCTTAAATTGCTTTATTTATTTTTTATTCTGTTTTAAATTTAATAACTCAGGCAATGAAATTAAAAATTGTACTCAAATATTATATTTAACTAACACATTGTATCAAAAATAACAAATGCACATACTTATATGTTTTACTTGGTATAAGCTCCAATAATGGCTACATGGTCCGATCCCAATAAAACTAAGGGTATCTGATGAATACGATTTCAGTTGAACGTTGTTTTTTGTGTGCAACACACCTCTAATTAAAAGTGCGCGAATTTTCGATAACTTTAAAGAGGAAAAATAAAATTTATAGAAAAATGGCCTGTAAAAAGTTCCTAACATTTTATAATGGCGTAAAAATGCCGGCTTTAGGAATTGGAACTTGGCAAGTACGTTTTATAAAAGTCAATAAAATTAAGTGTTTATTTTGTTATCAAAAGTTTTTTGTGCCTACTTAAAGATAATTTTGGCAGTATTATTGGACAGGTTACAACAATACTAAAAAGCCTGTAAAATATATTAAAAAAATATATAATAATAAAAAAAATGCAAATTTTTCTATAAATATAATTTATCAAATAGTTTCTATATATAAATGGATACTGAAGTGTCCCAAGAAACAGATTTTTTGAGATTCTGATGTATAATGACCAGGGCAAGTTTTTCAAGCTTTTCGCTTGGAAAGTAAGCATTTGCATATTTCAAAAGAATTTCACAACAAATGCTTATATTTTAAATCTTTGCATAAATTTGCATATAATGGATACAAAAGTTAGTTTTCTTAACAAATCAAATGATTTCTAAAAATTTTTTTGTGAGTATTTTGAGTACATTGTAAATATTATAAAGAAAAAAAAATTCGGAAGCGTCAAATATGATACTTAAAATTAAAATAGTTATATTTTTATAAACATCGAAATCTATTTGAGATTGAAGTTAAAAACTGCATATTTGTGCATATTTTCTACACATTAATATATAAGAATGCATAAATTCGTTGGTTTTTATAGATATATTCATGCTATTTTTGCATATTTCTGTGCATATTATACCATTTTTTCGTGCTTTTTCAAGCGCATATTTCAATTATTTTTGTGCATATAAAAACTTGCCCTGATAATGACACTCAAGCATATTACTCTTGAGTTCCCTACTAGCGATTGAAAAATCATGGGTCCGATACATTTATGCCAACAAAAAATGTATGAAAAAAAAAAGTTATCGAAATGGGCTTAAAAAATATTTTTTCGGAGCGCTTTTTTCAATATGATTGGAAATATAAATAATTTAAATTATTTAATTCAAATGTTATTATATGTTGTTTTATAGACTACTACACTAAGGGAAAAAATCGATTCAAAATCAACAACGGTTGTGGGCACATTGGTAATTTACGGTAACAGCTTTTTAATACCTTTCGTTAACAAATTTAATAGAAAACATATGTAATTCAACAATTTGATACCGAAATGGTTTCTACTTGGTACCAATAAGGTATCGATTTTTTATAAGAATTGAACACGCAGTGTTTAATTTAAACATATACGGTGTAGATTCACTGTTGACACAGAATGGTATCGTTTTCAACACGTATGTGATTGATATTTCTCTGGGTGTAGCATTATTATATTATATTTTCGCTGGACGTCATTCCTCGTTTATTTACTTTATGTCTAAACTACAGAACCGATTAAAATAAAACTTGGCACTTATATCTTTAAAGAAAGGGTTTCTATAAATATATTGAAATTTACTGATTTAAATGTTTTTCATTTCCACAGTTAATGAAACAAGTGCTCCAAAATATTCAAATTTTGAAAAATCCTTTGGTGATTTAAATAATCTACCATCAGTTTTTAGTTTAATTTTGCGTTGGAATCATTTTTATGAAAATTGCAAGTTTGCATATTTGATGCACCAAAATTTGTTTCATAGTGATACGGAAAAAAAATGTGTTAAAACCTCTTTAAGATGGACTATTGTTACTATAAAATAACTTTTCAATATTTTACTCAAAATTTGTTGGTTGTTGGTATAACCTACACCACAATATTATTATGCGTTTGTGCTCATGTTTGTAAGGTATAGAAAAATTTATCCAACACCCACTTTAATCTAACGATGTCCGCCCGTCCGTCTGGCTGGCTTGTGCACAAAGTGCAGGTCCCAATTTTAAAGATATTTCAAATTTGAAATTTGTGGGACTTTTATAATACAGGGATAAAGTCTATTGAAATTGGTTGTGATCGGTCCATTATTTCACATAGCCCCCATACAAATGTCCACCGGAATAGAGTTTCAGCACTTAAAAATACATTAAAAATAATAATATATTAATGAAATTTCTTGCAAGGAAGTTCTGTACAAGTATCAATCTTTTGACCAAATTTTATGAAGATTGGTTTACAATAGATCCCACATTTACCTTACCCACCTCTTCCGAAAATCACTTCAACATGCATAAAACCCAGGCGAATTTTAGTATGTATCAAGTTAATATTCGATATAAATAAGTATATATAACGTTGCAAAATTTTATGAGAATCAGTCAATAATTTACCATAGCTCCAATATAAAACCAATTCCGGGAATCGTCCTATAGTGTATAAAATCATCTACATTTTATTATCAACGCATTTTTTTGTATTTATATATTTATTTTACATTTAGTAAAAGTGTAGGTCTACAATTGGCCAAACGTCAAATATAAATACCCTTCTCGAATTTGTATGCTCATACACAATGGTGTAAAGTGTCATATAGTCTGTCACGACCGATTATATCTTCTTTTCTCGTTTTATAATTAAATAAATTACTCAAAATCAAAATATTCTTACAAATTTAATTAATATTTTTCATAGAAAAATCCAAAATCCAATTTCAATTACGAATATTTTATTAATTGAAATGAAACTTATTAAAAAATTGTTATATTCAATTATTTAAATTATCTCTTATTTTTATTTATATTTGATTAATTTATTAATTGTTGTAATAAGAAAAATAATTAATTTTAGCTTTAGAGCAAAATAAAAAAAAAAAAAAAAATTAATTAATATAAGCAAATTCGTAATTGATGTCCATTTTCATTTTTTTCTGTGTAGATATGAAATTTATTGAAAATCTACTATTAATATAAAGTGTATATTTATGAAATAATGACATCTGCAATATTTTTTGAAGTTATTTTAGGTATTATTTTATATTACATATTATCAGATATTTTCAGACAAAAACTTTTAAAACTTTACACTCAAAAAATCTTTAAACAAGTTTCAGACAGATTTAATTATTTCAGACAATGAATAATAATTCATATACATATATATGCTATTATATTTTCTAATAATTTGTTTAAGAACTTTAGACTTTACCTTTACTCATTTATATTAAAACTTATCAGTTACTCAAGACAAGACAAAACAATAAACATTTCAAGCAAAATAATATTTAAAATTTTAGACAGCTGGGTATTCTTTTAGGTCAAACAAGGTCACAATAAATAAGAATCATCATAAACTGATTAAATTATTATTTTTTTTATGTTTTAAATTGATCACATAATAATAAAAAATAATCGACCGGATCAAATATTTTCAAATATGATATTTATATGCAAAGTAAATTAAAAAATATACAGAGAAATTTTTTTTGTAACTTGCTGAAGGTAAACAAATCTGACCCAATTAAAAAAAATCATAAAACAAAAACGCAAAGTAAATATTTCCGAAGACTTTAATGGACTTTTTAAATAAGGCTCCAATTGAGAAAAGGACGTTCATCTGTGATCACTTGTAATTTTCATAAAAATTGGAATTTTCATATAAAATTAGAATAAAACTAAAATTGGCTGTAGTTTCTAAAATAAGGCTCCAATTGAGAAAAGGACGTTCATCTGTGATCATAAAAATTGAATTTTTCATATAAAATAAAAAGAAAACTAAAATTGGCTGTAGTTTCTTAAATAAGGCTCCAATTGAGAAAAGGACGTTCATCTGTGATCACTTGTAATTTTCATAAAAATTGGAATTTTCATATAAAATTAGAATAAAACTAAAATTGGCTGTAGTTTCTAAAATAAGGCTCCAATTGAGAAAAGGACGTTCATCTGTGATCACTTGCAATTTTCATAAAAATTGGAATTTTCATATAAAATAAAAAGAAAACTAAAATTGGCTGTAGTTTCTTAAATAAGGCTCCAATTGAGAAACGGACGTTCATCTGTGATCACTTGTAATTTTCATAAAAATTGGAATTTTCATATAAAATTAGAATAAAACTAAAATTGGCTGTAGTTTCTTAAATAAGGCTCCAATTGAGAAAAGTATGTTCATCTGTGATCACTTGTAATTTTCATAAAAATTGGATATTTCATACAAATTTATAAGAAAACTAAAATTGACTGTAGTTTCTTAAATAAGTCTCCAATTGAGAAAATGACGTTCATCTGTGATCACTTGCAATTTTCATAAAAATTGGATTTTTCATATAAAATTAGAATAAAACTAAAATTGGCTGTAGTTTCTTAAATAAGGCTCCAATTGAGAAAAGGACGTTAATCTGTGATCACTTGTAATTTTCATAAAAATTGGAATTTTCATATAAAATTAGAATAAAACTAAAATTGGCTGTAGTTTCTTAAATAAGGCTCCAATTGAGAAAAGGACGTTCATCTGTGATCACTTGCAATTTTCATAAAAATTGGAATTTTCATATAAAATTAGAATAAAACTAAAATTGGCTGTAGTTTCTTAAATAAGTCTCCAATTGAGAAAATGACGTTCATCTGTGATCACTTGCAATTTTCATAAAAATTGGATTTTTCATATAAAATTAGAATAAAACTAAAATTGGCTGTAGTTTCTTAAATAAGGCTCCAATTGAGAAAAGGACGTTAATCTGTGATCACTTGTAATTTTCATAAAAATTGGAATTTTCATATAAAATTAGAATAAAACTAAAATTGGCTGTAGTTTCTTAAATAAGGCTCCAATTGAGAAAAGGACGTTAATCTGTGATCACTTGTAATTTTCATAAAAATTGGAATTTTCATATAAAATTAGAATAAAACTAAAATTGGCTGTAGTTTCTTAAATAAGGCTCTAATTGAGAAAAGGACGTTCATCTGTGATCACTTGCAATTTTCATAAAAATTTGATTTTCATATAAAATTAGAATAAAACTAAAATTGGCTGTAGTTTCTTAAATAAGGCTCCAATTGAGAAAAGTATGTTCATCTGTGATCACTTGTAATTTTCATAAAAATTGGATTTTTCATACAAATTTATAAGAAAACTAAAATTGGCTGTAGTTTCTTAAATAAGTCTCCAATTGAGAAAATGACGTTCATCTGTGATCACTTGCAATTTTCATAAAAATTGGATTTTTCATATAAAATTAGAATAAAACTAAAATTGGCTGTAGTTTCTTAAATAAGGCTCCAATTGAGAAAAGGACGTTCATCTGTGATCACTTGCAATTTTCATAAAAATTTGATTTTCATATAAAATTAGAATAAAACTAAAATTGGCTATAGTTTCTCAAATAAGGCTCCAATTGAGAAAAGGGCGTTCATCTGTGATCACCTTCAGTTTTCATAAAAATTGGATTTTTCATATAAAATTAGAATAAAACTAAAATTGACTGTAGTTTCTCAAATAAGGCTCCAATTGAGAAAAGGAAGTTCATCTGTGATCACTTGTAATTTTCATTAATATTGGATTTTTCATATAAAATTATAAGAAAACTAAAATTGGCTGTAGTTTCTTAAATAAGGCTCCAATTGAGAAAAGGGCGTTCATCTGTGATCACTTGTAATTTTCATAAAAATTGGATTTTTCATATAAAATTAGAATAAAACTAAAATTGGCTGTAGTTTCTTAAATAAGGCTCTAATTGAGAAAAGGACGTTCATCTGTGATCACCTGCAATTTTCATAAAAATTTGATTTTTCATATAAAATTAGAATAAAACTAAAATTGGCTGTAGTTTCTTAAATAAGGCTCCAATTGAGAAAAGGACGTTCATCTGTGATCACTTGTAATTTTCATAAAAATTGGAATTTTCATATAAAATTAGAATAAAACTAAAATTGGCTGTAGTTTCTAAAATAAGGCTCCAATTGAGAAAAGGACGTTCATCTGTGATCACTTGCAATTTTCATAAAAATTGAATTTTTCATATAAAATAAAAAGAAAACTAAAATTGGCTGTAGTTTCTTAAATAAGGCTCCAATTGAGAAAAGGACGTTCATCTGTGATCACTTGTAATTTTCATAAAAATTGGAATTTTCATATAAAATTAGAATAAAACTAAAATTGGCTGTAGTTTCTTAAATAAGGCTCCAATTGAGAAAAGTATGTTCATCTGTGATCACTTGTAATTTTCATAAAAATTGGATTTTTCATACAAATTTATAAGAAAACTAAAATTGGCTGTAGTTTCTTAAATAAGTCTCCAATTGAGAAAATGACGTTCATCTGTGATCACTTGCAATTTTCATAAAAATTGGATTTTTCATATAAAATTAGAATAAAACTAAAATTGGCTGTAGTTTCTTAAATAAGGCTCCAATTGAGAAAAGTATGTTCATCTGTGATCACTTGTAATTTTCATAAAAATTGGATTTTTCATACAAATTTATAAGAAAACTAAAATTGGCTGTAGTTTCTTAAATAAGTCTCCAATTGAGAAAATGACGTTCATCTGTGATCACTTGTAATTTTCATAAAAATTGGATTTTTCATATAAAATAAAAAGAAAACTAAAATTGGCTGTAGTTTCTTAAATAAGGCTCCAATTGAGAAAAGTATGTTCATCTGTGATCACTTGTAATTTTCATAAAAATTGGATTTTTCATACAAATTTATAAGAAAACTAAAATTGGCTGTAGTTTCTTAAATAAGGCTCCAATTGAGAAAAGTATGTTCATCTGTGATCACTTGTAATTTTCATAAAAATTGGATTTTTCATACAAATTTATAAGAAAACTAAAATTGGCTGTAGTTTCTTAAATAAGTCTCCAATTGAGAAAATGACGTTCATCTGTGATCACTTGCAATTTTCATAAAAATTGGATTTTTCATATAAAATTAGAATAAAACTAAAATTGGCTGTAGTTTCTTAAATAAGGCTCCAATTGAGAAAAGGACGTTCATCTGTGATCACTTGCAATTTTCATAAAAATTGAATTTTTCATATAAATTAAAAAGAAAACTAAAATTGGCTGTAGTTTCTTAAATAAGGCTCCAATTGAGAAAAGGACGTTCATCTGTGATCACTTGTAATTTTCATAAGAATTGGAATTTTCATATAAAATTAGAATAAAACTAAAATTGGCTGTAGTTTCTTAAATAAGGCTCCAATTGAGAAAAGGAAGTTCATCTGTGATCACTTGCAATTTTCATAAAAAATGGATTTTTCATATAAAATAATATGTAAATGTAGATGCTTGTAGTTTCTTAAATAAGGCTGCAATTAGGAAAATCTTACCGATGTTAACTTTATTTTCTTTAATTATCTACTTATTATAGGCTCCAGAGAAGGAAGTTGAAGTGGCTATTAATTTGGCATTGGAAGCTGGTTATCGTCATATTGATACAGCCCTGGTTTACATGAATGAAAAAGCTATTGGAAAAGTATTAAGGAATTGGTTAGATTCTGGTCGTATCAAGCGTGAAGAACTTTTCATAACAACAAAATTGCCACCAACTGGTAAAAATATTTTAAAACTATTTAATTTTAAAAGGATATTAATTAAATTTTTATATTTTTTAACAGCAAACATTCCCGATTATGTTGAACCATCTTTGCGCAGGTCATTGGCTGATTTGCAATTGGATTATGTTGACTTGTATTTGATACACTTTCCGTTTGGTGCATTTGCTGAGAATGGTGATTTTAAACGTGATAAAAATGGTGTTATTGTTATTGAACCAAATACAAATCATTTAGCAATATGGAAGGTATGATTTTAAAATGTTCTAAAAATATTTATATAGTTATGTAAAACATTTTATTTTCTTTTCATAGAAAATGGAGCATATCTATGAATTGGGTTTGGCAAAAGCTATTGGACTATCAAATTTCAATATCAAACAAGTTAAACGTGTTTTGGAAAATTGTAAAATTAAACCAGCCAATTTACAGGTAATTGATTATTTTCTAAAAAAAATAACACCTAATATTCTATTAAAAAACATTTTCGATATTTTGCAGATTGAACATCACATTTATTTGCAACAACCGGAATTGATTGATTTTTGTAAAAATGAAGGCATCATTGTTACCGCTTATTCACCATTAGGCTCCAAGGGCTTGGCCAAATTAAATAAAATGGCTGGTGTTCAACGTGAATTGCCTGATCTAATGGATGTACCGTTGGTTAAAGAAATTGCTAAAGCCCATAATAAGACTCCAGCTCAAGTTTTATTACGTTGGATTATCGACTCGGGATTATCGGCCATACCGAAAAGTACCAATCCTGAGAGATTGAAACAAAATCTAGACATATTTGATTTTAAGTTAACCGAAGAAGAAATTAAGAAAATGAAATCATTGGATGCTAATGTACGCATTTGTGATTTTAAATTTTTACGCGGGTAAGTTTGTTATTAAATATTAGCTAAGAAAAATATTTTTTAATACATATTGTTTTTTTTTTTTTTTTTTTACAGAGTTGAAAAACATCCCGAATTTCCATTTTAAATATTTGATATTTGGAATATTATTACAAATATAACGATATTTCCTTCAATGTAACAGACTTATTTTTATTTATAGGTACACTTGTAATATTTCTTCAATAAATTTTAATTAAAAATATTAAAAATGTTAAGTATACATTTATTAAAGTCATACAAATTTTAAAATAAAATGAGAAAGAAAGATATAGTCGGTCAAGCCCAACCATATGATACCTTACACCATTGTGTGCTTCAAAATTTGTAGAAGGGTCTTCTTTTTTCTAGACCTGTAGTCAATTGTGGACCGATACTAGTATTAAGTGTAAAATAAAACATACGAGTACAGAATATTAAGTACGTCGATATTTACATATTAATGAATTTATTCACTTTTGGGTGATTCCCGCAATTGGGCCCTATGTGGGGGATATGGTAAATTATGAACCGATTGGCATTTATATTTATATAAAGCTTATTTGTGTCGCATATAAACTTGATATCATAGAGTAATTAGAAAGTGTATTTTGTTAGTGTATTTTGTTAGTGTAAAACTACTGCACATAATGTCAAAATGTTTTGAACGGAAAATGAAAGAATGAAGGAGAGGAAGAGTAAAAAAAAAATTTTTTAAAAATTTGCATATGAATACAAAAACAATTTGACAGTTCCGCGAGGTATGCCAATGAAAAAATTGTAAAACTGCTGTTCTTACGAGTATACTTTATAATTATACTATGCTTGATACTAATATTTTAATGGGATTTATGCCAGTTAAAGTGATTTTCTGAAGAGGGGTACACAGATTTAGACTTATGTGGAACTTATGTTTGCCAAATTTCGTTAAAATATTGCTATATTTAAGGCATTTATGATAGTTAAATCCCTTTTCCAGGAGGACATTTGTATGAGGGCTAGGTGAAATAATGGACCGATCATAACCAATTTCAATAGACTACGTCCTTGGACTATAAGAAACCTGTGTTTCAAGTTTCATTATTTATGTTCAAAGTTGCGACCTGTAGTTTGATTACAAGGTTTACATGGATGGACAGACGGTCAGACAGACAGACAGACGGATGGTCATCGTTAAATCGACTCAGAAAGTGATTCTAAGCCGATTGGTATAAAATAAGGTGGGTCTTAAACCAATATTTTTTGGTGTTACAAACATCAGCATAAACGCATAATACCCACCCCACCTATGCACAGTGTCACATTTATCCACATTAGAACGACAAAAATACGAAAATAAAAGCTTATTAATTGAAGTAATTTTAGTAAACATATCACATATTATGGAAAACATGCTTAAAGTGTTGGTAAGTGTCTTTAGTTCGAATCATGGACTTTCAAAGTTGTAACTTTTAAAAATATTTTAATTTTACTTACAACTTTTGTAAAGAAGTATGATAATTTTAACTTCATATATCTCAATAAATACTGCAGATATTGATATGTCTTTTTTGGCATGTAATAATAAAATATCCAAATTATTCCGCTGTAATTTTCTAGGATAAAAAATAAATACTGAAAATATTGTTTTTTATTTAAAAGAAATTATAATATTAAAAAATAAATTTTTTTGGAAATTCTAACGAGTTCCAATTTAAAAATACAATTATAATATAAAATGATATCTATAAAATTATATTTGAGAATTTTGGCTGCGACTTTTTGCGATCTTTTAAAATATTAGAAAAAAATATGAAGTACCTCATTTAAGGAATTTCTTAAAAATTATTTAAACATCTTATGATAATGGCTGAAAATTTGTTATGCAAGTGTTACACTATGAATATTTGTGATTTTAATAAAATTTACAAAAATATGCAGGAAATTCATACAAATAAATACATTTTTTTCAGTATGGGAGTGGCAGTGATTCTACCCGCCCATTTTAAGTGGGAATGTTTAGGGCCTTATATACTAACAGAATATACAATTTCAGACCAATATCTCCAAAATTGGATTTTTGTCGTTCTAAAACTGCCAAATGTGACACTGTGGTATGGTGGTGTAGGGTATAAAGACAATTCATATTAATACTTATTATAAAATTAAGTGTGTGTTTGTTTGTTTATTTATGACGCAATCACGCCTAAACCGCTGAATCGATTATAACGAAATCTTAAATATAGATGAACTTTAGGCTTGAAAGAACTATAGGATATAAATTAAAATTAAATTGATGAAAATATCGAAAATATTGCAGTTTTTTTTTTTTTTTTTTTTTTTTTTGTTTTTGCACTTCAAACTTTAATTAATTTCTTGAAAAGCATTACGGGAAAAATTGATGTTTAAAAATGAAGAGGCAAAGCGGTTTTTTACGTTTTCTAAATTTTTTTATTAACCCCTTAGATCCTATGTAAAGCAGAGTCATTCAGCTCGTATTAAATAAAATAAAATTGTTATTTGCATGCTGATGAATTTAACATAACTAAGATACATATAAAATAATAATTATTGTTTTATAATTTTTATTTATATATAAAACGCGTTAAAAATAACCAGCGAAAAATTAATTCTTATTCTAAAATTCAAAAATTTTTAAAAAAGTTTTGGAAGCACTCATAGTGTACCTATATCGTCATCGAAAATGCAAAACAACGTAACATTAAAATTTTCAAATTTGGGCTTTTTATTGAAATATAGTTTATATTTTAAAAATACGTCTGATCATAAATTTTCAGACTTGTAACTTAAAAAATAAATATTATATTAACGAAGGCAATGATTTTATTAAGTCAAACTAACGTTACATCACATTTGTTATTAAAATAAAAAAGTGGTATTTTTTACGAATTCAAATTGCAAATTATTAATTTGATTTCGTGCAGATTTTTATGCATTTATTATATGTATTTATTTTTTTAATTTTTATTAAATAATTAAATAAAAAGAAAAAAAATAAGTTACTCTATAAGAAAAAACAAAAATCAGTCCATCTTAAGCTAAGAAATGCAATACATTTTGTATTTTTAAAAGTTAAAGCTATGTTTTAAAAGATCAATACCAATTATTTGTACTTTTTTAAATTTGTACTCCTTAAGATCACATTTTTTTAAACTTATATTAATGACATTGCTTTTTATATAAATACACAAACATATTTTTTACTAAATTGTCAAATGTAAATGATTGTCTATTTTGGCGTACATACATAGAAAATGATCTTTCAACGTCAACAGAAGTGATAGGAGCGTATTTGAATAGTTGTAGTTCAGAAGAAGATTATTCTTCTAAACACGAAACATCATCTGAACGTAAAGTAATTGATTTTGAAATTTTTTTAATTTTCTCAGATCATTTACGTTTTTTTTTTTAATAACAGCTTGCAAATTTAATTTTATTTTTTCAACAACAGGGCCTTCTGCAGCATCTATTTTTGCAATAACACTATCTATTAAACTGATTTGAGTACTCAATGAATCGAAAACCTCTAATTTAGAAATAGTTTCAGAAAGAAAAATTAAAATGACGACAGTGTTTGATTGAGAATAACCGGAAAATTAGTGTTAAAAATCGCTAGAACAACTGTTATGCACATTTTACCAGAGACCGGATTTTAATACTAAAAAAAAACCTTATTTTTATTTCAATCGAAAAATTATACGCATGTTTTTACTACTTTTTTTTTTTAACATCAACTTGTTCATAAATTGCCAAACAAATTACTTTGTTTACAAATAAAATACCGATAAAAAGAATAGACATATATTTTTATACCCACCATCAAAAAGATGGGGAGTATATTGATTTTGTCATTCCGTGTGTAACATGTCGAAGGAATCATCTAAGACCCCACAAAGTATATATTTTGTGGGTTGTGGTTAGATTCTGAGTCGATCTAGCTATGTCCGTCCGTCTGTCCGTCTGTTGAAAGCAGGATAGGGTTCGAACGGGAAAACGTAGTGGGACGAAATTTGGCACAAATGTTTGTCCTATATAAGGTTTGATTGAAAATGGGCAATATCGGTTAATAAACAAAAAAGTTATGGGCTAAAAACTAGAAACACAGGGTGTCCGTTTTTTACTTTTCTGCTGATATTTCTTCAAAGAAAGCATGTACGACAACGAAATTTTGTACGTATGGTTCGGGGATCGGTATAAACTCGGAAACCAAAAATTGGCGTGGTCCGCCCATTTTACTTTTTTTTTTGATTGAAAATGGGCAAAATCGGTTAATAAACAAAAAAGTTATGGGCTAAAAACTAGAAACACAGGGTGTCCGTTTTTTACTTTTCTGCTGATATTTCTTCAAAGAAAGCATGTACGACAACGAAATTTTGTACGTATGGTTCGGGGATCGGTATAAACTCGGAAACCAAAAATTGGCGTGGTCCGCCCATTTTAACGCCCCCTCCCATATAACGTATAATTTGAAAATGTTGATGTTGGGTATAAAGATTCGGCCGGGCCGAATATAACATTCGCGCTTGTTATATATTTATCTCTTTCTGCAAATCACTACGATTTTGACATAATTTTTAAAAAAATTTCGTGTTGTCCTGTTATTAAAACCATCTGATTTCTGTCTGTTATAATCTGTGAGAGTACGCTTGTTATTAAATGTTTCATATTTTAAACACCTACAATGTAGTATTTATTGAACAAATTTTCATTAAACATAAAAAAAACAATTGAAATAATAGTAGAAAGTATTAAAGCGTTTTAAAATTATTTAACACTTTATATATGTATGTATTTAGGTATATATTTTTAATTTAGCTTCCAATTATTTACTCTTAATTTGCATTGTATATTTTATTATTCTCTTTTAAATTTCATAAGCTCCAATACTGACTAACTGGTCCGATCCCAATAAAACTAAGACTGATGAATATGATTTCAGTTCAACGTTGTTTTTTTGTGTGCAACACACGTCTAATTAGAAGTGCGCAAATTTTCGAAAACTTTAAAAGGAAAAATTATATTTGCAGTGAATTGGCCTGTAAAAAGTTCTTAACATTTTATAATGGCGTAAATATGCCGGCTTTAGGAATTGGAACTTGGCAAGTACGTTTTCTAAAAGTAAATAAATTTAAGTGTTTAATTTGTTATTAAAAGTTTGTTGTGCCTACTTAGAGATTATTTTGTCAGGATTATTGGACAGGATACAATACTGAAAAACCTGTGTAAATTTTATAAAAAAAAACGAGAAAAAAAGGTACAGTCGGTGAAGACCGACCATATTATACCCTACACCATTATGTATAACCATAAAAATTCGGGAAGGAGACCTATATTAGATCAACACTTTTACTAAATGTAAAATAAAATATAAAATACAGAATAATGCATAGATACCTACATCTACTTGATTTTATGCACTTTAGGACGATTCTCGGAAGTGGGTTTATATGGGAGCTATAGTAAATAATGGACCGATTCTAATAAAATTTGGCAATGTTGTTTCTAATTATATAAAACTTAACTTGATACTAACATTAGTATGGGATTTATGCACGTTAAAGTGATTTTCGGAACAGGGGTTTGTATGGGAGCTGTGGTTAATCGTAGACCGATCTTCATAAAATTTGGTACAAAGATTGATACTTATACACTTTGTACCGATTTTCATTAAAATATTATTATTTCTAAGGCATTTTTAGTGTTGAAACTTAATTCCGGGGGGACATTTGTAATTTCAATAGGCTTCGTCCTTGTATCATAAAAGTCCCACCTGCCAAATTTCATTGAATTATCTTCAAAATTGCGACCTGTACTTTGTGCACAAGGTTTACATGGACAGCCAGCCGTCCAGCCAGCCGGACCGAAGGACATCGTTAGATCGATTTAAAAAGTGATTCTGAGTCGATTGGTATTCTTTAAGGTGGGTATTGGATAACGTTTTCAATGCGTTACAAACATCAGCACAAACGCATAATACCCCAACCACCTATGGTGGTGTAGGGTATAAATAAAAAGCCGTAACCACTTTTATCGACAATTTTCTATTTATAAAAAAATTTGTCCTTTTTTATCGAAAAATTTCTATATATAAATGGAGACAAAAGTGTCCCAAGAAACAGATTATTTCTCTTCAGTTCCCTAATAGTGATTGAAAAATCTTGGATCCTATACATTTATGACAAGAAAAAAATCGATTTTTATCGAAATGGGGTTAAAAAAATCGCTTATTACACAGTGGAACAAAAAAAATTGCCTCAATATTTCCAACACAATAGCTGTGTATTGTTGCTAACGTGCATAGGCAATTTCATACAAAATTCAAATTTATACACGTTAGGAGTTAAGGTGTGGAAATATATCTATATTTTAACTTCGATAAAAGTGCTGCCAAAGTATGAACAATAATACAATTATGAATATTTGAATGTCAATAAATGAAAAAAATAAAAAATAAAAACAAAATTAAATAGAAAAAAAAAAAAAAATAAATTTAAATTATTATTTTTAGAAATTAAAATTGAAAGATTTCTTTGTGAATTGGTTGTTTCAATATTAAGTTCTACCAAGTCGGGTAAATATCGTTTTCTTGCTAACTACCTACGTTAACACTCAACGGCAGTAACAAAATACAACTATTATAAAAGCGTACCAGTAGTCTAATTCCCAAAGGGAATGTTTTCGGAGCCCTTTTTTTAATATGATTGGTAATATACAATCTTACATTTTGTCATCGTTGATTGAAAAGCTTTTTGAATTTGTGCCGGTTGTTATAAGAAAGGTTCGGGTTAGTGTTTCCAATTGGATGCAGTCTAACTGTGTTGTGCTAGCCACTTCTTTGAGGGATCTAGCTTATTCTGCTTTTCGGTCATCTGCATCTGCTGATCACTGGAGAGTCTATTGCCGTTATCGGAATAGAGCTAAATCAATTATTCGTAGGGAGAGAAAGAGGTACTTTACTAGGCTATTTTCTGGAATGAATTCTTCTGATATGTGGAAATTTCTGAATCGTAGTGGTTTTACTGATGATTATGATTCACATTTTAGATTTGGTGTTGAGGAAGTGAATGCCCATTTTGCTGATATTCCTCATGCTGGCAGAGTTGTTGCTGATGATGTTTATGATTTTGATATTGGTGATTTTAATGGAACATTTTCTTTCGAATGTATAGATGTGAATGATCTTTGGAGTGCAATGTGTAAGGTAAGGTCCAAATCTGTTGGTACTGATGGCATTCCTATTAATTTTCTTAAGATTATTTTTCCACATATCTCTGACTTACTTATATTTCATATTAATTCTATACTTACCTCATCTACTTTTCCATCTAATTAGAAGGTGGCTCGTGTTGTACCGATTCCCAAGGCAAGGGTAGTTCACTCCTTAGATGACTTGAGACCGATTTCTATTCTTCCGGCTATTTCAAACATATTGGAGCACATTCTTAAGAAACAAATTTTAAATTTTGTTAATACGAATATTGTTGCTTCTCAATATGCGTTTCGTCGTGGTCATAGTACTACTTCTTTATTGTTGAACTTGACGGATGTTATTCGTGATAATCTTAATGAGAATAAATTAATTTCATTGGATTTGACTAAAGCGTTTAATTCGATTAGTTGCCCAATCTTGATTGCAAAGTTGAGGGAGTACTTTAAATTTTCCAGGTTTGCGTGTAAGTTGATTTATTCGTATTTGTCAGCTAGATATCAGTTTGTTGATATTAACGGTGAATTTTCTGGTGTATTTCCCTTATCTTCTGGTGTTCCTCAGGGTTCTGTATTAGGCCCTCTTCTGTTCATATTGTACGTTAATGATCTTCCTGATTATATTGACACTAGTTTATGTAAATCATTTCTTTTTGTTGATGATGTTTTTCTCTTATTTTATGCAGATCGGGATAATGGTGATGTTCTCGAGGCAAATATGAATTATAGCCTTGTTCGTTTTGAACAATGGTCTTCACGTAATTTATTGTATATAAACACATCTAAAACTAAGGCTATTCTTTTCGGTAACAGTGGACATCATATTTCTGTCTTGAATATTTTTGTTAGAGGTAACAAAATCTCTTTTGTTGATCGGCTGAGATGTCTTGAATGTATATATCGATGATCGACTTACGTTTGAGAGTCATGTTGACAATGTTTTTTGAAGAGTGTCTGGAATATTACGTAGGATTTATTCGAATAGTATTTATTTACCTTGTTGTATTCGGTATAAATTGGCTTATGCATTATTAATGCCGCATATTTTTGATGGATTAGAAGTTATATCTGGCACGTTGGCTTACATTTCTGCCAGATTGAATCGTATTGTAAATACTATTGTCCGATATGTTTATAACGTTCCCAGGAGATCTCACATTTCTGCATATGTTACTGATTTCTTTGGATGTGACTTTAAACATTTTAAGCTTCTTAGAAGCCTTCTGAACTTTGTTCGCGATTTCGTTTTTCTCATTCCACTAGGAACCCTCAAATAGTGATTCCAAGAATAACCTGCAGTTGTTTTGAGAGATCTTTTCTTGTTAGAGTAGCTCGTTGCTGGAATTATTTGCCTGTTGAGCTCCGCATATTTTCACATTCGAATAATGCATTTCGTTTGAAATTGATTGCACATTTCTACACATCTATTACTGATTCCTAATTATTTTTTTAGTATTTTCAATATTTATGAGGTGCACTGATTTGTTTGCGTTTATATATACACGAGTTGTTAAAAATATTTTGGTTTGATATTTGAACTTTTTTAAACATTCTTGCTTTTCATTTTTATAGGTAATTATTTTTCATTGTAACGGTATTTTTTAGTTGAAGAAAATAATACTTCAATGTTGGCAGCAGTTATTTGGTTACTTGCTTGCTTAAGGATTGATGTATTTGATTATTCGGTTTTATTTAATGTATATAAATATAACTTTTAAACTACCGCTTTGGGACATGTTTTTGTTAACTTTTACTTTTTATTCGGCTGGGGGGCCAAATTGTAATGATTTTTTTTTATAATATATCATGTTTAATATTAAATTCTTAATTTATATTTATATACATATGTTTAGTTTTTGATATTTTTAAGATGTTTTAATGTTCAGGATTTTGCTTTTGTAATATATATTTATTGGCCTTGAAAGGCTTCTTTATATTACTTGATTTAATAAATAAATAAATAAATAAATAAATATAAATCATTTAATTTATTTAATTCAAATCGTATTATATGTTATTGTTTTATAGACCACTATCATTATTATATTATATTTTTACTGGGCGTCATTCCTCGTTTACTTACATTATGTCTAAACAACTGAACCGATAAAAAAAAAATATGTATATCTATGAAGGAATTACTAACTGGATTCCACACCCACCTTTTTTAATAAAAGCTTTCCATTAATATGTATGTTGAAATTTACTGATTTAAATGTTTTTTATTTGCACACCTAATGAAGCAAGTGCTCCAAAATATTCGAAGTTTGAAAAATCCTTCCATTAGTTTTTACTTTAATATTTCGTGGGAATCATTGAGGCAATATTTGATGAACCAAAATTTGTCTCATAGCTTTATGGAAAAAACTTGTGTTAAAACTACTTTAAGATGGACCATTATTACTATAAAATTACTTTTCAATATTTTACTCATAATTTGTTGCTTGTTATTATCATAGAAAACAACTAGAACTTCAACTCTTTTCATTCGCTCAGCAACAAAAAATTACTCTCTTCACACGTATACATGTGTTCTGTAGAAAATTTTATTAACACAAACAAACAGTTAGGTTTTTTTGACAGCTGAGTTATGTTTTTTGTGAGCAAGTTGGAGTTCCAGTTGTTTTCTATGGTTATTCCATAGTATAATAATAAAGTATACTCATAAGACCAGCTGTTTTACAATTTTTTCATTGGCAAACCTCGCGGTACTGTCAAATTGTTTTTGTATTCACATGTAAAATATTTTTTGAGTTTTTTTTTTCTTGCTCTCTTTCGTTCTCTCATTTTTCCTTTCAAAGCATTCTGACATTGTGGGCAGTAGTTTTACACTAACAAAATACAAGCAGTTTTTGTTTTTGTAGATGTGCGAGTACTTTATTATTATACTATGATGGTTATTATAACCTTACCTATACCTATAGTTGGTAGAGATATTATGCGTTTGTGCTGATGTTTGTAACACATACTTTACAGCTGCATAAAATAAGCTGTGAGGTAAAAAATTTAGAATTTAAATGCAAATTTTTACAATAAATGAAATATTTTTGTAAAACTAGACCTTTTTATCTTTCAATTGATTCCATATTTTTTTTAACTTCCTATCTGCTGCATAGCTATGGAACATTAAACATGAAAATATGTTCTACATAAAATAAGCTGTGAGCCACTGTATAACATAAAATATTTGTTCTAAAAAAATGTTCAATTTATTTTTATTTTTCTGAAAAATATGGGCATTTCAACGTTCCTGTACCAGGGTTGTGCTGGTATTTTTTTTTTTATAAATTTTAGCATTTCATTTTTGATATTCATATTGTTGATATTCATATTGCCAGTTCTCTGGGAGTCCACAAGATATGGCAGGTTTCTATTTTTGAATTGAATAATGTGTTATGTATGTATTTTCGCAACATAGTAATTCTCAGTTTTCTTTCTCATCACTATTTTCCTTATTCCTTTTGCCAAATATATTATGTTGGTTTTCGTTGTATTGAAAGAGATATTCAGGAGCGTACATTTCTCAGCAAACATTTTGTCTTTACCAAAAGCTTCTATCATAGGATACTATTAGAAAGTCATCAGCATATTGTAGTATCAATGTTTTTTCATCTTCCAGTTCATGAAGTGTCTTGGTATAAATGTTGAATAGTATGGGTGACAAGCAACTGTCCTGCGGGATGCCTTCGGTGACTCTAATTTCATCACAACCCATTTTCAGGGTTCTAGAACTAAGGAAATTGTGGATCCATCGAGTATATGTCAGGAAGTCTAATACTTTTAAGAATGTTGATGAGTAAATTGACTTTCACACAATTATATGCGTTGTTAATATCCAAAGCCATGAATTAACTTTTTAATTTATTTTCCTTAAGTACTGCTGTTTTGTGAAGCAACTCATTTATGCACAATGCCGTAGATTTGTTTCCACGATATGCAAAACATCTATCCACAACAATATTATTGTTTTCAAGGTAATCATTTATATGCTGTTTGACCATTAGATTTATGCTCTTGAGTAAAACCGAGATCAGAGAGATGGGTCTGAAGTTCCTGTAATCTTCCATATCTTCATTGGGTTTGGGGACTGGAACAACTTTTATTTTCCTCCATTCATCTGGCATATAGTTATCAATAAAATTATTATTCAGAGCTGTCAGTAGGGCCCTTTTTGCTAAACCTGTTAGGGATCTAATCATGCTATATGTTATACCATCACACCCTCCAGAAGAGGATCTACTTTTTCTATTCAACACAGTCTCCAACTCTTCAAAAGTGAAGCCCTGGAAACTCTGAAAAATATCAAATTGTTGAACAATTTCACTGGACATATCCTGATCCTGTACCTGTTCTTTCAAAAATTTCAAATATACATCATTGTTCTAACTATTCTAAACACTATTATTCACCAAAGTTGTCCTACCACTAATGTTTCTTACAAATCTCCAAGTCTCTCTGGTCTCAGGATTATCATTCAGATATTGCAGACTGGACTTATAACAATCTCTCTTCGCCATTCTGATGGCATCTTCCCAGCATTTGTTTGCAGCAAAAGCTTCACTCAAATTCACAAAAGATGGTTATTTCTGACTTCTTTTTCTTGCAGCAACATATCTCTTAAAAGTAGGGTTAATACCAGTATGCCACCAATATTTTGGTGTCCTATGCTTGCTTATCTTATATGTGCAATCCTTTATCTCCTCCGTTATCATCCTAGTAATTTCTTCACTATCAGTTCTATCTTACTTTAATTCGTCATGAGTTTTTTCCTTGCCAGAAACAGGCCCTGAAAAAGTCTACATGTAGGAAAAATGATCTCTATAGGAGAGTGATGACTACCCCCTAATGGAAAAGGTAGGGTTTTCCATTCATACCTTAAATTAGTCTTGACAAATGAGAGGTCTAAAACCGAGCCCCTATCACTGTCAAGTTTAGCCTTGAACGTATAGTCACCATTGTTGATGCATGTGAAACCAAATTGATCACTTAAAATCTTTAACTTTAACCTTACTATGGGTTGTCAAGTCACCCCAGCACACATTGTTAGCATTAAAATCTCCCATTATCAGCACGTTCTCAAAAGGATCTAAGAAATTCATAAGTTTCCTAATTTCTTCATTAAAAAAATTAACATCTACATTTGGAGGAAAATAACAAGAAACAAAAAAATAATATTATTACGTAAATTTGTGGTCCTAATAATAATATCATTACCAGTTATAAAATCAATTTTTCTAAATTTAATATTCCTTCTCACACCAATTGCAACTCCTCTCCATCCGTCAGCTCTCTTCTTTTCAACAATATTAAAGTTTGAAATTTTATTTATCTGCCCTTCCTTCGACAAAGTCTCAGCCAGTGCAAAATATCGTACTCGTATTTATCCAAATGAAATTCTAATTTGTCTTTGTTATTTCTCAAAGACTGTATATTATATTGTAGTATTTTCCATCATGATTATTTGTCTATAGAGCCAGTAATAACTAGTGATCCAAATCAATGGCAATTCTGTTAACTCTGCTTTCAAAATGACTGACTGCATCGATCCCTATAGAATTCCCAATATTAACAAATTGCTCTTTCATAAATTTCAAGATTTCAGGAGTTAACTTCTCTAATTCCGATACCTTTTTATATCCTTTTCTCTCAAAGACTGGCGTTTTATAATTACTTCCCTTAAACATCCTCTGGAGGCGCTCAAAATGGGGAGTCATATCAGGCACTTCCGGCCTTTGTCTAACAACTGTACTGTATCTCTTAGGAGTCAAAATCCTATTTACTTCCCTATCACCATTTCTCGTATTCACATTACTATTAGTTACCCCTAGTCTCCACGCAGACATTTTTGTGTCCGCAATTGTCGAATTCTATCTCTCTCTTCAAAATGTTACGTGTGGACCAATAAGAAATCTACTGCGCAATCTATTTCGCAATAAATGTTTAAACACAAAGCTGAGCAATAATGTTTAACATAAGCTGTCAAATGTATTGCTATTTGCTTAAATTTTAATTCTTTTTACAAAACAAAGATGAAAAATGAATTAATTTTGTTTTAAAAAGACAAATAAAAAATAAAAACGTAGAAAGAAATAAAATGTTCGTTAAAAAAAGACAAATTAAAATTTAAATTTCTCATGTACGTTTTCTCCACCCCTTAACATAAAGTTGGAAATAAAAGTTTCTTCCCGTTATTCTGTCGACGTTATTTCTTATGTTAGGAAATAAAAATTTCTTCGTGGAGACGCAGAGTTATAGATGGAAAAACAGCCTCATCTAAAATGTTAAATCTATTATTTATATTGTCACCTTCCCTTTTCACATACTAGGCATCTCTGTCTCGATCTGCAACCTTTTCTAGTTTGACCTAACCTTCCACAATTTTGGCATTTCTTTACAGCTGGGTAATATATATCCACTCTTAATCTCGTATAATTTAAAATAACCACCTCCGGCACCTCAGTCCCTGCAAAACCAATTTTCACCGAATAAATTTAAATCTGAGAATCATCCTCCCTCCCCCTTCTCATAAATCTTTTCACATAAGCAACTTCCACAGCCGATCTAATGTTGAACCTAATGTCCTCGTCAGACAAAAAAAGGGATACATCCCGTATAACCGCATATGTTTCCACATAGCTCTTAGAAATAAATGCATTCAAACTCTTCTCTTTCAACCTTTCATCCTTAAAAAAAGAATTTGCCACCCTAACACTATCTAAACTCACCCTGTATAGTGTCCTACCTATGGCCTTTATATCCCCTATACTCATAAACTACATTTCCCTTATCTTCTCATAGAAAAATAACCCATTCCTTACCCTTTTGTTATCTATCCACCTTTGAGGTGTCCACCAAAACCGCAATATCTCCACAATGGTTTTTGGAATATAGAGTCTGACCCCTATCCCTCTCACCATTCCCCAAACTGGATTTCACTTTCCCATCATCGTCCCTTTGGGACACCTTCATCGCCATTTTATCCACCATTTTATTACCATAACGAAAATTATTATTTGTCTTACCTTTTTTTTTTTTCACTGCCTTTCACACTCTCTTCCCAGTGGTAAAAAGAAGGGGTAAAGAGCCCTTCTAGAAGGCCTTTTTTATGTCCAGAAGACCTTCTCCCTGCATTCCATGTTCATTTCATTTTTACACGCGATGTCATTGGGAGGTAGGCCTTACACATTCGAGACCCGATACAGCCCTTCTAGAAGACCTTTTATTGAAAACTACAAGCAGGCCTCTGTAGAAGTACTTAAAAGAGTCCTTCTACAGAAAGCCCTCTACAGGTCTACACTATTTAATAAAATATTTTTCTATTTATATAAAATATATATTTTTTATTTTAAATTAAATAGATTTTTACGTAGCTGCGTGAGTTTTTAACAACCCTGTAATTAATTTTGCTCACAAAATAACCGAAAAACAGGGTTGTTTACACAATGAATGTTGAAAAACATATGTTACGTTTACTTTTATTGACTGGTTGAACAAAATGTTTCACGCTACTTTTCTTCATTCTACGTTGCGATGGAAAGTTGACTAGTTGGGGCTTAAATGATTTATCATTCATTTTTTGGAATTTCTGCAGCGTTGTCAACTTTTTTGAATCAAAACACGCCGGTCATCATTTAAAAACGCGCTAAAAAGCGCTAAATTCTATTTGAATAAAATTTGTTTTTACTTTTAGTTAAATATGTATTTTTTATTAAGAGCAAAACAACTTATTACATATATATTTGTTATTTTAAATTCATGTGCAAAAATTTAGTAGTTATATGCAATATTGAACATTAACGTTTTATAAAAACAATATTTAAGGCACAAAGAAAGGTCATACATTTGATAATAACTTTCAGTTTAAAGCTTTTAAATTTATAAATATGTTAAATTAAAATATGAAGGTTTTATGCCCAGCATTATACTGCTTACTTAGTGGCCAAATCCTGTTTTAAAACTTACGTTTAGAAAAGTGTATTTTGTTAAAAAAAAGTCTTAAAGAAAAAACAAATATTTTTTTCCAAGGAAAATACAATGTTTTTTTACCTGCCTCTATGTTTTCAAATATCTCAGCATCCAAGCAACTCTCTATTCTAAAAACTTAAGTAGTATAGGAAATCTGTATTAACATACGGATTTTGGCAAAATATTCAAAATAGCGTTCGAGATATAGCTTTCCAAGATTTAAGGTTTAACCAATGACCTTTAACCTTTATAAAAAATGTGGAATGCCATTTTGAAGGTGCTCTAATTACCTATTATTTGAAATCTAATTCGGATCTGTATCTTGAGTAGTTTTTGAGATAGCAGCAATTGTATCAAAACACTGTTGTTAAATTGAACGATTTTTCCCAATTTCCATGTCTCTAGGCGGGAGCTAAGTTTTGATTTTAGACCCATAGTTTCTTAGACAAGTTTTCTTAGAATTTATTGTAGATTACATTTTTGCTATACGCCTATCTACAAAAAGAATTGACCCACCTTAATGTATAATAATATTAATTATACATTTGAAGAACAAAATTTAAAAATGTTTAAAAACTTAATTTTCCTTGTATTGTTTATATTTTGCATAAAAAAATAAACTTTCTACATTTCAAATTCAGAAAAATTTAGAAAACATGATTAAAATCTTCAACTAAAACTAACCGAATAGTAAACGCGCCAATTTAGCGCCTTTTCAAGAAAAAGCGATGATGTAAAAAAATGCGACTTTTGGGTTACTGAAGAGCGCTAAATCTAGCGCGAAAAGCGCTAAATTGGCAACGCTGAATTTCTGCTTTGAATTTTGATATTGTTTTTGTAACGGTTTCTGCATGGTTTTGCTTTTTCAAATACTGTAGTCTTTCTTTACTTCTAAGAGAAAGGAATTAAAACAATGTACTTTTTATAAATAGATTTGTTGTTTAAAACAAGATATATTTAAAAAAATACAACTTCTTACGGTCCTTCCAGCCATAACCTCACTTATACAACTCATACGTTTTTCAGCACCACTTTTTTCAAAGATGTTCCTTTTATTATTTCTAAGATATGTGTCAAACCTTTAGATCTTTCTATTATTAATCATTTCCCTCCTCCTGTTGACCACTTTCTTAAAAGTCTGATCTGTCTCACTTTGTGACAAAACTCCTTCCGACGCCTGGTCGTCATCACCCATATTGTGAAGAAATTCCACCACTATTGATATTCCTCAGGGTTGTGTCCACGCTTAAAGTAACAATAAACACAAATCACACTTGTTCAATAACACTTATTCCACTCAAAAAAAAAAAAAAAAAAAAAAAAAATATATATATATATTTGACATCCTAAATCAAAAATTTTTAATAATGGCCCATATCGAGAAAATTTATAGGTAGAATAAATATTTTGTTTAGTTTCCGTATACTTAATAAAGTGCCTTACGAAAAAAAGTTGCAAATGTACCCCTCTAAAAATGAAGATTAATATGTTCTTATATGATTCCCAAAATATTGCATTTCAATGTTAAAATTTACGTGAGCTGGACCATTTTCAAAACACCTCTAAAATTACGTATTTCTTTCAATATAATTATCAGAATTTTAGTTATAAGAAAATTAACTTCAAAATATAAAAGAGGCATTCTATGACCATGAATATTCATTAAAATTATTATTATTAGGGCAAGTTTTTCAAGCTCTTCGCTTGGAAAGTAAGCACTTGCATATTTCAAAAGAATTTAATAAAAAATGCTTATATTTTAAATCTTTGCATAAATTTGCATATAATTTATACAAAAGTTAGTTTTCTTAACAAAAGCACAATTTTTTGGTGATTTTTTGGAGTTCAGTCAAATGATTTCTAAAATTTTTTTGTGAATATTTTGAGTACATTGTAAATATTGTAAAGAAAAAAATTCGGAAGCTTTTTATAAACATCGAAATCTATTAGAGATTAAAAGTTAAAAAATGCATATTTGTGCATATTTTCTACACATTAATATATAAGAATGCATAAATTCGTAGGTTTTTATATACATATTCATGCTATTTTTGCATATTTCTGTGCATATTATATAATTTTTTCGTGCTTTTTCAAGCGCATATTTCAATTTTTTTTGTGCATATAAAAACTAGCCCTTCAAGAAACCTGTAACTCAATTCCGACCGAGATATGTGCGAATCTTGAGGGGTCTATGAATCGCCGTTGTCTGGAGGTTATAAAAATGAAAGGATCTTCAACCAAGTATTGAAAAAGTATTTGGAAATGATGGTAATGTTAAAAAAAAAATAAATATTTTTTCCAAAACATTAAGTGTCCCTATTATTTTTTCCAGGCCTTTTAAAAAAAATATATTTTTTTATCAGAACTAGTTCCTTATTTTTGCTTTATAAGTTAAAATATTTGAAGTTATTTAATTTTATGTATATACTTTTTAATATTTATGGAATAGTAAATAAAAAAGTAAGAATATATTGAAAAATTAGAGTGTCCCTATTATTTTTTCCAACACTGTATTTCGGACTTTTTTCAAAATATATTAGGTTTTAATGTACTATAGGAATGGTCTATCCTGTTACTATTTAAGATAACACGTAATTAACCCCCCAGCAAAAAAAAGAACTGAAAAAGTCATTATTTTAACATTGTGTTGTCATTGGAAGGAAGTACTTAGTGGTGAAAAAGAGCTGCAGAAGTTCTTTTTTTAACCTATGCTTGTCATTGGTAGAATGTTCTTCTTTTATACTTCTAGTTCATTTCTTTTGAAGTACTTCCCTTAAAAATATGTTTATAATTTTTTTTACAAAAAATTCCGCTTTAGCCTTATTAAAATATAATAAAAATGCTTTAAAATTTGTAAAATTTTAATTTTCTTAGAAATTATTAACCTTTTTTCCCGCAAAAAATCCTTTATTTTCACTTTTTTGGAAGTAATTATTAAGAACTTCCAAAAAAGTTCAAAATGTGCACTTTGTTTCACTTTTGAAGTAATGAAAAAGCTCTTTTTTTGGAAAAACTTCATCGTTTTTTTTGCTGCGCCATTAAGAGCTAGGGAGTCAATTTTATGCATTTAGTTCCTAAAAGCTTAAATTAGCAATTATTGCAAATAAATCGCTTGGAAGTACATATTATACTTAAATATTGATAAATTTCTGAAAATAATCGAGTAAAATGATTTTTTGAAATTTAGCCCCTATTTTACACGAATTTACAGCTTTTCTGATCAATTTATGCTTTTGGGGTCATTTATATCCTTATCATTTATTTGCCTTTAAAATTAACTTAACCAATTATGGACCGGAAATCCCAAAATTTTATTTGTGCAACTAAAAGGTTAAATGAATGCACATATCAATAGTATTTAATGAGACCTTTCAAATGATACACTAAAATATAATTTACGATGAAAAATGTCCGAAATATTCAAAGTTTAATGAAATACTATTTAAAATAAAAGCACAAAATTATCATATATTTTTATATATGACTCATGTCTGATGATGTATATTGAAAATTATAGATGATGAAAATTTTACTAAAATTTTAATTTCGCGAGAATGAAAACAAATTTCAAATTATTTTTTGTTCAATATGTAGTAGACATCCTTTTTTTATAATATATTGTAATTTTTTTTTTTTTTTTTTTGACAAAAAGTTAAAAACTATGTATACTGTCGAACGAAAACCATATTTTTTGAGGTATTTTTAAAATGGTCCAGCTCACGTAAATTAAATAATTGAACCGAAATCTTTTGGGAATTAGCGTAAAACATATCAAACTTTAATTTTAGGGAGATACATTTGCAACTTTTTTTTCCCATACAAATCAAGGCACTGTATTACTTAAGTAACGTTATCGTGTTTTCAACTAAAATGTTCGCTCTAATTTTATTGGTTATTACGAATAAAGTTGCAACTAAATACCACGAAATTTTAAATACTGTATGGGTATAATTTTATAGAGATAATTAAAGTATTTCAATTCCAAGATAAGTTACTTAGCTATAAGGAAAAAAATTAAAAACTGATAAAACAAAACAAAATTTAGTTAAAATTTAAAATCTCGAAATAAAAAAAAAAAAAAAAAAAAAAACTAATGTTCCTCCATATTATAAACATCTTAAAAAAACTTTAAGGAGAATTATTTGAAAAATATATCATATAAAGCTAATATTCGAAAAATCACTTCTCTAGAATATTATGATCCAAACAAAATTCAAATACTTACTCATTTGATTTATATAAATACAATCAGTATTTGAAAAAAAGTGTACATTTTTAATAAGGCAATAAGGACTGCGCACGAAAAAATCTGTGCGTACTTCTAGGCTTCTAATTTTTTACGTAGTGAAAAAGAACGATTGCGTTAACTTGTCTACATTTGTCATTATGCTCAGTAGCCGTATGCCAAATTTCACCATAATATCAAAATTATTATTATTATTTTTTTTTTTTTTTTCAAGTGGAAATTGAAGAAAAAACTCAAACACATAATTTAAATTTATAATGGAAATGGTTATATAAAACAATTTCTAGGAAGGCAGGAGTGTCACAAAATACAGTTTTTCGGGTAATAAAAATATATAATAAAAATATATACTGAAAGAAAACCTGGTAGTTTACGAAAAATTAGATTTTTAGACTGTAGGACTGCAGACAAAATAAAATTAAAAGTATTTTGTCAAGCAAGTTAACAAGAAATCTGGTCTGAATACGTAAAAGGTAAAAAAGTTCCTGAACATTCCTGAAGAATAAATTTGGAGGCAAAACAGAGGGCTAAAATACTTCAGACGAATTTTTTCAGAATTATGGTTGCTGCATAATGGACGATGAAATATATATACTGGCAGACTCTGCAACTTCCTGGCCATGAATTCTATGTTTCAGATGCTAGAAAGAATGTGCAAGAAAATATCGTGTACACAAAAATTTCCCATTTGTATGTGTGGCGAAAGAAACACTTCATTAATAACAAATGGCTCCAACTTATTCCAGCAAAAAAGTAGCCGAAAACACAATAAAAACTCTAATGGACGGAATACCGGAAAAGATCAGGTACTTTATTAAAAAACAATAAGAAAATATATTCTTTTAATTTAGAACTTGAACGTAAGTCATTAATAAAAATATAGTTTTAAAAAAATTGGCCTTTGGTTTAGTTTTTATAACCACATTTCTATGCACGGACTTTTTCTTACGCAGTCCTTACTTTCTGATTTAATTAAATATGAATTTAAAAAATATAATAAAAACAAAAAGTTATTTTTAAAGAAAAAAATTTATTACAAAAAAATAAAAATACTTTATTAAAAATAATAATTTGGCAGGAATTAAAAAAACACCTTTTTTAAATAGGTAGCTCTTGTTAAATACAAATTGGACAGAAAATATGTAGTTATTAATTCAGTTCACAGTATTCAATAAATAAGTTAAATTTATGTTATAAATGATTTATATAGTTAGTCACCCACAACACAAAAAATAATGTAAATAATTAATCGAACAGATATGAAAATATTTCAAAATTAGTTTAATTTTTCTTCAATAGAAGTTGGCAGAAATGTGGTCGTTATTATTTTCAGTTCCACAGATTTCGGGGCAGTTTCAAATGATTCATTATTTCCATTCATTTTTGACATGATGCCATCACTTACATCAGTCTTTAACGCAGATATAGTTATGGTTGGTAAGCTGACATCTTTATTATTGTTGTCTGAAGATTCTAGTTTCTCTGAAATTTTAATTTTATCCAAATTATTTTCCTTATATCCATTCATTTTAGTTTCCAAATTTTCTGTAGTTTTTTCATTAATTTTATCGTTTAGTAAATTTTCTTTATGAGTTTGATTTTCTGGAATTTTATTCGTTTCATTCGTTTTTCTTGATGGAGTTATTCGGTTCGATTCTTCGATTTT
Organism: Protophormia terraenovae; assembly: GCA_951394005.1. Lineage (NCBI taxonomy): Eukaryota > Metazoa > Arthropoda > Insecta > Diptera > Calliphoridae > Protophormia > Protophormia terraenovae. The sequence continues at coordinate 153,066,082 of OX596073.1, forward strand.
CTTTGCATTTTGTGAAAATTTTATATTTCTCTTATTATTTTCATTATTGACATTTTTCATTTCAGTAATTGCATTGACCACGGCTATGTTACTATTTAATTTTGAAAAGAAAAAAATGTTTAGTAAAAAATCTAATGCTGTAATGATGATGAATTTGTTATTTTAATTATAAAATTGTAGACACTTAGTTCAGTTATAAGGAAAAGAATTTTTATCGTTAAATGAAAAACGTATAAGAAATGTAAATGCAAATTGCAGTCGTTATACTATATTTGTACATAAATTTAATTTATTTTCTAAAAAAAGACAATATTTTGTGATTTGAGAGCAATGTTTTAAAAATGTCACCATGCTAAAAAGTAAAGTGGGGCCGATTGCAAAAATATTGGTAATAAATCTGTATCTTCTAAACTACTGGACAGATCGTATTGAAATGTATAGGAGGAACTACGCTTTCAGAAAAATCATTTTGTAATCACCATGTTATATTATAAGATAAGTTACAGGGTGCAAATTGACCACTTCGAGTATGAAAAAGTCCGTCTTCAAAGATTTAAAAAACTTTGTAAAGAATGAATTATTTTCTTATATGTACACACGCAAACACACACGCATACAAGATGATTTTTCTGAAAGCTCAAATCAAGCTCCTCTGCACCTCTCCAGTACATTTAAATTCGATCCGTCTAATATTTTAAGAGATAGATTTATTATAAATGTTTACGATCGGCCCCACTATGTAAATTTTTATAAATATTAAACATTTGTTTTAATTTATTAAAGTAACAACTTTAAATATTTGTTATAAAGATCTTCTAATGAGATCAAAACATATTAAAAGCAAAATTACAAAAAGTTCTGCAAACGTTTAAAGTATTTAACGAAAAAAAAAAAAAAACTCATCCCTTTGTCATTTTTACATAAAGTCTGAAGTCTTAAATATCATATTTTTTATTTATTTTATTTTAAGTTTAAATTTATTAAAAATAAAAAAATAAAATATTTAATTATTAGTTAAGCTTTTGATAACATAAATACAAAATATTTAACATGAATATAGTTTGATTTCTTTTTCTTTTGACGATCTTTCAAGATTCGAGGTAGTGTAAATAAAGAAATTTAAAAAAGCATATTATTTTATAATTTAAATACGTACATATTTTTAATAAATGATCGTCATATTTTAAACAATTACATTTTAGTTTATTTGGTTTATATATATTTTTTAATATAATTGAAATTCGTTCGTTGTAGTAGAGTAAAAAAAAGCTGGACGTTGTTAGAGAATTAATAAGAAGAGGTTAACATTTAAAAGAATTACTAACATACATAATTATCAAAAGTGAAAATCAAAAGAGGAATGTCGACGTGCACTGCAAAAAAATATGTAAAAACAATAGAACAATTCAGAGACAACATTTAAAGGTAAATAAAAAAATCAAAAAGCGAAATAAATGAAAAATAAAAAAAATAAAAAAAATAAAAAAAAAAATTCGAAAACGAAACTAAAAAAAATCGAAAATAATTAAATGCATATTAATTATGTACGAGTAGATAGCAAATGAAATGTTAAAAAAGAAATATTAAAATGTAAGTTATATTTTGTTTTCTATTACTTAATACCAATGGTATCATTTATCTTAATTACTTAAAGGTTAATTGGAATTAGAAAAAAATAGCATTAATGTCTTGTATTAAGTATAAATTTTGTTCATGGAATTTTTTTAAGATGCCGACATCTTTAATGGAAGCAAACTCACGTTGTACGAGTATCTTCATCAGAGCTACGTCTGTAAAAATGTAATGATAATTATGATTTTAAATTTGAAGCTACTATAATTTACAAATTAAATAATTAAACTATAATTTTGCTATTCAGCCAATTTTTTATAAAATGAAAATAATATTTTTAAAATTTTGTTTAACATAAATATAAGAAAAAACTTTAAATATTCACCTACCTAGCATCTTCATTTGCCCGCATTGCTACAGCAGCTACTTCAAAAATACCAATAAAGAAACACAACATTAAGGGACCAAATATGGCTCCCTGCCAACCAATCCAATACATGCCACCAGCTATTGCCAAAGCAGTTAAATAAGGATGACCGCCTCTGTTTAAATTAATTAAAAAAAGTTAAAAATAAATTAAGTTTAATAAAATAATTTTTTTTCCAACAAACCCTTTCATTTCAGCATAAATTGCTGCCTCAAAATAGGGTGGCACAAAGAATTGTAATAAGAACAAAACAATGCCAGCATATAAACGATCTTGAGCCAACCATATTTCCAATAAAGCTGGTAAAGCACACCAATAACTACCCAAAAATGGAGCAGCTGATAAAATAGCTGCCAAGGCAGAGGGTAGAAAAACAATACGTGCCCCAAAAATGGTATGAACTAGCCAAGTGAAAAGGCCCGTAAATATAGAACTTTTAAACATAGAAATTAAAACTCCCGAAATGGAATTTTCCAAAGCATCAGCTATTTTGGAACCTGAAGAAGATACACCCAAATATTTGGTAACTTGTAGGGGAGCATATTTAGTTTGGCTACTTGATAGCAAATAGAAAAGGGCCGTAAAGAAAACAATCTAAAGGCATAAAATATAAAAAAATAAAAAAATTATAAAACAATGTATTCTTAGATATTTTAATAGATTTTATTACTATTTTTTTTTTTGTTTTTCGTAAACTTACCATATCCAATATGAATTCTATACAGGCCTGACCACCCGATAAGACCAACGATAGTATCTCTCCCGTGAATGTCATTATCATAGATAGATTGGTGCGTATTATATGCCACAGGGATTCAGCCACTTCCATTATAGTTTGCGTATTGCTCTTGGCCCAGCCAATGATGCCCTGTTTCGCCACTAAAACTAGCTCTTTAAAATGTCCTTTATTAAAAACACATTGCTCATTGTTAGCCATGGAAACATGCATGTTAAGCAGACACTTTTCAATTTGTTTTCTTTATACACGGGACTTGGTTTAAATGAATAATATGTATGTATGTGTGTGTATTTTTTTTTTTTTTTCTTTCTAATAACACATTTTTGTTAAAAAACATTTAAAACACAAATCAAATAGACAAAAGACTTAAGATGGGTTTAAGACTACTGTTTTCTTTAAATTAACTTTGAAGCTACATATTTGTTATACATAACGTGACCAGATGGTTTTTGTCAAAAAGCGGGACCCGAACGACTAAAAAGCGGGATTCTGAACAAAATTCTATGGAAAAAGCGGGATTTTGAAAAGTTTTGTAAAAAAAGAGGGATTTTATTTTTATATCTCAATTAAAAATCTAGATCTGCTGTCCTCTCGCAAGCACCTTATTCACGAAGCAATTGAGATCAGCCCATAAAAATTTTGGATCATCGAAGTTAGTAAATATATCCCTACAAGCTGAAACATTAAAAGTTATAATTTTAACGTGTTTCTCTAAATGTTTACTAAATATTCCTAGTTAAATTTCAAGATTGAATTCAAATATGGTTTGAAAAAAAAAAAATATGTACTTTTTGAATTTGATAGCAATAGACTTTTTTAAATAATTCTTAGACCCGTTAACAATAAAACCAAAGTTGGTTGCCGTTACCGCCGAAAAAAGCATTCAATTTGACTACTGTTTCTCCTAAAATACAGTTACCGAAATAATTGAAAAACGGTTATCGCTAAAATATATAACGCAAAAAAAAACGTTACAGAAATAGTTCGAAATACCGATAACACTAAAATACCGTTTTATGGCTTAAGAAATATTATTTTTAATAAAGTTGAAATAAAACTTGTAATAAAGTTATAGCTACCCCAGCCCGTCATTATAATATTTGAATACAAATTATATTTTATGGTTTTGAACCGATACTTCGAAATTTATGAAACAACAGTTAGCCATAAATACATTTCCGAAATAACTAAAAATACCGTTACCTATAAAAAAAAACGTTATCAAAATAATCCGATAGACTGTTATATTTTCACCTTTTTGAATCGGCTGACAATAATATATTTTTATAAAATAAAAAAAGTACCCAATCCGAAATAGTACGTAGTGGGGGAAAAAAAGCTGCAGAAGTTCTTTTTTTAACCCATGGTTGTCATTGGTAGGATGTTCTTCTTTTAAACTTCTTGTTAATTGCTTTCGAAGTACTTCTCTTTAAAATATATTTATAAATTTTTTAAATTCTGTTTTAAATGTAATAAAAGATAAAAAAATGTTTTAAAATTTTATTTTTTGAGACATTATTTACCTTTTTTCCCGCAAAAAATTCATTTATTTTAATTTTTTGGAAGTAATTATTAAGAACTTCCAAAAAGTTCAAAAAATGCACTTATTTACACTTTTGTAGTAGTGAATTTTTTTTTTTTGGGAAGCACTTGATCATTACTTTTGCTGGGTATTTAAAAGTACAATATGAAAGACATCTTTTGAAATGGGAGATTTTGGTAAATAAAATTGGTTAAAAAAATTATTTAAATAGCCATCACACAAATGTTCTAAAAATCCCTCTGAAGGAACAAAATTTCTTCCTTCAAAAATGTATTTATATTTTACTCTAAAATTCTTAAAATAATTGAAGTTTTAAACCTATTTCTGGAAAAAAATTTTAAACTTTTTTGGTAAAAATATATCAGAATTGAGATTTTTTATTCACTGATAAAGAACTGAAGATATGTTAAAGTATGTAGGTAGGTCTTCTTACATCGAAGTCATCAAAAAATACGCACAAGGTACATTTAAGATTTGTCAGTAGAGATGATGATCAACGTAATAAAATATTTAAAACTTTAAATTATCAAAAACGATTTGTAAAGAATTATCAACTTTCCAGTGGAAAAAATTATTTTTAGTTACACTTAAAAGATTTTTATAGAAAATGTAAATAAAGAAATCGAATAAGTAATTGTTAAGGTTAGAAAAGCGGGATTTCTTAATAAAAAGCGGGAAAAATATTTTAGGCGGGCTCGAAGTTTAAAAAGCGGGACAATCCCGCCAAAAACGGGATGTCTGGTCACGTTAGTTATACAATTTTATTTTTTAATTTAGAAAATCAGTGTTTTAAAAGGTAGTTTCCATAAATAGCAAAATACCTGGTATTTTGGATTAAGGCAAAAACTTTTTCTAAATGTGGTACTCTTCGTTTTTTTATAATTTAAAGTTTTTATAATTTTGTGAAAAATTTAAATCTGGGTTTTGAAAAATGTGATCGCTATCAGTTCTTAAATGAAATTTTAAAAACTCAGATTGTTGTCTGGAATCGTACAAAATTAAAACTTCTTTCGCCTATCGTATAAAATTTCGTATATTTCAAATAATGTTCTAAAATGTTAAGCACTAGAAATTGTCGTGTAAAGACCTTATGTGGAAGCTGTTATCAATTTTGGAATGTGAATGATTTTTATTTATATGTATGATCGAAAATAATGATTTCAAAACGTAAACTATAGATTAAATGAATTTGCTCTTTTTCTAAAAATTTTTACTTTTTTTTAATTTTAACTTTGAAAAATTTTTCTTTTTTATAGCAAAACAAGTATTTTCTAAACTACTGGACCGATCGAATTGAAATGTATTAAGAAGTTTTAGAGGAGGACCAAAGCTTTCACAAAAATCAAATTGTAGTCACCGTGTTATAATATGAGATAAGCTACAGGTTGTCAAAGTTAACCATCTCGAGTATTAAAAAGTTTAAAAAATTGTACCTTCTATCATTCAAGTTATTAAGCCCATACTTATGTATGGAGCGATAGTATGGTGGAAGGCTATGGAGAAATCCACCTATTTCGGGATCTTTGAAAGAAATCTGCGTAGTTTAGCGCTACTCATTACAGGAGCGCTTCGCACAACTCCATCTAAAACCTTATTCGTTCTAATGAACTAGCTACCGGTGGACCTTATGACCAAACGGATCGCCACTATGTCGGCGACTAGGCTTAGGACTATAGGTGCATGGAAATAGAGTATATGGCCATGCGACCGTTTTAGGGTTCTTTGATGACATTCCTTTTAATATTGATTATTGCATCCCTATACGTTTTCTTGACAGAGACTTCTCAGTGTCAACCTCGACTGTTCTGGAATTAAGAGCCGGTTCAATGGAGGTTTGCACTGATGGGTCCAAATCTTTTTTGATGGGGTTGGGGGTATCTATATTCCCGCATATAGGAAAAGCATTCTTCAAGCAGAGATGTCGGCCATAAAAAGAGCGGTGAACTGATTGATGTACTATAAGGTATTCGGCGTGGACATCCAAATATGTACAGACTGTCAAGCCGCGATTAAATCGATCTCGGGTGTCTTTTCGACATCCAGGCTGGTACATGAATGCCGGACATCTCTAAACGAGATGGCCAGACATTCAAACCTGGAGCTGGTCCGGGTTAGGGCTCATTCAAATACCCCGGGGAGTCTCATTGCGGACGAACTGGCCAGAAACGGTTTTCTTCTTCGACATGAAGATGCGGATCAACTGGTCGGTGTGCCGCTTTCTTCCTGCAGATCGATAATACTGCGGAACTTATCGAGGATTGCACAGGATATATGACAAATATGTCCACATGTTCAACCTCGATGCAAATATGGGGCCATTATGATGGTTTTCGGTTAAACCTCATCTTGGGACTACCCAGACACCGGTTGCGTATTTTAGTATCCGTTGTCACAGGGAACTGGATTACTGGTGCGCATGTTAAGAGATTAGGACTCCCTTTTAATGATTTCTGTAGAAGTTGCTATGATGAGGAACAAAGACCGCCAAATTTAGCAGTCCGTTCGTGCATGTATTAGGTTGGTTCGACTCGAACGTAGTTTCGGACATGTGAGATAACATCATATGATCCCTCAGGGTATCACAACGGGACCAAATTGGATCCAAGTGAGCTGTCCAGTATTATCCAGACAGCTACCCATTGAACCTAACCTAACCTACCATTCAAGTTCGATTTAAAGATTTAAAAACCTTTGAAAAAAAACTTGATGAGATGAAGGAAAATAATATTACTCAACCATGATATCTCTCACGGTTAAAAATATATTTGCGGTTGAATTTCGAATTTTCGATTTTTTTATTTGACTTTTTTTGCTTTTTCTAAATTTTTTTAATATAGGAGTGATATCCTAAGATTCCCATTGAATTCCAAAATAATATGTTGAATTTTTTATTTTGGAATCTCAATTCTTCTCAAATTTTTGGAAACTTTCTTATATTCAAGGTCATCAACTTTGGCAATCTATAGTTTATCTCGTATTATTACAGGGTTATTACAAGATGATTTTTCTGAAAGATTAGGCAATCCTCTCTCCTTTAGCAAAAATTCTAAGAAGCAAATATAAGTTATCACACTCTAGGATATGACACTATAACTTCTATTAATAATAAGTTAGTTAAATTATTTTCCATATTATTACATTGTTTAAATAAACTACAAAATATTTATATATCTTTGAAAACCATATTTCCAAGTCCATTAATTTATTTACTTTAAGTATGTAGTGATTTTAAACTAGTAAAACTTTAAATGATTTGTTAGTCCCCCTTTGAATATGAATTGTTTTATGTATAATTTTTTAGTTAATTGGCTTGTGGATTTTATTGAATAAATTTTTATGAATAAATGTATTAATAATCGCAATGTGTATCGGTTTTAAAAACTATATTAGTGTTTGATTAAAATTAATAAACATAAAAGTTTTATACAAATACAACAAAAATACCAAGACCCCCAAAAGTAATGAATAAAAAAACAAATCAAAATAAAACTTAACTTACCAGGATTATCGACAATTTCACCCAATGTACTCTTAAGGGCATCTGTGGGTACACGAGGACCATACGAATCAGATTTATTAAAATCTATCCAATATTGTATTAAACGATCCCAAACATCTAAAATTTGATTTTTAAGTTTAGTTGCATGAATGGGATCAGCATCGGTAAGCCAATCATCAATATACGTTTCAATTTTACGACGTCCATAGTGATGAGCATTGTCTAGAGCATCATCAATAGATGATTGTATATTGGCGGGTATAATATCAATTAATTCTGGACGATCTGTTATGGTTTTGTTAATAAGATCCTTGCCCAAATAGGCAACTTCAATGGTTTCTGAATATATGTTGACACAAAAGAAAACACTCAAGAAAACAATAATGAGTATCATTAAAATAATCATTAATATAGAGGTAACCAAGTCCACGGAAGATTTAAGGCAATCGCGTACAACCGTATTGATTTTATAATTCAATTCTAAGACGCCGGGAAGACAAAGAGGCAAAACAGCTGAATGATGTGCAATAGCCCAAGACTAAAAAGAAAATGTATTTGTTTAAAAATTTAATACTAAATTAAAATATTGACTAACCTTGAGCTTTTCATAAACATCATTAATCTTGGCACTTATAAAATCAGTAAATCCCGTATATTTACCCAATGCAAAAAGTAAATGCATGAATATGGGTATGGCTGCCAATATAAACACCCAAACATTACGATATAAAAATGTTATTATGCAAGCATAAAATAAGAATTTAAAATAAGTATCACTTAAATGTTGATGCTCTTCGGTAACATCTTCTTTAACCTCGTAGGCTTCCAGAGTTTCTACCGAATCCATAGTTTCACTAAAGGAAACATCTTCAATGTCCGAATGGTGATTAACTTGTTTAAAACTCAAAGAACTTATAGACTTTTCAAAATCAGTTTTATCTAAAAGTTTTTTCAATTTATCTACCAAAGAACTGGATTCTTCGGTAGAGCGTAGATGATAGATTATTGAAGCTCCCACATATAACATAATCATAATAAAAACAGGTACTTGTAAGGCTCCCAAAAAGCTACAAACATAACTTATTATAGCAATCCATAATGACTGACCAGCAATAACAAAACGATTACTATTGGAGGGTTTCCAAAAGAAATATACGGACGTTAAGTACACAGCAACAATTGCTATCAACTGAAATTAAAAAAAGTTATTGTTAGGATTAAGTTATTGTTAGGATTAAAAATTTATATATTATCTTTTATTCACACATTACTTACCAAATATATATTTAAAAATCCTATTATTTGAACAAACAACGAATGAGAAAAAACTATCAGACGCCATACAGCGCATAAAAAGCCTTTAGGAGCATACAACACCAGTAATTTCACACAAGTAGCTATGCCCACACCAGCTGTTATCACTTGCCAATGTTCCTTTAACCAATCCACTAGAAATTTTCCACAATTTTCAGTCGCTTCTAATGGTCCTAAACTTAAAGCTACTAGAACATTTGAATCACGTTCTTCCAGTCTCTCAAACCAGCCATTTAATAACTGTGCTAGTTTTCTTTTAAACGGAAATAATACTGCACCCATTAAAAATGCCCATAGTAAAGGGCGTACAAATGGTCCGAGTATAAAACACACGGCTATAAAAGCTGCTATACCGGCAGCTATTAAAAAATTATACATGGCCGCTTTAAAGCTTTCATGATTCTGGGAACGCATACGCATTAATTTATTGAGAACACTATCGAATGAACGATCTCGTCGTATAGAATCAGAACGATTCATTTTGATGTTGTTTTACGGAAGTCCAGATTTGTAATGAGAATTATGTATGTTGTTGAGTATTTTATAAATAAAAGTATTGTGGATTAATCAGGAGCGATAAGGGAGTTTTTATTACTGAAACAGAAAATAAATGGATTTCTTTTTAAATTATTTTTAAAATTAAAGTATTTTTTTGTAACATATATCTAATTTTATTGTTTTAGTACAATAAAATATTTGGAGCTCATGACGAAAATCTATTGAAAATTGAAAAAAAAAATTGCACCAGTTTTTTATTTCCATAAATGAAAATGTTAATATAGCATTGATCTAGTTTCCTAAAAAGGTTTTTTTGTTGACACGAATATATTTAGCCTGTTTATGAAATCTTCAACGGAATTGAATTGGAAGCGTAATTTCAATCCAATTTTAACATGAAATGGATTTATGAAAACGTATCGAAAAGAATTTAATAAAGAATTGATATTTCCGCTCTAAATTTCGTTGTTATGTTCTTAAATAGTTAATTAACTATTTTAAGTGTTTTAAAATTCTCCTTATAACCTGGATATGAAAATATTTAGATTTTCAAATCCAATTATTGGATTTCATAAACAGAAATCTAGTAGGCTGATTGTACGATATCTGACTACAAAAATATCTTATGGATTTAAATAGCAGCTCTGAGTTATTTACCTAATTATCACCTGACAACACAATAACCCAACTAGTCTGCAAATTGTTTATAATAAACTTTTGTACAAAATTCTTATTGCTTGAAATGATAAGTTCTTAAGATCGATTTATAAATTATATTCATTTTTAAGTTTAAAAATTGATAACATAGATAACTAATTAACTATTATAAAAATTATTGTTGTTTTTTCCATAGACTAGAGGACGTCTATATATATATTCTAATCAATATACTAAATACAAAGTATTAAATTTTAACATGTATTTTAATACCAATAAGCCACATATATCATAAACCAGTTAACACAACATAACCTGGCTAAATTTTATTTTTTGTTAACCGTCATCAAGGCCACCTATTGTAAAAAAAAATCAATTAAAATAATTATTCTACAACAAAAAATAAGTATATATTATCAATTAAACTAAAAATAAAAATTACAGAAATAATGGACTCTATTTAAAAATAGCAACACTTTAGTCTTAAGATAACAGGAAGTAACATCATTATTGTATTACTACACACTTTGAAAATATGTTAATGGAACAACCAACGCCTTTATAAACAATTAAAAAAACTACACAAGTTGTTTAGCTTTTTTTTAAATTATTTCAAGTAAATGTGATTTAAATTTTTAATTACATTATATACATATGTTACTCACCTTTAGGGGTGGCTGTGATATTTACACATCCATTTCAAAATTCTTGGACTGTGGCTTCCTATTTTATAAGCCTCCTGCACGACTACTTAACCTTAACATGCAATATTTAAATACACAATTTTTGTATTTATTTATGAAAATATCTACACAAATTCTATTTTTGTTTATTTTATAAAGTAGTATGTGGCTTCAAAGCTATTTTTTTACTAGCTAAATTTTCTATAGATTTTTCTAATAGAAATGACTATAATTAACTATGACGTCATATTTTCTTCACCAGCACTTTTAGTATTTTATATTAAACATTGTTTAATATTTCTTAATTCGTTATTTAATTATCTATTTCTTTTTTATATACTTTTACAGGTTTTTCTAAAAATTTATTGTAGAATATTTTATTTTTTTATATTTTTTTATGAAAATTAACCCGCAATAATTGCTCGTCAATGCTGTTGTTTAGAAAAGACTATAAAGATAAATGAAGAAAATTGTATCAAAACAAAGTATATAGAACAACAACAAAATAGCAGTACGAGGATGGAAAATTGAAATTATGAAGTGATAATGAACCAAATGAGAGTGGTACTTTTTTGAGAGGTTAAAATGGAAGGTAATTTAAATTTGTTTTGTATCAACTTGGAATTTTCATGAATGTGTGTTATATTCGGTTGTGCCAAAATTTGTATACTGACATTAGAATTATCTATTTTAAAAACGTTTTTTATATAATTTTTAAACCAAAACATTTCCATGCATAATTTCATAAAATTTAATTTTTTAAAAATGGGTACTTTTCTAAAATGTATACTTTTTATGAAAATAGAAACTTCTTACAAAATTATCAACTATTTTAACAATTTTATATTGAAGGCATCTTATAACAGTACTGAACTGAAATCGTTGTCATGATTAAAAATTAATGACAATTTTTTTCGATAAATTGAAGTAATTTCATAATTATAATTATAATGAAAAACAACATAATTTAAATGAATTTCTTTTTACAAAAATTAAATTTAAACAAATTTAAAGAATAAAATGAATAATAAAATAGGTATTGTGTCGACTATAAGCCTTTTATATTTTTTGTAATACAAATTGTTCCGAAATCAATGATTTTTATGTTCTATTTTTCCAGATTTCGAGATGTTTTATTGTTTTGATGATGCTTTGACTACTTTTTTTTTAGAAAACGAAATTTATTTTTTCAACAACATACAGTGGCTCACAGCCAGTATATCTTTTTGGAAAAGTACTTCCATGCAGGGTCCACGCACTTATATAGCAATGTGAGTGCTATATAAAGGAGTATTGGTTACAAACCATTTTAAAATGGTCACTTTAAATGGTTAAAATATATGCATGAAAATCGGTTGGACAATAAGAGCCATTGATGAAGTACCGAATAAACATTTATACAATCGCAGTCTGTGACAACCTACGGATATCATCACCAAAACTGACATTCGGAGTTCAAACAATGTTGCGTTAAAACTTTTGCCATACAATGCAAATACTGGATTATTGTACTCGTCTTCATGGCGTATCACTGCCGGATTCTGGAGTACGGAATACGGAGGACCGGTTCGTAGAAAACTTCTAGTGCCTACATGTCTTTAAAGGTAGCAAAACTAAACTTCTTCGTAGAGCTGTGGGTCATCTGTCGTCAGTTTATTCAATTTTGATATTTTTTAGTTCTTTATTTTTTTCCTCCTGAAAATCGATTTTCGACTAAAATCGAAATCAGTTTACCTTTCCCTAGACAGTATTAGATACCTTTATATCCTAAAGGATAATTTGTTGCAGAGTGCAAAAAATCAGGACATATTATCATATTTTTGATATTGCCAACATAACGATCCAAATAATAAATTTGGTATTGTGTACAATTTGCTAATATATAAGGGCCCAATTTTAACAACGCTCTCTAAATAGTCACCAGACCTCAATATTATTGAAATTTTGTGGTCCATATTGGAAATTTACATAATAAAATAGGTATTAGGACCTAAAAATGCACTATGAACACATTTCACCTAATATTACATAAAAACTGGACGCACGCAAACCGCCTCTAATCTGTTGCATACTACCATTCCACATAAAAAGTAATCAGGTATGTGATGAAAATCGATTTCGATCAAAAAACGAAAAAGGTTGTGATACACATAAAATTTTCGACTTCAATTTCGTTTTATTGTAAAAACGAAATCGATTTCATTTTCCATTTTGTTTTATGAAAATCATAATAAATTAGGTTGTGATCATGGTTGTGATAAAAACGAAATTGACATGATTTTATCGTTTTCAAATCGAACAAATTTTGGTACTCGTTTTAAAATTTAATTTGATTAAAACTGTTACAAAAGAATTAGAATCATGTGGGTAAAAAAAATAAAAGCTATATTGTAGAAAGAAAAATAAAATAAATAATACCTTTTAAAGAATATATATTGAGGCAGAGGCTAAGAAAAGTATAGAAATTCTGTAAATCCTAAAATTGTTTATTCTGTTGCTTTAAAACACTGAATGTTAAGTTTAAAACTTAAAATATATTTTGTAATTTGTGATGGAACTTGTAATGAAGCGATGTACTTTATTGTTTAAAAACCTATCAGACACCCGAATTAAACTGTAACTTCACATATGGGTTTTACAATTTAACTTTTAAGGTTTCTGGATATATCTACCACAAAGGAAAAAACTGATTTTGAATATTCAAAATAATCATTGTGCTAACCCAATTTCAAATCACCAGTAAAAATTTAAAACCAATGCAAAGTCCAAACTGCATATGCTAAAAAGTGTTCCTATTAAAATATTGCATTAATTTTTATTTTTGTAGGATTTATTAAATAAAAAATTAAAAGTAAATTTATTATTCCTCCACAAAATGTTACTTTATGGGCAATTTTTTTTTTTTTTTTAGAAGCAAGGAATATCTCCATTGTGGCAGCTTCACGCAAAACTTAACTTTTGATAATTTTTTATTATTTATTTTAATAATACAAATTTCAAAATTAATTTGTTGTGATTTGACAAGAAACATATTGAACATCACAACATAATCGATTTAAGAATACGATTTACTTTTGAAATTGACCGAATTTCATCACATATCTGAATGTAATTATTGGTCGTAATTTTCAGTTTCTTTATGTCATAAGTGGGTGCTTAAAATAAGCTGTGAGATAAAAATATTGGATTTTTTGTTTTCATATCTTTAATTTTCTTAAAGGTAAACTTTAACACTAAATAATGGTTCTATATTAAACTAGAAATCTTCCTCTTTCTTATGATACCAAATTTTATTTATAATTCCAGTCTGTTACTTTGTCATGGATCTTTAAAAATAAAATTGTATAATGCATAATTTAAGCTGTGAGCCACTGTATATTAGTGTGTAGCAAAATCTCAAGAGTCTTGCAATTTGTTATTCACTTTAAAAAGGAAGAGGAATAACGACACATGACTTCAAGATTATCACACGTTACGCTGTAGAATACATTTCATTTCTCTCCGGAGTCATTAACAACTTTAGCGTGTTCATCATAAATCGTCGATGGTTATATGAATTATTTTTTCATCCATATTATGAACGCATTCACTCAATCTTTTTGTATAATAAAAATTCAACATTAATCTCAAGCCAAGAAGCTACTATAGGAAATTACATATACAGCGAAAGCTTCCATACACTGAACCAAAAAGGTACATAAATACAATTAAACAGTTCATTGTTACAATGAATTTGTGCACTAATTTTGACCCTATGTACAAGTTCATTCAAACAATGAATCGTCATACATTAATATTATAATTCAATGTACAAGTTCATTGATTAAATTTATTCTTACATTGAATCATTCATTAAATAAAATAAATAATTTCAATGAACAGTACATTGGTTTCATGAACTCATATTTTGTCCCAATGAAACTATTCATTAAAAATGTATTATAATAGGCGTGTTCTGTATTTCTGGTTTTCATTTTATATTAAATGATCTTATTTTAATATAATATAGTAATTCCTGTTGTCCTCTATATTGTTCAATGATGGTATGGAATATCCATTTAGATGCCACATTAATATAACTACAGCATTATCCTTAACAAAGAAAGTTTATAAATAAATTTTTTAAAATTCGTTCAATTGTTTAAAATATTTGAACTAGTTACCTTTAAATCTTTTTGGTCTATAGAAATTTCCTTATTTTGACGATCACCAGATGTAGCATTCAAATCTTGATCAGTCTGTAATATATTTTTATTAAGAATTCAATTAAAATATTTCATATATTTATATATACTTACGAATCGAATCCTCTTGATTTTCAAATGGCAATATTTTTTGAAGCCCTGGTATTTGAGACGCCTTAGTGTTTTTATCTACATAAATATAAATGAAATGTAATATTTAAAAACTGTTTAAAATGTAAAAACTTACGTGTTATGAAGGCAAGTCTCCAAATTCCTTCTTTAGGGTAATTAATTTAATTTGGTGTATTCAATTATGCTGCCGGACTTCTACTTTGCGTACGAATTATATTTATGTATTTTAATAATTCGATTTATCTTATTTAGTTTTAAATTATTTTCGTTTTTAACATAACACTCATTTTTTTACTTTTTGCTATTGTTTAAAACGCGTCATTTCTTGTTAAAAGATAAAAGAAAACTGAGTTGTATTTGTGTTCATTTTACTTTATTTCCCGTTAGAAATCATTTATTTTGATATAATTGAATGGAACTTATCATTGGTTCAATGCTTTTGTTCATTGTGTAATGCTTCTTCTTAATTAAATCAATGTATTAGTACATTGAATAAATTAATTCAATGAACTAATACATTAAATCAATTAACTGATTTACCTATTGTAATAAGAAATAAATTTAATGAATGGCTTCAATGTAATGTTCATAATAGCGTTAATAATATCATTGAATATTTTCATTGAAGCAATGAATTTGTACCTTAAGTTAATAAATTGTTGGAAAAAAATTAATGAATTTCATTTAATGTACTCCATTCATTGAAATTAATTTTTTCAGTGTAGGTGGTGATTTTGTCCGTTATCAGGAGATGTCCGTCTATGGGATATGGTTCATCATAATTTTTAATAAGAGGTAATTCAGTAGCATAGGTACTGGTATCTTTTTATTTCAACATCCAAGATTGATTGTAATGAATTACCTTATAGATAGAAATATTCTTATATATACATATTAAAATGCAAAAGACCGTAACGTGACGAACAAATCAAATTTCAAATTAATTAATTATTTGATTAATTCAACAATTTGATTAAATATATTTATGATTAATCAATTAATCAGGAATTTAAATAGTTAAAATCGTGAATAATTAAATAATTTTAAATTTATTTGACTTTCTTTTTTATGTTTTTAATTTTCATTATAATATAAAAAACTGCATGCAAAGTCGTTTGAAAATATAAAATGTGGGTCGTTTAATCACCAAATATATTTATAATTGATTCATGATATTATGACAATCTGCACTTGAGATTCATTTCTTTTTCTCTAATCTTTTTAAATTCTTTCCTTTCTTTAATTCTTTTCATATACATATAAGTTTTATACATATAATTTTTATTAATTTATTTATTGTTAATACTGTATTTATTATTGTGGTTTTTGTTTTTGTTTGTAAATTTGTTAACTCTTAATGGCCCATTGGGCTCTGTTATGCTATTGAAGAATAATAAATAAATAAAAAAAAAAATAACATATTTTATATATTTAGCATTTTTTGTTTCATTTGTTTAATTGTAAACTAAATTTGAGAACATTGAATAATATTATTCAAATTTGATTAATCAAAATTAAAAGTAATTAATCAGAATTTTTATTAATTAGAATTGTTGATTAATCGATTAACTGATTAATATGTGTATAGATTTTTGCATCATTAAGGGAAATTTTAAAGCAAAAAAAAAAAAAAAAATAATAAAAATAGTGGTTTCTCTTTTATTTTGCTTCAGCGGCAATAGACGTTATGAATTTTCTTTAGACATTATTTGGAATAAATTATGATTTTATGGAATAATAGCTACAGTTTGCTTCTGTCCATTTTCATTCCATTTTTCTAAAATTTCTAAATTTAGTTCGTACGCAAAAAAAAAAAATCATCTCTTAACTGGAGAGAATGGGGTGATTTTCTACAAGATGTGTTTGGAGTGCTTTTCAATTTACTTGTCCATCCAATATCATGTGGTTTTTTTTTCTGAACCATGTTTCCTATCGATGGTCGAATTCCCCTGACGTTGAAAACAGTATGACAGAGGACATTTAATTCTTTGACCAATTATTTTTTTTTTTAATTTTTAATAATTTATAACACGTACATCATTTTCGTTACTCATTTTGGTCAAACTCCCAACAAATCAACAGTTTGTCTTCAAGAATAATAACTGACATATTTTCAATGATAAAATAATTTTAAAAATTGCTTCGGAAAAAAGTTATGAAGCAAAACGTGTGTTAAGATTAAAAAATATGAATTAAATACATACTTACCCAATTCACAAAGTATATTATTTGAGTTATTGTGTTATATGTTATTTAATATTATGTTCAGACACATATGTTTTTTACTACACTATTTTTATGTTATAATAACAACTTTCTATATGATATTATGAAAACAACAATTCAAAATTGAAAATATCATTTTAGTTTATGATTTTTTTTATTATAATTCAGAAAAGAACATTTTAAAATAATATTTCTCTTTTAATTCCAGAATATAACAATTGAAATTTAAATTTTTCATATAAATTTCAGAATTGACCAATTAAAAGTGATACTTTTTACTTAGAATTGAAAAAGAAATTACTTGAAAATTAGGTTTTCAATTTATAATTTTGAAAATAACAACTTAAATTGGATTTTTTATTTAAATTTTTGAAAAGAACAATTTATAAGAAGATTTTTCCATTTAAAATTTAGAAAAATATTGAAATTTTGAAATAACTAACTTAAATTCAGAACTTCAATTGAAATAATATATAAAATGAAATTTGCATTAGGAATCATTTTTCAATCATTTGAAACAACTTCTTAATTTTAATTGCTTAAGTTGACCTAACATTATTTCATCATTTAAATCACTCTTATTCAATGTTCTAAATTTTAATGAATTATTCTAAATTTCAATTGTTGTTTTTGAAATTCAAAATATAAAACTGAATTTCATTTGTAGTCTTCTGAATTTAAAACGTAAAATTTAATTATAAATTGATCTTTTCTGAATTTAAAATATAAAAACTTTTTTAAAATTGTACTTTTCTGAAATAGAAATTGTAATTGTTTTCTGAAATATTAATGAAATATAGAACAGTTCTTTTCTAAAATTTAAATGAAAAATCTAATTTTCAATTTTTATTTTCAAAAATTTAAATGAAAAATCTAATTTTCCAATGATCTTTTTTAAAATTTAAATTTATTTTCAATTGATTTTTAAAAAATACCATTAAAAGTGGTGTAGTTCTTTAAACAAGAAAATAAGTTTAAGCTTCACTGCTCATATATAATTTTATTATGTTTTTCCTTTGCCAAAATATTTTCACAAATTGTTGATTTAAATAAAAATTTTACACACGTATATTTTCTAATTCCAAAAATAAGTTTTTTAAACAAATAATAAATGTGAACAAATATAAATATAATTTATAATTTTTTACAAATTCACCCAGGAAATATTGTATTAGTTCTACAACTAGTTCTAAAACATATAAAAATAGCCTGTACTTGTTCTACTTTGGTTACCACCAATGATTTTTGTTTGAAATTGTCACCTCCAGAACTAGTTCTGTGGAAGTGTTACCTAGCCAGTACCCATTCTATGGAACGGTTCGAGAACTAGTTCCTTAATCAATAATTTTTGTTCAAAATTGTCACATTCAGAACTAGTGCCATAGAAGAGTTAGGGAAAGGTTTCAGAATCTTTGTGTATTCTAATGGGCTATTTTATAAAGTCCACTTTTGAAATCAATTGAATTTTGTAATTATATACATATATTATTTTTTTTTTTAATTTTTGAAATTTTTTACACAAGTTTTTTTAAACAGTTCTAGGAAGTTCTCAGAAGTGATGTAGAAGTCATACAGAATTAGTTCTTAAGCGCTAGTTCTCTAAAACATTTTTCAAAACGAATTTAGAATAAGAATAAGGTTCTACTCCATTGGTGTCAGAATTGGTTGTGATACCACTAATTCTGACGATGTTATTAAAGAATCTGAAGTGGTTCTGATTATACCAGATCTAGAACTAATGATTTTAGAACATGTTCTAAAATTTTCCCTGGGCATTTTCAAACAATTTTCTATGTACTAAAATACCAAAAATTTCTTTCCTATGGAAACTTAGTAGTTTTCTTTATATCATGGTTGTTTTTATTGTGTTAAATTATTAAACAACTCAAATCGAGATGTTTTCTGGCTTTGAAATATATTAAAAAACAAGTAAATTTGTTTTCTTGGAATAAACATCTCCATTCTGCATTTTTCAATATTACAGTTTTCAATAAATATATAGCCGTATTCCAAAAAATTAATGTAGGTTTCATAGAGTTTCTAACTTCCTCTTATGGAAATTTACATACAAAAAGTTAGTAATTTGTTATCAAGCTTACATTACAATTTGTATCCTCTATTATGAAAATAATATTATTCTGTAGAACAATTTTTAAACAAGATATTAAACAAAATGTTTGAATAATTTAGATTTATCTAATAGGAGAAGCTTAACCCGCTAACTTTAGGAAAAATTTTTAGAAATAGTAAAAACGCAATGAATTAAAATATGTATATATATATATATCAGTGGACATAGTAAAATATAATTTTCTAAAGTTTAATTTTTGGAGGTTGATAATTAGCATTAAACTCAGAATATAAAGAAATCGGAAGCTGTGAAAATGGCAGTATTTTCAAAGAATTTAGTTTGAATATAATCTATAATTTTACAGCCGTATTCAAAAAAACTTAACACAGCTTTACCAACCATTTATAATCAAAATTACTTAAAGTTGTATTCAAAAACATTGATTTGCTTACTATACCATTGGTAAAGCCTTGTAAACTTTAAACATTTTAATAATGGTTCGACCCTACTTTAAGACCATATTTTAAGATTATTTCCGTTACATTTTTCAAGAAAAATGAAAATAATGATAAATTTTTTGATTCATTTCAACAAAATCGACGTATTTAAAATGTCCGAATGTTAAAATCTGTGATAAAATAAAAAATGTTTCAAAATATCAGAATATCCAATTTTATATGTGTAGAGAGAAGAGCTGTGTCAAGATCATATATACTTTTTTTAATAATTTTAAAAATATAATGTTCGAAACGGTCTTCTGTTTTGACACTTTAGAAGTACAAAAATACAAAAATGTATGTTATAAATCTTTTAGGAAATAAAAAATAATGTTCAAACAAACGGTCTTCGGATCCCCTTACATCTAAGGAGACTTGGAACCACATTTGTGAACCAATGTACTCTATAAGACGATGCGAAAACTAGGAAATAAAAAGTTGTTATTAGGGTTTTATAG
Organism: Protophormia terraenovae; assembly: GCA_951394005.1. Taxonomy (NCBI): domain Eukaryota; kingdom Metazoa; phylum Arthropoda; class Insecta; order Diptera; family Calliphoridae; genus Protophormia; species Protophormia terraenovae. The sequence continues at coordinate 153,086,582 of OX596073.1, forward strand.
TTTCAACAAAAAGTCGACTTTTCGATTTTTCAATCATTTGAAACAACTTCTTAATTTTAATTGCTTAAGTTGACCTAACATTATTTCATCATTTAAATCACTCTTATTCAATGTTCTAAATTTTAATGAATTATTCTAAATTTCAATTGTTGTTTTTGAAATTCAAAATATAAAACTGAATTTCATTTGTAGTCTTCTGAATTTAAAACGTAAAATTTAATTATAAATTGATCTTTTCTGAATTTAAAATATAAAAACTTTTTTAAAATTGTACTTTTCTGAAATAGAAATTGTAATTGTTTTCTGAAATATTAATGAAATATAGAACAGTTCTTTTCTAAAATTTAAATGAAAAATCTAATTTTCAATTTTTATTTTCAAAAATTTAAATGAAAAATCTAATTTTCCAATGATCTTTTTTAAAATTTAAATTTATTTTCAATTGATTTTTAAAAAATACCATTAAAAGTGGTGTAGTTCTTTAAACAAGAAAATAAGTTTAAGCTTCACTGCTCATATATAATTTTATTATGTTTTTCCTTTGCCAAAATATTTTCACAAATTGTTGATTTAAATAAAAATTTTACACACGTATATTTTCTAATTCCAAAAATAAGTTTTTTAAACAAATAATAAATGTGAACAAATATAAATATAATTTATAATTTTTTACAAATTCACCCAGGAAATATTGTATTAGTTCTACAACTAGTTCTAAAACATATAAAAATAGCCTGTACTTGTTCTACTTTGGTTACCACCAATGATTTTTGTTTGAAATTGTCACCTCCAGAACTAGTTCTGTGGAAGTGTTACCTAGCCAGTACCCATTCTATGGAACGGTTCGAGAACTAGTTCCTTAATCAATAATTTTTGTTCAAAATTGTCACATTCAGAACTAGTGCCATAGAAGAGTTAGGGAAAGGTTTCAGAATCTTTGTGTATTCTAATGGGCTATTTTATAAAGTCCACTTTTGAAATCAATTGAATTTTGTAATTATATACATATATTATTTTTTTTTTTAATTTTTGAAATTTTTTACACAAGTTTTTTTAAACAGTTCTAGGAAGTTCTCAGAAGTGATGTAGAAGTCATACAGAATTAGTTCTTAAGCGCTAGTTCTCTAAAACATTTTTCAAAACGAATTTAGAATAAGAATAAGGTTCTACTCCATTGGTGTCAGAATTGGTTGTGATACCACTAATTCTGACGATGTTATTAAAGAATCTGAAGTGGTTCTGATTATACCAGATCTAGAACTAATGATTTTAGAACATGTTCTAAAATTTTCCCTGGGCATTTTCAAACAATTTTCTATGTACTAAAATACCAAAAATTTCTTTCCTATGGAAACTTAGTAGTTTTCTTTATATCATGGTTGTTTTTATTGTGTTAAATTATTAAACAACTCAAATCGAGATGTTTTCTGGCTTTGAAATATATTAAAAAACAAGTAAATTTGTTTTCTTGGAATAAACATCTCCATTCTGCATTTTTCAATATTACAGTTTTCAATAAATATATAGCCGTATTCCAAAAAATTAATGTAGGTTTCATAGAGTTTCTAACTTCCTCTTATGGAAATTTACATACAAAAAGTTAGTAATTTGTTATCAAGCTTACATTACAATTTGTATCCTCTATTATGAAAATAATATTATTCTGTAGAACAATTTTTAAACAAGATATTAAACAAAATGTTTGAATAATTTAGATTTATCTAATAGGAGAAGCTTAACCCGCTAACTTTAGGAAAAATTTTTAGAAATAGTAAAAACGCAATGAATTAAAATATGTATATATATATATATCAGTGGACATAGTAAAATATAATTTTCTAAAGTTTAATTTTTGGAGGTTGATAATTAGCATTAAACTCAGAATATAAAGAAATCGGAAGCTGTGAAAATGGCAGTATTTTCAAAGAATTTAGTTTGAATATAATCTATAATTTTACAGCCGTATTCAAAAAAACTTAACACAGCTTTACCAACCATTTATAATCAAAATTACTTAAAGTTGTATTCAAAAACATTGATTTGCTTACTATACCATTGGTAAAGCCTTGTAAACTTTAAACATTTTAATAATGGTTCGACCCTACTTTAAGACCATATTTTAAGATTATTTCCGTTACATTTTTCAAGAAAAATGAAAATAATGATAAATTTTTTGATTCATTTCAACAAAATCGACGTATTTAAAATGTCCGAATGTTAAAATCTGTGATAAAATAAAAAATGTTTCAAAATATCAGAATATCCAATTTTATATGTGTAGAGAGAAGAGCTGTGTCAAGATCATATATACTTTTTTTAATAATTTTAAAAATATAATGTTCGAAACGGTCTTCTGTTTTGACACTTTAGAAGTACAAAAATACAAAAATGTATGTTATAAATCTTTTAGGAAATAAAAAATAATGTTCAAACAAACGGTCTTCGGATCCCCTTACATCTAAGGAGACTTGGAACCACATTTGTGAACCAATGTACTCTATAAGACGATGCGAAAACTAGGAAATAAAAAGTTGTTATTAGGGTTTTATAGTTTCAACAAAAAGTCGACTTTTCGATTTTTCAATCATTTGAAACAACTTCTTAATTTTAATTGCTTAAGTTGACCTAACATTATTTCATCATTTAAATCACTCTTATTCAATGTTCTAAATTTTAATGAATTATTCTAAATTTCAATTGTTGTTTTTGAAATTCAAAATATAAAACTGAATTTCATTTGTAGTCTTCTGAATTTAAAACGTAAAATTTAATTATAAATTGATCTTTTCTGAATTTAAAATATAAAAACTTTTTTAAAATTGTACTTTTCTGAAATAGAAATTGTAATTGTTTTCTGAAATATTAATGAAATATAGAACAGTTCTTTTCTAAAATTTAAATGAAAAATCTAATTTTCAATTTTTATTTTCAAAAATTTAAATGAAAAATCTAATTTTCCAATGATCTTTTTTAAAATTTAAATTTATTTTCAATTGATTTTTAAAAAATACCATTAAAAGTGGTGTAGTTCTTTAAACAAGAAAATAAGTTTAAGCTTCACTGCTCATATATAATTTTATTATGTTTTTCCTTTGCCAAAATATTTTCACAAATTGTTGATTTAAATAAAAATTTTACACACGTATATTTTCTAATTCCAAAAATAAGTTTTTTAAACAAATAATAAATGTGAACAAATATAAATATAATTTATAATTTTTTACAAATTCACCCAGGAAATATTGTATTAGTTCTACAACTAGTTCTAAAACATATAAAAATAGCCTGTACTTGTTCTACTTTGGTTACCACCAATGATTTTTGTTTGAAATTGTCACCTCCAGAACTAGTTCTGTGGAAGTGTTACCTAGCCAGTACCCATTCTATGGAACGGTTCGAGAACTAGTTCCTTAATCAATAATTTTTGTTCAAAATTGTCACATTCAGAACTAGTGCCATAGAAGAGTTAGGGAAAGGTTTCAGAATCTTTGTGTATTCTAATGGGCTATTTTATAAAGTCCACTTTTGAAATCAATTGAATTTTGTAATTATATACATATATTATTTTTTTTTTTAATTTTTGAAATTTTTTACACAAGTTTTTTTAAACAGTTCTAGGAAGTTCTCAGAAGTGATGTAGAAGTCATACAGAATTAGTTCTTAAGCGCTAGTTCTCTAAAACATTTTTCAAAACGAATTTAGAATAAGAATAAGGTTCTACTCCATTGGTGTCAGAATTGGTTGTGATACCACTAATTCTGACGATGTTATTAAAGAATCTGAAGTGGTTCTGATTATACCAGATCTAGAACTAATGATTTTAGAACATGTTCTAAAATTTTCCCTGGGCATTTTCAAACAATTTTCTATGTACTAAAATACCAAAAATTTCTTTCCTATGGAAACTTAGTAGTTTTCTTTATATCATGGTTGTTTTTATTGTGTTAAATTATTAAACAACTCAAATCGAGATGTTTTCTGGCTTTGAAATATATTAAAAAACAAGTAAATTTGTTTTCTTGGAATAAACATCTCCATTCTGCATTTTTCAATATTACAGTTTTCAATAAATATATAGCCGTATTCCAAAAAATTAATGTAGGTTTCATAGAGTTTCTAACTTCCTCTTATGGAAATTTACATACAAAAAGTTAGTAATTTGTTATCAAGCTTACATTACAATTTGTATCCTCTATTATGAAAATAATATTATTCTGTAGAACAATTTTTAAACAAGATATTAAACAAAATGTTTGAATAATTTAGATTTATCTAATAGGAGAAGCTTAACCCGCTAACTTTAGGAAAAATTTTTAGAAATAGTAAAAACGCAATGAATTAAAATATGTATATATATATATATCAGTGGACATAGTAAAATATAATTTTCTAAAGTTTAATTTTTGGAGGTTGATAATTAGCATTAAACTCAGAATATAAAGAAATCGGAAGCTGTGAAAATGGCAGTATTTTCAAAGAATTTAGTTTGAATATAATCTATAATTTTACAGCCGTATTCAAAAAAACTTAACACAGCTTTACCAACCATTTATAATCAAAATTACTTAAAGTTGTATTCAAAAACATTGATTTGCTTACTATACCATTGGTAAAGCCTTGTAAACTTTAAACATTTTAATAATGGTTCGACCCTACTTTAAGACCATATTTTAAGATTATTTCCGTTACATTTTTCAAGAAAAATGAAAATAATGATAAATTTTTTGATTCATTTCAACAAAATCGACGTATTTAAAATGTCCGAATGTTAAAATCTGTGATAAAATAAAAAATGTTTCAAAATATCAGAATATCCAATTTTATATGTGTAGAGAGAAGAGCTGTGTCAAGATCATATATACTTTTTTTAATAATTTTAAAAATATAATGTTCGAAACGGTCTTCTGTTTTGACACTTTAGAAGTACAAAAATACAAAAATGTATGTTATAAATCTTTTAGGAAATAAAAAATAATGTTCAAACAAACGGTCTTCGGATCCCCTTACATCTAAGGAGACTTGGAACCACATTTGTGAACCAATGTACTCTATAAGACGATGCGAAAACTAGGAAATAAAAAGTTGTTATTAGGGTTTTATAGTTTCAACAAAAAGTCGACTTTTCGATTTTTCGTCTTTTTTTAATTTTTAAATAGTCGATTTTTCGACTTTTTCAATTATTAAATAGTCGATTTTTCGACTTTTCGACTTTTTTAATTTTTAAATAATCGACTTTGCGACTTTTTCCGACTATTTTCAACTTTTCGACTAATTTCGACTATTTTCTACTTTTCGACTTTTTCCGAATATTTTCGACTTTTTCCGACTTTTCAACTATTTTCAACTTTTTCCGACTATTTCCGACTTTTTGACTATTGACTATTTTTTGTTAATTGTCTAAATAAAGACTTTAAAAATAAAAATGAATACAACGCAAACAAATATATTAATTGATTAACATACAAATCTATCCAATGAGAGTGCTATTTGCACACAAAAATATGTATTAAGTACACGGTTTAATGGTATATAAATAAAAGCTTATAAAAAACTATTCATTTTAAATAAGATAATTTTTTAAACATTTTTCTACTTTCCGTCTATTTTCGACTTTTTCCGACTATTTTCAACTTTTTCCGACTATTTTCGACATTTCGACTTTTGGCATCAAAAAAAGTCGATTTATCGACAATTTTCAAATCAAAAAGTCGATTTCGACTTTTCGACTTTTAACAACAAAAAGTCGATTGTTCGATTATTCGAAAGTCGATTTGATAAACCCTAGTTGCTATGTTCACCTCTCAGCCGGCTAACAGGCGACTTTGAGCCGCCGGCAACAATTTTTAGCAAAGCCGCCGCCGCCGTTAAAATCGTTCGGCGCAGGTCTCTGATGGTTTGATTTTGTTTTTAACTGAGCTTCCGAAAACGTCGAAAATGGGTATTTTTGTTCTTAAACCATTAAATTTCAAGTTTTTTTTATTTATTTATATTTTTTAGATGAAAAATTACAACAAATTTTTAAAATACGTCCTTTGCAATCTAATTGCATTGCCTACCGTAGTTCTACAAATGAGTATCGCAAAATGATGAAACAAGCCTGTGTATCAGAGTTAAAAAACCTAGTAAATGTGGAAATGAAGATAGAACAAGTTCAACTAAAAATGCCTGATGACAAACAAATACCAGTTATAACAGAAGATTTAAAGAAATCGAATGTAAATATCAACTTTCTATAAATATCTTAAAAGAAATTAAATAAATTATTAATTTTATATTGCAGGCCGAATATTTATTGAAAGAATGCAGTCTTGTAGAAGAAAGTTTGAAATTGCTGTAGTTTTTGTTTACTTTTTTACCATTACTTTATTAAGATGTTTATAAATTAAGTTTAAACAATCATAAGAAGGTTTAAAACCCTACAAAAATGAATAATTTTACATTAATTATAGTTTATTTTGTATTGCATCATAAACTTACCGTAAATATAGGAATTATGGGTTTTTTATGAAACAGTTTTCCTTTTGTTCTCAGAATTAATAAGTAACGAAAATCTAACTGTAAAAATAGTTCAATTAAAATTTACATTTAATTTGATGAACATGTGTAATATAACTTACGTTTTCTAAAACTTCATTGATAACTATATCGTGTATATGAGAGTCTGCCACGAATCTATTACGTTTTCCAAAACACTTTTGTACTTGTAAGTGAATGCCAAAATCATTACAAAATATCAACTTTTCTGGAAAGCACGTAAAAAAAGGTATTAAATATATTATATTACCTCTTAATCCAAAACAACTTACCGGACTCTATTAAACGATTTAGACGCCATAAAAGTGGTAGCAGCCATAATATTAAGATTACATCCATAAATACTAAATGATATGATTTAAATAAAAAGGACATACCATATATATAAAAACATAAAATTAAAAAAATTAATTGTTTCTTTAAGGCAGTTCGTTGTTTTTGATAGTTTGTATTAATCAGCTTAACTTCCACAGAATCTGAACCGTATTCGTAAATTTCAAGACTTAAATCAGTTTCGGTTGTCCCTTTGTATAAGTTTGTTATACTATGAAATCGAAAACGTAAAGGTTTTGGTTCATTACTAGACATTTTTGTTATATATTATTGAAAAATATTGTAAATAATTATTTTCTACAAAAACATCCTCAGCTGTTTTACTGTCGAAAACTGTCATTGGGCTTTTTGTTTTGTTCTTTATTTCTTTTTGTTATTTTCTCTTTATCCAATTTCATCGGTTTTTTATTTTGTCTACAAGGTATTTAGTCGTGTGCGCGCTGTTGTTGGAGTAACGCGTCGTTTTTGTCTTTTCTTATGTTTTGCTTATTAATTCTAATTGCATAATCACAAAAATATAAACAAATTAATTAATCTGTATTATATTGATTAAGAAACGTATAGGTGATGTTTGTTAATTGGTGCTAATTTTGTGTATAGTTAATTAAAGAGTGAGTAGACGTTTCTTTCATTTTGTGAAAACGTTTTTTTTTTTTTAAGTACTACTACGAGAGCTTTTTTCTATGTATATCTTTGTTTTTGTTTGCTCTTTTACTTTGCAAATTGTACATTTTCCGATTTTGCTTTATTCTAATGAAAAAAGAGAAGAGGTGAAGGTGAAATCTCTACACTTTGGTGAATTGTAATAGATTTCAGTGTAATATTTTTACTTTTGTTGCCAGATATTTTTATTTGTGTAAATGTAATTTCTGAAAAAATATTCACAAAAATTTGATCTGAATATTTTTGTAATTTGAAATAAATTGTTACAATATTGGAACATGTTAAAAATAAGTTAAGCTTTAAGTATGTTCATGAAATGTACGTTTATATAATCGAATTGCAGCTATTTTTGAAATGAACAATTTAGTCAAACAAAATTTTCTAATTATTATTTTATATTTTTTTTATTATTTTTAATTATTATACAATTTAATAATAGCTTAAAAAAATATTTTAGAACACATTTTGTTTAAAAAGCAAAAATATTAGCACTCTAATATTATTTTATTAATAAATTTTTAACATAACCGAGGTGTATGTCAAATATTAAGTAAACAAATAATAGTCTAACTCATGTAAATAAATATTCAAGCAAGTTATATTTTTACATGTAACGTAAAAACGCTATTATATCTTTTGATTATTTAAAAATCCTATGTGGTGGCAACTTTATATTTCTCTACAAAACAAATAAAAACAGAGTCGCATTACTTTTTATTTAAATCATTGCAATATTATTAAATAATTGTTTAATAAAATAGTAAATTTATATTGTAGATGAGCTTTATAAAAATTGTTTTGTTTGTTTTTGTTAAAACGCATGTTTTTTGTTTTGGTTTATTTATTTTGTCACTTGTTTATCCAAGTATTAGTTTAACATCTCTGTTTTGTGTTAATATATTTTCCAATATGGCGGCATCGTAGAATGACGAATGTTTTGTAGCCATTCGTCGAATAGTGCTGTCGGAATCGGTGTGTTTTAGAAAAACGTAAAGTTTCATTGTAAAATTTCCATATAAAAAAGTTATTAAAAATTGTAAAAGATATAAATAATTAAACCTTGAAATATGCGTAAACGGAAATTGAAGAAATTTTGTGAAAATTTTCTCAAATAAATGCATTAATATGCCGTCAAAAAATTAAGGTGCAGACATTGAAGAGAAAAGAAAAAAAAAAAAACTTGAAAAAAAGCAGCATAAAGAGTAATTGACAAAAATACAGATTGTAAAGTAGTGAGTGAACGAGTCAGTGACTGAGTGAGCGAGTGAGTGGTAAAGTGTGTAGTGTATAATATATAAAAAAAAGTGGTGCGACCATACATATTTAATTATAATACGTGAATATTTTTTACAATAATAAAATCGTAATTTATCTGGAGATTAAGAAAAAGTAAATATTTTATATTTAGTTTAAAAAAACTATGATTTTCTTTTAATGTAGTAATGGTAATTAAATAGGAAATTGAGAAGAAAAATAATTGTGGCCTTCGCATTACGTTCCTTTTCGGCTTTTTTTCTTTATGTTATTTGATGAAAAAAGTGTTGGTGTTGTTCTGTCGTCGAATGACTGTCCACATTATTGTATGTGCGTGTGTGTGTGTGAGTAGTGTTTACAGAAAACGACGTAAACGTACGTGTGCCAAAAAACAACTCTGTTTTATTAACTGACGTCTACGTCAACGTCATTAGTAAATTGTTAAAATTTATATAAATTTGCGAACACAATAAATAATATATATTTGTGTACACATATGCAAGCGGGTTTAAATTAAATATTTTACTTTTTTATTTTTAATTTTAACTGGATAACCCTAAACAAAGTAAATGTTTACAATTTATTTTTTAAAGGTTACAATTTATTGTGTTTTGTCTGTATCCCATCATTATCTCACTATCATCATAATTATCAATATTTGTATAGTTGTATGTATGTGTCATTGTGTTTTTAAGAGTACATACAAACTTTTTTTTATTTTTTCTACAATGTTGCCAAAATAAACGAATGGAATCTTGTGAAAACTGTTACGAAGAATTTTTTACTTTTTATTTGGTTTTGTGGACACTTACCAAAGAAATAAATATCTTAAGTATTAATACAAAAAAAAAAAATTAATAAAATTAATTGTTTTTTTCTTATATATGCACATACATATATATTTTGTGTTGAATTTATTTTTTCGTTTTGTTTTTTTCATCTTTTAGTCCGCCGCTAAAAGTGGTGAATTTTCTTCTTTTGCTTTTCTTTTATGTATTTGTTTTATTTACGTATTTTTTCTTGTCTCAATTCTACGATTTTTCGTATTTTGTGTGTGTATCCATTATTTTTAATAACTTTTCTCTTCGCTAAATTCTTATTTGTTTTTTTTTTTTTTTTAATATTATAAATATTTATGTATGCATTTTGCATAATTATAATAAATATCATAATTATCTTATTCATAATCGGGTTTTTATGACGTCTGAGAATTTTATTTTTGTACTTTTAATTGAATGAATTTTGAATGAACCATCAGTATTTGTGCATTTGTCTTTAATTTTAATTTAATTTTTTTATGGGTCATTGGACCTTTGATTTACATAAGTATGAGGGCTATTATAATTTAATTTTTATTATTGAAAAGTTGAATAGATTATTAAAATTAACTAAAATGTAATTTTACTAAAAACTCTCAAATCGAAAAAAAAAATAATTTTATCAAAATTTAAAATATTTTCATTTTTATTCAGAACTTAATAAATTAGACCTATTTCTTATATAATCATGGTAAAAAAAATTTGACTCCTATTTTTCTTAAACAATTAAAGTTGATATTATAAAGAGAAATTAAATTATTAAGCCCGCACTTCAGTCGGTGTCAGTTGATTCAACAGTAATTACTTTTTTTTTTTTTTGTTTAAATTTGGAAACCTTTCATTTCAACTGACAGGTGGAAATAATGTATGTACTTAATATTTTGACTTTTTCCAAACGACCAAAACAAAAAAAAAAAAAAAAAAAAAAAAAAAAAAACGAATTTAAAGTTTTCAATAAAATAAATGACACATTCTCTTCTCAGTCGATAACTATAAAAGATATGATCACTCTGTGTGATGTTAATGTTTGGATGACACATACCTCCGATGAAGGCAATGCTGACTTATCATTTTATTATGTTCCTTAACCGGAAGAACCTACGTTTCTTCTTGTATGTGGTGTAGTGAGGTTATTTAAGTCTGCTTTTGCCAACTTTTAATATTTCTCCACTGGTTGTAACTCAAAGAAAGAGTCCACACTGGACCAGAGTACTACCAATCATTTTGTATGTAGCTAACAAGATTTCTTTGTCCATACCCCAAGTACTGCCGGCTAGCGCTTGGAGGACTTTGTTTTACTTCTTAATTTTTGTGTGATTGCTCTAGCATGAGGCTGTTGAATGTGAGTCTAATAATCTTCACAAATTTATTATTGTTAAATTCAAGTCGACTATTTTATATAGGATGAGTCTGCAAATAAATTGGACTGAGTGTAGTTGGGTTGTATGTACAGCTAAAGTTACTTGAAAATAAATAGATTCCTTTCGTAAGTTCTAAGAAATAAAATACCATAGAAAACATAGAATAGAACTAGAAGTTTATGTGAGAGCCACCCTATACTAAATTTTAAAAAAATTTACTCAATTTTTTGAAAATACAAAAACAAAATATATGTGACTACATGTATTTTGTTTTTGTTTGAATTAGGTTTCTGACAATTGAATTAGGTTTTTTTCTCTCACAGAAATATCTAGTTGTTAATCTATGATAGAAAATCTAACTCAATTGTCAAAAAAAACCTAACGTTGTAAGTAATAAATAATTTTTTGTTTCTGAGCGAATGAAAAGAGTTGGACTTCTTGTTGTTTTCTATGTAAAATACTATGATTTAAAAAAAAAAAAAAAAATAAAGACTTCTGAAGCAGTTCCTGACTACACACTTGGATTGTATTGGGGAAATCATGCTATATGCAAAATCAAGTAGTCATTAAGACTTTTGTCCAAACTTAGTTTGGCAGAATTGCTCTTGTTTTCCATGGCTGGTTCTCGTTGTTTTCGCTAGACGTTGGGCGTGATCCAAAAAACTTAAGTTTTTTAATCGCTTCTACCAGATTTGATTATAAAAATAATTTGTCATATATATTTTTTAAAAATATTGAAAAATTGTACACCATTTTACCAATATTTGATATTAGAAATTTTTAAATCAAGAACTAGAGTTTTATTACACAATAATTTGAAATTATATTTTAATTTCAAATATATTTAAAATAATATACATTTTTAAATCGATTTAAATTGAAACAAAGGTAGCTACCAAGGAAAGGAAATAAAAATCAATTAAAAGTGACAATTTTCTAGTTTCAAGGAGGTTTCTGAAACCAATGAACCTTATGAAATAATCACTTTTGATATACAAATTTCAAAGCACTTGTACAGTATAAAAACATTTAAAAACGAACAAATGTAGGAACAAAAAACAAACAAACAAAAAATGTCGTCATAAACAATAGAAATATGGAGTGAATAAAAGAAGAGAAATGAAAATACTATATAAAATTGTTACTAGAAAACAAAACGTTGCGATAAAACCAACTGCGGGAGAAGTAAACAATCTACAAAGCAAAGGAATGAATATAAAGTTAATTTAAAAAAAAGGTCCCTCCACAAAGAAGAGTCAAATATCAGTTGAAGGAACGTTAAAATTTGTATAACCCACCTCAACATGAGGGGGGAATCATCATGCATTGTTATGGTGGTGTGTATGTATCTGGTAATGATGACAATGATAATGACCAATATACAACATGATGAAATTGGATGTTGGTGGAGTGTTTGGTATGGTGCTACATGTATTGTGTTTTGACTTTTGGTATCTACTTTTTTTACACTGAATTTACGACTTTAAAACAAGATTTTAAAGTTATATAAACATGGGCAATGAGAATTTATTGATAAATTTAACGAAATTTTTCTATTAAATTTAAAAATTATGGAAAATATAAAAATTAAAAATTGTGTAATATTTTTAGTTAATATATAGTTCATAAAAAATATCAATATTTATTGTTTAATTTACATAAATAAATAACATTAAAGATGTATCGATAAAATTTTCTAAAAATATAACACTTTTCTAAAAAGAAGAAATTCCGCATAAATATGTTTCGAATATAAATAAAAATTTTTAAATTTTTTATTATTATATTTCGAGGGCTTATATTCAAAACGGGCCTCAATCAAAACAGAATTTTTCAGGAGGACATAAAAACTGTTTATTTCCCTCATTTTTCAATATTTTGCAATCCGTTCTTCTACGAGTTATTAACATTACGTCTACTAAACCTCACACTGAAAAATAAATCGTTTAACTCCATTATTCGCGAAGTTAAGGTAGATAGCCCGTTTTGTCTTAATTATTTTTAATGTAAGTCATAAAATGTGCACATAGCCCGTTTAAAATTGCAAATAACAGGAATGTTTACTAAAAGGACGAAAATGTGTTCAAAACTAAAATTATAAATTAAATTTTGAAAAAAAAAAAAAAATTTTGAAAAAAATTGCATGCGAAATAAATTGCAAAAAAATTGTTTGCAAAAAAAATTTTAAACCAATTAAAATTTAATAGCATATCAACAACTCAAAAATTATTAAAACCTTTAAAGATGATCTTTATTGCACTTTTTATTTAATTATCATTTTTTAATGAAACTGATTTTGGTATCTAAGATGTTTTGCTTATAATTACGAATTTGATTAAAATTTTTTCATTCCTATCTATAAATCTAGCGTATAGTGCTCTCACTTAGCTTCATAAAGTGTTGATAGGTGTACCCGCGTATGATCTATAAGCATCTAAAAAAGGCTAGAAATCTAACTTCAATGGCTTTTTTCTCCAGACTACATTGAGATAACACAATTTTTATGAGATATATTAAGATTATAATTCAAAATGTTTAAGAAAAGTTCAAACCGCAAAGAAAATTCTCATTATTTATCAATTTTTATTTTAATATTTCTTTGAAAATCAAAAAAAAAAAAAAAAAAAAAACAAAAACTTGCACCTAGCCCGTTTTGCTCGAATTTTGATTCACATACATGATGGTGTAGGGTATCATATGGTTGGATTTGACCGACTATATCCTTCTATCTCGTTTTTAGTATGAAATATAAAATTTTTTAATTGAAAAATTTAGTATAAAATTTGTTTAATTGGTTGAATTTCAATTAATAAAATAATTGAATATGTACCATTCATAATTAAAATATTAGTAATATTTTATATTGTAATAATACATAAATTTTAAATTAAATTACTTAAAATGTCATACTTAAATTTTAAGTAATTTATTTAATTATAAAATTTAGGGATGTGCGATTAATCGGTTGTTCAAAATTTAGGGATGTGCGATTAATCGGTTGTTCAAAATTTTGATTACTCTATACACGGATTAATCAGTTAATCGATTAATCAACAATTTTAATTAATCAAAATTCTGATTAATTAATTATTTTTAATTTTGATTAATCAAATTTTAATAATTTTATTCGAAGTTCTCAAATTTAGTTTACAATTAAACAAATGAAACAAAAAATGTTAAAAACAGTCTATACCATAGATTAACAACTAGATATTTATGTGAGAGAAAAAAACCTAATTCAATAGTCAGAAACCTAATTCAAACAAAAACAAAATACATGTAGTCACATATATTTTGTTTTTGTATTTTCAAAAAAATGAGTAAATTTTTTGAAAATTTAGTATAGGGTGGCTCTCACATAAACTTCTAGTTCTATTCTATCATAGATTAACAACTAGATATTTATGTGAGAGAAAAAAACCTAATTCAATTGTCAGAAACCTAATTCAAACAAAAACAAAATACATGTAGTCACATATATTTTGTTTTTGTATTTTCAAAAAAATGAGTAAATTTTTTGAAAATTTAGTATAGGGTGGCTCTAGTTCTATTCTATGTATTCTATGGTCTATATTGTAAAATATATGTTCGAAAAAAATAAAAAAATAAAAAAATAAAAAAAAAAAAAAATCGAAATTTCTGTTCGAAAAAAAATAAAAATAACTGTTATTATTTGATTTTTATGATGAAAGTCATAACGGTTACGGTCCTTGATTTTAAAATTCTACGTGAAAAATATAAAATTTTGTCACCTGAATATTTATGATGTAGATAAATTATTTGACATCTTCAAGGATTTTCTAACATATATCATCGTGTTATATAAGAATTTAAAATTTAATATTTTGACATATTTAAAAGTCCTGTTTACAAATATATATAGATAATTTAGCCAAAGTCATAACATAAAAATATAAACAATTATGTTGGGGGAGATTACAATAATATTAACTTGTTAAAGGAAAAAGACTCGAATTAGTAGAGAGGAGGGTGGGTTGACACAAAAGGAGTGGTGAATAAATAACGTTAATAGAAGTGGCAAAAAGAAGGTGTGATTTGTGAAAAGAGCGCGCACATATAAAATGAATGAATATACAATCCATACATCCAACCAAACCAACAACAAACATTTACACACAAACACTTAAAGATAACTTGTAGTGAATTTTGCTTCTATGATTGTGGAGTCAATCGTGTTGAAACACAGCAATTCTCATTTTTAACCACATGCATCACACAATAGTCGTCGGTCGTATGCATGTAGATACATTTCTGTGTCTATATCTAAAAATTCCGACTGTATGAATTGCTATTGAACTACATTCAACGATGTTTCATGATTTTTTTTATATTTTCAACTTTGTCTGACTGTTTTGCCAGCCAGCTAGTCAACCTGACATACGTAATAAATGACTAAATGAATATCTTGTTGCTGTTGTTATACTTATTTTTTTTTTGTATGTACTTATTGTATGTGTAAAAAAATGTTTTTTTTTTTTTCTACATTCTCGCTTTTTGTATTTCCGATATTTTTGCACATGAGTAGGCTTTTGTTGCTTGTTGATACATTTAGTTCAATATTTTTTGTTGTTGTTTTTATTATAATTTCTACAGTGGGATTAAACTGAATAGAAGTATTTAATAATATTAAAAAAGAAGGAATTTAATTTAGTATAAAAATGTAATTAATTATAATTTTTATAATTATGATAACTTCTTAATTTTTTAGAGGGATATTTCGTGATACTTTTTAAAATTTTTTTTTGAAATTTGATAAGAAATTCGATTAAAAAGGAGTGCTATTAAAAAATGAGAAAAAAAAAACTAATATAAATTTTGTAAACATTCTAAAGTTACTAATTATATTAAATAAGTTCCTATGTAAGAACTGTACAAACAAAATTTTGTGCATACAATTCGTCTTTAAACAAGAAACTAATGGATCAATCTTTTTGAAATTTTGATTTTTTAAAGGCTGTTACACTATAGAACAAAAGTGAACACTTTTTTTTTTATCATAATTTACTTTTGTGGGAATGATTATCTTCCTAAGGACAGATCTGAAATAAAAAAAAAAAATAGTAGAATATACCCCTTATGGTCTAATTTAAAATATTTGTTTGGCTGACATAAAAAATAACGAAATCTAAAAATGTGAAAGTGTTCACTTTTATACCACTTACAAATTTTTATTAATAACCACGTCTATCTCTGTTATTTATATTTGTGAATGAAATAACATAAAAATATAAAAATCAGCTAAGATCGCCTAGTAAAAAATTAACTTCTGAGGATTCTATTAAAAGTATTTAAATATGAAATAGCCTGATTAAGTCCAGAAATCGAAAAAAATTAAAAATATATTTCAAGATAGATTTCCTCTAGAATAATTTGCAAGGGCACGAAACTATCTCAAACGTTGATAATAAAAATAAAGAAACTTGAAAAATTCAGGAATTTTAGAAGAATGAAGATTAAAAATATTTAGAAACTAAGATGCTGAACAAATTTGAAGATTACTAACATTAGGGAAAACTAAATCGCAAAAAAAAAAAAAAAAAAAACTATTAAAACTAATAATTGCAATTCTAGTGTCTCGGTTCATTCCCAATATCTTGGCGGCACCCAAATAACTAAACTAGCCATCAGACACCCTTTATATTTTCTCAAAAATTCTATAAATCCACGGTCCATGGAAAATTGAAAACGAGTTCAGTTGGCGGAAGAAATAAATGCAAACATATTTTTGCCTGAATATAACAATTTATTTTATTTATTTCAAATAAGGACTGAGATCAAAAAAATCTTAACACACAATTTGCCTCATAACTTTTTTCAGAATCAATATTCAAAATTTTTTTTTGATCTAGTTATTATGGAAAAATACTTCAGTTATTATTTTTAATAACAACCATGTTAATTTGTCCTTATTTTCATCAAAATAAGTGACGAAAAAGATTTACGTCTTACAAGTTATTAAAAAATTTCAAAAAATCCAAATAGGTCTTACAAATAATTGGCCACAGAATTAAATGTCGTCCGTAAAACCGTTTCTAATGTTATTAAACAGTATCAGGAGAATTTAACTATTGATGTGAAACCTAGTTCGGTAAGAAAAAAGGACCACATGATATTGGGAAGGCCAGAAAATTGAAGGCATATTGAAATGAACTCCAAACACATCTGGTAGAAAATCAGCTCAGTTTTCTCAGTGCTTCGACTCTTTGGTGCGAAAATTAAAGCTAATGGGAAAGTTGATAACATATAAAGTTCAAAAAATTCCAAACTGGAATTCTGCAAAAAAAAAAATAAATTTCAAACCAAATTTTATATAAAAATACTCAAGCTGTATAATTGACGAAGAAACGTAGGTGCTGGCAGAATCTTCGCAGCTTGTGTCTCAAAAATTTTTATTGCTAATGCTCGAAGCAATGTTGGAGATAAGTTTAAGACCCAAAAGCAGCAAAAATTTCTTACAAAATTCATGGTATGACAAGCTTTTTGCAGTTGCGGCAAAACAGGAAAGTCATTTGATACATTCGGATCTATAAATACCAAAATATAGAATATGGAATAAGGAATATTTGCAAAAAAGACTTCTTCTTTTCTTAAGAAAGCACAACGTGTCCACATATTTTTGGACCCATTTGGTATCATGTCACTACGGTAAGAAAGCTCTGGAGTGGTACCAAATCAATAACATAGTTTTAGTACCAAGAGAGGTCAATTTTCAAAATTGTCCATAGCTTAGACCAGTGGAGAGATATTGAGCTCTTGTGAAAAGTGAATTCAAGAGCACAAAAAAGGTGTCCCAAAATACCAAAGATTTTAACAGAAGATGTGCACACTGTTCCAAAAAAGGTGACTGAAGCAACTATCAAATCTCCAAAGAAAGGGTTTTCAAAAATGGACCACAATTTTATAATTAGTGGTTAGAACCATAAAAATGATATATTTCTGTGATCTGTGCTAAATTATCAAATGATTAAAAAAATAATGAAAACTCTAAGATCAACCGTTTTCAAGTTATTGAATATTATGTATGTTAAGAATTTTTCGATCTCACTCCTTAAGTGTTGCCGCAAGCTCATAGACCCTAAATTGGCTGGACTCGGTTGGCTGATTTCGGTTTAAATAACATTCGCCTACCAGTATTACTAAGCTAAGAAAACTATAAAACGAAGGTATGGTTTTCTAATGGTTTAGGTAAGCTTCACATAATTAAGTGTTGGACCGATGGTACTAATTACTAGCATTGTGTGCTAGGAAAATTTCCTTGTACTATTCGCTAAAATTTTACCAGTTTGTTGGAATGTAATGTTGCAGATATTGCATTACAGAATAATACTGATCGCAAAGTTAAGTATAAATCCGAGTCCTTTCTTATTCAAACTTGTCGAAAATACGTTTAACCATAGAGTGGCACGTTATAGATGGATCCGCAGAAAACCTAGACTTAAACTAATTTAAAAATGTGAGATTCGCATTAAAAATCAAACAAGGATGTGTGCGATGACAGTAAGGGAGTATAAAGATACAGTGGAATGAAATTGGTTTTAATCATAGTGAACAAAATTTAAGAGATATTAAGGATTTAGTTCTCGAAAATAAAGTTATGACCTATTTTTAAAAAATATTTTTTGATTTTTTTCTAAGAGGGAGCAAAACTGGACATTTTTGTATTTATATATATTATTTGTATTTATGTATATTATATAGCCTAAAAACGTAAATAGTTAAGTTCAAGTTTTAAATTAAAAATTTAATTTTTATTCATTGTTAATAAAATATTTAATATTTTATTTTTATTAATATAGGCCGTTATCGAAAATTTTTAACTTGGCTAAAACTGACTTAAATCCTTAATAAGTCTTGTGGTAATGATATTTTAAACAAATTGGTTATAGATCTAAACTCACAAGACTTGAAACTAATAGAGTGCAAAATTTTAGCACCATAGGTTTCTTTTTATAATTATTATTGTTGTAGTGTTTATAAAAAACCGACTTTTCAAAAAACCGGTTTGACGGTTAACCGAAAATTGGGTAAAATTAAAAAACCGGTTTTTCGGTTAACCGTCTACTAAAAAACCGGTTAAACCGGTTAACCGACATTTTAATAATTGCTTTAATTTGAAGCTTAATAAAAATATTTTGGTTAAAAAAAGTGTTTTTTCAACTTATTGGTTTAACCATGCACCAAATAATAAACAGTGCACTGCAGTGGTCTTAATAAATTGCGATTGATTTACATAGATAATTTACAATATTTTCTTTCAGCCTTTAGACCAGTTTTAATATAATTTATAAAAACAACTTTTATGGCAACTTTTAAGCTTTTGAAGCTTAGTAATGATCTAAAATTATTCTATAAAGTATTTTTTAATTTATTTATTTTTTTTTTTTTAATTTTTCCAGCATAAAAATAAAATTAAATTATTGAAATTTTACAGAGGTAGCTTTAGACCAATGATATTGTACTTTACATTATAATTTATATTCACCGCTTTTAAAGTTTTTTCAAGGAAAAGTTTATATAATTTTTATAAAAAAAATGTAATAAAAATATCTGTATAAAATTGGAAAATTAATTAACATTTTTTCTGCTAAAAAGAGATTTGTTTTTAATTTTAAAATTATTAATCATTTAAAAGTACATTTTCTGCACTTTTATTCCTATTATCCACATAAAATCTTATTTTTCTCTAAAGCTATACATTAGTAGGTACAATGATACATATTTCCTTCTTTGGGAAAATTTCATTCGTATGAAATTAAAGTTTTTGTAAATGGAATGCTTAATTATCTGATTTATTATATTTACAGTTTTAAAATATATTTAACTTTTCACAAGTAAATATGTATATCTATCACTTGTTAACTCAAACAGCAAGCATTTTTAGTAGTTTCAAAATATTTTCTTATATTTTAAATTCAGAAAAAGCAACTAAAGGACGAAATTTAGTGATATTTTTAGCAAATTTTTGAAACCGGTTAACCGACACAGAAAAACCGGGTAGACCGGTTAACCGAAATTGAATATTTCAAATTAACCGGTTCGCAAATAACCGAAATTTGAAGAAAAAACCGGTTTTTCGGTTAACCGGTTAACCGGTTTATAAACACTATATTGTTGTTCAAAGTTCAAGAACATAGAAAAATGGATAAAAATTACTTAAGTTTTTCCCATTCTTCTACAATTTTTGTTCGTGCGTTTATACTTTTTGATCTCATTCTATCATAAATAAACTAATTGGACTTTGCAGATAAATTCTGCACCATCTTTGTTGTTGTGCAGACTTTCAACAGTTAAATACAGGGTAGTCGAGTTTTGATGACAACATATTTTATTTTTTTAAAATTTTTCAGTTTTTTGGGTGGGTTCTGTGAGCCCCTCAACCGAATACAAAATTTGGGATGGGGATTGATACTTGTTGTAATTGTATTTTGCGCTATATCCCGTTGATGTGTCCGAAATAGTAAACGTAGTAGATAGTCTCAAAATTTGGAAAACAAAAGCGAAAATTTTTTAAAATTTTCGCGAGGCACATTTACAGTTTCATATGCAGTGGCTTGGACTACTGCGTGAACTTAGTTTTTTGGTTTTTTACATAACAAAATTGGAGCAGCATTAAAAATAAATTTAATACAAGAATTTTATGTTTTAATGTTTAATTTTATGTTTTAGTATTTTTATATAGAAAATTGCAATTTAAACAAATATTCGTATAAGAACGTCGATAAATATAATTGATCGGGACCTATATAAATAAACTTCCAGTTTGTAAATATTTTTATATGTTTAACTAAAACCGCCATAACTTTCGCACCCCTCACATGAAATGATTAACGCGAACTGATTTTATATTCATTCGATTCACTTTATATGT
Source organism: Protophormia terraenovae (assembly GCA_951394005.1). Classification (NCBI taxonomy): domain Eukaryota; kingdom Metazoa; phylum Arthropoda; class Insecta; order Diptera; family Calliphoridae; genus Protophormia; species Protophormia terraenovae. Next base: position 153,107,434 of record OX596073.1, read on the forward strand.
ATACAAAAGGATTTTAATGTGCCATCAAAAAAAAAAAAAAAATATATTATTTTATTTTTTGAAGGGCTAAAATCGAAAATTTTTGATAATGGCCCATATATTTATATTTTCTTAAATAATTAAAAAAAAAAAATCACAAATATATTTGGACTTGAGTCAGTTAGGATGTGAAAGAATTGTGAAAATATATTTAGTAATTTATGAGTTATTGAATTTTGAAAACGATAAAAAGCATTTCGGACCACCCTTAAATAATAAAATAAACCTTATTAAAAATTAGCAGGGAACTATAAAATCTTAACATAATGTTTATCTAATGGACATAATTTTCGCTTTCAACTTTAGCTTAAAATTTATAAAAAAAATATATTTTATATTTAGTCTATATAATTATTTAAAGTTACACTGTCGAAACCTAAACGTTTTTATACTATTGTAGTATAAATATACAAATACAATATTGTTCGTTACCGTTTTATCTGTTTGATTTAGTTACTTTGCTCTTGCACTTGTACACTAGGTATATTTTAAGTCAACCAAAAAACCAATCCGAAAAAATATTCAAACATGTTTTAGTTTTAAATTTGCAAGTCATTCCAAGTTCTCTAAGAAGAGACATACGAACTATGATGTTCTACTATTCTCCAAGACTAAATAAATTGTATATATAAATTGTTTAGTTCGTATATGTACATTAAGGTGGCCCCATTTGGAAGTGGTGCGAAATTTTAGTTTGTTGTTAGATGTGCCTCTCAAAGATATTTTTTTAGATAATAATCTAATATCTTTAATATTGTTTTTTATTTTTTTATCCAGTTTATGGAATTATAAAACCAGAACAAAAATTTTGAGAGCGGGATTTTAAAATAAAGCGAATTTGTATTTAAATTTGTATTTGTTAACATCGATTTCATCTTTCTTTTTGGTGCTACCCTAATGCGCATATATTGTGTAGGTCTTGTAGTACTACTAGGGGCCTGATATTACTACAAGCAGCACTACAACTACTAGTAGTTGTTGTACTTGTTTATATTTTGTTGTTATTACTTGTTGGTTGTATAAAGTACATCATCATGTCTGTCTACATTGTTATTGTTTTCCTTGCTAATGGTCTCGGTATCCAAGTAATCGTGTTACGTTTATTTCGTTGTTTTTTTTTTTTCTCTTTACCTCCCCAACATTTTTGCATATCAAAATCCAATGATTTTGTTTTTTCCTCATATCATATACTCTCTTTATTGTTCCATCATTTATAGGGTGTTGAAATGTTTAACACTCGTAAAGACAGAAAACAGAAGGAGGAAGGTTAAAGGAAAACGTGTTTTTAATTTTGAGGTAAAAGTATTTAATAGAATAACTTTTTAGGTTTTTTTTGTGAATAATTTAGAATTGGTATGTTGTGTCATGGAACTTTTTAAGCAAAAGATGTCTTTTAATTTTTGTATACACTTAATTGTATTAAAAAAATATTTAAAATAGTTTTGGTTTGTACATTAATTTAATTTTGGTAGATTATGTACGGCAATGTAATAAATCTTAAAGAAAAAAATTTTAAAAGTTTGCAAATCATTTTATTAAATTTTAAATTTCTGTATTTTATTTAGAAAAAATTTAAACGAGATTAAGTTCCACAATTGGAATTTTTCCATAATTCTGGGTGTCACTCAACAAAAGTATTAAAGCAAGAGTATAATTAAAAGGTATATTTTTCCATACACCAAGTGCAGCTAGCTCGGTTATTGAGGACCTTGATTTTCTACCAGTGTAGCCACTTCATGTTGTGTGTAATTTTTGTCCTGATGTGTAGTTCATGTGTGTGTTACGAGATATTTTGGGCAAATTTTATAAGAAAAATAAATTTTGAGAATGTTTCAATTAATTTTGAAAATATTGAATGAAAATATTTTTTTCAATGTTCCCGTTTTTTTATATTATATAAGAACCCAGGAAAAATTGTATTAGTTCTACAACTAGTTCCAGAACACATGAAAATAGCCTGTACTTGTTCTACTTTGGCGTTACGACCAATGATTTTGTTTGAAATTGTCACCTCCAGAACTAGTTCTGTTGAAGTGTTAGCAAGCCAGTACCCATTCTATGGAACGGTTCTAGAACTAGTTCTTTAATCAGTGATTTTTGTTCGAAATTGTCACATTCGGAACTAGTCCCATAGAAGCGTTAGGAACCGGTTTTAGAATCTGTTTTTTTAATTTTTTTATTTTATTTGTTTTATTTATTAATTTTGTAAATACTATTTCCCAGGAAAAATTGTATTAGTTCTACAACTAGTTCCAGAACATATGAAAATAGCCTGTACTTGTTCTACTTTGGCGTTACGACCAATGATTTTTGTTCGAAATTGTCACCTCCAGAACTAGTTCTGTGGAAGTGTTATCTAGCCAGTACCCATTCTATGGAACGGTTCTAGAACTAGTTCTTTAATCAGTGATTTTTGTTCGAAATTGTCACATTCGGAACTAGTTCCATAGAAACGTTAGGGAATGGTTTCAGAATCTTTTTTTTTTATTTTAAAGGCCACTTTTAAATTCAATTTAAATTTGAAATACTCTTCTTTTAATTTTTGAAATTTTTTATACAAGTATTTTAAACAGTTCTAGGAAGTCATTCGAGAACCAGTAATTTGTTCTCAGAAGTGATGTAGAAGTCATACAGAATTAGTTCTTAAGCACTAGTTCTCTAAAACATTTCTTAAAACGAATTTAGAATCAGAATAAGGTTCTACTCGATTAGTGTCAGAATTGGTTGTGATACTAGTTCTGAGGATGTTATTAAAGAATCTGAAGTGGTTCTGATTACACCAGTTCTAGAACTAATGATTTTAGAACATGTTCTAAATTTTTTCCTGGGAATCTTAGTTTAAATAAATTTTGTGAATTTAGATAAATTTTTATTTTTTTATTTTTCAAATTTTATTGTGTGAATTAAAAAATAACATCCCAACAAAAATTGTATTACTTCCTCAACTAGCATTAGCATGAAAATAGCCTTTACTAGTTCAAGATTGGCGTTACGACCAATAATTTTTGTTTTAAAGTGTCACCCCCAGAACTAGTCCTGTAGAAGTGTTACCTAGTCAGTATCCATTCTATGGAACGGTTCTAGAACTTGTTCTTGAATTAATGATTTTTGTTCGAAATTGTCACATCCAAAACTTATTTTATAGAAGCGTTAGGGAACGGTATCATAACCTATTTTTTGAATTTTGTATTCTTATGATCCATTTCCTAAAGGCCACTATTTAAATCAATTTAATTTTGTTACTTTTTTTAATTTTTGAAATTGTTGCAATTTTTATTCAAGTTCTAGGAAATCATTTAGGAAATAGTAATTTATTTAGAGAATTGATGTAGAAGTCATATAGAGTTTGTTCTTAAGCACTAATTCTCAAAAACAACCTTTAAAACTTTTATTAACAAATTTTGATAATGTCCTATATAAATTTGTGGTTTATAGAATTAATAAAAAAATAAATATGTACTTTATTTTTGATTATATTAAATATTTCTTTCTTTCAAAATAAGTGTATAATAAGTATAGTTTCCATAAACATATTTTCTATGAATGAATTTTCAACTATATAAACGAATACACGAATAGCTAACAATTTTCCCACATGACTAATACTCTATAAATTCTGCTACGTATTTAAAACGTATGAATGTACTATAATATAAAATAAACAATAACAATGATGAGTAATTATACGAAACGCTTGACTATTAAATATAAAAATCTAAAGTAGTACAGTTAATTATATGAAAATAATTTCATTAAAACTAAATTTAATAATTTTATCTCAGTGTTTCATTCATTAGTTTTTATCAATAACAGAGATCATAACAAACATTTTATTATATTTTATACTGACATTGAAATATTTACTATTTATGTATGTAAAAGATTTGCGTATTTTATATAAAAAATCTTATCTGCGAAAAAGTGTGTACTATATAAACGTATGTATTTCATATTTAGAATTTATTTATAACTGATAAAGTTTATTGTTGAAACCATTTTCATTAGGTTTATATTAATAATAATAAATCCTTTATAAAATTATATTGCCAAATAAAATTTATTTATTTGCTTAAATAACAAACATCACGTTTTTCTGTATTCCTATTTTTTTAAATGTTCTTCCATATAATAAATTGAATATAAACGTAGTATTCTCATAGTAGTAGTTGTAGTTATATTATTTTATAGTGGTGGTATGTGGTTTAAAAGTGCTGCCAATAAAATATTCATATGTTTGTATAAACTGGAAAGTCAAAATAAAAACCAGAAGCATGCCAGACGAATTTACGTCAGACCATGAATGTCAGAGGCAGTGAACGAATTTATGTTTGTATTTATTTTGTTTTTGCACAGTGTTGCAAAAAGAAAAAATGTTTAATATAAATCCTTATTTGGTATATGATTTAAAAATCTGAATATATATCTTCTTATAGGACTTAAAATATTTTGATATAAAAAGGTCAAAATTTATTTTATCAGGCAAAACTTTAAATTGAATGAACCTCTAAAGGCTTCGTTACTCTACGTAAAAACGTAGAGCGACATGTACGTTACATGTATGTTTATGAGGTCACGTATACACATAAATCCTATAAGTAAAACTTGTCAGCTGATTCGTTACATTTATGTTTACGGTAGAGTAACGAGACCTTAATTGAATCAACGAATTATTAATCTATTTTTAGTAATTTAATTCTGTATATTTCTGACTCAATTATCTTTTATGAAAAACAAGTCATATTAGTTTCGTTTTATTTGTTTATTGTTCGAACTTTTTTATAATTCAGGAAGTTCTGAATGGGTCAAATTTATGATATTGTGCTATGAGTCTATAAATTCGCTGAAGCATTAAAAACACCTACCTGTTGTAAATTTTTGCGTAATTTTCAAAAAGTTCATAAAATGCTTTTATTTTTCATAAATTTATTTTAAGTGCGTCTTCGATTTTTAGTGTTAAATATAAAAAAAAAAGGTCATGTACTAATTCTTGTTATTCCATATAAACCTGCGAATGTGCCTCATAAAAAACTGATTTTTTCAAAATTATTCTTTAAAATTTATTTCCTAAGTTTGTATATGATCGAATGAAAGGTTAAGTTATTACAAGCCCCTTTTCTAAGATTTTTGGATAACAAAATAAAGCCTATGTTGCTCAAAATTTATTTTTTTTTTACGTAAGACTGTAAGACGTTTGTTCAAAGTAGCATTACTACTTATTAAAGATTAGTCAATATTAGACATGTTCAAAATTTTTGATAATGGGCCTTAATAGAAATATGTAAATAATTTCTGTACTTTTTTTAAACGGGTATGATTTCAATATAGAGTTTAATTGTACCCGCCAATGAAATTATTATAGTCGCTTCTATTGGAATTTGTTTAATAGATTTTAGAAACTTTTTTTTTTCATTTTTGTCAAAAATAAAATGAGATTATTCAAAATATTATTTACGAGCCCCGGAAAAAGCTACAAAATTATCTAACAGTTTTTTGTGGAGTTCTAAACTTTTGGGTTTCTTCCTAATTTAGATGAATGAGTTAAAAAATCCCTAAACCAATATTAATAACAATTTTTATGTAGCCTTAAAACTTATTGCGTAGACTATTAAAATATACCCACCATAAAAAAAAAAAAAAAACATTTTAATATTAGCAATAATATTTTTTTTTTGTCGTTATTTTTCTTTGCTTTCTTATATATTACTTTAAAATATTTTTACTCATGAATTTCTATATGTATGTACTCTTTTTTATGTTTTTTTGTGGTTTCTATTATGATGAAGTGCAAAAAACCGCAAATATTTTTTTGATTTTTCATTATATTTTCCCAACAAACATTGTCATTAAATATTATTAATTCTGTTCTGCTGTATGAATTCAATTTTAAAAGAGTAAGAAACATTAAAAATTAATGTAATGAAACATGAAAAAGTTAATTGAGCATTTTCAGCTCCTATTAAAATTCTCCTGAAATTAAAAAAAATATATATATATATACGGAAACCATCAAGAGTAATTCATCATACACCCATTTTAAATATAGATGCATTTTAACTATCTCTTTATTTTTTTGCTAAGCATTTATTCTCATCCAGAGCTTTCTAATGTTCCCAGACAATGTAGAAAATTGAAATTAGGCTCACTTTTAAAACTTTTCGTCCTTCAAATCCTAATGAAGCCTGAAATTAAAATTTCTATCAGGGAACGGAAATAGGCGGATTTATATGTAATTTTCTAAGCCTTTTTTCTCTATCCAGAGCTTTTTTCTCTAAACGAGTATTAATTAAAAAAATAAAGTATGGGTATTGCAATAAATTTTTATATCGGGTAATAGAAAACAAACTGGATTATCATTACAGTTAAATTTATTTATTTTTTTTTGATACATTCTCCCAAAGTCCAGTATTTTTTCATAAATAATCTTATAATAATAATTTTTTTTTTTTTGTTAAAGTTTACTAATTTAATACTTTAATCAATCCCAAGGAAAGGCCTTCAAATGCTGCACAGTATGCGATTTCAATAATGAAATGGAAATAATTATGGAACTTTTGAACGGCTGCTCCGATTTCCATGAAATTTCACATGCTGGTAGTAGAGGTGTAGGCGAGTTTTAAGTTTTGAGCTTGGACCATATATTAATTAATTAATTTAAAGCACCATTGACTTTTTTAGATTGTCTACAAAAATCTCGTAATTCCTAAAAATCTTTAAAAAATGTCCAAAAATGGGATTTTTTACATTTTTTGCTATATCTTTCCAACCAATAACGGGAAGCAAAAATTTCTATTGCGAAATAAATTAAAGCACTTCAGACTAAGTAAAAAGTATAACTTTTTTTGATTAAAGCTTTGCGATTTGAGAAATTAAGGCGAAAGTTCGAAATTAGTTGAAAAAATTGGTCAAATTTGGGAAACCCTGGTTCTCGCAAAATTCGATTTTTGAAAGCATTTTTTCCTTTAAAGTATTTTGTGTTTAGTTGTCTTTCAGAAAAATATAAATATTATATATCGTCACCGAAAATGCAAAACAACGTAACATCAAAATTTTCAAATTTGTGTTTTTGATGAAATATAGTTTATTATTCCAAAATACGTGTGATCACAAATTTTCAGACTTGTAACTCAAAAAATGACGAAAATATTAACGAAAGCAATCATTTTCTCAAGTCAAAACAACGTTAACATTTGTTAAAAAAATAAAAAAAATTATTAAAAATATAATAGGTACTAAAATTTTGGAGTAAAAGTTTGCAAAAATTCTTTTAATTACAATTTTTGTAATATTTTTATTGATGTTACGTTTTTTGGATTCACAAAATTGAAATCTTGAAAAACGTAAACCACATAACTTAAAAAATATTTAATAAAATTTTAATTATTCATCATCAATATATTAGGCAATATTTAAGGATGTAATATCCCAAAAATCTTGTTCGTAGGACAATTTGTTTAGATTTTATAAAGTTTTTTGTGCCTCCTGTAAAGTTATGAAAAGTGATGTTACGTTGTTTTGCATTTTCGATGACGATATGTTACTTAAGAAAATTTTTATATAACAGAAAAAGAACGCTACCACTTTTTTTGGCAAAAAAATCACCTTTTTTTGAAAGTTTAAATTTAAATGCTTGTAACTTTTGACTCTGTAAATATTTTTTCAAAATTCTTTCTTCGCACAATTTTTTTATTTGTTGTTAATGAAATTGAAAAATTTTAGAAAAAATCGGGTGAAATTTGACCCGCTGTAGCGAAAAAACTTCACCAAGACAGGCTAAAAAGTACAAATTTTAATCTTTGAAGCTCAATATCTCTTAAACTAAAAGAGATAATATATGCATACGACGATGTTTTTTGTAGATCTCGACTAGCAGAATCCTCCCATATAAAAATCTTTTAAATAAATTTTATACCCGAGGTGTCCAACTTTGGGAATCTCGCCCCCTGTAGGTTGCACACTGTGTGCTGTTCATATATAACTTTTTAAAAGTTTTTCGTATTTGTTTGTGCATATTTTCATTATTATTATTATCATAGGATATAAATTAGAAAAAACTTATGGCATTTTGATGAAAATTACGAAAATATTGAAGTTTTTTCTTAAATTGTTTCATTTTTGAATAAAACTGTGTATCAATCACATCCAAACGGTTGAACCGGCAGATAGTACAAAAGGCAGAGGTGTTTATAGACTATGTTAGATCCCGATTAGATGTCACACCCAAGTTTTACGACTACTTATTTTTTTTTTTACAATGAAGCTGTTTACATGAAGTTTTACATACAAATAGTCTTTGCACTGAAGAATCTTATAGACAATTTGGATCTTGATCGGATGCCACGCCCAATTCATTTTGTCTAAAATTTTCACAGTATTATCAAGTGTGTTTCTTAATTCATATAGGTTATTTGACTTTTCGATCAGAGTGGGGGAGTGGTACAAATATTCATTATGGCATTTCTAAAAAAATATTTTAGTAAGAACTTTCAAACTTCATGGGAACCACTATCTTATCATATCGCATAGATGAAATGAAAATTGATATCTCCAGGCACAGACGTAGCCCCCACACAAAGCAAATATTTATTTTCGAATATCAAAGCAGTATTACAAAAAAAGTCTTAAAAATTGTAGAAATAATTTTCATATAAAATTTTGAATAGGGGGGATAAGTAGACCCCATATAGCAAATTATCTCGCAATTTATTTTTTAATGTAAATTTTGAAATTACAAGTCAAACTCAACAAACAATTTTTATTTTAAATTTTTTATTTTAATATCGAACAAATACTAAAATTTCCTAAAAAATTTTCAAAATTTCACAGTGAATTGTTTTCTGGCTTATAAATATTTTTGTTTGGTTAATAAAAAGTATTTAGTCAATATTTAATTGTTTTTTCAATAAATTTATTTTATATATTTTTTTATATTTTCGGTATTTTTGTTTAATTTTTTGTTTATTTTTATTTATTTAAACGCCGGTTAAACTTGTTTTTTGTGAGCACATACGTATTTTTTTTATATTCTTTGTTTTTATTTACTTTTTTTTGTGTTGAGTGAACGATATCAAAACATTTATAATATTTTGTTGTTGTTTTTGATTTTTTGTAATAAGTAAAAAATAAATCTATGACGAAGTGTAATACTTTTGTTTATATCAGTAGTATTAAACGTACGTTTTGCATTTAGAATACGGTCTACAAATATACAATTATTTTTATATGCAATTTATTGATTTATTAAATTATGCAAATATAATTTGGTACAATTGTATTTTAAATATAATTTGATTTCTACGATTAAATAAATATATATTTGTTTTTGTTTTTGGTTCGTATTAAGTTACACAAAAATACAATTAAAATCAAGTTAAATGTGTTTTATTATTAATTGAATTGACAGATGTTTCTTTAAAAAACGACAGTAAAATTAAAAGATTAATATCTGTTAATGGTTATATTGAAAGCAATTAAAATATATATTTTTTTTGAATCCGGAATAGTTTAAGGCATTGTAATTTTTAATATAATTGAAAGAATTTAAAAAAATGTATTTTTTCAATATGTAGCATTGTTAGTTAGTTTGTGTGCTGCTTCAAGCGCAATTATCGCCAGATCTTTTTCTGGTTTGCTTTACCACAACGGGCTTCGTTACTCTGCTAATTAAGTTAGAATATAATATTTTAAACTTCTTAAAAATAAAGTTCTTCACAACTTATACTTTTTCTACTAAACATTAAACCCTAGATTTATATCTGAACACCTACATATCTATTTGCTCTCCTCTAAACAATTTACTTCATTATTTTTTTTTTTTTTAATCAACAATATTAAGAGAACAAATCGCTTTCACTCAAAAAAGGTTATTTATTTCCAGGGACAAATAATTTTAATTGTGCATAAGATTAATTATTTTGTTTTTTGCTTTCTTCGTAAATGTGTTATAAATTAAGTCATACAAACAGTTTTGTGTTATTTTGCTACAGTTGTTTTTAGTATAATATTATTATTTTACTGTTTTTATTTTTTATTTATTTTTCACATTTTTCTGTTTGTAAACAATTGTTTGTTTTTATATTTAAGTTTACTACAGTTTTGTATGCTTCATTTTCTTTTTTTAGAGGTATTTCTGATTTATTTTCTCTATTTTATATTGTATTTTTGTTTTATATGTTTGTTTGGGTATTTTTTCAATACCCTCTGCGCACAGGCAAAAATGTCTAAAAAGTTTACAAGATTTATATATTTGTACGCGCTTTTTTTTCGTTTATTATTTTGTTTATTTTTTTAAGGCTTTAAATGACACACACTTAGACGTGATTTAGTTGGCGGCATTTGATGACGTTTTTTTTTCTTTTTATATTTTTTTGTGTTAATGGTGTTAAGCTTTCACAAAAATTTCATTCATAATTGCTAGCAAAATAATCGTCTTAGGTCAAATACGCAAATATATATAAGAATTTTAGTACTTTTATTTGCTTTAGAATATGCAATTTAAATTATTTTATACCGAATTAAACGGGGCCGATCAGATACTAAAAATGTAAATACTTTTATAAAATATAGGAAGCAATTTCTATAAAGGTATTCACCTCATAAATTTGCAACTTTGCAAGACCCTTGCAAAGTAGAAAATTTACATCGATTTCTGTAAACGCAACAACAACCACATATACAGTATAAACTCGATAATCCGGATAATTGATTGCAGACCCAATCCGAATGATCGAATAACCTGGATTATCAATTCTTTATTTTGACATGATTTTTATTAAAAATTGTATAGATACATATTTATAATATTTGTTACAATAAAATGACTAAAATTTTTCACCCCAAATACAATTTATATTTAAAAATTTTCAAAAATTTTAACTTCGTCTTATAAGGTTGTATGTACTGAAAGATATGTTTGAACAAAATTTAACTAAAAACGTAGGTATTGAACAACAAAAAGCTCAGTACGCATAATTCTTATTATAAATTTCAATTCACATTATTTTTTAAACAAAAATTACTATTTTCTTACTAAATCCGGATTGAAATATACAATCAATCCGGATTATAGGGGGTATAATGAGTTAGTCCGGATTACCGAATAATACGGATTATAGACATTCAGATTATCGAGTTTATACTGTAATAAATTTTGCACAACTTACTTTGCAAGGGTCTAGCAAAGTTGCAATTTCTGAGGTTAATAACTTTAATATTTATAGATCCTTTTTGACACGGCGAATTAGAGATCAGTAATTCTTATCTTTTGTCAGATTTTTATTTTTAATATCGTTATTGAGAATTCAAAAATGTAAAGTTTTAAAAAAATTATATTTTACCAATTTACTGCTGACACTATTTTTCGTCGGCTTTAAAAAGCACTATTTCCGCTTGATACAATGTACCGTTATTGGGATAATGTTAATGGATATTGTTTTTTTTTTTTTTTTTGTATAGGTTTATATTTCAAAATATTTGCATTAGTTTGACATTAAAAGTTTTATTGTTTTGCATAGAGTTTTGATGAAAACACAAAAAATTTAAAACAAATATACTTGACTTTTTTTTTTTTTTTTTGTCCGCAGCTATAAATACATATATAAATGTCATGAAATTAATCGTTTTTTGGCCAGAATTTTCTATCAAAATCAGTGTAAAAAATCTTTAAAGCCCTCTTTAATCCGAATTTAAAAAAATTTCTTTATCAAGTTTATATCAATGCATTAAGTTTATGTTTAAGATTACTTAAACTATGTTTTGTTTAATTAAGCTTTAAATGAAACAAAGAGTAACTAAACAACAAAGATAGGTTAACTTATTTTAAAATTCTCTTAAATAACAAAAATTTTTAACTATTCCCTACTAATTAAAATTATATTTTCCTTTACAGATTTACATGAAATAATTTAACCAGGCAAGTCCCACATCCCCATCAACAGAGCAGCGTTATTACAATATATATAATAGAAGTAAAAATGTTTACTATAATTTATATAAATGAGTAAAATCTCAAATTCCTTTAACTTTTGAATTTTAAATTCAATAATACGCAAGTTTGTTGAAATAGTACATTCTTCTTTTTTTCTTTCTTTATTTTTGGAGTAAAAGAAAGAAATTTTGAAATAAAAAAGGAACAAAGTTCGAGTATTTTTTTTCCTACATAAAACGAAAACAAACTAACTTAACTCTCTTGTAAGAGTAAGAGACAAATAAAAGGAAATTAATATTAAAAATAAAATTAATTTGTTGTCGCCATTGTTGTTGTTTCAAATCGAAGGAGCGAAAAATTGAACAAACAACAATAATTACTTGACACGTGTGCCACAAACATATAGGGACGCTAGACGACAACAAACAATTTCCTAAATATTCAAAGAAAAATTAAAATAAACTCCAGTGTTTCTATATTTTCTGCCGCACATTCATAAAACATAAAAAACCTTAAGTAGGGGTTTTGTTGTTTCATAATTATCGAGGAAAAATAGAAGTATATTTTACAAAAATAAATTGTGTAAAATAGCCGTCAAAATAAAAGCATTAACAAAATGACTACCGATACCCGCCGACGTGTTAAATTGTATGCTTTAAATGCAGAACGTCAATGGGATGATCGTGGTACTGGTCATGTGTCGTCCAATTATGTGGACAGACTTAAAGGTTAGTATTTGAAGGGTATTATTTTTTTATTTATATTTTTTAAATTGGATTTTTTTTTGTGCTTGATTTCATGTAGGCATCTCTTTGTTGGTACGGGCTGAATCAGATGGTAGTTTACTTTTGGAAAGTAAAATACAACCCGACACCGCTTATCAAAAGCAACAGGATACTTTAATTGTTTGGTCTGAGGGTGATAACTTTGATTTGGCCTTAAGTTTTCAAGAAAAGGCTGGTTGTGATGAAATATGGGAAAAAATTTGCCAGGTAAGTCTAACATTAATTAGCAAAAAACATTGTTTTTATAGTTTAAATTAAATCGGGTTGAATGATTTGTCACTGATAAGATTTCTTAATTGTTTTATTTGTCCAAAATCATACATAAATCCCTTTATAATTTATGTTCTATTATATTAAATATTTATCCATTACAATTGTATGTCTAGGTTCAAGGTAAAGATCCATCTGTTGAAATCACACAAGACATTGTCGAAGAATCCGAAGATGAACGTTTCGAAGATATGTCAGATACAGCACCACCTATCGAATTGCCTCCCTGTGAATTGGCCCGCCTTGAAGACATATCCGAAGTCATACAGAATTGTTTGACAACACCGTTGCGCAAAGAAAAACTCTCTATGGCATTGGAATCGGAAAACTACATAAAGAAATTACTTAATCTCTTTCATGTTTGCGAGGATCTCGACAATACCGAAGGTCTACACCATCTATTCGAAATATTCAAAAACATATTTCTATTAAATAAAAATGCACTCTTCGAAATAATGTTTGCTGAAGATACGATTTTCGATGTGGTGGGATGTCTGGAGTATGATCCCAGTGTTACGCAACCGAAAAAACATCGTCAGTATTTAAAACAATGGGCTAAATTTCGTGAAGCAGTTCCGATAAAAAATCAAGATTTGCTAGCGAAAATCCATCAGACATTTCGTGTGCAGTATATACAGGATATAATATTGCCCACGCCATCGGTATTCGTAGAGGATAATATGTTAAATACTTTATCTAGTTTTATATTCTTTAACAAAGTCGAAATTGTCACTCTCATCCAAGAGGATGAACGTTTTTTGGTTGATATGTTTACCTTACTAACCGATCCAAATACAAGCGATGCCAAGCGTCGTGATATTGTTTTATTTCTAAAGGAATTTTGTAATTACGCCCAAAATTTACAGCCGCAGGGTAAAGATTCATTCTATAAGACCCTAACGTGTCTGGGTATTTTACAAGCATTGGAAATAACTCTGGTGATGAATGATCAGAAAACAAAGGCGGCCTCAATCGATATACTAACGGCCATTGTTGAATTTTCGCCCTTAGTCGTACGGAATTATACACTACAACAAGTTAATCGCACCGAAGGAGTAAGTTTTTTTAAACATAATTTTATTATTATTATTTTTTTTTTTTTTTAGAGGAGTGAGTAATTTATTAATTTGTTTTAATTTTAATTTTTAGGACCGTATGCTATTAAATATTGCCATTGAACAGATGTTGAATGATTCCGAACCAGAATTAGGTGTTGCTGTGCAATTGATGGGCATTATTAAAATACTGTTAGAACCCGAAAATATGTTAACAGAAAAGGGTGATTTCTTAAATTTCTTTTACAAACACAGTATACAAACCTTAATAGGTAAGAATGTTGTTATAATTATTTTAAATAGAAAGTATGTAATTTTAAATTACATATTAAATTGTTATTTTCAGCACCTTTGTTGCTCAATACCATCGATGATCGTCCACAAAAAGAAGATTATCAAACAGCACAATTATTGGGGATTGTATTAGACATTTTATCATTTTGTGTTGAACATCATACTTATCATATTAAGAATTTTATAATACAAAAAGATCTCCTCAAGAGAATTCTAGTACTCATGAAGAGTTCTCATACGTTCCTTGTTTTAGGCGCATTAAGACTTTTAAGAAAAATTGTTGCCCTCAAAGATGAGTTTTATAATCGGTAGGTTTTTTTATATTAGTTATACGTATGTAATTAATTAATTAAAATCTAATTTTATTTTGTAATTTTCTAGACACATTGTCAAAGGAAATCTATTTGCTCCCGTTGTGGATGCTTTTATACGCAATAATGGTCGTTATAATTTACTCGAATCAGCTATATTGGAATTATTTGAATTTGTTAAATTGGAAGATATCAAAACGTTGTGTGTTTATTTTGTTGAAACATTTAGCAAAATATTTGATGAAATCGAATATGTGCAAACGTTTAAATATTTGAAAAATCGTTACGATCAATATCAAGAGCGAATAAAAGATCGTGATAAGATGGGTTTAGATACGTAAGTTAATTAACTTGTTTGTAAATTTGTTTGGTATTATCAATATTTTATTTTTTTATAGTGGCATTCCAATTATACGCGGTAATCGTTTTCGCCGAGATCAAAGGCAAATGGAAGAGGAAGAAGAAATGTGGTTTAACGAAGAAGAAGATTTAGAAGAACTGGAAACCTATAATAGCGTCATGAAGTGTGAGTAATTGAATTATTATTGATTTTTATTTTTGTGAAGAAATATTACAAAATAACAAAAAATTATTGAAAAATCTGAAATAAAGCCCTTGAACTCCGTTTACTCAGGAATAAAATTTATTTTATAATTTTAAATTATTATTAATTTTTCAAACATTATTTTAATTTTTTTTTTTTAATATTTAAATTTAAGATTTTAATAATTTTTTGAGAATTTTTTTTATTTAAATTTTGATAAAATATAGATATGCTTGTACTAAAATTAAAGAATTAAAAGTTCTCCCACTTTTTTTGTACCAAAATTCCATTCCGGGAGAAACATCTTTCAAAAATTTACTTCTTTCATTTAAATCGTGATCCTGTCGTTATAAAAGCCGTCCATGGAAGTATTTAATTTTTACACCAGCTTTGCGTTTTGAGAATTTTATAGACAAATTCAAAATAATTTTGAAAAATTAAATTAAAAGTCTGGATAGGTCTTGCGAGCAGAGATGCAAGCCGATTAAAAAATTTCGGCGGCGGCTGAATAGCTAAAATTTTCGGCAGCGGCGGCTTAACGGCTTTGCGCCGAGTTTGTTATTGGACTGTTTTCTTCAAACAAACAAATTAAAACAAAACAAATAATTTAAAATTTTGTTGGTTTTGAAAGACGGGCTCAACCAAATAGTTGTATTGAACAATTTTCTTTTTATATCTGAATTAAAATCTTAATCAGCTGTTCTATCGCAAGCACTTGGTTCACGACCCAGTTGAGAAATTACAAATTGAGAACGACTCTTCAAAATTTTGGAACATCGAAATAAGTAAATATATCGCTACAAACTGAAACATTAAGAATTATAATTTTAACGTGTTTCTCGAAATGTTTTCAAAATATTCCTAGATAAATTTCAGTTTTTGAATTTGATAGCAAAAGTTTTTCTTAAATAATTCTTAGACCCGTTAACAATAAAACCAACGTTGGTTGCCGTTACATCTAAAAAACCATTTAACTTGAATACCGTCACCCCTAAAATATATTTATCGAAATAATTGAAAATACGGTTACCGCTAAAATATATAGCGCTAAAAATCCGTTACCGAAATAGATCGAAAAATATTTTTGGGTTTAAGAAATATTATTATTTTTAATAAAGTTGAAATAAAACTTGTAATAAAGTTTTGGCTATCCCAACTCGTCATTCTAATACTTGACTACAGATTATATTTTATGGTTCTGAACCGATACTTTGAAAATTCTGAAACAACAGTTACCCATAAATTACCATTACCGAAATAACTAAAAATGCCGTTACCTCTAAAAAACCGTTATCAAAATAATCCGATATACTGTTAACTTTTCACCTTTTTGCATCGGCTGCCAACAAGTAAAACACTAATATTTAGTTAAAAGAAAAAATTAAAATAAAATCATTAACACAAGGTTTTCGTAAGCACTAACTTTAAGTAAATTTAATAAAAAACATTGTTCCAGATATTTCTATAACTTTCAGTTTATACAAAAATTAAGCAAAGGCACATCGTTAATATGGTTCCAGATATTTCTATCCATGTTAACCTTGAGATCAAAGTTCATGTCAAAACCTCTTTTTGAAATGGCACATTTTGGTAAATAAAATTGGTAAAAAATTATTTAAATAGCCCCCACACAAATGTTCTCACGAAATGAGTTTTTAAAATCTAAAAATCTCTGAAAGAACAAACATTTCTTTCTCCAAAAGTTTATATTTTATTCTAACGTTCTTAAAATAATTAAAATTTTAAACCTATTTCTGGGAAAAGAAAAAATTCTAAACTTTTTTGTTCAAAATATACACAGAAAAAAATATTTCAAATTATTTTTTAATAAAATTATTAACTAACTTTATAACAAGCTTAATAATTGCATTACATCAGATATCAAAAAATACACACAAAGTACATTTAAGATTAGTCAGTAGAGAAGATAATCAGCATAGCAAAATATTTAAAACTTTTAGTTATAAAAAACGATTTGTAAAAAATTATCAACTTTCCAGTGCAAAAAATTATTTTTAGTTACACTTAAATATTGGTAAGAATGTTATAGAAAACGTAAATAAGGAAATCGAATAAATAATTGTTAGAGTTAGAAAAGCGGGAAAATATTTTAGGCGGGATCGAAGTTTAAAAAGCGGGATTGTCTGGTCACGTTACTTATACCATAAAACAACTCCCAAATATCGAAAAGAAGTACCAACAATTTTCAAATTAAATGTAAGTAATATGTTAGCTCTGGCATAAAATATTTATGCAATAAAAAGTTGCTGGTAATCAAAAAAGCAAATAAAGTTGACTTAAAATTGAGCCGCCGATCAGCCAAACAACTCAGCGCCGGCGTGGCTTGTTAAATAAAATCGGCTGAGCAGCACTATTACAATAAAAGTTGATACAAATAATAGTAATTCGGAATGTCAAATCGGTCCATAAATGGCCAAAGGTCCCATTATTAGGCCCATTTTCTCAAAAATCATTTTGAGGCATATGTTACATATATTAAAAAAATAAAATTTTTGCAGTTTCGCAAGACTAACTGGTGATGTGAATTACTTTGTTGTTAATTTATTCTGTTACTTCCTGTTGCAATTTGTTAAAAATGTACATTTTTAAGGTGATTAAGCAGGTTTTAAAAAATATTTTTCATTATTTATTTTTAATAATGTTATTGATAAATGTAAAAAATGTATTATATTAGAAAATAAGTATAATATTGACTTTTTCGCTCTCTTTTAAAATTATTTTAGCCGTTACCGAAAAGAATGGTTCTCAAACATCTCAATTGCAACAAAAATCACCGCCACAAAATGCACAGCTACAGCAACACGGTACCAGTAGTATGTTGGGCAACACATCTGGCACCAGTAATTTAAACACATCAACAACGACGTCATCTTCAAGCCTTTCACCAACAGGTGGTGGCGGTGGCGGCAGTGTTGGTGGTAGTGATTCCACGGGCGGCTTACAAACACCCTCCACCAGTAGCAGTAGTAGTAATTGCAATAGTAATGAACAAACGTCCGCCGCTCATTTGGGGGTTGCTGCCGCAGCAGCAGCTGCAAATTTAGCCATGCATCAGCAGCAACATCCCTTGCACAATTATCAGCAACAACAGCAGCAATTGAATCTGAATAGCACTTTAGTAGCGGCTGCAGCAGCAGCGGCAGTTGCCGGTGCTGCATCCACTTCTTCGGCTGCACACTTGGAAGCACAACAACAGCAGCAACAAAGTGATATTGTTGAATTGCAACAACAATTGGCTGCAGTCGAACATCAGCAAGAGTTAGCGTTAAGTGGTGTTGGTGTCGGTGCCGGAGGTGTTGGTGGCGGTATGGCATCAACATCGAATGTAAATACGACGCAAACAACGGCAGGACCTACGACAAGTGCTTTGACAGAATCAGCAGTTGCTGCAGCGGCTACACAGCTTTTATCATCGATGGCATCGAGTGAAGCCGTAGCAGCAGTTGCTGCTGCTGCCGTTGCGGCCGTGGCAGCAAGCGTTTCGGGGGTAACAGCAAATACAGCAGCGGTTGCAGCTGCCGAAGCAGCTAAACTTAATAGTAATGAGAATAATAAAACAAATACTAATACAACTACTGCAACAGTAGATGAAAATAAAGAGGCAGAGCCATCATCCACAGCACAAACTGGGGAAAATATTTTAAAGAAGGTAAGAAAGACAATTTCTTACAGTTTTCAAATTATGGGATATAAAAAAAAAAAAAAAAAAATATCAATTATCATGTTCAGTACTTGTCAAACTTGAAGGTTTTAGTCAGAATTTGTTGTTTTTCTGACAATTTCTTATTAATTCTGTACATTTGACGAGTACTATAACAGAACTATTAATAAAATCTTCAATGTGTCGAAATTTTTATTAATTTGCTAATTTTTTCTCTTCTATGATAATTTTAGCTTGTTGATTATGGTAGTGATTCGGGTGATGAATATGAGTTAGAAGATGAAGATGACGAAGAGTCTCCACATCAAAAGAAACCACGTTTGGCATAGCAACTTTACCACCACCAACAGCAACACCCTCCAAATCAAACACAATATCACCTACAACATTCTACTCACCAACAACAACAACATCATCACCATCATCAACACCATCATCTGCAACATCAACAACACCATCATCACCACCATCAATTCCAACATCAGCAAACGGTCGCTACAAATGCTGCTGTAGTAGCAGCAGCGGCCGCTGCAGCTGAAACAATTATTAAAACATTCGCAACCATGTCGTCGTCCACACCGGCGGTAGCGGTAACGGCTTCTTCTACAACGTCTATCTCGTCGTCAGCTTTGTTGTCATCGCCAACATTATTACCATCCTTATCACCCTCATCATCATCGTCTTCAAATTCGGCTGCCGTTGTTATGACGTCTTCATCCATTTACAATAATAATAATAATAAAAATACAACTACTAATCCCAAGAACAAAAATTTTTAACTTTTTAAATATAAAAACAAAACAAAAAATATTATATATATAATGAAAAGAAAAAAACTTGATTTAAAGAAAAAACAAAAATTACCATATTATATAGTTAAAAGAGGAATCACTTTTTTTTTAGCCACAGGCTACATTTGTAACAAAAAATATGCAAAAATAATATTAAAAGAAAAAACATCATAAAAAGGAGAACATAAAAAACATAAATTACAACAATTATAGTTATGTAAAATTTCAGTATAACAAAGATAAAGAAAAAACAACAAAATTAAATTTAATAAAAAAAAAAACAAAATTACAAAAAAACAAAATCTCTTATAAAATGATGACAACTCAATAAAGAAAAACAAAAGGGAAAATTTATCAAAAACAAAAATTAAAAAAAGTAATGCAACAAAATTTACTTTATTTAAAGCTAAAACACACCAACAACAACAAATAAATTTAAAGTTTTCAAAAAAACTTGGGGAAAACAATTTAGCAATAAATGTTCCAAAATTTAAATGAGCAAGTAAAACAGGTAAATTTTTGATTTTCGAAATTATTATAATTTTCATAATAAAGAAGAACTTTTCTATTTCAAAAAATGGATTTCTTTAAGGAATTTATTGTTTTGAAAGAGATTTCTTTAAGGAAATTTTTATTTTACAAAAATTATGGCTTAAAATTGATCTCTAAATGATTTTCTAATCAATTTAATAGCAAATTTACTATTTATGATATATTTAATTTTCAAATTGGGCCTCACACATGAACAAATTTTTGGCAATAAAAGTGATAGGTTTATCATAAAATTTTATTGTAATAAATTAAAAAAGTGCAACAGAAATCTATTTGTTGTGCTAATAGTTTAAAAAATTATGGCAAAAATGAGATTTGTCGAAACAGCGGTTTTTGAACAATTTCGCTTAAGTTGTTACTTATAATATGAATTTTAATAGCAAGTGAAGTGTGTTTCTTTTTTAAAAAAATATAAATTTTATGAAGATACGCATTTGAGAACATTTGAAGTTAATCCTAGAAACATAAATGGTTTGTAATACATAAGAGGATTTTAATAATGGTGAGTTATTTTATTACATCTGTTTGGGTATTTGCAGAGAGATAATTGTGGAAAATTTTGTTAAAACTCAACGAACTGCTTTAATAATTTCATTTTCAAAACAGAGTTTATTATTTAGCTTTTTTGATGTTTTTGCTCGGTATGATCACAGAGTTTTAGTTTTCATAAAAAACATACATTCGGTAATTTGCACCGAATATGAGTCGAATAAATAAATAAAAATATTTCCTAATTTATTCAGTAGAACGAAAGACCTTTCTTTTGGCGCTCGCGAATGGCAAAAGAAATAAAAAAATTTTTATTTTTGTATAAGAAACTTAAATTTTTTTTTTTTTTTGTTCTTAAAAAAGGCCTTTAAGTAGTAAAAACAAACATTTTTTACCTCAAGGAAATCTACACATTCGAAACCCGTTGAAAACAACTCTTCACAGTTTAGTGATTTTACCAATTAGATTCTACAGTTGGCTTATCAAGCTATTAAAAACCTTGCAGGGATCTACACATTTTTCCATAAACTACATAATTTTGGAGTTTTGACTCATTTTTATGTGTTCCCTTATATGTAAATAAAAAATATACATATCTTTTTATAAAATAAACATGAATTTTCTTTGATTTTACCAAAATATTTAAAAAACAAAAGCACGAAATTGAAATTCGACAGCTGTTAGCTGCTTGGTTTATTTCCAATAGAAAAACCGATAACATTGGTTTCTGTGGCAACTAAAACCGACACTAATATTGATTCTAATATGAAACTGATAATATTGGAATTCATGACAACAAATTAATTTATTTTTCGGATTCAATTGGATTCTATGACAGCCCTGAATGGAACAAGATGCGATAGTAAAAATATAAAAATTCAAAAAATTACACATAGGACTCCTCGTCAGCGCATCGATATTTTTTTTGTTAATTAACTTAATCAATGTAAAATTTTCAGGTTTTAGTCAGTATTAGTCTGAAATTGTCAGAAAAACAACAAAACAAGAACACTTTCCTGTAAGTAAGCCGAATTATAATTTTCTACATCATGTGGGATCTTAGGAATTAATTTCCATATAGAAGTTTGAGGGCTTTCGCTGTAATAATTTTATTGTAATAATATATATATATATATATATATATATATATATATATATATATATATATATATATATATATATATATATATATATATATATATATATATATATATATATATATATATATATATATATATATATATATATATATATATATAATGTACACCCCCCCCCCCCCCTGGTCCGATAAAAAAATTTCATGCGTTAATCGAGATGTAAAACAGCCTATAATCACCTCCGGAACTGATTTATCTGTGTGCCAAATTTGGTGAAAATCGGTTCAGCCGTTAAGATTGATACAGAAACAAATTTAAACCTCATTTTTAAAATATACTAGCTTATCCCGGTGTTCTTCTCTAATCCTTTGGATGCTATATATAACTAATATTTAAATTATATGATAACTACTACTCCCTCGACCTATCCGCCCCATTAAAATTTTGATATGAACATTATTTATGAAAATGTTTAAGACTTTCAGTATATAACTCCTTCAGATATGTGAAAATTCATATTTTCTTAGTATGTGGGCTACACCTTCCGCTGGTTCTATACGTATTATTATCATTTGATCAATGTAAAATGATATGAAAGTAATTCCCACAAAATTTGAGTGCTCTCACTATAACAGTTCTTTAGATATGCCATTATGATTATTTGCTTTGTATGGGGTACCATTTCCGTTGGTCCTACCCATCCCGTTTTCATTCTAAATTTGATGGTTGATGAGAAAGGTATTTCCATCAAATTTTATGACTTTTGCTGCAACATTATTTAAGTTATCCGATAATAAGTATTTTCGTTGTATGAAAAAATATTTCTTGAAAATTGTTTCCCTTAACGCAGTTGATATAAAAGGGAAATTTATTTATGTTTGTGATTGGGCTGAATATATAATTTGTATGGGGGCTATCATTCTGCCTGCTCCCATCGAAAAATTAATGATGCTGTGAGAAAAAAAATAGATCCAGCGGTTTAGCGGTAAAGTCCAAACAAGCACAGATCTATTTTTATATATGTATATAGGAGATATAAAGATCAGGTATTAGCTGTTTAAAATTTAAAATTTTTTGTCTTCACTTCTTCACAAAAATTCCATTTTTGTCCAATTATTGTTAATATTAAAAAATTTTTAAATTTCTTAACAAATTAATAAATATAATGTTATTATTTGGTTTATATTAATTTTTAAGGTTTCTTACAATTAAATACGGTGAAAATTGTATTAACAATTTCTAATATTTGACATAAAATCAAGACATAATTTTGTAATTTTATAAGGAAATTGTTTTAATTTATAAAAATGGAATACAAAATATGAATTTTAAAATAAACACTATTACCATAGAGTAACACATAGAGGCGAAATTCTCGATTGACAATTAAACAAAATTGTTGTTTTGTAAACAAAATTGTGTTTTTATTTTATTTTAGCAACAACAAAATGTATTTGATTACATATATTTTGTTGTTGCATGAGTTATTTTTTTGACAACCGACTTAGGTTTTTGACAATTGCTATCGTCTCTTGTTACTCTTTGGCTACAACATCCCTGAAGGCAATTAAAATATTCAAATAGATTATTGAAATACTTTATTATTTTGATTTCCATAAATGTTCAACTCTTTCAAATGCTAATTAATTAGTGCCATTCATTTTGCTTTAATTTTAAATAAACTCCTTTGACAAATCCATTTTTTAAATTTATTTTTTTTTTCTTAATTTCTTATAAAATAAAACAATTGTTGTATTATAGGTCATAAAAAATAAACTCTAACCTTGAAGGTTAATTAAAAAAAATAAAATTTTTTTACTGAACATACAAACAAATTAAAATAATTAAATAAACTCAAACAATAATAACTAAAACATAAAATCACCATGAAATAATAAAGTTAATAAAAAAATAATAATAATTAATAATAAAATATATATAAATATATATCATCATATTTGTCATGTTAAGAAAATAAATTAATTATAAATAAATACAAATATATTCAAAATAAAAACAAAAATATCTTTAATAATAAAATGGAAAACATAAAAGTTTTCTCAACAAATCAAGATTTTTTTTGGTATAAATTATTATAAATATGTATTATGGCATAGTTTTTATTTGTTTAGTTTTTAATATAAAGCAAAACTTCTTTGTGAAAAAGGTTTCCTTGTTTTATTTTAACTTTTCTATTAATTTCAAAATGCTACTTATAAGTGTAGTTTTTAATTTACAATTTTGCTTATAATACACATACAAAATTTAAAAACAACTTGTAGTTTGTAAACCTTTTACAAAAGAAAAGGAATTAAATAATTTTTAAAACAAAATTATTTAATGAGTTATTTTTATTTCTTTTAATAAATAATTTCAGAAAATTGTTTGGGAATGAGTTTGGGATCGATTCATTTATTTAATATTTATTTGCTTTTAAATTGTTTTTAGAAAATTCTTATAAAATTTGCAGTTCTTGAATAGAACTAAAACAACTTGATTGATTGGTGATTTAAAGAATTATCATTAAAAGTTCATAAATATGAAACTGAAATTTCTTTAAACATTTGTTGATTCAATCTTCAAAATATTCGTTTCAAATAAAAAAAAATTATATATAATATAATAATCATAATAGTGCTTATCAGATTTTTAGGTTTATATCAGATTTTGTGGAAAACTCCCGTAATATTTTTTTCAATAGGATTTTATTTATTTTAATATTTATATTTTTATTAATTTCAATTTTATATTTCATACTTTTATATTTTAGTATTTGATATTTTAATTATAAAAGAAATCCCTATGATTTCTTAAAAAAATTTTAAAAATAATCACCAATGAAGGCTTAAACCACAAATTGAAATTTGTTCATGTCGACGTAATTTCTTTGTTGAACATTTTTATAGTTGTTTCGTTTTCAATAAAAAGGCTTTATTATTGTAATAAAAAAATTCAAATAATAATATACATAAATAATAATAAAAACAATAAAATAATTAACACTTAATTTTTGTTTGTATTTTTAAGTTGTGTACTTAGGATTTTAATGTCTTCATAATAAAAAATAACATTATATGAGTAAATAATCTAAAACAAAATCAACCGACTCTAAATTATACAAAAACACAAATTATATTAAAAAAATGGAAAAACCATTAAAAAATAGTTTTAAATAGTTTTTAAACGAAAACAAAAATTGGTGTTTTATTTGACAAAAAGGAAATTTATTAGGGAACTAAAATAAAAATTCGGTGTTTGTGGTGAAAATCGGAAATTTAAGTTGAAAATAATAATTCGGTTTTTTTTTACATTTTTGTGATGAACAGTTTTATGGTTAAAATGATTTATGGTTTTGTGACAAAAAAAATTTATGTATATTTTTGGTGAAAAAATTGATGAGTTTTGGATTTTTTTACTTTGTATTTTAGAAATAATTGTTATTTTTGGCATGGACATATAGAAGTTTATCACTAAAAAAACAAGATAACATATATGGCGAATTGAAAAAGTACATTTTTCTATAAATTCTGTTTTTGTTGATAGCACAGGCATTTGTGAACTAATTATAGTAACTACATTATTGAAATAAAAAATTAAAAAATTCGATTTATAAAATTAAAAAAAGTATAAAATAAAAAGCTTAACGTATGTAACTAATAAAATACTGAACAAATTGTAATCTGTAAAGTACATGTACCAATTTAAAATTGTTTAGATTGATTTTTTCACAAAAAATTCAAATAAACAACCAACAGAAAAATACAGGTTAAATACAAAAGCAAAACACTTTAAAGAAGAGAGGGCGAATACTATTCTGAGTAACTGTAATAATTCTCTTCCGTTTTTGTGATTTTTTATGTTGCATATTTTTTCTTTGTGGTAATTTTTTTCGTTTTTTTTTTCTATTTTTTAATTTTGGTTATTTTTTTTTTTTTTTGTTTTGACGATTTTTTGGCGCATTTTTCTGTTTAGGCGATTTTTTAATTTGGTGATTTTTTCGTTTTGACGATTTTTTTGATTTAGGCAATTTGTTTTTGTTTTCATGATTTTTTGTTTTAGCGGTTTTTTCGTTTTGAATTTTTTTTCATTAAGGCATTTTTTCCGTTTTGGAGCTTTTATAATTTTTGCATTTTTTTTAATTCTTTTCCTTTTGGGAATTTTTTTATTTTGGTAATTTTTTCCCCGTTTTGGCGTTATTAAATATTTTGTTTTGCAACTAAAGGTTAAAAAATCGTAATCTACTCATAATTATCTATCAAATGAGATATAAAAAAGAGAGTGTACAAAGAAATTTTTAATTTTTGACAAATGTTTTAATTAAAAGCTATTTTCAATTAAATTTGAACCATAATTACATAAAAATATGTTTTTGTTTCCGCAGGATTATCCATAAATAATAAACCTTCCCATGATCGATTAAAAGATGTTTACAATTTTTAAGACTGTTTCAAAACTGCATTTTCAAATTTTAAAAAAGTTTGTTAAACAAATTTCAACAAAGTTCGAAAAATAACTTTTCAGGTTTATAGACAGTACTATAGAAAATAAAATTAAAAAAGACCCAGCCAAAACTTTGATTGCCAGGTAGTGAGTTAAGATGTTAATACATATAATGGCTTTACACTACTTACACATTAGCTGAACTACCCATTATTTTAATATGGTGATGACATTAGAGGCAGCTATTTACCTCATGTCATTACAAGAAATAATTACTTTTATGTTGGTCAATAACTCATTGATTTTAAAGTATTACTGAGGAACAACTAGTTGCTAAAGTTACAATTGAAATGAAATTTTAGGATATAAAAAACTTTTTTTTATTTTTATTTCCTTTTTTAGTTTTTGGAAAGATTTTATAAATTTTAATTTCAAAAACTTAACAATAAGGAAAAATTTAATATATTTTAGATTAAAAATTAATTCATAAGCTAATTTTGTCTCGTCACATATTTATTCCTTCTTTATATATATTCAGGCCTGTCACACATGCCAAATGGTTTTATTTCCGTATTTGAAATTTCGATCGATTTTTCTTCAGATTCCGATCAATTTCATTAATTCAAAAATTTATTAATAAGTTGTTTTTTCGAATTTAAATTTGCATTGTTATGCAGTGCAGAACAAAATTAATGTTTAAAAAATAAAAATTTTATTTCAAATGTTGAGAATACAAAAAATTCAAGCGAAAATCAATTGCATTTTGAAAATTTAAAGTGGATTCATTCCGAATATTTTCTTCGTTTCATGTTTTTTGAAGAAGCAAAGTACGGAATTAATTCCACTTTCGATCGGAATGGTTTTCTGTGACAGACCCGATTAATTGGTAAACTGTATAAATAATTAATAAACAGTAGTTTTTCAAAAACTCTGATTATAAATAAGTAATTTCATACCTGGTTATAAATAAGTAGTCACTAAACTACTTCTATGTATGTTGTCATTTAAAAGTAACTACATGCCATTACCAAATTTTTGCTGGGGAATTAAATCAATACCTTGTTTGATTAAGGCGTACCTTATATTTGAATTTTGAGGATTTCGGAAAAAAGGAATTTTTTCTTCAAAATTTTTAAGGAACACATAACGAAAAATAATTTATTTTTATCGGGATTTCAATGCAATGATTTCTATGTTCAATGTTGATCGTTTGTCATGGCTTTACTTGTCAGAATGTGGTAATTGTCATTTTATTTGTTCCAGATATTAATTAAAAAGTTTTCTTTCAACATATTTCACTGCTTACAAAAACATTCCAAAATACATTAATGGTCTGGGAAATTCGTAAAACCTTAACATTTTTTAACCTACTTTCGTTTTTTATATCTCATTTGATAGATAATTAAATGCAGATAACGATTTGTTAACATTTAGCTGCAAAACAATATTTAATACCAACATTTTTATAAAAGCTGTTAAAAAGCCTACTTAAAAGGTACCCTACAAACTTCAGGTCCGATTCGGCACGGGTTGACCTTATCCGATTTCACTAATATTTAACACAGTACGTTTTTGAAACCCAACGAACAGTTCTAGGGGGAGTTACGGTCAAAATTCAAAAGTTGGTAAATTTTGGTGCAGTCTAGAATGACATATATTTATAACGCAAGTGAAATAATGTATTTTGCATAAAAATGTTTATTTGATAAAATCAAGAGATTGAAGCAAAAAAAAAAAAAAATTAATTTAAATATTAAACTCTTATTACATGTTGTTAAAAAATCCTCTCTTACAAAATACTCAATTAAAAGTGGAAAACCCCTAATTCACTGTTATTTTATCATCACAACTTGATTTGTTTTTGTAAAGAAATAACAACAATAAATTAAATTAAGAGAGTTGTGTGATATGCAAGAGAGGAAATTTTAATAATTTGAGTCACTCTTTTGTTTGTGGCTTATAATAGCAAATATGCATGTGTGTTTTAGCAATTTTTACCGTTTATAAATTCTAAAATACTCAATGGGTTTTTATAAAATTCATATTTTGTACATCTGTGAGAAAATACCGCGTGAAAGGGATAACGGGAAAAGTGTTTGCCTATTAATTATATAGAAAATGAAAAACTTTTCCGATATATTAAATGAAGCCTTTGCAAAATTCATTTAAGGATTTTAAGGATAATTTTTGATAATAAAGCTTAAATTTATTTGATGGAATAAAATTATGAATCATATTAAAAGTCTTCTAGTAATATAAAACGTCATATAAGAATTTACACATACTTCAAAAACCTACCAATTTGTTAACCTTACAAGTTACCTTGGCAACGAAAAAGGTCGAAACTACCAAACACATTTTCACAGAAAAGAAAATTTCACAAATCAAAAATTACGCAGCACAAAGGTTTAGCAAGACAAGAAATATAATAAAAAAGGAAAATGTCTACCGATGATTCTTGGGTATTTGATTCCTTGGTATGTTTTCTACATGGACCAGTATGGAATGCACCTTTACAAACATTTATAGAAGAGAAATCATTGAGTAAGTTAAAGAAAAATTCATTACAAAATTGTATTAACAAACATTTTATCTGTATTTGATTTCTCAGTTTTTGATCCAAATTTACAATTGGATGAAAATAATCCAGATATTAAGCAAATACATGAGGACTATAAAAATCTGGTGGACTATATGTTGGGTAGTTTTATGGAGGAAATGCAAATAACACCAGAACAATTTGAATTGGCCTGTATGGAGGGTAAACAACAGCATAAGGATAATCCTTTTCAATTTCATCAGGGACTATTCCAACAGGTTTTATAAGACATAATTTGAAGGAGTTTAAGTAATTTGTTGTTTTATTTTATTTTTTTTTTTTCTAGATATGGGCTGCTAATGATATAAAAATATTTATACGCATGATGACTCAACGTAATGTTGAATTACAATTACAGGCTTTGGATTTGATTGAAAAAAATCAATTGGCTTTATTGCAGGAACATGATAGTTTTGATAGTCCCACGGATAGTGTACATTCCCAGAGGTAGGTTTTTTATATAAAATATTTTTAAATTTTTAAACTTAAAGAAAATATTAAACATTAAATAAAACATTAATTTTGATAGTATAGTTTCATCATTTGAATATAATTAAATGATATAAACGAGCGATTAAAATAAAACATTAATTAATTTAAAACATATTTGTTAATTCGATCTTGATTAACTATGGAACAATAATTATAAAGTTAAATATTCTGTATCTGGAAAATTATTTAGAATTTCAGAATCAAACAACTTTTTTCTATAAGCTAGTGATAATACCAAAAAGGCCAACTTTAAATAAAATTTGATTATGATTTTCGATTCTATTTTTTTATATTTAAATATGTCCGAAATATTATTTAAAATATTCGCACTTATATTTTTTATAATTATTATCTTAAAAAATTAATTTAATATAGAAATTCCAACATTTAATTTCGAACTTGAAAATCTAATTTAATTCGAAAATAAAATTTTAAGGTTTTTTTATTATAATTTATATTATACTACATAAGAGACCAATTTAGAATCAAACAATTTCATAATTCGATTCGAATGAAAATTTTTTCGAAAACCAATGTATTTTATATAAAATATCGAATAATTTTCTTTTCGACTTCAATATATATTCAATAACACCCAGGAATTATTTTATTAAAATTAGTAAGATACCTATATATAGAAAATTATTTTGCTTTTCTTTAGCGACAAATTGATAGATGTTGAAGACCTCATTGCTAAGTCGGTGGAAAAAGAAACAGAAACGCCAGAGGCTTCAGTAACACCTGAGCAAGATGACAACGAACAAGATGTTACCGATAAATTTGAACGTTTAAATTTGTTTTTCGAAAAAAATCAAAAGGTTAGTCAAATTAAATGATTCGTCAATAAAAGTTAACGATTTTCTTAGCTTTGTCATTAGAAAATAAGTATTTTAATCTACTACTTAATTTAATATTTAACTTTAAACTACCCAGGTCAATCCCGATGAAATGCTGACACGACAAGAATACTTACGTCAACAACGAGATAAAATTATCGAAATTAAAAAGAAAACACGAGCCAAACAGCTACAGGAATCAGTAAACAAAACTCTAACAGCAGCTTCGTCAACATCGAATGCTCGACCAACATCGGCCCAAGTGGCTCAAAAACTATTGGAAAATGTCTCCAAACCAATTGCTAATCTAGAGAAATCTGAAGAAGTTGAAACTAATTCAGCTTTGCAATTGAGAAAAACATTGGCAAAACGTTTAAAAGCTGAAGTAGTAGAACAAAATTAAATTGCAATTTTTTTATTTTTTAACTAACAGTTATATAAATTTTATTTTAAAAGTGCTTTTTTTCGAATACATAAATATATAGTATATAATTTTTAACAATTATTTGGATTAAAATCGTTAAAACGTTTTAATGTGTTTAAAAATTATAAATTTATAAAGAAAATAAAAAATTAGTAACTCTTTGCAAATAAATGACTAGTTGCTAAGTAAAATAAAAAAATATATATCAATTTTTTCTTTTGGCAAATCAATTATTAAAAATAAATATAAAGCGTTACATATAAAACTGCAAATATGTTTTGTTTTTAATAGTTTATAGTTTTTAACATTTTTCTTTTAAAATGGTTTTTTAAAAATTTGGTTTTGTGCTTTATAGGTATAGGCATATGTTTTGAGGTTTATTTGAAGCATTTTAAACTGGTATACGATCTCTTAAATAGGACATTATGGCATCTGTTCCTTTTTGTAATGTCTGATGACGTGGTAATTTAAAGGGGTTTCCAATGATTTCCAAAGTACTGTGAAAAAAAAAATTAATAATTTGCAAAATTTAGTTAGTTGAGACTCTTTTTTTAATAGGAAATATATAATTTTTTTAGTTATATTTTATTTACTTACGTAATATTTTTTAAATTTCCTAAAATGGGTGGCACTTGATCTATGTCATTGTTGCGTAAATCTAATGTGGCCAGACGTTTTAAGGCTCCTAATCCTTCATTGCTAGCATCAATTACTTTAATGCGATTATCACAGGCCAATAGAATTTCTAGGCCTTGAAGTTCATAAACACAATTTGGTAAATTTTCAAATCTATAAACAAAATTAAAGAATTTTTTATTATTTTTTGGAAATAAATATGTAACTTCTAATATGCTGGTTCGATTGCACAAAGACGTAGCAGAGGAGTGTAATATATTAAGTTTTAAATATTAATTTCGAAAGTAAAAAAATTTATTGTAATTTTTTTTTTTTTTTTAGAAACTATAAATATTTGATCTCTTATAAAATCTTTCTGTTATAAGTTATCCTAACGAAATTTTCTGCGATTGTTGACTTCATCAATTAAAATGATAGTGTTAAAAATTTTCAGGTTTTTATTTTCCTGTAATCGCGGATTCTTCTAATGTAGGAAATAAACACTTGTAGAAAAACACCAGCATGGATTTAATTAGCGTTCCATTAACCAGTGTATAATTGTGCAAAAGTAGTGAAACTAAAATTTTGCAGTTTTTTTACTAGGGATTTTATGCCATTTCCGGTTTTGAAAAATTAAAAATGGAGCCTAATATCTCTTGTAGTTATGTATCATTCAACATTTATATCATTAATGTGTCAACAGAAATGAAAAGGTACCCAAACTTAGAAAGAAAAAACGTGAAAGGCTCCAAGAGGTGCCTTTTTTGCGAGACACACTCGCAACGTTATTTCCGTAAAACTAAAGTATTGTGTGATCAAAAAAAGTTTCCAAATTACATTTTAAACTGGACCAAGATTTGACAAAATTGAGATTGTTTAAATTTCAAATGCAAATAACTGGAAAACTATAAGAGAAAAATAGCAAACGCAAGCATGATTTACATAAGCCTTATTGAGGGCTTATACAAATATTTGAAATTTGAAAATTTTCTATGTCAGTGGTACCCTGCTTTGAACCCTAATAATCCCGCTCCTGAGTGTTCTAAAAAAAGCTTTTTCCTATATGTATCTACAGACACATCAAAAGATTTCAATGCAGACGGTAACTTATTAAATGATCTCGCCACTCTAACATGAAAAGAATGTTCTAATGACGAAGTCAATGTAGGTATTCTCAATTGTTTATTTCTGGTAGATCTACAAAACAATTCAAACTAGATTCAACTAGATACTTAGGTGTTTGCAATTTAAATTACTTATAAAAATGTAACAAAACTCTAAAATGTATATAATCCATAAATGGAAGACCTAGGAATTTTAAAACATAAGGCGGAACATGTTGCCTTATTTGTAAAGAGTAAAGGTATCTCATCACTCTATTGAGAACCAAAACATAGGCATAAGTACCAGAATACACCTCCAAACCATATAAAAATATTGGCATTATAAGTGCATGAACAACGCGTTTTATGTAAATCTAACTAGCAGATTAGAAGTTACGGATTTATTTGCAAACAAATTTAGATTCTGCCCCACTATGTAATAATATAATTTTAATATACAACCGATTTTTTACTACAAATATGAAAGATTTTTATACAATAATATTTTAAACTTTAACTTATTTCCACAAATATAAAATAGGTTTTTATTACAATTGCGGTTTTTACCTAAAAATCAAATCATTTTACCGATTATTTTCTTCTTACCGATTATTTGATATATTAAGTTCTCTCAATGTATTTAAAACACCAAATTCCTCCGGTAATGTAGTAAGATTATTACAAGATAGATTTACCAAACTAAGACGTGTAAATTGGGAAATAAATGAGGGCACAGAATTGATTAAGTTATTGGCGAAAACTAATTCTGAACAACAATTTTTCATGAGCAGTAAGCTAAAAATGATTAAAGAAATCAGCAACACATTAACATCAAAATTCAAAATTAAATAATTCTGCATTTACTTACCCCTCTGGTAGTGTAGTAAAACGATTACGTGAGAAGTCTACAATATTAACATTTTCCTCGCAAGCCGTGTTAAAAACTTCATCAGGAGCTTCGGTTAGATTTTGCATGGTAACAGTTAAACAATGCGTCTTACGCAGTTTATATCTAAAAAATAACAAATTAAAAATAAAAAATGTTATGTTAAAATCCAAAGAATATAATACCTATCGGGAAATACGGAATTTTCTTCTCCCAAGCAAGGTGGTCTACGAGGACTATTTAAACCATCTCCACCCATAATATTATTTTCAGCCGCTGCTGCTGCTTCTAAGCCGCCAGCACGATCTTTTAAAGTTTTTAATATTCTTACCGTACCACACTGTAGTATATCACGACGTATTGATTTAATGGGATTTCCCTCTACTTGTAAACTTACTAGATGTGCCAATGATGATAATGAATAGGGTAAATTACTTATAGAATTATTAGAAATATCCAAACGTATAAGACTTTGTAAAAGAGCAATTTCATCGGGTAATTGTGTAATTTTATTATCACGTAAATCAAATATTTTCAAATGTGGCAACTTTGAGCATAAATTCTTGGGTATTTTCTAAAAAAACAAAAAATAGAAAATAAAAACTAAAGTATTTTTTCTTTAATAATTATAAAATCATCCAACAAACCTCTATGAAATTATTGGCAACATGTAATTCTTGTAAATCACAACCATCAAAATCGGGTAATTCTTTGATATCATTATGTTGTACATACAAACATTGTAATTTTCGTAAACTGCCCATATCCTCGGGTAAAGCGATGAGATCATTATGCATTAAATCCAATTTTTGTAAAGCTTTTAAGGGCGGAGGGGGATTTATGAGATTAAATTATTATTTTTTGTTGGGTTTATTTTTAGATAACTTACAACGCATATTGACTAAGTCGTTTGGCAATTCTTTAATATGATTATAGGCTAGTAAAAGCGTTGTTAGACGCACCAAAAAACCAATACCACCAGGTAATTCAGTTAATTCATTATTTGATACATCCTTTGTTTGTTTAGTTTTTTTGTTTTATGTTTATTATGGTTGAAAAATAAATAATTTTAGATTATAAAATAATGGGTTATACATTATGTTTAAATGTTATGTTAGTACATGTATTTATTAGATTAAACTTTAAGTTAAGATAAAAAGTAATGAATCACATTTTACAGAAATTGATGATTTTATGATTCGGAATTCCTCAATCAATTTGAATACAGATTTGATTTTTGGAATGGACTCTCAACATAAACCGCCAAATTTAAAATTAAAATTAATGGAGCATATCTCAAAAACGTCTTGACCGATTTTGTTAAATAAGGAATAAAAGTTCATATTTTTGTGGTTTTAGTTTTTTTTTTTTTTAATTAAATAAATTAACTCTATTTTGCCCGGAATTATTTTTTTACAAAATAAATCTTAATATCTCCTAAACTATTTGGCAGAT
The DNA here is from genome assembly GCA_951394005.1 of Protophormia terraenovae. Lineage (NCBI taxonomy): Eukaryota > Metazoa > Arthropoda > Insecta > Diptera > Calliphoridae > Protophormia > Protophormia terraenovae. Next base: position 153,142,116 of record OX596073.1, read on the forward strand.
AATAAAAAATTAACAAAGGAAGTATAGTTTATAGATGATTTGAATCCGAACTTTTTGAAATTTGGAGCAACCCCCTCAGTTTCACATATAAATTTGTATCTCGAAAACTAGAGTCTATTAAAAAAAGTAATTTATAGGCTTAGGACACCAAGATTACGTTTATTTGAATTGATTGAGAAATTCCGTGTAATAAATTTTATTTTTTTTGTTTATTTAGTCTTTAATACAGTTTTTTCCACTTGTCTATTTAATAATTTAATTGTACAATGATTCGATCTTATCTATCATATCAAATTTATATCGCGAAATGCATTAGATTCGAAAAATAGGAAAACCACTACAAACAACACTTCCAATGATATCATAAGTTAAATTACGAACTAATCCAGTGGCAGCAGATAAGCGTTTAGCGAGTTTATAGGCCAGAAATTAAAATATCATTCCTTTATATGCTATCAAAGCAAACTTTTTAAAACTTTTTAATAGTCTAATATAACTTATATGTATAAAAATTCATATAGATTGACTTTTGCTATTTTAAAATAAAAGCTATTGACGATTATGAATATTAAAAATAGTTAAATTTTAATATTAAAAATAAATAAAAATGAAGCAAGAAGTTAAATAAAAAGAAAAATGTGTAGGTACATAAAATCTTACCAACACTTCCAGCATATGAAAATCGCTGATATCGGGATGAAGTTCCTGAAGTTTATTATAAGATAAATTCAAGTAACGTAGATCGGGCAAAGTAAAAAATTCATCTGGCAATTCTTTAATATTATTGCGACTTAAATTCAAACGTGAAAGTTTTTCCAATTTGCCAATTTCTTTGGGTAATGTGGTCAAGCCATTATCATAAAGCTAGAAAATATAAAGAAAGAAAAATAAATGTAAAAAATTGTAATAATAACACTGGTTTGCAAAAAAAAAAAAAAAAAAATCCTCCTTTTAACAAGATATAATTATGATGATGATATTGAGTTTTATGGTAATAACTTTTTGTTTTATGTAAACATATTAATTATGATCAATAAAAAAATTGTACGTAATAAAAAACTAAATATAAAACAGATTCTTTTTCAGCACATCAAAATTATCATATTCAACCTATTCTTGTTTAAAGGAGGAAAAATTATTATTTTTCCAATGTAATTAAGTCTTAATATTAAGATAATATTTAAAATTTTAATTATTCTTTTTCACTTACTGTTAAAGTAGTTAATGAACATAAATTAGAAATTTTTGGTGATAGCTGAGTTAACTGATTGGAGCTTAAGTCTAAATTATTTAAAGGTACTTTATTCCACCAAGCATCCTCTTCATTGGCCACCAAAGATTCTAAAGTAACTTCTTTATCATCTTCGCCACTATTTATGGTATAAACTTTATCCGGTACTGAAAAAAAAAAAAAAAATTTTTAATTAATTTGTTTTTTTTTTTTTTTTAAACAAAATCAACAAATTTACAATCCTTTGCTGGTTCTAATGAGGGTAATTCAATTTCATCTTTACTATCCGTTTCTTCACTATCAATTTCACTTGCGGACATTTGAAATTCACGTATATGATAATAACGTCGCCTGGGATAAGGACCACACATACAAAATGATGTGAGTACCTTGGTTTTACCCTTTGTAGCAGCAATTTTGAAGGATATTTATTAAATTACAATAATTTGTTTTATATTTTATAATTTTTGTTTGAAATTATTAAAAAACCTTGTTTTTGTTTTAAAAGTTATTTAGATACTGTAATATTTTTGTGAAAAATCTTATATTTTACTATAAAATTTTATTATTTTTTGTAAATAATTCAAGATTTTGTTAAACCAGGCATGAAATTTAGTTTTGCTTTATATGGCTTTATTGGAAGTAGACTTTTTTTTTTTTTTTTTTTTTTTGCAAAAACTATTACAATTTTTTTGTTGTTTATGTTTACCAGTTATAGAGTGTGACTTTGGTTTAAGTTTAGGTTCACTGTCAAGTTGGTGCATTAACATGTATATTTTATGAGTATAATGCTATATTAGAATTAATGACGGTTAGGTGCATTTTATTTTATATGACATTCACGACTGACACACTTATGGCAATTAGCAAAAAACCGTTTTATATATTTATTTTTCATATGTTGTTATTAAGGTAGTTAGAGAGAATATACAAATTTGATTAGTTTGTTTACAACATACTGAAAAGTACAGGTAAACCTCCCACCCGCGTTAGTGAAGACCTCTGTGAAAAAATAAAGTAGATTTTGAGACTATAAATTCCTATTTAGTTCTTTCGTAACATATAATAAAGAATTTTGTTGATTTGAATTAAGTTCGAAAATTCGAAATTAAGTTCGAATTTTTCGAAAATGTTTGAATTGTGTCGTAATAATTATTTAGGTTAATTTCAATTATTTTTCTTTAATATTACAAAAAATTTGGAAAAATAAAAAATAACATGAATTTTAAAAATTATGGAAAATATTAATAGTCAATACATATTTTATTTATGTTATTTTTACTTTTACAAATTGTTTGAAAACTTAAAAGCAATTTTGAATTTCAATCGTAAAACAAAAACTGGAACGATAGTGTTCGAAAGATTACAAATTTTTAGTTTGAAATTAAAAAAAATATTATTGAAATAGCAATTTCAAGTTAAAATTTTTTAACATTTTAGCGATTTTAAGAATTTATGCAAAATTTCATAATAATCTCATATTTCGAAAATTATCAAAATTAATATAAACCATATTAGTCAATATGTTTTTTATTTTTAGAAATTTGAACATTTTAAAACAATTTCACATTTCTGAAACTGATAAAATTTGCCAAAAATCGTTTTTGTGTCTTTTTTCATGTATTTTTGAAACCGAAAAACATTTTGGATTGCTTTAGTTTTTTTTTCAACCTTTAAATTAAAATTTGTTGTGATAAAATTATGATTTTCAAAATTCGAATATATTGAATGAATATGCACAAATTTTACAATTATTATGATTTTTAAATTTCGAAAATTAATTATTTGCATATTTTAATCTGTTTAGCTTCAGCGATATTTCGAAAACTCTGAGTTAATAAAATTTAAATAATATTTGAACATTTTTAAACAAGTACCCTAATTATGACGATTTTAACTAAATTATACTTTTCAAAAGTATTTATTAAAATTATTAGAAAATTTAAATTAGTCTGAATTTTCAATGTTATTTTTTATGAAAATATACTGCAATAAGTTTGAAGATTTTGAGAGTTCTTTTACTTTTTTTAATATCTGATTTTTTGTGATTTTTTTAACATTTCGATGCTAAAATTCTTAAAATTGTATACAACGAATAAATATACAATGAAAAATAACATTTTGTTCCATTTAGTCCAGGGAAAAATACGATTTTGCATGTTTTCGGTTGCCCTGGTGATAACACTTGGAAAGTTTTTCCAAATCTTCTTATACGTAGATGCAAAAATATTATCTTTATTATTTTGTGACTCATTATTTTAAATTGAAAGATAAATTATTTGATAATTTTAATGAGCTCTTTGAAAGATTAAAAAATAATTTGGAAATAAGTTTCATTTTAAACAAATATGATATATTTAATGTTGTAACTTTTAAATTTTAATTAATTTCAAATTAATCATTGCATTCTTTTAACGTTTTCTGTATAGATACTTAAAAATTATTGCACAATTTGTTGAGAAATACTTTAAAAAGCAACAAAGAAATAGTAAGTGTTCCATAAGTACACATGGTATTGTTTTAAATAAAAAAATATCTATTTTTAGCAAGAAACATACAAAAACAAGCTTCATTTATCTCCACTACTAGAAAGTAAAACAAACAAATATGTTTTTTACAATATTAACCGCAGTTAAACAATACAATAATGTAATTGACTGGTGTTGCAAACAATTAAATTTTAAACCCGTTACAAGGTGTATGAAACAGACAATCACAAAATATTTTTAATTTTTTTCCATTTTTGGCTTAACAAAAACAACATGCTAAAAGGCTATCGATTTTAAAAATATAGTATAAAGTTGACTAAAATGATGTTTTGTTTTGTTTTTTTTTTTTTTTTGTTTTTGTTTTCTAAGGACACTTACCAGTGGCCAGTCCCCTGCCAGATAAATTTAATGATCCTGTTTTACGAGCCAATTTCAATAGTTTATCAGACAATTCATTGTTATCCTCAGATTTTTCACGTTTATGAAATACGGGATTTAAATTGCGTAAAGTTGGTCGCTGAGAATGACGAGCCGGGGGTCGCATTACACGTGCTGTTGTAGTGGAAGGATTTTTATTATTATTTTCTTCTTGGGCTTTAGCTGCCGCCGGTAAACGGGAATTACGTTGCATTTTATTATCTTAAGACAAACAATCTTGTAGTGCTTTAAGGGTTTGTTTTTACAAGACCTCCAGCTGTATGATTCGTAAGGGAGATGTATGTAGAATTATTATTGATTTGTTAAGCACTGATATTAACTGTGATTTGTATTATATGTATACTTTTATTATTTAATATTATATATTTTTTCAGTTGTTATTTATTCTAGGTGTTGTTTTCGAATTACTGTAGCTAGCTGTCGTCACTTCCGATGATGTTATCTTAATTTAAATTTTAATATTATTCTTTTGATTTAATAAAAATCATTTAAACCGTATTTTTTCTGCAATTGTGAAAATAAAATTACTTAACATTAATTAACACTTTAATTAAGTAATAAATTCCATATCAAACTTAACAAAAAAAATTGATAAATATACAATTTTCCATGGTCTCTATATGTAGTACCCGTATGTGTGTACGTTTATTAGTTGCAGCACTTACCTCCCTCATTTAACACAATTTACTAAAATCAAACACACTCTAAATAAAAACACGAAGCAGCCAGCAAATATTACAATTTGTTTAATTTTTAAATTGCTTAACAAGTTTTTTTCTGTTTTCTTTTATTATTATTTTTTTGTTTATTATTTAATGTAAATCGTGTTTGTTGTTATTCTTCGTTTTCGTTGCTTTATTTACAATTTGTATATTTTTACAATTATTTGTTTTTATCGTAATTTTATATATTTTTTGTCGGTACTTTTTATTGTTGTATATACTTCTTCTTTTTATTTTGACATTTAGTAGTCTACTAAATGAAAACCATAGTACATAGTATAATAATAAAGTACTCGCACATCTACAAAAACAAAAATTGCTTGTATTTTGTTAGTGTAAAAAAACTACTGCCCACAATGTCAAAATGCTTTGTACGGAAAAATGAGAGAATGAAGGAGTGCAAGAGTAAAAACACTCGAAAAAAATATTACATATGAATACAAAAACAATTTGACAGTACCGCGAGGTTTGCCAATGAAAAAATTGTAAAACAGCTGTTCTTACGAGTATACTTTATAATTATACTATGGAGCATAGTATAATAATAAAGTATACTCGTAAACCCAGCTGTTTTACAATTTTTTCATTGGCAAACCTTGCGGTACTCATAGTAAAATAATAAAGTACTCGCACATCTACAAAAACAAAAATTGCTTGTATTTTGTTAGTGTAAAACTACTGCCCACAATGTCAAAATGCTTTGAACGGAAAAATGAGAGAACGAAAGAGAGCAAGAGAAAAAAAAAACTAAAAAAAAATTTACATGTGAATACAAAAACAATTTGACAGTACCGCGAGGTTTGCCAATGAAAAAATTGTAAAACAGCTGTTCTTACGAGTATACTTTATAATTATACTATGAAGTATACTTTATAATTATACTATGATGAAAACATTAATTCACTGTAAATTTGAATAGTTGTTTAATACAAAGAGTAACAAGAGACGAGACTAATTGTCAAAAACCTAAGTCGGTTGTCAAAAACCTAACTCATGCAACAACAAAATATATGTAATCAAATACATTTTGTTGTTGCTAGAAGAAAATAAAAACACATTTTTGTTTACAAAGCAACAATTTTTTTCAATTGTAAATCGAAAATTTCGTCTCTATATGTTACTCTATGGTTTAATAGCTTACTAGTGAGTTATAGTGGACAGAGAGTTAAATTGTAAAACCCATATGTTAAGTTACAGTTTAATTCGAGTGTCTGATAGGTTTTTAAACAATAAGGTACATCGCTTCATCACAAATTACAAAATATATTTTAAGTTTTAAACTTAACACTCAGTGTTTTAAAGCAACAGAATAAACAATTTTAGGATTTACAGAATTTCTATACTTTTCTTAACCTCTGCCTTAATATATATTCTTTAAAAGGTATTATTTATTTTATTTTTCTTTCTACAATATAGCTTTTAATTTTTACCCACATGATTCTAATTCTTTTCTAACAGTTTTAATCAAATTCAATTTTAAAACGAGTACCAAAATTTGTTCGATTTGAAAACGATAAAATCATGTCAATTTCGTTTTTATCACAACCATGATCACAACCTAATTTATTGTGATTTTCATAAAACAAAATGGAAAATGAAATCGATTTCGTTTTTGCAATAACACGAAATTAAAATCGAAAATTTTATATGTATCACAAACTTTTTCGTTTTTATTTATTTATTTATTGAGTATAGTAATACAAAGCCTTCAAGGCCAAAATATAAATATGTATTACACAGTAATAATAATCCTGAGTATTAGATATAGATAATATAAAAAAAAAAACTTAAAACTAATACAATATAAAAATGTTTAATTATATCCAAAAGAAAACAAACATATTATATCCAAAAAAAAAACATATTTGGCTCCCCAGCCATAAAAATTCAAATTATATGTATTATTAGTAATCAAAAAAGAATGAACAATATATGTCCAGCAGCGGTAATAAAATATATAAAGCAGTATAATCAAATGCTTTCAGCTAAGTAGGCAATAAGTTTAAGACGGAACACATTATTGGAATGAGAAAAAATTCGACGTTCATAAGGCAGACAATTCCAACAGCGAGCAATCCTCACAACAAACGATCTTTCAAAACATAGCTTGAAAATTCTCGGAATATAAATTTGTGGATTTCTAGAAGAACGTAAAAAAATAAATTTATTACACAATTTAGATGGAAAACCATGTTTTTGGCTCGAAATCGATTTTCATCACATACCTGATTACTTTTTATGTGGAATGGTAGTATGCAACAGATTAGAGGCGGTTTGCGTGCGTCCAGTTTTTATGTAATATTAGGTGAAATGTGTTCATAGTGCATTTTTAGGTCCTAATACCTATTTTATTATGTAAATTTCCAATATGGACCACAAAATTTCAATAATATTGAGGTCTGGCGACTATTTAGAGAGCGTTGTTAAAATTGGGCCCTTATATATTAGCAAATTGTACACAATACCAAATTTATTCTTTGGATCGTTATGTTGGCAATATCAAAAATATGATAATATGTCCTGATTTTTTGCACTCTGCAACAAATTATCCTTTAGGATATAAAGGTATCTAATACTGTCTAGGGAAAGGTAAATCGATTTCGATTTTAGTCGAAAATCGATTTTCAAGAGGAAAAAATAAAGAACTAAAAAATATCAAAATTGAATAAACTGACGACAGATGACCCACAGTTCTACGAAGAAGTTTAGTTTTGCTACCTTTAAAGACATGTAGGCACTAGAAGTTTTCTACGAACCGGTCCTCCGTATTCCGTACTCCAGAATCCGGCAGTAATACACCATGAAGACGAGTACAATAATCTAGTATTTGCAATGTATGGCAAAAGTTTTAACGCAACATTGTTTGAACTCCGGATGTCAGTTTTTGTGCTGGGATCCGTAGGTTGTCGCAGACTGCGATTGTATAAATGTTTATTCGGTACTTCATCAATGGCTTTTATTGTCCAACCGATTTTCATGGAAAAAAAACTCATAATGATTTCTTGTACCATAGAAGCATATATTTTAACCATTTAAAATGGTTTGTAACCAATACTCCTTTATATAGCACTCACAGTGCTATATAAGTGCGTGGACCATGCATGGAAGTACTTTTCCAAAAAGAAGTACTAACTGTGAGCCACTGTATGTTGTTGAAAAAATGAATTTCGTTTTCTTAAAAAAAAAGTAGTCAAAGCATCATCAAAACAATAAAACATCTCGAAATCTGGAAAAATAGAACATAAAAATCATTGATTTCGGAACAATTTGTATTACAAAAAATATAAATATATTATCAGCTGACATTATTTGGAAAATACAACTCTGTTGAAAAGAGTGGTTGTCTTTAATAAGTTTTGTGGTGGTGAATAAACCGCAATTCTTTTGTATGTTTGGTTATAAAAAGGGTGGTGAAGTATAATAAAACGTTAAATTAATGTCTTTTTAAATAAAAATTGTGAAAATTAAACAATTTTATAAAATAATATTTAAGAGCATTTATAAATTTACAAAAATTTTAATAAAAAAATTTAAATTGTTTCAATAAGTTTTTTAAATGTATCAATTATACGAGCGATTAAATATCATTTTTTCAATACATCTGTTTAAATATTTTTTATTGAACTAACAAATATTTTCGAAAAGAAGTCAAATAAATTATAAACTAGATTTTTAAAATAATTTCAATATATTTATAATTAAATTAAATTTAAATTCTACATATCGTCACCGAAAATGCAAAACAACGTAACATCAAAATTTTCAAATTTGTGTTTTTGATGAAATATAGTTTATTATTCCAAAATACGTGTGATCACAAATTTTCAGACTTGTAACTCAAAAAATGACGATAATATTAACGAAAGCAATAATTTTTTCAAGTCAAAACAAGGCAATGTTTAAGGATGTAATATCCCAAAAATCTTATTTGTAGGACAATTTGTTTAGGTTTTATAAAGTTTTTTGTGCCTCCTGTAAAGTTATGAAAAGTGATGTTACGTTGTTTTGCATTTTCGGTGACGATATAAAAATCTAAAATCAAATTTCAATTACGAACAATACATATTTATTTATTTTATTTTATATATATTAAAAAATGTATGTAAATTATTATTTATTTTTATATATATAAATATATATATATATTAATTAATTAATCAAATATATATATTTGATTAATTAATTGATACAATAGGAATATTTTTTTTTGCATGTAAAATTTGAATTTGATTTGTTAAAATACTTCGATATTGAGTAATTTGGTCAATTATAAAATTATTTAAAATCATTTTAAAATTCTTTAAAATTTTTTGTCATCAAATACTCAATGATTCTAATGTGAAGTGAAAGTATACCATCACACGCAAAGAAAAAATATGGTTCGGGTGACCATAAACTAAGAGCAACATACTATGATTGTAATATATGATCCCAGGTTACAATAAGTATATTTGTACGTAATCATTTTTCTAATTCCATTTAATCATTTTCTCATCATTTAATGATTCGTTTTAATCATATTTATAACTTTTTCTTATAATATTTATTCCGATTTCCCAATTTTTTTATCATTTAATAATCCCATTTTACCATATCTATAAACGAATTTAATCATTTAATAATGCCATTTTATCATGTATATAATCCCATTTTATCATATATATAACCACCTTTTTGTAATACTGAATATATTTAAAATAAAGCACATTTATCTGAAATTTTTATTTATTTATTGAGAATATTTAACAAAAATTTTTCAGGTATAAAAAATGATTAATTTTTAATTATAAAATTATTAATAGTTTATTAATAGTTTTTTATATAATATTTATACTCTACATATTAATTTTTAACATATATTTACATATTCATTGTTTAAACATTATTTACATATTATATTTTATAATATTTACATAAGAATTTAAATCAACAGTTTTATGTTTTCTTTGGTAATGCAAATATAGCCAATAAGATTTGATTATAAAATTTTATTGTCTATAGAATAGATATTAAAAAATAAAAATTCTCATAATCTTGAAAATGTGAGTTAAATCCATGGTTTGAAAGCCTTTGACCGCAAAGATAGTAAGATTCATTAGAGCAATATATATGACCAAATAATGGAAGGTCATTTTTATACATTTCAATATGGAAAACCATTCCTGCATATCTCAGAACAGGACATATTTTTCATTTATTTTTTTATTTTGTGGTTTTATTTCACAATTTTTTAAACTTAGAACACAAATAAATTGAACACTTTTCTAAAAACACACAGCTATACCGTTTGCCTTCTAACAAACTACTGAATTTATACACAATAATGTGTAATGTAAAATAGTTATGTAGAAAATAAATTAGATTAACGATAAAAATACAATAGTTGTGTGAAATCAAATTATAGTCAAAAACAAATATTTTATATTTAAGGAAAACATAAACATATTCAGAAACAAACATTCAACAGTTGTGCATAAAAATACAATAGTTGTGTGAAATCAAATTATAGTCCAAAACAAATATTTTATATTTGAGAAAAACATAAACATTTTCAAATACAAACATTCAACAGTTGTGCAAAACAAAATATGACTTAAAATCAAATAAAAATATTAGCTAAATGGTTGTAGAATTGACTAAATTTGTAAAATTAACTTAATGATTATAGAATTAACTAAATAATTGTAGAATTGACTAAATAATTGTATTTATTCATAAATATGATTTCATATAAACATATTTAAAAACATATTATAATTTAGTGAACCATATTAAAATATTGATTGTGGGTAATCATTAAATGATAAAACAGAATCATAAACGTTGCTATGATGATCACAGTATATTTAAATCAACGAGAAAACAGCTATATAATCATTTTCTCTGCGTGCAGATTAGTAAAATCTCCAAAGGATTTTGTAGTTAGTTAAAATTTCGATTTTATAGACTCTTAAACATCGGATATTTTGGAACAATTTCTACATAATGTGTGTAAGTAAAAAATATTTAAATCTGTAAATTTCGATTTCTCAATTCACAACCCCGTTATTGTGTTATTTGTTAAAGTTATATTAAGAAAAATAATTGGGGGATTCACAAGGTGTGTTATCATGTCATAAAATTCATACAGTGGTGGCCACGAATTTAAGACACGACATTTCACTTATATATTTCTGATAATTTTTACATCTTATCGAACAAATTTTAGATCCATGTTATTTTTTAAAGATCCTAGTAATGTTATGAAAAAAAATCAACAATAGTTTGTTACCTATATTTAGTTTCCAATTTTTATTTACATATTATACAGATTAATACAAGTTTAAGCCTGGTCATGAATTTAGGACATAGGCAAAATAAAAGTTAATTCACAAAAGTAAAGCTCAGCTTCATAAAACAATATTAGTATTTGGTGGGAAATCCTTTATTTTGAATCACAGCAGAGCATCTCCTGGGTAAACTTTCAACTAAGGCCATACAGCGCTCCTTTGGAATGGCATACCAAGCCTTTTGAATTTCTTCCCATAAATCAGTCAAATTTTTTGGCTTTACTGCTCGTACATGCTCCTCAACATCATTCCACAAGTTCTCAATTGGATTGAGATCCGGGGATTGAGCTGGCCATTTCAGAACTGTGATATTATTTTCCTCTAAGCAACTCTTCACTAGGCGTGAAGTGTGCTTAGGGTCATTATCATGCATAAATTTCCACATTAGAGGCATGTTGTCTTCAGCGAATGGTATCATGATGCTTGTCAGTATGTTTTTGTAAATATGCTGGTCCATTTTATTGATAATCTTCTGAATGGGACCTACACCATGCCAGGAAAATGCTGCCCACACCATGACATTTCCACCACCATGCTTAACCGTTTTAAGGGTGTACTTTGGGTGATGCTCCAGGTTTGGAGGACGCCATACGTACTGTTTTCCATCAGAACCAAAGCGACAAAACTTCGACTCGTCGCTCCAAAGTATATTTTTCCAAAATGTCATCGGCTTATTGAGATTTTCTCTTGAAAACGCTAGTCGGGATTTAATATTTTTTTTTGACACAAGTGGTTTACGTTGTGCAATACACCCACGTAAGTTCTTCTCATTCAGACGTCTTCTTATTGTCCTGGACGATATATTAATACCAAAATCCGATGAAATCTCATTTTTAATTTTACTTGAGCTCTTGAAAGGATCTTTAGCAGCTGATTTATAAATTAAGCTATCCTCCCTGGGTGTAGTTTTTCGGGCTCTAGGGTGCTGTTTGACATTTTTGGTAGTGCCATGTTGCTTGATGTGTTCCAGTGCATTGTAAATCTTGGATCTGGAACATTTTAGTAGCTTGGAAATTTCCATTACTGTTTTTCCATCAGTATTCATTTGTTGGATCAATTTTCGCTCGGCATCCGAACTCCAAGTACCTCTGGCCATTTCTAACTAAATATTTTGATGTATTCTAACATTAAATGGAATAAAACATTCATTACTTACCTTTTAGCTTCAAAAAACACCAAAAAATCACTTAAAAACCAAATATTTCTTATATGTTTTAAATTCGTGACCAGCTTCAAAAGCACGTTTTTACGAAAATATAATAAAAACAGCAACAAAATGTATACACAAACAAAACCAAATAACGGTAATTGATCTTAACATTACAGGGTACACTGAAAAATTAACAAAATCTAATTTTATATTGCAGGGTTGTAATAATTATCACAACTTAGTTCGTTACATGTCGTGTCTTAAATTCGTGGCCACCACTGTATATCAATATTTAAAAAGTACCAAATTCAGAAAAAAATCCAAATTGTTAAAAAAAAAAAAATATATATATATAAATAAAAACGCGTTATATAAAATAATCGACTTATCAAAATAACTACACGCAAAGATTCCATCTTATCATATATATAAACTAATTTCATCATATATATAATTTAATTTTATCATATATATTATTCCATTTTATCATATATATGAACTTATTCCATCATAAGTATAATTCCATTTTATCATATATATGAACTAATTTCATCATATATATAATCCCATTTTATCATATATATGATCCCATATTTACATATTTATATTCATATGTGGTACATTCATCATACTGAATAAAAACAAAACTTGTCAATTTATATTTGTTCATATATAAACTAAATGAGAATTATAACTATTGGACTGATACACAAAAATGTGTATTCAAAAGGCATTAAAAGTTAATGGCTTAATGGTTGTAGAATTAACCAAATTTGTAAAATGAAATGAATGGTTATGTAATTAACTAAATTGTTGTAGAATTGACTAAATGATTGGATTTATTCATAAATATGATTTCATATAAACATATTTAAATACATATTATAATTCAGTGAACCATATTAAAATTTTGATTGTGGGTAATCATTAAATGATTAAACAGAATCATAAACGTTGCTATCATGAACTCAGTATATTTAAATCCATGAAAAACGGCTATATAATCATTGAATAGTTGTGGTGATCATGCTGTAACCATGTTTTTTCTCTGCGTGTAGAAAGGTTTTGATAATTTTTCATATTTAAAAGCACTTTTTAAAAATAGTTTTAATATACAAATCAATATCGATACTTAAATTTTAAAATATTAAAATATTGTTTAAAAAAAAAAAAAAAAAAAATTTCTATTAATTATAGATTCAAGTAAAATTAATCTAGTTTTCCCATAAATATTTCTGCAAAAAAATCTCCAATCGACACGTGTTATTTCGTATTGCAATATAAATAAAAGTAAAATTCATATTCAAATCGTAGACAGAGTTTAATTGGTCCACTAATGATTGATTTGTTTACAAGATCAAGTTGATTTATTTGTGGCAACGTGAATTTAAGTACATATCTATCTATGTATCTGTCAAATGATACATGCAGATTATCAATTGACTGACGATGTTGATATTTTTTTAAATGAAATTTGAAGTAGATAAATAAATACGAATTACACGACAATGTACTTAAACAACTGCGATTTTATATTTTGGATGGCTACATGTTGCAAATAAAGTGATCATGAACTTAATATGCAATTAGCGTTAAATAATGTAATCGAAAATCAAATGGAAAATTATTGAAATTTATGATTTTTTTTCTTAATAAATTTTTTGCACTTTGGTTTAGTTTATTTTCAATGCAATACATTATTTATTAAAATGTATTGCAGTTGTTTTAGTAAAAAACTGAATTTTATATACATATATACTTTAGTGTAATCTAATATTGTATGAAAAATACAAAAGTATATCGCACTTTTAAAAGTACCTAAAATTATGTCATTTTGTCATTTAGAATATATTTGCTAAATTTCAACTTTCTATTGGAACCAGAGGCTATACAGCCATTTAAGTTGATGATTCCAGAACAAATCTCCAAAAAAGGTTATCAACAAAATTAATGATACATATATGCATCAAACGATAGCTAATAAAAAAGCTAATAAGAAAGAAAGAAAAAAATGACATTTTATATAAAATATGTAAGTAAAATTTTACTTTTTATTTCTACTTTATTTTTTAATATGACTTATTTTTATAAAATGATGATTTTATAATTCCAACAAACGATTTTATATGGGTATATTTATTTTTATTTAGCTATAACACACTGGTCCCAAATTAAATTTTTTTGACATAATTCTGTGAACCATTGTAGTTATCTGAATAAAATTTCGCATCAGAGTGGTTGATTTGGAGGAGTACAGTCTCGGATAGAGGGTAGATCTCCTCGGGTATGTATTTTTTTTAATTCGCCAAAAATTCATTTATGAATTGCATGTAAAAAAAATTTAATGTGGGTAGAAATTTTGTCACAATATAGATAAACTTGTTCTAATATGAAATAACTAAAAGAACTCCCACTTTTTTTGCCGTTGGAAAAGGCGTGGCTCATTAGATATTTTGTGCGTGTTTAACAAACATATGGGGCTATATTGTCAATATATTTATTTTTTTAATCTTGGCTTTGATGTTTTTGAACTTAAGAAAACAAATTAAGAAACTTTTTCAAAATTAACAAAGTTTGGATAGGGCTTGAGGGGAACGCCCCCATTTCAGTTATATTAATCTGATTTTATTGGATAGATAAAATATTGATACGATGCTTTCAGTAATATTATTTAGAATTGTGTAAGAAATCTATTGATTATTTTCCAAAAATTTTAGGGTCCAAAAATCTTAAAAAAAGCCGTTAGTAGCCTGTACTTCTCCAAATCAACTCAGACAACTGTGTGAAATTCTATACTAATTTAACTAACCGATTAGAAATTACAGATTTACTTCAAAACATTTCGATTCTGTCCCACTCTTTACTATTACGAAGTGGTTTATTTATCATCCATTTTATTTAAGTGATAATATGCCTTGTAAATATACCCAAAACAATTAAATTATGGGTTTAATTTAGGTCTAGATAATTTATGGATTTAAATAGATAATTTCAATTTTATTGGTGTACGAATGTGGAAATTAATGTAGGTATTACCACATTTCACAGGGAAACCGTAGGCGTATGATTATTTTGAAATTACTATGTGTGTTTTACAACAGGCATGTGTGTGTTTTCTTTTGGTATTTATTATGTATTTATTAATTTTTTTTTCTTTATTTCCTTTGGTCATTGACTTTGTTTGTCTTTAAGGTACAAAACTAAAAACTTAAATAGAAAAATTTACAAAAAGAAACGAACAAAAAATACTATGGAATTCTCAAGTTTCAAGTAACGATGTCAAGGTCAAATACGTTTTCCTTAGACTTAAGTCTTGGCGGTTTGTATACATACACACAACATGGATTTGTATTAAATTTCCTTGTTTTTTTCCCTCAAATTTTGTTTTTCTTTTCATGAATATGTAAATATACAACATAGTAAAACCATAAATATTTAAAGAAACCTTTCAAGTGTTTTTTTTTCAAATGTTTATACAGTTGAGTTGCATATAAATTAATAAGAGGTTTGTCTTACAAAAAATATAAGTAGACCTCAAAGGAAGACCTCAGATATAAATAAAATATAAAATATATATAAAAATTTGTTCAAGGAAGTAGTCTAAATTTTTCTTAAATAAAGAATTGTACTTAATATTTAACAAATTTTTTTTAAGTTATTACATAGGTCGACAAAACAAAATCTGTTACACTTGATTTTCAATTCAAATATGTACAAGTAATTGACACCAGTTTTCGAGATAAATTTTTATACCCACCATCAAAAAGATGGGGCGTATATTGATTTTGTCATTCCGTGTGTAACATGCCAAAGGAATCATTTAAGGGCACAAATATTTGTCTTATATAAGGTTTGCTTGGGATTGAAAATGGGCAAAATCGGTTAATAAACAAAAAGTTATGGGCTAAAAACTAGAAACACAGTGTGTCCGTTTAATACTTTTCTGCTGATATCTCTTAAACAAAAGCATGTACGACAATGAAAATTTGTATAAATAGTTTGGGGGTCGATATAAACTTAGAAACCAAAAATGGGCGTGGTCCGCCCACTTTAGCGCCCACCTCCCATATAAGGTGAAACTTCATCGAAATTGTGTTCAAATAGTTCAAGGACCAATGTAAACTCGGAAACAAAAAATGGGCGTGGTCTGCCCACTTTACCGGCCACCTCCCATATAACGTAAAATTTGAAAAAGTTGATGGTGGGTATATAGATTCGGCCGAGCCGAATATAACATTCGCGCTTGTTATAGTGAAATTGAAAGGGTTTTTACACATATTGCGATATATCCCGAGAAAAATCTTTTCAATTTTGAAAAATTAATTTTCAAATTGGATCCAAATCATTTACAAACTCTAATTTTTCCTTTTGTAATCTGCTAAATACTATAGATAATTATAGATATAAAGAATTATTTTGTTAAAAAATGTATAAATTTCATGTGAAGTAAAGTAAAAATAAATTAGCTTAATTTATAAAAAATCGAAAACAAGAGAAATAGAATCTTTTAATTCTGTATACAAAGCTAAATATGTTACGAATAAAACAAGTCATCTCAATTACAAATCATACAATGAAACATACATTTTTTTTAAATAATACCAATATATTTTGTATTATTTGTAAAGTTGCACAAAAAATAATTATAATAAACATTTTTCAATTAAATCTTTAATTAAAAATTCAAAATAGTTGTAATTATTTTTAAAATTTAATAATTTTTTCAAAAACGAAGTTTTTAATATGATACTTATATTAAAATTCTACATAAAAAATTTAAAATCATATTCAAATTACGAAAAATTCATATTCAATTATTTTATTAATTGAAATTCAACCTATTAAAAAATTGTGTATTCAATTATTTAAATCGTAACTTACTTTTATTTATATTTGATTACTTTATTAATTAAAAAAATAAGAAAATTATTTGAAAGCTTATAAATTGTTTTATTATTACACAAAAAAAAAAAAAAAAAAAAAAAAAAATATTTTAAAATTAATAATCAAAATTTTTAAATTATTTCAAATATTTTTACAATTAAATAAATTATTCAAAATCAAAGTATGTGTTTAACGATTTATCAAAGATAAAAACTTTTTTAATTGTATCAATTATTCAAGTGATTAAAATCCAAATTTTCTAATATTTTTTACTTAAAATAAAAAAAAAAATATTAAATTATTTTTCCTATTGTATGAATTAATAATAAATTAATAAAATAGACATGACAATGAGTGATAATTTGAATAATGGATTATATAATTTTTTCATACGTTGAATTTTAATTAATAAAATAATTGAATGTGTATTATTCATAAATGATATTATTCATGAAATGATAGATTTTAGATTTTTCTACACAGAAAAAAATATGACCGTATATTTTTCAATTAACACAGTTGTTTCATTTTGTATCTAAATTTAATAAATATAGTAAATATAAAATAAAATTAAAATTTATTTCTCATTTAAATTTTTAATTCATTTAATCATCTACTTGATTGATTTGATTAATTTTTTAATTGGAAAAAAATTTCTGCTTTTAATTTCTTAAAGTTTTTAGTAATTAATACAATCATTTTGGTAAGTGGTACATATTTAAAATTTTTTTAATTGAATGATTGGTGACTTTTTTCCGTGTACGAAAAATTTAAATTTAATTTGTTAGAATACTTTGATTTTGAGTAATTTAATTGAATTTATTTGAAACCGTTTAAGCGTTTAAATTTTGATTAATAATTTAACTGGAATTTTTTCGAAAATATTTTTTTCTGTGGATAAATTTTTTAACTTTTAGTAAAAAAATATTAGAAAATTTCAATTCAAAGCAATTGAAGAATTGATACAATTAAAAAAGTAATTGGAATAGTTTTTATGTTTGATAAATCGTTTAATAGATCACATTTTTTCTGAGTAATAAATAATATTAAAAAAATTCGAATTTTGATCACTTGAATAATTGATAGAATTAAAAAAGTAATTGGAATATTTTTTATGTTTGATAAATCTTTTAACTTACCATATTATTTAAACTTGAAAGCGATTTAAGTATTAATTTTTTGACATTTTATTCAATAAAATCGGTCAAGATATTTTTGAGATATGTTGCCATATGTGGACCAATATCCATAATTTTCCATTTGGTTGCTTATATTGGGGATTCGAGTCAATTAAAAAAAGATTTATAGGGTTAGAATTAATTAAATTTGTTGAGAAATTCCGAATAACTGATTAAGTGTTGTCCTGTGTTATTATTTTAAAATAAGTAAATTCAATAAAAAATGAAAACCCATATGAGAAAAGTGTTTAAATTCTTTTTAAGAGCTTTGTAAAAACAAACAAATTGGAGATGTGCAAATATTTTACACATATTGTTGTTTGTTAAATTTTCTCAAAACTCTGCCATAAATTTGATTAATATAAATAACAAGATATGTAGTAGGTACTTTTTTATAATCTCAAAAACCAGTTTCAATGACTTTCTTATATTCTTTGACCTCTTTTCAGATAAATTATTCATTTAAAATAAATTACTTTCACTTTTTTTCAAAAACACATACATTTTTTTTGTTAGTTTAGCGGTTTGATTTAAAATACTTAAATTAAACCTGAGGTAAATACAAACATTTACTTCTAAAAACATTATAAAGATACTGATAGAAAAAAAAGGGAATTCATTTATTTATCTTTAGAAAAAGAAAAATGTTAAAATAAATTCGTGGTGAGGGTTAAAAGTTCAAATAGACATTATTATTGTAAATATAAAATTATCTAAGCGCGTACATTTTGTTTTTATAACGAATTTGTTTGAATGTATTAAATGTAACCGAAGAAAAGGTTTTCATTTGTAGTTTAAGAGAAACCCCAAAACAGTGAACAAGAAAACTGTTGTTGATGGGAAATAACATTTTCTCAAGCTTGATACGTGTACTACAGAAATATGGAGCCAAGAGCTTGTTAGCTGATAAAGATTCCTTTGCCTTATTCGGCGCCGATTCTCGGGAAAAGTAACTATTTACTAATTGTTTCTTAATCCCAAACAAATCATAAATTTCTTACAAATTTTGAATTCCTTTTAATCAATCATACCAGGGTCTTCTTAAAATCTATAATTTTATTTAATACGTAAAGTTTTTTGTAAGACAAATTTGTGTTTAGTATTTAAATTTTGTTTCCTATTGTATTGTATTTACTTAAGTATTGGTTGCTGTGGTATATTTTGGAAAAGCATAAAATAGTTTTCTTTTTTTTTTTTTTTTACTATACAGGTTGGTCAGTATTTAAATAACCATAAACAGAGACTCTAGTTAAGTTAAATAAAAATTGAAACAAAAAATAGTTTAAATAGAAAAGCAAAGCCGCATCGTTAGGCTGTCAATCAGTATAAAATATAATATGACCGTACTTGTATATTTGATACAAGTACAAAACAGTTTGTTAAAGAATGAAATCATTTGCCAATATGTGAAAATTTAAAAAGAGAAAACTACATATAAAAATAACAATAGTTATTATTTTTATTCTTTTGCAATTTCGATGCATAAGTTTTGACTATTTCCAAACTAATTAAATGTAACTCATTAACAAATTATATAAAATATATTGCTATTAAAAAACACGTTTTTTTTCGCAGTTTGATATGATTTTTAAAAATTAAAAAAACGATAAATTTAAAGGCGATATTTTTCATAATATTTATCGGATTTTCACTATATGAAATGTATTAAATTTCTACATTTACCCTCTTTTATAATAAATTCTTTAAATAATTTAATTTTTTACTAAATGTATTTTAAATGCAACAGCATTTTTCAGATGTATTTTTAAAATTGTTTTCCCTTTACGATTGTTTTATTTCATATTAAAAAGTAATTTATTGGTTAAACAATTCAATTTATATTTTTTACAATGGAAATATTTACCATTTCAAATAATTTTTGGAAAAAGTACCACAAAGAATGTACAACTTAAAATATGTAAAACTACATAAGTTAAAAAAACGGCTTGCGTCGTTTTTACACGACTCCTTATTTTGTGGCCGATGCTACTCAGTCGAGATCGATTAGAGGGTTGCCATCCTCAGTGCATGATCGATCCTCGACAAACAGATTTCATTTATTTATTGATATTTGCTCTATGTTAAATAAGTTATAAATTGCATTAGATGAATAAATAATTTACAATTTCCTTTTTTGAATTATGATATTAAAAATAGGAAATCAATTTCTTTTCTATGAATATTTTTAATTTAAATTATATAAAAAGTGAAACATTTTTTTTTGTACGAAACTAAAAGTATGAATAAAATCGCGATTTCTTTTAAATTTAAAAAAATTAATTATTATCATTTCTCATTTTATAGCTTCCTAAAGCTTCCAGATGATGATAAAATTCGGCTTATTATAAAACTATTTGTCCTACAAATTCTATTTGGTATTCCCTCCCTGATACCAGGAGCGTAGATACATAAAGTTATTATTTTTATTTTATGTACTATTTTATAAAGTTGGTATCGGTTTTTGAAAAGTTTAAATTTGCTACACTTGTTGTTTGCTCTTCAAATACTATCGGAAACTGATTTTATATTCGAACATATTGAGGCTTATAACTTTTACGAATATGAACCGATTTTAAATATTTGTACATTTTTGAATTCTCCTAAGCAAGAAAAAGAAAAGACAGGCTTACTGTGCTAAATTATCTCTTATACATATTTTAAAAGATATTTGGCTTCAAAAATTAAAATTCTCATTTTTGGCCTTGGCTTTTTTGCGATTTTGGCCCATAACTTTTAAAATAAAATTCTAAAAAACTTAAAAAAAAAAAAAAAAAAAAAAAAATACGGTGAAATTCTCTATAATTTTCTAAATTATGATAAATAAACAAATATTTAGTTATTTCAATTCGATAAAAAGAAAAAAACAAGCGCGAATGTTATATTCGGTTCGGCCGAATCTATATACCCACCATCAACTTTCCTTGAACTATTTGAACACAATTTCGATGAAGTTTCACCTTATATGTAAGGTGGGCGGACCACGCTCATTTTTGGTTTCCAAATTTGTATCGACTGTCAAATTATTTATACAAAATTTCGTTGTCATACATGCTTTTGTTTAAGAAATATCTGCAGAAAAGTATGAAACGGTCACCCTGAGTATCTAGTTTTTAGCCCATAATTTTTTTGTTTATTAACCGATTTTCCCCATTTTCAATCTCAAACAAACTTTATATAAGATAAATATTTGTGCCATTTCTTCCCCCTACGTTGTCCCGTTCGAGCCCTATTCTGCTTTCAACAGACGGACGTACATAGCTAGATCGACTCAGAATCTAACCAGGACCCAGAAAATATTTACTTTCTGGGGTCTTAAATTATGACAAATTCAATGTACCCCCCATCTTTTTGATGGTGGGTATACAAATGTTCAAAGTCAAAATTTCAAAACTTGGTTCATATTTGCAAAAGTTATAATGGGCCACGCCTACTTTTCATATACATAGCTCAATGCAATTTTGTGTTGAATGTACATGAATGTATGTATTTTTAAATGATAAACGAAAAGTAATATGACTTCTACAAAAATCTTAATTAATAAAAAGGATTTATCTGATATGTATATACGGCTTTTTAACGGAACCAAATTGCGGTTGTTACATTTGACCTCTCAGTTTTTGGTGGTTATCGTATGCTCCAAATTAATGAATCTGATGATATTAATAATCCCCTCTAGATCCTAATCTCTTGCCGCCTGCTCTTCTTCGGAAAATTTACCAATTGGAACAATACATTATTGGAATATATCTTTACCATGGAATAAAATTGTATGTAGTATAGCGCGCATATCAATCCTTAATAACGAAAATCAAAAACTCAAATTCGTCAATATGTTTAGATTTACAGCTTAAGCAATTTTATCGTAAGTGATATTCTTCTCGCTTACATACATTTTGAATTTTATTAACTATTTTGTTTAAAAACGTTTTTATTGATTCAAAAATTAATTAAAAAAAAAAATAGCAAAAAAGATTTTTTTTACACAGAAAAAAATATTTGAAATTATGTTTTAATAAAATTATTAACTAACTTTATATTGAAATTTAATTATATTATTTATTAATATAATTAATTTTCTAATTGGTTTACAATTATGTTTTTTAATGAATTGACAGCTGTTAATAAAATATAAAGAAAAATGAAAGATTTGTTTATAAAAATACAGAAATAAAATTAATTTAAGTCAATTTCCAAAAATTGTCAGCTTATTATATCTATTTAAGGGAAAGCAGTAATAATAAAATTAATTATTCTTGTTATTAATATTATCATTTTGATGATTACAGCAAAATCAATTAAGAATTAATATAAGCAATTTCGTAATTTTCAAATTATTATTTTCTACGATAGTTACAACTATTCAAAATAAAACTTCTTACCAAAAAATACTTTTTATTATATTTGTCTTCAACAACAGTCGCGTTCAAGGTTCCGTTACTTAATAGCGGTTAAAATTTTTTTTAATATTTTCTAAATTTGTCAGTTACTTGGAAGGTTTTTAATGACAATAACTATTTTTTTTTTTTTTTTTCAAAACGCGAACAAAATTTTATGGTTTTTAATCAGTTAAATTGTCAAAATCAAACACTGTGCATTGGCAGACTTATAAGTTAGTATTTTAATTCGTATTAATTTAATTTAACACTCTTAAATTTATATAAATTTACATATTTCTAATATTTTGATAGAACTCTTAAAATTGGTTCATTAAACGCTATAAAAATAAATTATAAAATTAATCAATACCTTTCCTGATCTGTTTTTATTTAGTGGCTATAATTCGTACAAAAATTACCAGTACCTACTATTTTTTTATTTTTTTTTTATAAAAGTTCCTCTTTATACATATAAACATATTTATTTAGTTCTTAAGTTATTATTAATATGAAATATTTGTTGTTGACATTAGTTAGTGTGTATATGTGTTTGACCATTGTAAAAAGTAACTGTGTATTATAAATATTTATTCTTCTAACTGTAACACTCAAGTCGCATTAGCTGTCAGTTGATATTTACATTTCAAACGTAAAACAACAAATAACGGTAAAAAAAAATACTTAAATTCAGTAAAGTAGTGTTGAGAAGAAGATTATTAAGTTCTATTAATTTGTTTAAATTATTTGAAATAAAAAAAGGATAATAAAGAGGATAAAACATTTTAAAATTCAAATTTAAAAATATATTATAAATATATATTAATTTTAAAAATAAAAAAATAAGCGACAAATATATAGAAAATTGCTATGGCTGATGGTGTTTTGAAAAGTTTTATACGTGAAATATTTGCGGTTAGTAAAAAAAAGTTATAAATGTGCTAAAAATATTTAATTAAATTTAAAAGACAAAAACAAAAAAATAAAAAATAAAATAATAATAATAATAATAATAATAATAATGATAATAATTAATATAATTATTTCTAAACTCTACAAAATTGTTTAAAGTAAAATAAGAAAAAAAAAAAAAGGATAACAGAAAAAATATATTTATATTAAGAAAATTAAAAATAAAAATTTTAAAATCTATCTCTATCTATCTATATATATAAAAATTAATGTGTGTTTGTTTGTTTGTATGTATGTTTGTTTGAAGTCTATAGCCGCCTAAACGGCTAAACCGATTTTCTTGAATTTTTCACAGTGTGTTCCTATATGCCTGGAAGGATAGGCTACTTTTTATTTTGAAATTCCATGTGGGCGAGGTGCCACGCCCACTTACTTAATAACTATTAAAAGTAGTATATCTCGGAAATTGGTAATACTAGAGTTCTCAAATTTTGCACGAACAACTTTGACACCTATATGAATATTCTGGAAAAAAATAGGCGAAATAGCAATAGGGAATGTGGCACATCCCACGCCTAATATGACTTGCCAATACCAAATGCCGTAAATTTAGGAAACTATAACAGTTACATTTCCCAAATTTTGTACAATAAACTTAAGTGTCAATGTGAACTTTTTGTGCAAAAATGGGTGGAAAAGAAATAATGGGCGTATCATCTCTCATATAAAGCTAATACCAAAATTTTTATATCTGGGAAACTATAAAAGTTAGAAAGCTCAAATTTTGTACGACTAGCATTAGCTTCAATATGAATATTTTGGACAAAAATTGGTACACTAGCAATAGTGGGCGTGGAACCTCCCATATAAAGAAAATATTAAATTATCATATCTGAGAAAATATAACAGTTAGAGTTCTTAAATTTTGTCGGAGCCGCTTTGGTATCAATATTAATATTTAAGAAAAATATGGGCGGACTAGAAGTAGGGGGCATGGTACCTCCCATATGAATTAAATGCAAAAATTCGTATATCTGGGAAACTATTGGATTTGGAATACTCAAATTTTGCACAAAGAATTTTGACATCCATGAAAACATTTGACTAATAAATTAGAGGATTATGGGGGTATGGTCCCTCCCATAAAAATTAAATACAAAAAAAAAAAAAAAAAAAAAAAAAAAAAATAAGAAAAATGTTATATGTTAAATGCTTATATTTTATTATAATAAGGTCAAGTATGAAAACCATATATATTGTACATCAAAAGAATTTATAATAAGAACTAATTTTTAAGAAAAATGTTATATTTTAATTACTAAATAAATATATATTTTTAATCCTTTAATTACTATGTATTTCATTTCGGGGGTGGCGAAGCACACCGGGTATTAGCTAGTAAGTTATATTTTGTTTTAAAGAATATTTATTACTATTTTTTTACTCGAGAGGTTACACCAAAAAAAAAAAAAATATGGTCTATAAGACCATATCAATTATTTAAGTGACCAAAATTAAAATTTTCTATATTTTTCTATAAAAATAAACCAATTTATAGACTTTAAATTATTTTTCTTATTGTATCAATTACTAAATTAATCAAATATAAGTTAAAATAAGTGTTAATTTCAATTAATAAAATAATTGAATATGTATTAAATTAAAAAAAAAAAAATATTAAAATTGGATTTAAGATTTTTCTATGTAAAAATTTAATTTAATTTGTTAGAATACTTTGATTTTGTGTAATTTATTTAATTATAAAAATATTTTAAATCATTTTAAAATTCTGAATAATAAAATAATTGAAATTTTTTCGATAATATGTTTTTCTGTGTTAAAGATCACAATTTGTTCAAATAGAGATATAATTATTACTATTATTATTATTTTTTTAAATCTTAGATATTTTTTCTATAATTTTTAAGGTTTAAAATTATACTGTACGTATAAACCTTTAACCGATGACGTATAATCAATTTTTTTAAATTTAACACTCATACGTAGGGGTGAAATTCATACACTTATTTTTTTTTATGATTAAATTAATGTGGAAAAAAATTAAATTGTATTATTTATCGTAAGCAAAAAAATTTCAACAAAATCTTTATATTAAAACTAAAATTGTTTTTAATAAACAACATTACTTTTCTACAAATAAATCAACTACAATTTAATATGAAATACGTTTTTTTCCAAATACACGTACTTGTTATAAAATGAAGGCTGTAGGAAGATTAAATTATTTATTTTGATTATATTTGTTTGTTAAACCTTGACATTGAATTGACGGTGAAATGGCAGACAAAACAAAACATATCAGACATACAGTAGTGGCGAAAAAATGTTAATGTTTTACACTTGTACCTAGACATATAATTTTTAAATAGAAGAAACAACAACAAAATTGAAATTTATCCTTTTTCGGGGAATTTTATGTTTTTTATAATTTTTTTTTTTTTTTTTTGCCACTTACTTAATAAAGACATTGAACTATACACCTTGATCATGAAAATTACTTTAAAGTATGTCATCGAAATCAAAGTTATTAATATATTTTATAAGTGGCATTATTTCAAGTTCTATGCGAAAAGAATTACTTCAATTAATAAGCTTTTATTTTCGTACACAGAAAAAAATATTTAAATTTTTTTTTAACTAGCTAATACCCGGTGTGCTTCGCCATCCCCGAAATGAAATACATAGTAATTAAAGGATTAAAAACATATATTTATTTAGTAATTAAAATATAACATTTTTCTTAAAAATTATTTCTTATTATAAATTCTTTTGATGTACAATATATATAGTTTTCATACTTGACCTAATTGTAATAAAATATAAGCATTTAACATATAACATTTTTCTTCTTAAATAATTCTTATTCTAATGCCTTGGGATACACAATATTTTTTGTTTTTCCTTCTGGTGCGTATACATATAAATCTGCGGGCTTTCCCACTCGCGAACATGCGACGTAAAGTTGTCCGTGTGAGAAACATGGATTTTCTAAATTTAGGCCACAAACTTGCAAAGACTGAGTTTTATTAATAGTCATTGCAAATGCTAAGCGAATAGGAAATTGCTAGCGCTTGAAATCGAATGGCATTTCCGATGTTGTCATCGGAATACGTGGCAGCAATACATCTGTTCTCTTAAACTTTCCAGTTCCCGTGCAAAATTTGAAAATTCAAGCTCTAATAGTTTCCCAGATATACAAATTTTTGTATTTAATTTTTATGGGAGGGACTATACCCCCATAATCCGCTAATTTATTAGACAAATGTTTTCATGGATGTCAAAATTCTTTGTGCAAAATTTGAGCATTCCAAATCCAATAGTTTCCCAGATATACGAATTTTTGCATTTAATTCATATGGGAGGTACCATGCCCCCTACTTCTAGTCCGCCCATATTTTTCTTAAATATTAATATTGATACCAAAGTGGCTCCGACAAAATTTTAGAACTCTAACTGTTATATTTTCTCAGTTATGATAATTTAATATTTTCTTTATATGGGAGGTGCTACGCCCACTATTGCTAGTGTATCAATTTTTGTCCAAAATATTCATATTGAAGCTAATGCTAGTCGTACAAAATTTGAGCTCTCTAACTTTTATAGTTTCCCAGATATAAAAATGTTGGTATTAACTTTATATGAGAGATGACACGCCCACTATTTCTTTTCCGCCCATTTTTGCACAAAATGTTCACATTGACACTTAAGTTTATTGTACAAAATTTGGGAAATGTTATTGTTATAGTTTCCTAAATTTACGGCATTTGGTATTGGCAAGCAATATTAAGCGTGGGATGTGCCACACTCCCTATTGCTAGTTCGCCTATTTTTTTCCAGAATGTTCATATAGGTATCAAAGTTGTTCGTGCAAAATTTGAGGACTCTAGTATTACCAATTTCCGAGATATACTACTTTTAATAGTTATTTAGTAAGTGGGCGTGGCACCTTGCTCACATGGAATTTCAAAATAAAAAGTAGCCTATTTTTCCTTCCAGGCATATAGGAACACACTGTGAAAAATTCAAGAAAATCGGTTTACCCGTTTAGGCGGCTATAGACTTCAAACAAACATACATACATACAAACAAACACACATTAATTTTTATATATATAGATAGATAGATAGATAGATAGATAGATAGATAGATAGATAGATAGATAGATAGATAGATAGATAGATAGATAGATAGATAGATAGATAGATAGATAGATAGATAGATAGATAGATAGATAGATAGATAGATAGATAGATAGATAGATAGATAGATAGATAGATAGATAGATAGATAGATAGATAGATAGATAGATAGATAGATAGATAGATAGATAGATAGATAGATAGATAGATAGATAGATAGATAGATAGATAGATAGATAGATAGATAGATAGATAGATAGATAGATAGATAGATAGATAGATAGATAGATAGATAGATAGATAGATAGATAGATAGATAGATAGATAGATAGATAGATAGATAGATAGAAGATAAAATTATTAATTAACTTTATATTGGAATTTAATTATATTATTTATTAATATAATTAATTTTCTAATTGGTTTACAATTTTTTAATAAATTGACAGCTCTTAAGATAATATAAAGAAAAAAGAAAAATTTGTCTATAAAAATATGGAAATAAAATAAATTTAAGTCAATTTCCAATCATTTTCAGTTCATTATATCTATTTAATAAAAAGCACTAATAATGAAATTAGATATTCTAGTTATTAATATTATCATTTTGATAATTGGAGCAAAATCAATTAAAAATTAATTATTATAAGCAATTTCGTAATTGAAATCCAATTTTACTTTTTTCTGTGTATTTTTGTCGTTCTAATTTGGATAAATGTGACACTGTGCAATTTAATAAAAATATAGAATGCTGGTATATTCTTTGATGTTTTTTTTTTTTTTTTTTTTTTGTAAATTAAATTTAATTCCATTATATTACTAGTAAGCTAGAAAATATTCCAAAAAACTAGTTTACCCCATAGACAAAGCGTAAATTTATTTAAAATATATTTAAAAGCTTGGGAAAATTAGCACATTAAAAAAAAAAAAAAAAAAAAACTTTTCATTTATTTTTATTAAAAGCTGGGAAAAATAACAAATGTCTAATGACAATTTGTTAAAGCACATATTACCCGCATTATACATTCATTTATTATTTTGAAAGAAATATTGTTTTGATTGATATTGTTAAGTAAGATAATATTCAACTACTTACAAAAAATGAAAAAAGGACATTTAAATTCCATTTGGATAAAACAGAAAAACCTTAAAAAAAAACATTTTTATACCCTTCACCATAGGTGTAAAGGGTATATATAAGTTTGTCATTCCGTTTGTAATTCCCACAATTTTCGTCGGAGAGCGAAAAAGTTTACATTTTCGGGATCCTTGTAAGAAATTATGACGATAGGACCATGTCCGTCCGT
This sequence comes from Protophormia terraenovae, assembly GCA_951394005.1. Lineage (NCBI taxonomy): Eukaryota > Metazoa > Arthropoda > Insecta > Diptera > Calliphoridae > Protophormia > Protophormia terraenovae. The sequence goes on from OX596073.1 coordinate 153,171,289, forward strand.
CCGTCCGACCGTCCGTCCGTCCGTGTGTCGGTTGAAATGGCGTTTATGAAGCCCACCGATAACTGACATATATAATATATATATCAAACGATCGGAAATGCTTTCGAGAACTTTGCTATTGGAATTCAGCAAGATCGGTTCATACAATGAGGAGATATGTTAAAAAAACCGGTTTTTAGAACCGGTTTTCCAGTTTCTGAAGCCTCTGTATATACTAGGGACTTCGTTTTTACAAAGAAGTCTCGGACATTTTTTTCTGATTTTTTGTTCTGAAAAAATGAAATAAATCGGTTCAATAATAACTGAGATATCGGACAAAACGCATTTTTTATTTTTTAAAGCCCTGGTTTAAGCTATAGATTTTTATTTTTATACAGATCGGTCACAAATATTTTTATAAAATTTCGGTTTTTTGAATCAGCAGGATCGGTTTGTAAATGGCGGAGATATGCATTAAAAACCGGTTTTTGGAACCTTTTTTTCAGTTTCTGAAGCCTCTGCATATACCAGGGACTTCGAATTTTTAAAGGGGGCTCGGAAATTATTTTCTGATTTTTTGTTCTGAAAAAATGAAATAAATCGGTTCAGTAATAACTGAGATATGGGGGAAAACGATTTTTTTATTTTTGAAGCACTTGTTCAAGCTACAGATTTTTATTTTTATATAGATCAGTCATAAATGTTTTTATAAAATTTCGTTTTTTTTAATAAACCAAATTCGTTTATAATCAACAGAGTTATGGCCCAAAAACAAATCTGTTAAGAATATAAATACACACACAAACATGTATATTAAGCATTGTAATGACTATTAGTGACGTTTTTTGTTTTTTGTATAGACAAGTAGTTTAGTTAGAAACAGTAGTAATATGATGAATAACAGTGTTGTTGTTGTTGTTCTTTGTATATGCAGTCTGTACAAAAATAAATAGATATGGAATTGTTGTTGTTTATTTTTAAAAACTAAAACATATCTGTTAAGAATATACATAAATACATACACAAACATGTATATTAAGCATTGTAATGACTATTAGTGACGTTTTTTGTTTTTTGTATAGACAAGTAGTTTAGTTAGCAACAGCAGTAATATAATGAATAACAGTGTTGTTGTTGTTCTTTGTGTATTCAGTCAGTTTGTACATACAAAAATAAATATATATGGAATTGTTGTTGTTTCTTTTTTAAAAGCAAAGCCTGTTATGATTGTTTTTTTTTTTCATATTCAAATTTTCGTAGTTTGAAAAAAATTTAGATTTAGAAAATATGCAAGCATACGTTAAGGCGAAAATTTTATTAATTGTCGGTAATATGGTAATATGATGTCGATAAGATGGTAAGATGGTAATATGGTGAAGGGTATCAAAGATTCGGCACAGCCGAATCTTTTTTCAATTTCATTTTATTCTTTAAATTTGTTTAAATTTAATTTTTGTAAAAAGAAATTCATTTAAATTAAGTTGTTTTTCATTATAATTATAATTATGAAATTACTTCAATTTATCGAAAAAAATTGTCATTAATTTTTAATCATGACAACGATTTCAGTTCAGTACTGTTATAAGATGCCTTCAATATAAAATTGTTAAAATAGTTGATAATTTTGTAAGAAGTTTCTATTTTCATAAAAAGTATACATTTTAGAAAAGTACCCATTTTTAAAAAATTAAATTTTATGAAATTATGCATGGAAATGTTTTGGTTTAAAAATTATATAAAAAACGTTTTTAAAATAGATAATTCTAATGTCAGTATACAAATTTTGGCACAACCGAATATAACACACATTCATGAAAATTCCAAGTTGATACAAAACAAATTTAAATTACCTTCCATTTTAACCTCTCAAAAAAGTACCACTCTCATTTGGTTCATTATCACTTCATAATTTCAATTTTCCATCCTCGTACTGCTATTTTGTTGTTGTTCTATATACTTTGTTTTGATACGATTTTCTTCATTTATCTTTATAGTCTTTTCTAAACAACAGCATTGACGAGCAATTATTGCGGGTTAATTTTCATAAAAAAATATAAAAAAATAAAATATTCTACAATAAATTTTTAGAAAAACCTGTAAAAGTATATAAAAAAGAAATAGAAAATTAAATAACGAATTAAGAAATATTAAACAATGTTTAATATAAAATACTAAAAGTGCTGGTGAAGAAAATATGACGTCATAGTTAATTATAGTCATTTCTATTAGAAAAATCTATAGAAAATTTAGCTAGTAAAAAAATAGCTTTGAAGCCACATACTACTTTATAAAATAAACAAAAATAGAATTTGTGTAGATATTTTCATAAATAAATACAAAAATTGTGTATTTAAATATTGCATGTTAAGGTTAAGTAGTCTTGCAGGAGGCTTATAAAATAGGAAGCCACAGTCCAAGAATTTTGAAATGGATGTGTAAATATCACAGCCACCCCTAAAGGTGAGTAACATATGTATATAATGTAGTTAAAAATTTAAATCACATTTACTTGAAATAATTTAAAAAAAAGCTAAACAACTTGTGTAGTTTTTTTAATTGTTTATAAAGGCGTTGGTTGTTCCATTAACATATTTTCAAAGTGTGTAGTAATACAATAATGATGTTACTTCATGTTATCTTAAGACTAAAGTGTTGCTATTTTTAAATAAAGTCCATTATTTCTGTAATTTTTATTTTTAGTTTAATTGATAATATATACTTATTTTTTGTTATAGAATAATTATTTTAATTGATTTTTTTTTTACAATAGGTGGCCTTGATGACGGTTAACAAAAAATAAAATTTAGCCAGGTTATGTTGTGTTAACTGGTTTATGATATATGTGGCTTATTGGTATTAAAATACATGTTAAAATTTAATACTTTGTATTTAGTATATTGATTAGAATATATATATAGACGTCCTCTAGTCTATGAAAAAAACAACAATAATTTCTATAATAGCCAATTAATTAGTTATCTATGTTATCAATTTTTAAACTTAAAAATGAGAACGAATATAATTTATAAATCGATCTTAAGAACTTATCATTTCAAGCAATAAGAATTTTGTACAAAAGTTTATTATAAACAATTTGCGGACTAGTTGGGTTATTGTGTTGTCAGGTGATAATTAGGTGAATAACTCAGAGCTGCTATTTAAATCCATAAGATATTTTTGTAGTCAGATATCGTACAATCAGCCTACTAGATTTCTGTTTATGAAATCCAATAATTGGATTTGAAAATCTAAATATTTTCATATCCAGTTTATAAGGAGAATTTTAAAACACTTAAAATAGTTAATTAACTATTTAAGAACATAACAACGTAATTTAGAGCGGAAATATCAATTCTTTATTAAATTCTTTTCGATACGTTTTCATAAACCCATTTCATGTTAAAATTGGATTGAAATTACGCTTCCAATTCAATTCCGTTGAAGATTTCATAAACAGGCTAAATATATTCGTGTCAACAAAAAAACCTTTTTAGGAAACTAGATCAATGCTATGTTAACATTTTCATTTATGGAAATAAAAAACTGAAAAAAATGTTTTTTCATGGAATATTTAAATTTTTTTTTTATACCCACCATCAAAAAGATGGGGGGTATATTGATTTTGTCATTCCGTGTGTAACATGTCGAAGGAATCATCTAAGACCCCACAAAGTATATATTTTTTTTGGTCCTGGTTTGATTCTGAGTCGATCTAGCTATGTCCGTCCGTCTGTCTGTCCGTCTGTTGAAAGCAGGATAGGGCTCGAACGGGACAACGTAGGGGGACGAAATTTGGCACAAATATTTGTCTTATATAAGGTTTGTTTGGATTGAAAATGGGCAAAATCGGTTAATAAACAAAAAAGTTATGGGCTAAAAACTAGAAACACAGGGTGTTCGTTTTATACTTTTCTGCTGATATTTCTTCAAAAAAAGCATGTACGACAACGAAATTTTGTACGTATAGTTCGGGGATCGATATAAACTCGGAAACCGAAAATGGGCGTGGTCCGCCCACTTTAATGCCCACTTTACCGCCCCCTTCCATATAACGTAAAATTTGAAAAAGTTGATGGTGGGTATATAGATTCGGCCGGGCCGAATATTCGCGCTTGTTTTTTACTAAAATTTATTTTGGTAAATAAAAATTTTGGTTTATCATCTTTATCTTAAAGCTGGCTGCGAATAAAATAAGGCATGTATCATTAAAATTGATGCACAAATTTTGATGTTATTCACAGTTAAGTGAAAATACCCATGTATACCTACAATTAAATAGAAATACAGTAGTGGGCAAAAAAAAAAAAATAATTTTTTTTTCTTTAAAAAATAGATGTTGTGAACGCTGAATAAGGTTATCATATTAGTCATGCCCATAAACAAAAATCAGTATGTGATAGGAAAAAAGTGAAAGCAGATTCTTGTTTAGCACGTTTAATTCCATCTAATCCACCAATTGTTTATTTAAGACAAAAAAATATATGTTTTTTATTTTTTTTTGTTTTTGCGTACCAGTTAATTGTAGGTATTAGTATATGTGTATTGTCACTTAACTGTGAATGAAATCAAGATTTGTGCATCAATTTTTAAGATGCGTGGCTTATTATACTCGTAGTCTTACCAGCTGTGAGACAAAGATGATAAACTGAAACATTTGAGATGTTTTCACTTTTCAGAAGAAATTTTAATTAAAAACAAGCGCGAATGTTATATTCGGCCCGGCCGAATCTATATACCCACCATCAACTTTTTCAAATTTTACGTTATATGGAAGGGGGCGGTAAAGTATGCGAACCACGCCCAGGACAGACGGACATAGCTAGATCGACTCAGAATCTAACCAGGACCCAGAAAATATATACTTTGTGGGGTCTTATATGATTCCTTCGACATGTTACACACGGAATGACAAAATCAATATACCTCCCATCTTTTTGATGGTGGGTATAAAATTTTAATTTTGCATGAAAAACATTTTTTCGAACACTTATTTCGAAATAATACCGAAACTATTGAACTGATAAAAATTTGGTATTAGAACGACTTAAAGCCAATTTATTCCGCCAATTTATTTTAGTGTATTATCGTTCACACCGTTCTTGAGTTATAGTGAAATATACTCGAATATTCGGCTTATTTAGGGTGAAATATTAGACACGCCTATAAAAAAATCTAGACCTGATGGGAAAAAACTGAAAGCAGATTCGTGTTTTGCATGCCGCATACCTTCTAAGTCTACATATTTTTTTTTTTAGGAGGACGAAAAATATAAAATATTTTGTCGACCAGTGTGGAGGGTATCATATGGTCGGGCTTGACCTACTATATCTTTCTATCTTGTTTAAATATAAATCCTCACTTATGTTCCAAAAATATTTTAATACAAAATTTAATAAAATACTACTTATTTTTTGTCTGACTAACTTGTTATTTTAGTTTTATACAAATTTAGTAGTTGTTTTTTGACTCTAAAATATGTAGGTGCCTAAACAAAAATAGAAAAAAAAATAAACGAAAAATTTTGCCGTCAGTTAAATTTGAATTTGGACAGAAAACTGTTTTCAATAGGGTATAGAAAGCAAACAATGAGTATAGCAAATTAAAATTTCTTAAAACTAAAATAGACTTTAAAAAATGTTATATACAAAATACGTATCTCCGTTCCCTGATGGAATAATCTAGCTCCGTTAGGATTTGTAGGATGAATAGTTTTATAAGTAACCCTGATTTTAATTATCAGTTTGAGAAATCTCTGGAAAGAGAAAAAATGCTTAGAAAATTATACATAAATACGCTTCTCTCCGATCCCTGATATAAATTTCAAAATCTGTCTCTAGGATGAAAAGTATTTATAGACAAATTTGAATTTTTTCGTTGGAGCTTAGGAAAGCTCTGGATAAAAAAAGATTAGGAAATTATATACTTATATAGAATAGATATAGAATATAGATATAGAGTAGGAAAATAATAATGAAGCCTCATTACCAAGAAACTACTTTAACAAGTACTTTCCATTACCGAAAACCAAAAAGTATTCTAAACATTTTTAATCTAACCATGACCTTTGCTATTTTATTATATTTGCTGTAAAATAAAAATAAAGTATTCCATAAAATTCCTTTAAAAAGCGCATCCCATTTTATGCGTCGTTCAAAAACATTTCTTATTATACAAAATGTATAACTTTTGAATAAACTTGAGAGAAATCATTCATATCAAACAACCCTTGTTATACTTACATAAATATTTGAAGATATGCGTATATTTAGTTCTTGTATTTCTCAAAATGTTTTTAAGGGTTAATTTGATGAAACTGTGGATTATACGATTTTACGATATTTTATTTTTCTTTTTATTTTGCAAAAGAATTTCTAATCCGAGAAAATATGCCAATGTCAATGAGTAAATAAACAAACATATACCACAAACCACCCTCACACATGCACACACACACCACAATAAGAAATGAGAAAGAATGTAAAATAATAAATACAAAATGTGTAACAAACAACAACCTGTATAAAAATATTTCAGTTATAAGTTGACTGTCAAGAAAAGCATTTTTATTACACTGTTGTAAATAAAAGATAAAAAAAATTACAATAATAAAAACAAATTATGGATTTTTTCATAATTATCTTTATAATTGGTATTTGCATAATATTAATTAGATCTAAAATATTTTATACATGGTTTTATTTAAAATTTAAGTTGAACAAACAAATAAAGGTTTATTTCCGTTTCCTTTTCTGATTGAATAAAATTGTAAAAATATTTTCACTTAATTTTTTTGCAGGTCAAATACAATTCTAAAAATCATGATCCTGAATCAAAACGTATTGATGGCTCTGGACGTTGTTATCCCAATTGTGATTCTACTGTTTGGCTAAGATCATGTACCAAAGAGATAATAGAACCCATAGAGGGTCATGTTATAGGTAAAATTCCCTCTTGGATTAATGGTTCGTTGTTGCGTAATGGTCCTGGTAATTGGCAGGTGGGTGATATGACATTTCAACATTTATTCGATTGTTCAGCTTTGTTGCATCGTTTTGCCATACATAATGGTCATGTCACATATCAAAATCGTTTTGTACAAACTGAAACGTTAAAGAAAAATAATGCCGCTCAAAGGATTGTGGTAACAGAGTTTGGTACAGCGTCGGTGCCAGATCCATGTCATTCGATATTTGATAAGTAAGTTTAGATTTAAAAGAAACGAGAGAAAAAGATATAGTCGGTCAAGCCCGACCATATGATACCCTACACCATTGTGTACATTATAATTCGGGGAGGGGTCTTTTATTAGACTTGGAGTCAAATGTGGACCGATACTCATAAGTGTAAAATAAAACATACGAATATAGAATATTACGTTGATGCTGACATTTATATGAATTTATTCACTTTTAAAATTTGGCACTATCATTTATGTTCATATAAAACTTATTTGAGTCGAATATTAACTTGATACAATTTGTATTCAGACGATAAGTAAATATTTTCATATTAGAATTTTTGACAAATCTTAATATTGAATATTATCGTCTGAAAATACCTTTAATGTGATTTTCTGAAAAGGGGTTTATATGGGAGCTATGGTTTATAAAAATCGGCACATTTATTGAGATTTATGTGAAACTTATATATGTCAAATTTCATTAAAATATTGCTATATCTAAGGGATTTATGATCGTTAAACCCTTTTCCGGGAGGACATTTGTATGGGGGCTAGGTGAAATAATGGACCGATCATAACCAATTTCAATAGGCTTCGTCGGAGGACTATAAGAAACTTGTGTACTAAATTTCATTCATTTTGGTTCAAAATTGCGACCTGTAGTTTGATTACAAGGTTTACATGGACGGACGGACATCGTTAAATCGACTCAGAAAGTGATTCTAAGCCGATTGGTATAAATTAAGGTGGGTCTTAGACAAATATTTTTGGGTGTTATAAACATCAGCACAAACGCATAATACCCTCTCCACCTATGGTGGTGTAGGGTATAAAAATATATTGGTAGATTTTGTTATAATGTTTGTTCATTGTTTTTATAGAGTTTCAGCTATATTTAGACCTGATAGTGGTTCGGATAATTGTATGATTTCTATATATCCTTTTGGTGATGAATTTTATACTTTTACAGAATCACCGGTAATACATAGGTAAGTTTTAAAGGATTTTTGTAAATAAAATATTAGAGTTTGAACTATAAAATTATATTACTTTTAAAAAATTTTCTCTTACAGAATAAACCCTCGCACCTTGGCTACCGAAGGACGTTTGGTTATGACAGATTTTGCGGGTGTAGTAAGTCATACTTCACATCCACACGTTATGCCAAATGGCACTACATATAATTTAGGAATGGCCACCACTAAATCTGGTCCAGCATATAGTATTATATGTTTTCCTCAGGGTGAAAATATGTTTGAGAATGCCTACGTTAAAGCACATGTACCTTGCCGTTGGAAATTACATCCCGGCTATATGCACACATTCGGTATAACTGAAAATTATTTTGTTATAGTCGAACAACCTCTATCAATATCGTTGCCTGAATTTATTAAAGCACATATATGTAATCAAAATTTATCGGCCTGTCTAAAATGGTTTGAAGATAAACCCACTATATTTCATTTGGTTGATCGTAAAACAGGAGAAGTGACCCACACTTACGAATCGGAAGCCTTTTTCTTTTTGCACATTATCAATCAGTATGAAGAGGATAATTATGTTGTTATAGATATTTGCTGTTATAAAGATCCTGAAATGATAAATTGCATGTATTTGGAATCGATTATGAATATGCAATCAAATCCAGATTATGCTTCATTGTTTAGGGGACGTCCTTTACGTTTTGTTTTACCTTTGGGTAATAGCAACGCAACCAGTAGTTCGGGTGTGAAAAGTAATCAAAAATTAAGTCAAAGACGTCGTCTTTTGAAATCGTTTACTTTATCAAGTATTAGTTCACGTCTACAGCAGCCCAAAATGAAACATTCTCAGTCGCAGAATGAGGATATTACATTCATGACCACAAATCTTAAAACTTCAGCGAATGATTTAAGCAACAATAATGAAGGAACTTCGGATGTTAATGAGAATGTGAAATATGAATCTTTGGTGAATTTGGTTAATTTGACAAATAGCCAGGCTGAAGCTTATGAAATGCCAGATCGTCAAATTTTCGTACGTCCTGAGTTGTTGTGTGATTGGGGCTGTGAAACGCCGCGCATTAATTATGAAATTTTTTTAGGTAAGTTGAACTTTTGGTATTATCCTTTATTTATCCTTCACAAAAGTCAAATGCTTAGGAAAACTTATCTACAGAAAAGTGAAATGAAGAATTGTCAGTAAAAATATTTATATGTTTAAAGTTATCGATAGGACCACCTTTCTATAGAAGAGTTATCGACAGAACTACTTTTCCAAAGAATAGTTATCGATAGGACATAGAAAAGTTAACAATAGGACAACTTTTATATAAAAAAGTTATCGATGGGACAACTTGTATATAGAAAAATTATCAATAGGACCACATTTCTATAAAAAAGTTATCGATAGGGCTGCTTTTATAAAGAAAAGTTATCTATAGAACAACTTTTACACACAAATTTATCGATAGGATAACTTTTCTATAGAAAAGTTATCGATAGGATCACTTTTCAGAAAAAAATATTGAAAGGGCTACTTTTTCATAGAAAAGTTATCGACAGGACAATTTTTTATGGAAAAGTTATCGATAGGATAATTTTTATATAAAAAAGTTATCGAAGGAACAACTTGTCTATAGAATTATTATCGATAGGACCACCTATCTATAGGAAAGTTTTCTATAGAACAACTTTTATATAAAAAGTTATCGATAAGAGCACCTTTCTATAGAAAACTTATCAGAAGGACTACTTTTCCATATAAGTCATCAAAAGAAAAGTTAATACAAAAGTTATCGAGAGGAAAGCTTTTCTATAGAAAAGTTATCGGTAGGAAAGCTTTTCTATAGAAAAGTTATCGATAGGAAAGCTTTTCTATAGAAAAGTTATCGATAGGAAAGCTTTTCTATAGAAAAGTTATCGATAGGCAAGCTTTTCTGTAGAAAAGTTATCGATAGGAAAGCTTTTCTATAGAAAAGTTATCGATAGGAAAGCTTTTCTATAGAAAAGTTATCGATAGGAAAGCTTTTCTATAGAAAAATTATCGATAGGAAAGCTTTGATGTAGAATATTTAGTAAAGTTTTCTACAGCTAAATTATTTTTTATTTTTTTTTTTTTTAGCTAAAAAATATCAATACTTTTATGCAATAAGCTCTGATGTGGATGCTGACAATCCTGGAACCGTAAGTAATTTATTTTCCATTTTCTTTTGTATACTCATAAATAAATTTATAATTGAATTGAAAAAAATATAGACATTTATTTCACTTACCATTCCCAATTAATTTCAGATCATCAAAGTCGATGTTGTCAATAAAACCTGTAAAAAATGGTGCGAAGATAATTGTTATCCCAGTGAACCAATATTTGTGGCTGCTCCTAATGCACGCGATGAAGATGATGGTGTTGTTTTGTCCTCAATGGTATGGGGTGGTTTTAATGAAAACAAAGTGGGTTTATTAGTGCTATGTGCCAAGACATGGAATGAAATAGGACGATGTGTATTTCATACAACGGGACCGGTGCCTAAATGTTTACATGGTTGGTATGCCAAAGATGTAGTATAAATTTAAAAGAAAATGTTCTGCTTAGTATGTAGATTTTGTTTTGTTCATTAAATTAAGTTTTATTAAAACTAAAATTTCATATTAATAATATTGTAAATAAATTCTTCCCATTTCTTTTGGAAAATGCGATTGATTTTACGTCTTTCCTCCGAGGTAAGTATGGAGTATCTGCAAAGTTAATGAAATTAAGTAATGATTTATAATAACGAGGTAATTACAAATTACTTACTTCAAAGAATTTAAAGCTAATTGTTTAAGAAATCTTAAATCCGCTTCCGCTGGTGCCAAAGCCATAAAAGCATAATAGAAATCATAACTTAAACCCTTGGCATTCCATATACCGGGATCATCGGCTGATATAACAATAGGGAAATTTTCTGCTATTAAAAATGAAGCAGGATGATTTCTCAAATCCCAAATATAACCTAATACTTGATTTGATAAGGGATTAACTTCAATGGCTATATTACGTTTTTTGATAGTAGACCATAATTGAGGATGTTTGGGTAAGGCGAAAGCATGACCTATACGTTTGGTGTTTAACAACAAAGCATCCATCATATTCCAATCGGTGCGACCATACCAATCTTTGAAAAATAATTACAAAAAATTATTATTTTTGTTTGTTTTTAAATTAAAAATTGTTAATTAAATTACTAGTCTCTCCAGCATGAAAGAAAAAGTGAGCTGTTGGCGGTAAGTCTGACAATTCATTGGCAAATTTATGCAAAGGATCTCCAGAATCTTCATGACCTATTAAATCGAAACCAATTATAAAATTAGGTTTGGCATTGCTGTAAGTGTTAAGATTTTAGTAAAATTATTATGAATTCATTTTAATACAAAAAAAAAAAAACTTACTGCAATTGCTTGAATGTGGTAAGACGTTGAGTCATTTCATCTACTGTGGCCTTGTTTCTTTTGGCATATATTATTTTCATGCCCATAAAATCAGGATGTTTTACTTTAAAACTTTCGACAATTTTCTCCAATTCATTGGCCACTTCCAAAGAGTTAAAGGTTACATTATTGTCACCGTATAACTGTAAAAAAGAAAAAAGAAAATAAATCGGTGCACACTTTAAGGCTTATAACTTTTATTGTATAAGATTAAATAATACGAATTTTGAGAGAAAATCTCTACATCTTTGGATGTAATATTTGTAAATTATCGAAAAATTTTATTAAAATCAAAATCATTTAATTATTAATAACGTAAGAATAATTTATTCCTTCTCGTTTAAAAGTAATTTCAAATAAAATACAACTGATTTATAAATGCACAATTAAACAGCGCAAGTTTGCTTGACTAATTAGTCACGCATACTTATAAGTGTTGTTCAAATGATTTTCCATAAAAATTTTGACATGTCATTTGCGAGTGTGCAAGTTGCACACATTGCACAGTTTGAAAGGGTTTTGCACGTTTTCATGAGGGGTGATCATGAAACATGTCGCTTAAATTTGCACAATTGCGCAAAAGGGAAACTTATGCGTTTAAATGAGTAGCCCTATTCTTTTAACATCTTAGAAGTTTTTGGAAAGAAGACAGAGTTTTGCTTAAAAAGCTATTTTTTGGTTTTTAATCTCTTTAAAATATTTAAAATATTATTTATTTTTGAAAAATTTCCAAAAATTTGTTGTTGAAGCTACTTAAACGATTTTTTTGAACACATACATATTTTACAAAATACATAAGAAATAATAGTAAAAATATGGTACTAATATATTTTTTTGTGAATTAAAAAAATCTTTTGAAAAGGACTTTTTTCATAAAATTTGTGCTCCTGCATTTATTTTTGGCAAGATGGTAAGCAGTTTGGTGCTAAAATCCATCTAGTAATATTTTATAATTAAACAGCGCCAATAAATAAAAAAAAAATCGCGTAACATTTTTTATTAATCCATAAACCTGAATTTTTTTTCTAAAATTCAACATTTTCGAACAATGCTAAGTTGCAAGTCTAAAAATAAATTAAAATTTATTTATTATTTCGAAATGTATAACAAATTACAGAATATTTAAAAAAAATTCCCTCATATACATCAGGACTTATTCCTGAAAAACAAAACTCAAGAGTAAATATCTTTTAAACTATAATTAAGAACGTTTTTTTTTATCTCGCCAAGCATTTTATAGAAATATAAAAATCTTTAAAATCGGACTTGATTTGTAGAAGTTAAAATTTTTTCAAATTTTTACATACTCGAGGTGGTCAACTTTGACACCCGGTAGCTTAACTCGTTACTACAGGATGACTAGGAGATGATTTTTCTAAAAACTTTGGTCTTCCTCTACTACTTTTTCAAAAATTTCAATTCGATCCGACCAGTATTTTAGGACACAGATTAATTACCAAAAATTTTGCGATTGGCTCCACTGTGTGATGAACATTTTACAACATTCTGGGAAATAGCATGACAAGACATTTGTACATGTGCGGAAAAAGTGCTTCATTCATAATAATTGGGTGCCGTCAGAGAAGATTCCTTCCTATCATTAGAAAGTCCAAAGAATAATTTTTTTTTGGGCTGATCTCTCTTCTCATTATTAAAATAAAAAAACTGAGTGGTATCAAATGGTCTCGCTATGTACCAAAGGAGGTGAATCCACTAAACTGTTTAGAACTCTGTCCATTTTAAATGCATTGGGTCATAATAAAAAAATACTTAAAGCTGACTAAAAATTAAATAGAGTTTAAAAAAAAAGAAAAGAACCCATTCCAACAAAAATGTAACCGAAAACACAATAAAGCTTTTAATATTAAAAATTTTATAAAAAATAAATTTTTCTTTTTAATTAATTACTTGAACATAAAAAGATTTTGAAGAGTTTGACCCATTGGATTCAATTGTATGCACTAAGTTTTTCTGGCGCAGCCTTTAAATCTTATATTCTAGTATGTTTAAGACTAAGTACAACACTAAACTCCTAGACTAAGTTAAAAGTTTTGTTTTAAGAACAAAGTCTTATAATAATACTGATGAGACTATAATCTTAGCTTAAATTAAGAATTAATACTTTAGCTTTAGTAAATGACTTACATCTTATTGTAAGATTTAAGTTTTACTATAAGATTTTAATTTTAATATAAGTCTTTGGTACTAGTATCACATAATCTGCCCTGTTGTTTCACATTTTTATACCCTGCACCACCATAGGTGGTTGAGGTATTATGTGTTTGTGCTGATGTTTGTGACGGACAGAAAAAATGATCGGTATTCCACCTTAAAGTATACCGATTTAACGATATCCGTCAGTCCGTCCGTCCGTCCGTCTGGCTGGCTGTCTGTCCATGTAAACCTTGTGAACAAAGTACAGGTCGCAATTTTAAAGATATCTTGATGAAATTTGGCACGAATAACTATTTTGATACAGGGACGAAGCCTATTGAAATTGGTTATAATCGGTTCAATATTTCAGCTAGCCCCCATACATATTTCCTCCCGGAATAGGGGTTTAACGATCATAAATGCCTTAAATATAGCAATATTTCAATGAAACTCGGTACAAAGTAGTATTGTATAAGTGTCAATCTTTGTGCCAAATTTCATCGGTGCATAATTGACCATAGCTCCCATAATCCCATACGAATGATAGTATCAACTTAATATTCGACATTAATAAGTTTTATATAAGTAGAAACAATATTGCCAAAAGTTATGAGAATCGATCCATAATTTACCATAACTCCCATATAAACCCACTTCCGAGAATCGCCCTAAAGGGCATTAAATAATAAAGATGTTAGTATCAATGTATTGTTCTGTGTTTGTATAATTGATTTTACATTAGTAAAGTGTTGGTCTACAATTGGCCACAGGTCTAATTATTAGATCATACACAATGGTGTAGGGTATCATATGGTCGGTCTTGACCGACTATAGTTTCTCTCTCGTTATTTAGGCGTATGATTTATATTAATTATTTAACAAATAATACTCATACGTACCACAACACATATTTAAACTCACAAAAATTCATAATTACTAAAAAATATATAAACCTACCGGTGATAAAGATGCTCTTATCTCAGCATAAATAATATTATCTTCACACAACTCTTCCAACAAACGTTTATGATAATTACAAAATGCCGGTTGATATTTATACAATTGGTCTACAGTTTGAAAAATATTCTCAAACCGTTTCCATATCTTTCGACGATCAGTTATCATTGCTAGAAAATTAAAAATCTCATTAATAAATCACAAATAATGCACAAATAATATTAAAAACTCACATTCCGGATGCATACTATACATATTTATATGCTTTTCTAATTGTTTTTCATACAATCTCTTATCCTCTGCATTGACGCGTTCCAAACACACATTCTGTACTTCACTATGACACTTGCTCTGGTCATAGGTGAATATTAACAAACCATCAACATCACGACAAGTGTACAAATTAAATAAATTTGTTAAATTGCCTATAACCCATTTCGAACTAACCATACCCTTATTGTGACCATGTAAAAATGCACCCTTTGGCATTTTTTGTATAATACGAAAGACTTCACTCTGACGCAAATATTGTTTGCCTTGAAAGAAATGCATGGCAGGAGGATATTTAGTGGGATCTTTGAAACCTTCGGTTATCTGGAATGAAAATGAAATTATTTGCATGAAATTAAGTGTAATTTTATGTAAATTTAATTTAAATACCTCTTCCTTTTTGGCATTCATTAATATACTGTTGGCTTTTTCTTCAGCTGATGATAACCAAAGATTACCACCCAATGATGACATACGTTCAGCTTCCATTATTTTATTACGTAAAGCATCATAAGCTGTAATTATTAGTAGGGTTTTTTTATTTTGTTTAAAATTTATAAAATTCAAATGGGGGATATATAATTATTAGAAATATGGGTACTATTTAGTGCAATTTTGATGAATGCGAAAATTTAGGCAAACATTATTTTTCTTTTTATTAAAAAAAAAAAAAAAAAAAATATTGATGGACTTCTAAGTGATAAATTTTTGCAATTTTGGACCTCAACACTTCCGATTTTGATAAAATTTGTTATACACACTCATTACGTTGTAATTTTGTTTTTATCACGGTTCCAAATTCATATTTTTCAAGTTTCTTTATTTGCATGGAGTTTAAATTCATATCATCATCGGACTTATTTGTCCCATTCAGAGCATCGAAAAAATTAATTAAATATTTGCTTAATTCGCTTTAATCTTAATTCTCAATCAAGAAATACTAGTTTTTCATTCCATATTCCAAAAAAAAAAAAAAAAAAAAAAATAAAAATAAATAAAATAATCTATACTTTCATTCAAAGATTTTTGTTGGAATATAATTAATTCTTTATTGAATTAATTCATAAAGAATTCGTATTTTTTTTTTTTTTTTATTTTAATCTTCTCCAAATTTAATGAACATATTTTTCCATCATTTAATGTTTAATATTTTGTTTTTTAATCATTTACGTAATGAATTAAATATATTTTCTAAAGCTAATTTGTAATAGATTTGAAGAAAATTTTAACGATTCAATATATTTTTTAAGATTGAACTGTGTAATTGGTGAATGAATTCTTTAAGGAATTAATTTTTACAGAATTAATTTAGTTGATATGAAGTACAAAATATTAAGTCTATGCATAGACTATAGTAATCCAAATTTTATAACTTGACTATATCTATATATATAAAAATTAATGTGTGTTTGTTTGTATGTATGTATGTATGTATGTATGTATGTATGTATGTATGTATGTATGTATGTATGTATGTATGTATGTATGTATGTATGTATGTATGTTTGTTTGAAGTCTATAGACGCATAAACTAAGCCAATAGCCGCCTAAACGGCTAAACCGATTTTCTTTAATTTTTCACAGTGTGTTCCTATATGCCTGGAAGGAAAAATAGGCTACTTTTTATTTTGAAATTCCATGTGGGCGAGGTGCAACACCCGCTTACTAAATAACTATTAAAAGTAGTATATCTCGGAAATTAGTAATACTAGAGTCCTCAAATTTTGCACGAACAACTTTGATACCTATATGAACATTCTGGAAAAAATAGGCGAACTAGCAATAGGGGGTGTGGCACATCCCACGCCTAATATTGCTTGTCAATACCAAATGCCGTAAATTTAGGAAACTATAACAATAACATTTCCCAAATTTTGTACAATAAACTTAAGTGTCAATGTGAACATTTTGTGCAAAAATGGGCGGAAAAGAAATAGTGGGCGTGTCATCTCTCATATAAAGTTAATACCAAAATTTTTATATCTGGGAAACTATAAAAGTTAGAGAGCTCAAATTTTGTACGACTAGCATTAGCTTCAATATGAATATTTTGGACAAAAATTGGTACACTAGCAATAGTGGGCGTGGCACCTCCCATATAAAGAAAATATTAAATTATCATATCTGAGAAAATATAACAGTTAGAGTTCTAAAATTTTGTCGGAGCCACTTTGGTATCAATATTAATATTTAAGAAAAATATGGGCGGACTAGAAGTAGGGGGCATGGTACCTCCCATATGAATTAAATGCAAAAATTCGTATATCTGGGAAACTATTGGAGTTGGAATGCTCAAATTATGCACAAAGAATTTTGAGATCCATGAAAACATTTGTATAATAAATTAGCGGATTATGGAGGTATGGTCCCTCCCATAAAAACAAAATACAAAAATTAGTATATCTGGGAAACTATTAGAGCTTTAATTTTCAAATTGTCTATCTAATTTTTAAGAAAAATGTTTTATTTTAATTACTAAATAAATATATTTTTTTAATCCTTTAATTACTATGTATTTCATTTCGGGGGTGGCGAAGCACACCGGGTATTAGCTAGTTTCATATAAAATTGTCTTATAATGTCACGGTTTTTTATTTTATTTGAGTATCCATTTTCACCTCTTTTACCTGCGACCATTTCCAAACACTTTTTTGAGTAATTATGAATTATATACTCTATTTGTAACAAATAAAAAATTTTGGCAAAAAAATTATATGTATTTTGATTTTGACCTCTTACTATTAAGAAACGGTAACCAGCAATAACATAAAATTTTTCGGATATAAAATCCAAAGTCCCTAGATTAAATATCTGAATGAATTTTTCCCCTCTACCTGAATTGGACATTTTGCCAAAAAATCGAACTTGTGGCCCAGAGTGCTATGAATTAAATTAATGTCAGTGCTTTAAAATAACGAAAAGGTTAATAAATTTAATTCGATGTGAATTAAGGAATTAAGCTTTTCAAATCTTTAGTCCGATTTAAAAAAAAATTAAAAAAGTTTGAACTTTGAACCGCGATAAAAGCTAAACTAAAAGGAATTTCAAAATTTTGAAGAAATTTAAATTTTATATGTATTAAATTTGTGAATTGTATGGTGAGGTTCGTAGAGGGCTCGAACATTTTTGTATTCTTTCACTTCAAATTTGTAGTCGGCTGGTCCAATTAAGTTTTACAGTGGATTTCAAAGACCAATTAGGATTAGATCTATGGGAACTCAAAAAATATGGAACTTTTCAATGACAACAACATACAGTCTACATTACATAGAAGTAGTTTAGTGACTATTTATTTATAACCCGGTATGTAGTTATTCAATAATTTATTTATTTATTTATTTGTTTATTTATTTGTTTATTTATTTACCCCCTGTTTTTATAAAACGAACAATTCGATTCGTCAAAATGCATGGAAAACAACAAAAAATTTAAATTATTAACTAACTTTATATTGGAATTTTATTATTTGATTTATTAATATAATTAATTTTCTTATTGGTTTAGAGCAGAGACCGGATTTTAATACTAAAAAAACAATCTTTTTATATTTATTTCAATCGAAAAAATGATTTTTTTTATTTTCATCAATATTTTAATTTTTTTCATCATGATGGAAATAAAAATATAAATATCTTTTGTGATATTTATTTCAAAAGTTGAAAATTATTTTAAACTTTTTTCATCGGATGGAAAAAATTCTAAACAAATATTTGAATAAAAAAATATTTTGAAAACAAAACAAAAGTATGAATAAAAAAAACAATAATTTGAAATTTTTTTCGAACTGATATTTATCGTTAAAGATATTTATCGTAAAAGATATTTATCGTAAAAGATATTTATTTTTTTCATCATTGATGGATATTTATTTTAAAAATAAAAATCCCTCACATATTTTTTTCAACAAATGAAAAAATATTTTGAACATTAAAGATATTTATTTTGATTGAAAAATAAAAATAAAACGTTTTCGGGTGCTTGGTTTAGAGTTTTGTTTTATTAATAAATTGAAAGCTGTTAATAAAATATAAAGAAAAATGAAAGATTTGTCTATAAAAATACAGAAATTAAATAAACTTTCAGCTCATTACATCTATTTAAGGAAAAGAAGTAATAATATCAATTATACTAGTTATTAATATTATAATTTTGATGATTGGAGCAAAATCAATTAAAAATTAATTAATATTAGCAATTTCGTAATTGATGTCCATTTTTACTTTTTTCTGTGTTTGTTGTTTTCAATATAAATTGTCGAAATGAGTTTTTCATTCGTTTTATAAAAACAGGGAGTTAGTGTAATAAATTATACTGGTTGGCAAATAAAATATTTTTTCTCATTAAAAATAAAAAATAACTTGACTAGAAAAAATTTGCTAAAAAAATCATCTTTCAATTATTTTTAGAATATACGTTAATTGTGAATAAAATAATTTTTTTTTTTTTTTTTTTTTTTCATAAATTTTCATGATTTATCACATTTTCCAATTTTACATTTTTTTTAACTGATTTCCGAATAACTCCGATACTATTGAGCGGACAAAAATATTGTTATGATAACTTGTAGAAAATTTTAGTTTGTATCTATTTGAGTTCTACTTATTTGAATTTCATTAATCGTTCTTGAGTTATACTAGTGCAACGCCTTAAGAGTGTAATATTAGTCATATGTGATAAAAAAAAAAATTTCTTTGCCCACCAGTTATTGATAAACTTTAAATATTTTTAAAAAATGTTTTATAAACCATTTTCAAACATTTTTTTATTAAAATAAAAAAAACATATACGTATGTATAAAAACATATACATATGTATAAAAAAATATTTAATACCGTTTGTTGTCCTTTTTTCAAAATTTCGTTGTAGCAAAAAAAAAAAAAAAAAACAAAAATTGTAGTTATATACATAAATTTAAGAACTATGGAATTGAAAAAATATAAAGATTTTTTTTTATTTTATGTATGCAAATATATTTTTATAAATTGTTTACCACTGAGTATATTCTGTTCCATTTCAACACCCATACATGTTAATTAACTATTTAATGGTTAGGTAATTGGGAGGAAAATTTTCACAAGACTAAATATTAACATTTGTTAGCAACAATTTTATTTAATTATTTATTTCTAAAAAACCATCTAATGACAATAAATTAGAAATAAATAGGTACACCATCATGCACAACACATACAAAAATTCATGCTTTTTCGCACCTGTTGTCAAATTTTCATAAATTATTGTTATTTTGGGTGTAAAATTAGCTAATCGAAGAAGAAGAAGGAGAAAAAAGAAAAAATAAAACAAAAACCAGAAGTTAAATATTCTTTAAATGATTAAAGCACTATTCAGATGTTAACAAATGATTATTTAATAACTTTACAAATAAGAATTTTTAGTTCTGTATTTAACACTCACATAATTCCATTGAATAAACAATTAAATGAATATTTAATAACACTATTAATAAAACTAAATTTGAACATATTGATTTTAGCATGTTCTTTATTTATTTATATTTCTTTAATATAAAACTTAATTCTGTTTCTTGTTTTTTTTATGATGATTTTTAATTTTTATATAACTTATTTAAATATTTGTTCCACTTGTTAAACGTTTTACAGATGCACTGCTACTAAATTCAATTGAAACTGAAAAAATCTTTTAATTCTTGAATTGTGTTTATTCCACTTTTGATTATTATTATTTTTTTTTTTACAAAGCCTGTTTTGCAAAAGTGTATAAAAAACTCATAAAAAAATAAAAAATATGCAAATGTCAACACAAATTATTTGTCCGTCACAATTTCATTAAAAAATATTCTTTCTCTATATAAATTTGCAAAAAAAAAAAAAAAAAAAAGGTTTGTTCCTCCATTAAACTACAAAGCTACTTGTATTGGTTGGTTCATTGTCATCATCATCTAATCTTGTGATAATAATGATGTTTTAAATCATAATGATGATTATCATTTTTACAGCATCCATTCATAATCTTTTAGTTTTTTATACTAAAATATTTATATTTATTTGTTTATATAAATTTTTTTTTTATTAAGGTTTCATTATCAATATCATCATCATCATTATCAACATTATATTTGCGTAAACATATACACTAACATAAATTATTATAATATATTTTCATTGGATTGTAAATATGTATTTTTGTGAGAAATAGTTTCATTTTCACCTACAATACTTTTACATGTTGTTGAATTACAATTGACGCTACACACGCGTAGCGAATTTAAAAAGTATGGAAGGACATCAGCTTCATTTTCAATCCTTATAAATAGAATAATCGATATAACGTCTGTACTACTGCATGTGAGTTGAAATCAATGACACATACAAATGTACTTAAAAATGGTAGGAGTTTAGCTGAAAAGTTCATTCTCATCATAAAATACTGACTTCAATAAAAAAAAAAAAAAAGAGAAACAAGTAAGAATTGGACTTGTCCGAATCTCTTACAGCCAGAATCTGCTACTTGTGCCTAATTTAAAATGTCACCTTATATGGAAAGTGTGCTGATCATGCCTAATTTTAGTTTCAAACACAACCAAGCGGATTATTTTTTTATATGAAGATTTGGCAACTAAAACAACACAGCGGAATCCACTGAAAATTAAAATTTATTTTACTTTTACAACGGATTCTCAAAAGCTCTCATTTTCTCACTCTCCCTCTCTGTCGGTGTTGCCGTTGTTGCAAAATGAATGACATAGGTTTACATTAAATTTATATAAGAAGGAAAGAGATAGAAAGATTTGCTTTATATTTTTTTTGTATGGAATTTAAGAGAGGAAGAAAAACATTTTTTACACATGTAGTTTTGTTGTTGCTATATACAAAAAATATAAAGAAACATAACAGAAACATAAACAAAATGTATGTGAAATCCGCTGCCGGACGCCGTTTTCATTTAATTGACATTTCTCTCTTAGAGCTGAAAACAACATCTGCCACCGCTTGCTTGTGGTTGGGCTATTACTTCGATCCTTAAACCATTTGTGCAAAATTTCGTTACATGCTTTTTTTTAAGAGATATTGGCGGAAAATTATGAACTGCAGTTATGATGGACACTAAGTTTTGAATATTTAGCATATAACTTTTTTGTACATTAAGCAATTTTCAACACCAAACAAACCTTAGGCCTATCATAATTTCAATAGACAGTTTATGGTCTGTGTAAAAAATATATAAAATATTTAAGTACTAATTTTCAAAAAATAATAAATAAATTCTTTAAAGTACCAATTATCAAAATAAAAATCTTATGTAAAAAATGAACTATTGACCTTCATAATAGCTTAAATTTTCAAAAGGAGTACCAGATTTCTAAAAAATTTAAACATTCGGTTACTGAGATCAAAAATGGGGCTACATAAAAAGTAGTACAAGTCTCCAACTTTCCACACAGTCCTGAAATATATAAAATATGTACCTCCATAGAGATACATATTTTCTTTGGTCGTCAATGGGTTAAAAGTGTGACGTGATGGAAATGTTCTATTTAACTTTCTACACTCGTTATATACTAGATTAAGGAAAAATAATTTGTAAGAATGTCAATGGAACGTCAAATTTGTAGGGAACTGCATTGTTTGTGTTTCTACACCAGTGTTCCCCAAAAACCGTGCACGCCTGCATTTTCTCTCTTGTGTTATTCTCTTGAAATGAATAAAGCCTCAACTACATAGAATACTTTCGAACTGAGAACATAATTCTATTATGTTCTCAGTTGAAATAATGAATTGCAAATTAAAATTTCCGACTTAACGAAAAAATATTAAAATAAGAATAAAACAACCGACAAAATATATTTACGTACTTCGGCACTTCAAAGTTGAACATTTTTCATCTTTGAAGTACTTCACGCAGAAGTTTGGCGTACTGATTTGGTTCAGCTCAATATAAATGCATGTATTTAACTTAGCTGTCAGTTGCAGTTGAAGCGAAAGTATTCTATGTAGTTGAGCCTTAAAAAACACACAAATCAACTAAGTCTCGCACAAGCATTCAAAGAAGAAGGTTGTGTTACCGCTTGTTGCTTGAGATACACTCATGAAAAATGTTTAATATTAATTGGAAGTGGTTTAAAAAATAATGATTATTTTTGATTTTTATTATTTCGATATTTTGTCCTCTATACCAAAAATATAAATTTTACATAATTGTTATATTTAAAGTTAAAGTCACATTTAACTAATGTATTTTAATTAAATATAGTCATTAAATAATTATGTTTAAAGTCGCTGTTTAGTACTATTAAGATTCTATACTATTTAAGTTTATTTCCGTTTACATATCTTAAATTTACCAAGAAACTTTCAAAATTAAATTACTATAAAAATTAGGTTATTTTTCTGGTGTATAATTTCAAAGTGAGAGAGTTATACAAAACATACACAAACACAATTGTTTATGTATGAGTGTGGGGATCACTGCTCTAAACCATAGATGTCCACGCATACTAACATAACACATGTAGTTGTGTTAGTAAAAAAAACAAAAATGCACTAAAAGAAAAAATGGGTGAATTAAATAAAATATGTCATCAACTTTAATGGTTAAAAAATAAATACTGAACAATCAAAAAATAACACAAATAATATTTATTGAAACCTCATTGCTAAATTTAAAAAATAAGGAAATAAATAATGTTTTTTTTTATATTTAATACGAGCTGTAAACCCGCTACTTCGTTAGCGGAACTTTTTTATGAAAACCATACTGTATAATAAATTTAAACTAAGATTCTTAACTTCCTTGGGAACATTTTTAATAATGGTGTTATGTCATCCATAAATAACAATATATCTTTAATTTCAGGTTTCTAATCTTAGAATAGTGAAAAATAAATATCAGATGAAAATTGTAGAACATTCAAGAAGTACTATTAGAAGAACGATAAAAGGTTCCACAAAGTCCCTTCTTATGGATTCGCATTCATTTAGGACCACATATCTTTAATTTCATGTTTCTAGATTCATAATTATCGAAACTTCAAAAAGTACCATTAGAAGTACAAAAAAGTACCACAAAGTCCCCTCTTATGGATTCTTAATCACTGAGCACCACATTTCATGTTTCCAGGTTCATAATTATAGAAAATTAAAAAAATACCATAAGAACAACAAAAAAAAAAAAAAAAAAAAAAATACCATATGGATTCCCATTCATTTAGGACCACATATCCTTATTTCATGTTTCTAAAATTAAAAAAGTACCATTAGAAGAACAAAAAAGTACCACAACGTCCCCTCTTATGGATTCTCATTAACTAAGGACCACATATCCCTAATTTCATGTTTCTAGGTTCATAATTATATAAAATTCAAACAGTACCATTAGAAGAACGAAAAAGTACCACAAAGTCCATTTTCTTGACCCACAGGACATGTATCTTTAAGTACCACAAATTCCACTCTTGTGAACTCTTATCTACATTTTCTTAATTTCATGTTTCTATGTTTAATGTAATTGAAAATTCATTATTAAGTTTGAATAAAATGTCATTTCCCGCCTTTACCCCTTTGTTTGGTACTTTTTTTTCACCCATCGAAGTATCAAAAATTTTATTCCAATAAATTTCTAAATTGTAGTGGTATCCCATATTAAAATATTCATGAATATTTCAATAAATATAAAAAAATGTTTTATGAAAAAAGTACCAAAAATAGGTACGATTTTTACCCCTTAAACGTTTGAATTTCTAAAAAGTACCAAATTTATATTTCTCATTTTTTGATATGTTATGAATACGACATGAATTTTATCTGTATGTTGATTGGTTTCAAAAATACATATGGTGCCAAAAAAGTACCAAAATACTGTTTTTACCCGTTTCCCCCCTAAAACGGACGATTTTGAAAAAAGTACCAGACACCTGTCCAATTGTTTTTTAAATGAATAACGATAACTATTCAACTTTTTTTGTATCATCAATAGTTTGCGAGTTGTAAGGTTACCGATTTTACCCGTTTTTACCCCCTAAACATTCGAATTTCCAAAAATCCCGTCTTAGTGGATCTATATGGAGGGAGACGTTTGGGCTGTGGGATGATGAATCAGTTAGTCAGTCATTCAGTCAGTCAGTCAGTAACGTTACTCTTTTATATATATAGATAACAAAATATAATGTAAGTAATAGCCTTATATTAAACTATTGTCCCTTGTCCAGTCATTTATATCTAATGTGTTGAAAATTTAATACAATTTTATAAAAACAATGTTTAACTGGAAAAATTCAAAATTGTTTTCGTACATAATGTACAATTTTTTTCAGTGCATTTGTGTACTCATCGCTCTCTCAGCGAAGAATAAATGAAAGAGAATAAGAATATGTGTTTGAAGCTCTCAGCACAAATGTGCTTGAAGTGGGCATCTATGCTCTAAACATACGAGGATACAACAGAGGTTGTGAAATGGGAAAATATTTTTTACTGAAGCTTAAACAATTTTTGTTTAAAATTTACGTATTTTTTTAATCTTTAAAACAATTCAGTATTAATATTATTATTTTATAGATTTTTAAATTTCCTTAACATTTTTGTTTATTCCTCAAGTGGTTTGTAGTTTAACGCACGCATTGTAATTTCGGTAAACTACGACTAGGGTGACAACTGGTATAAATTGTTGAACAATTTTCATTAAATTCGTGTGATCTCGTGTTGATGTTTGATTGTGATGAATGGCATCACACTTTCGTTATCAAATTCAATTGTCAAGTTCACTGATGCAATTTATTTTATTAAGAGTAGTTTTGATTTGTTTGTAAACAAAAAAAAAATAGTTAAACATATTGATATTTTTAAATGGAATATAAACATTATTTCTATGAGCAATAATATTTAGTGTGAAATAGGTTTATGGAATTTAGACTCAAATTTTGATAATTTACAAAGCCAAAAAATATGTACCTAAATTGTCCATGTGAGGTTTTTCTGTTGCCTAACAAATAAGGACATTATTTATCATTGTATTTATTTCAAAACCATTTAAAAAAATTAAAGGAATGTGTTTTACTAACTTAATTTAAATTAATATACAAATAAATATTTTATGCAATTTATAATGCCACATATTGATTTTCGTGGTTTAGATTTAAAAAGTTATTAAAAAATTTAGCAAATTAAAGAAATTTTGCCAAATTAACCAAATTGTTTAAATCTAACAAAATTCATCATTAAATTTGACAGAATAAATAGTTTGAAGACAAATAATTTCAATTTACTTGTCACATTTTTTTTTTGCACATTAACATACACATGAATGAATATGTGTATTCATTATAATTAAATATTCTCATAACGAAGTCAACAAACCGTATTTTGAATAAAGACAGGCAGACAGACAGACGGACGCACGCAATTATAACGTCAGCGGTAGTACTTACCGAAAATTATTTATGTAGATAAAGAAATCATAATGTAAATTTCTTAATAACAATTCAAAATAGATATTAAACATAGTACACGTACATACATACATACATTTCGACGTAGATTAAGAAGGTGGGACAAATATGAAATTAGAAACAAATTTAAAATTTCTAAAATAACTTCAATTGTTTGTATGTGTGTGAGAGCATTTGTAGTTTTTTTTTTTTCTTTTTAAAGTTGTTGTTTTAATTTTCAACTATTATAAATCAATTTAACTGCTAAAAAAATTTTTAATTTCTAACACTTTTTAAAATAT
This sequence comes from Protophormia terraenovae, assembly GCA_951394005.1. NCBI lineage: Eukaryota > Metazoa > Arthropoda > Insecta > Diptera > Calliphoridae > Protophormia > Protophormia terraenovae. The sequence goes on from OX596073.1 coordinate 153,197,980, forward strand.
TTGTTTTTGTTTACAATCAAAAGATTTAAATGACCTTTTAAATTAACTTTAAGTTTTAAACAATTTAATGGTTTGTAAATAGCATAATAGTAAATAAATTATATTTTTTTATGTTCATATGTAGGCATTTATAAATGTCCAAACAGTAAAGTTTAGTTATTATGATTTTGCTATAACATAAAGTTAGCTATTCAAATTGTTTGTGAATTTTTATTTCGGCGTAACTATTTTAACATTATTCTACTGTAAATATTATTTTCTATATATACAAAAATTGGAAAATAATTGTAATTGCTGTCAAAGCAAAAATTATTGTCATAAAATAACAAATAATTATTTGTTAGTTAGACACTTTTTTCCCATTAGATTTTTGTTAGGGAATAAAAATAAAATAACTTTATAGTAAATATATCAATGTTTATTTAAAGACAATTAATAAGTTGTTAAATAATTTCTACTTAAACGACTGTGTAAATACCCTAAAAATGGTTCCATAGACCTGCTATTAAAAAAAATATTGTTTAAGAAAGTTATAATCTAAAACTAATTAATGCAAAATTAAAAGCAAATCAAGAATTTGTATTCGTATGTAAATTAATTGAAATTACATTCTTAACAGCTATTGCAAAAAACAAAAACATTTAATATTTTCATATTTTTCTATGAAATTACAATTTCCCATACTTTATTTTTCAATATAAATTCTTTTTCCAAAAATTCTCTATTTTTTTCTCACTCACACGTTCAATTGCTTTCTCAGAAGTAAATTAATCGAAACTCGATTAAAAACAAAATTAATTAAAGTTATGAAATAATAAAAAAAAAAAAATAATAATAATAATTCCCAATAAAACTGTTTTTTTTTATGTCTATAGAAAATTTATTCGTAGCAGCCAATTTTCGCTACACAAATACGTTTGTAAAAAAAAAGTTCTTCAACTTCTTCAAAATTCAATAAACCTAAATAAATACAGATGACGGAAATAATATTTTTTGTAAATAAATATGAATACAATAAAAAAAATTACTTCATATGGCTTGTTAGCGTTTACGCTACTTCTGCATCTATCACGTTAGTTTTTACACCCACCACCAAAAAGATGGGGGGTATATTGATTTTGTCATTCCGCGTATAACATGTCCAAGGAATTATTTAAGACCCCATAAAGTATATAATTTCTGGGTCCAGTACCCGTGTTCTGTAACTTGTGAAAAGTTTTCGAAACGAAAACAATTTTAAAATTCTAGTAGTCATCCAGTTTATATCAGATTGATTCATATAATTTTTGAAGTGAACACATTTAATGTCAACATAGAACAGACGATTTATTATTAATCACCCTGTTTTAAACAAGACGTCTATAAATTTCTCGAAATAAAATTTTTTCACAAAGTTACAGAACACGGGTACAGGTTAGATTCTGAGTCTATCTAGCTATGTCCGTCCGTATATTTGTTGAAAGCAGGATAGCGCTCAAACAGGCCAACTTAGGGGCCGAAATTCATACAATATTATCTTATACAAGGTTTGTTTGGTTTAGAAAATGAGCATAATAGTTTACTAAACAAAAAAGTTATGGGCAAAATAATAGAAATTCAGGGTGTCCGTTGTAGTTTGAGGGTCGATATAAACTTGGAAACCAAAAATGGGCGTGGTATGCCCACTTTACTGTCCACGTCAACGAAATTTTATACAAATAATTTAAGGACCAATGTAACCCGGAAACAAAAAATGGGCGTGGTCTGCCCACTTTACCGTTCACGTAAAATTGGCTGGTGGGTATATAGATTTGAATATAAGAAACGCTCTTGTTTTTTTATCCTGTGTCTATACTCCTCAATTCGCAGCAACATACATATCTGCGTTACGAAATTAGAAAACAGACTCCACTTCTCTTCTGAAACTAACATAAATCCTACAATATTTTCAGGTGTAATTGGACTCTCTAGTTCAGTTTCCAATGCGCTTCTAATATCATTAAATCTAGTCTATAGTTTTGTGTATAGACTAGCCTTTAGATTAGTCTATAGTCAAGCCCATAGTGTATAGTTTAGTCTAAAATTTCGACTATAGTACAGTTACCAGTCAAGTATAAAGTATAGTTTATAGTCTAGTCTATAATCTACCCTATAGTCCAGTGTAGACTATAGTCTAGCCTATAGTCTAATCTATAATCTAGCCTATATTCAAGTCTATAATCTTCCCTACAGTGTAGTCTATAATCTAGCATATTTTCTAGCCTATAATCTGCCCCATAATCAAGTCTATAGTCAAGCCTATAGACTAGCATATAGTCTAGTCTACAGTATATTATATAGTTGAGTCTATAGTCTAGTCTATACTCTAGTCTATAGTTTAGTCTATAGGTTAGCCTATAGTCTAGGCTATAGTATAGTCTATAATCTACCCTATAGTCAAGCCTATATACTAGTACATAGTCTAGTCTACAGTCTATTCTATAGTATATAGTCTAGTCTATAGTTTAGTCTATATAATAGTCTAGTATAGGTTATAATCTAGGCTATAGTTTAACCTATATTCAATGCTATAGTTTAGCCCATGATAGAATAACTAAAGGTAAAATCACTAGAAAGTTTGTTCTCATTTTTATTTACCCTGAAAAGTCAAACACATATGAATCAAAAGAAAATGTAAAAAAAAATTAAAATAAAACTTCAAACTAGAAAAAAAATATTTTAAATATAAAACAAAAACTTCTAAAAACAAATTTATGCAACAAAATTTTATTATAAAAAACAAATATTAACAGATAGTATATGGTTTCTATATGTCCTATTGGACAAATGTTTGTATTAAAAGTTCACATTGAGCTCACAAAATAGAATTCTGCATTACAAGAAACAGTTTTAATGATTTACTTATGTAAGTATGTAAACAAAATATTTTTTTTTTCATTCTTGATTTTTGTTTTCTCCTTTCCATTTTTCAGTTTTTTGACTTAACAAGAAATAAAATTGACAACTCTCTCTAGTGATTCTACCTTCTGTTATTATATTATGGTTTAGCCTATAGTCTAGGCTATAGTTTAGCCTATAGTCTACAGTATAGTATATAGTAGAATTAATATTCTAGTTTTAGTATACTCTTTAGCCTATATAAGTTTAAATTTGTCAGAATGTACTCTGCCCAATGTAGAGTTCACAATATATTAAAGGGTCTTTTTATATATATATTTCTCTTTTTACAATTATACTCCCACAAAGAAAATAAATAGCAAAAAATAAAAAAATAAATAAAATCACATAAAAATAAGAAGTTAGAACAAATTTGTCTTGATTCGCTTAAAAGCCGTCATGAATATTTGAACATTAAACGAGTCATAGAAATTCGTAAAAAAAACCAAACCAAAAAATAAAATGAAACTTTTTGTTGACTACTGCAAAATTTTATTAAACAGTACTAAACAAATCGTGTTAAAAAGCGGATGAATTTAAAATCGGAATAATTTGTTGCTTAAGAAAAAAAAAACCCGAAAAAATACAAAACTTTCTATCAAAACGGCCTTTAAATAAAATCATAATAATTAACACCTTTTTTTGACAGAGAGAGATTATAAAATTAAAAAATTAAAGTGATTTACGTGGTTAGTGTGTCATGTAATTTATTTAAAATAAAATTATTCCAAGAAGGTTAATATTTTAAGTAAATAAAACATAAATAATAAAAAAAATAAAAAGAAAATCCATAAACGTGATTGTTGTCAAATCTTAATGATTTCCTACAAGAAAATGTATCTAACTAAAATGATTCATTAGTTTTTAAGAAAAACTTCTCTTGAGAAGTGATTTTAAATTTGATTTTATTTATAACGCAAGTAAAACTTAACTAAATTAATTAAAATAAATAAAAATAAAATAAAAAAACAAATCTTTGTTTAATATTATACTATGTATAAAAAATCTTTTTATCATATAAATGCTAAACGTATTTACTATAATTTTGTAGACAACAAATATTTTATGTGTGAATAACTAATAGATGAATTCAATTTGCAAGCAAGTGAAATTTACGTCATATTTTGTGTTTTTTTTTTTTTTTTTTTTTGGTCAAAATAATAAAATTATGTGTGTAATTTAACAACTTCAAATGCATTTTTATTTTAATTTATGTGTGAATTTTATTTTGGCGCTTATTGTGTATCATGTTTTGGGGAATTTCTTTATCTCCAACTCATTTTAAATTAATTCCCGTGCTAATGATTATCATAATATTTTTGAAAATTTGAAAAATATGCTGAATAAAAATTTTCCTTTAACAAATATTAAGTACTCAAGTACTAACGCGTTCTAATATTGTCTAGTAAATACATACATATATGTGATTTTTAATTTTAAAAAGTAATTTTCGTTTGTTTGGAGACAGTTTCTTATTTTCTAAATTAATTTATTTAAATAATGTATCTATATTATGATTGAAGCAAAATCAATTAAAAATTAATTAATATAAGCAATTTCGTAATTGAAGTCCATTTTTACTTTTTTCTGTTATTTTGGATTTTCGAATTATGTGTTTTTTTGGTTTTTCTAGAAATCTTGGGTATTTTAATATATTTAATATTTTGTTTTTTTTAGAAAAAGTGACAAACTTTTGAAAATATAAAAATTTTTGTAATATTACACTGTGCTCGAAAATTGAACCTATTTTTTCAATGCTGATTTTAATGGTGCTAACCATTTTTAAAAGTTTGCGTTCGTTTTTGAGATATTTCAATTTGTATGGCTAAAAAAGGGGTTAGGAAAATTTAAGTTTCTTTTTTTGCTTAAATTTAATAATTTAGTTCCTAAATTTAGGACCTTATTTTGTAAAACATTTCCCTTACTTTGAAAATTTTTTCATGTAAATTGTTTTTGTTTATCAAAAATTTTTATGGAAATTTGATCAAAGTGAGGTGAAGGGATTTATAAAATAAGGGGGTTAAACAAAATATACAATTAAAAATCTATCGAAATATAAAGTCATATAATTTTATTAGAAAATATATTTAAGTGCCGAAATTACATAACTTAAAACTAACAAAAAATATAATAAGTAAGCTAAGTAACCACTGAGCAACTTTTCCAAAAAAAAAAAAAAATAAATAAATAAATAAATAAATACATTAAAAATCGGTTTAAAATTGATTTAATTTATAATTTAAGAATATATTTAATCGATTTATTGTTTAGTTTACATAAATATGGCATTTTTATTTATAATTTTCCATGGCTGCCGCCATTGAATTCCGCGTACTCGAATTTGCTTTACCTGTGGGAGGCCCAGCTTGTTAAAATTTAGGACTATCATAGTCAGGGATGATAAATTCAAAACAATTGTACTTTTTTCAGTACAATTCTCTCTTCAAAATTACAGCAGTACTCTAGTGATTAATTCAGTACAATTACAAAATATTTAATTGATTTGAAATAAAAGTTCTTTAGAAATTTTTTATATTCCTTTAGAAATCATTTTGGAATAGTAGCTAAAATTGGTTTTAAATGCAACAAAAAATTTTGTACAACAATTTTTTATCATTTAGACTTTTTGATGTGACTTTTGGATATGCGTTTATTGAGCTCATCTCGGACATTTTTTACTTCAAAACTTTTATTGAAATTTTCTAAACATTACTTTTAAGTCAAGCTCATGCAAATCCCATCATAAGTGTAAGATGTACCCATTTTTTTCTCTGGGTTCAGGAATATTCTCTGTCGTTTCATCTTCATTTAACACGTTTATCAATTTATCACGGTATAGTCAAAAGTATATCTTACTTTTTAAACTAATAATGCTGCTAATTTGTATACCTCAAAAGAAATTTTCCAAAGATAGTCCGATCAAGAAATATTGTAAAGTTTTGGACAGAAGAAGTTTTTAACATTTTAGTACAATTATGGCACAAAAGTACAATTTTATATTCAATTTATTACAATAATGAAAATCTCATTTATCATCCCTGATCATAGTATTATTAAAGTAAAAGTTCTATTAGCTAAAACCATAAACTTAAAATAATTTTTTTTTATATAAAAATAAAAAAAAAAAAAAAATAAAGGAATGTTTTACTTTGTATCTCTTAGAGAAATACAAATAAAGTGTGCAAACGAAGAAATTGGTGCATACAATGCAGCTTATAAAAATGAATATTTAAAAAATTAAAATACTAAATATTAAAAATTAAATAAAAAAATTTTAAAATTAAATTGTGATTACGGTCCCTGGAATCAATAATATATTTAAGATTTTTTTTTTTTTTTATTTCTACCACAACTTTTTGTAGATCAATAAAAGTGTAATTTTTTTAAGAAAAGATCTATTAAAAGTACATGTAACCCTCGATTTACGCAGCTTGTTGGGATCGGAGAAAGTACGTGCATATTAAAAACGCATAAAACAGGGATCAGAATTTCTATATTGGATTAAATGATTTTCTATATTTCAACACATAGGATTTTTGGTAACGATTTTCATACCATGATTTATTAAATGATTTAAAATGTGATGAAAATGTTTCAGTGGCTTTAAGATCATCTGATGAAGATTCTCCTTGAATTAATAAATTTTGTGAAAATGACATTGATAGTCAAAAAACTGCTTTCAAATTATTACGACAAATCGCAATTGAACGAAATCTAAACATTTTTCTTCAATCACATTATTTTTATTTTGTTTAGTTATTTAATATTTTCGTAGCACTATGCAGCAGTATTTTGAGCTAATAAACCCTCCAATGCATTTTTCACTTGTAGGCAAAAATTTTGCTTTATGACCTTCTAAACTTCAAGTTTTGCATCAAATTAGTCTCAGATAAATCGAAAAAAATAATATAAATATAGTTCGAAGCTAAAATATTTTTGCATAAATATTTCGAGCATATTACGGGGTAATATTTCATTAGAACTTTCAATTAATTTATCTTACTTTACAGGGGTCATTTCTAGTCCTTTTTTAATAAATGACGTAAAAGACGATTTAAATATTCTACAGATATTTTCTTCATAAAATTTTACTAGGGGTTTCCAAAGGGTTGATAAAAATGAAAATTATAAAATTTTCCCACATTTCTTATATAAACTCCTTAAACTAGGCAATGAAATATAACATAAAATGAAAAGTTTTGTATGAATCGTAAACAAAATTACTAATAATTTCATTGACTTAATTTTTTTTTTTTTTTGGATAAATGCTTCACCATATGAACTTTAGACCTTCGGTGACCTCTAAAACATTTTAACCCATTAATGACCTCTTATTATTAGAGATAAATGACCCCTTATTATTAGAGATAAATGAATAGAAAGTTCTATTGATATGTAGCCATTTAAATGTTCTATACATTTATGTCAAAATATTTGAGTTTTGAATTAAACAAAAATTTTGCCTACCAAAGAAAAATCCTTTGAAGTTTTTATTGCAATATTTGTTCAATTGTATCAATTATTTAAGTGATCAAAATTAAAATTTTCTTATTTTTATTATTAAAAATAGAATAGCTTTCAATTATTTTTCTTATTGTATTAAATTATAATTTTGAAGTTCAATCCTATGTTTGACACTCAAATATTTTGTGTACAGATCTTTGGCAGAAGCTAAAATTTTTCTCCGTCACAATAATCATAATTTCAAGATTTGTTCAATTTATTCTCTTAATTTTTGTTCTCTTAACTGGATTTTTGTGTATACGAGCACAATCTAGTAAGAACTTTTGCATAAAGGTTGGTGTTTTCCTTTATGTAAAAGTTCTTACTAGATTGTGTATTACTTAATAAAAAGTTTAGTAAAAATTTAATAAAATATTAAACCATATTAAACATATTAAAAGAGAATAAATCTTAATTTAAATTCCAATATTTCTTTTAGATTTCAACATACCACCGGAATTCAGCTAAACAAAATGCTTAACTATAGATGTTTAATCATAACCAGCTTAATAACAGTAATAACAGCAACAGTATCCAAACAAAGTAACTATTTGCGTAAGTATTAATAAGTTAAAAATTTATATGGCAAAAGGATAACCCTTATTTCATTTAGCTTATCAAGATGCACGTGAGGCTGTCATACAAGCTGAAGATCTCCTAAGTACCGGTGGTCGATTACATCTTAACAGCCGGGAATCTAAAGTAGATGATATTTTTCTAAAATACAAATATGATGAGTTGGCAAAAGGTTTTCGTGATCCTGATAAAAATGCAGCTGGCATGCATTTCTTTAAAGCAAAACCTCTCATTGATAATAGTAAAGTATTTAAATTTTTACAAAAAATGCCCAAAGGATCGGTACTTCATACGCATACCTCAGCCACAGTGTCATCAGCTTGGGTGGTTAGGAATATTTTCTATATGCCCGGTCTAATGAGATGCACCAATAAAGATGGTGTAAGTATTTTAACATTCCGTAAATTGCCACAAAAACATGGTTGTGTCACACAGTATGTAAGAGTAAGTGATGAACGTAAAAATTCAATCTCTAGCCGTGACTACGATCGGGCATTGGAAAAGTTTATAAATCTTTATACACCTATGCCGGAATGTAAGTTGGATAATAATGTTGGGTACATATAAAAACAAATATAATATTAATTAATTTGATATTTATATTTAATTTCAGTAGAATATGCTTCTATAAATAGTGTTTGGACAAAATTTCAAAATATGTTTAGAACTATATCAGATGCCTTATTATATATACCGGCTTATCGTTCATATCATTGGCAAATGTTGGAAGAGTTGTACAATGATAATGTTATGTATGCTGAAGTTCGTTTAAATTTTTATGAGGTGATTTCTTTTTTTATGAATTGTTTAAAATTATTTTTCAACTATTCTTTTATTTTATGTAGTTATATGACATAAGCGGCCGCATTTTTCCCATTGAACGTGGTGTTACCGAAATGATTGATGTGGTGGAAAAGTTTAAACGTCAACATCCAGATTTCTTGGGTATAAAAATGATTTATTCACCCCATCGAAATGCTGAAAGTGATGTGATACGTAAACATTTTGAAACATTTAAGAAATTACAGTGAGTTTTTATTTATATTTAAATTTTTTTTTACACAAAAAAAATATTTTCGAAATAATTTCATAAATCAGAATTTTAAAATTAGTTCAAATATATTTATAATTAAATAAGTTACTCAAAAACGAAGTATTCTAACAAATTAGATTTGAATTTAATATATGACCGTATTTTTTCCGTGTATAAACGAACGAAAAAATCGTTTCGATAAATCACAGAAAAAATATGGTCTATTAAACGATTTATCAATGATAAAAACTTTTCCAATTACTTTTTTAATTGTATCAATTATTCAATTAATCTTAATTCAAATTTTTTAATATTTTTAAAATAAAAAAATTTATTAGCTATAAATTAAAATATAAAAAATATCGTATTGAAATTTGATTTTAAATTTTTCTATATATAATTCCAATTTAATTTATTATAATACTCTGATTTGGAGTTATCTATTTTAAAATATTTGAACTGATTTAAAAATTCTGATTAAAAATTTAATTGAAATTTTTTTTCGAAAATACGTTTTTCTACATAAATTGTCGAAACTATTGTCTGAAAGACTGATTTATATTGATAACTTATTATGTACTTTACACGACTGTATTTACAGTGCCTCCTATCCCAATTATATAATTGGTTTCGATTTAGTGGGACAAGAAGACTTAGGAAAACCTTTATACAACTTTGTTAATGCTCTTGGTGATAGGCCCAAAACTTCTCGATTTTTCTTCCATGCCGGAGAGACAAGTAAGTTTAAAAACGTTTTTTTTTATATAAAACTATACCAACATTTTCTTTTCTTCCATAACAGATTGGTATGGTGCCTCTACAGATTTCAATTTACTCGATGCCATACTCCTCAATACCACTCGTATTGGTCATGGTTATGCCCTAATGAAACATCCAGTACTATGGAATGCTGTCAAGACTCGTGATATAGCCGTAGAAGTTAGTCCCATTTCGAATCAAGTTTTACATCTAGTATGGGATTTACGCAATCATCCTGGATCATTCTTCATTTCACAAAATATACCCATTGTAATATGTAATGATGATCCCGGCTTTTGGGATGCCAAAGGATTAAGTTATGATTTTTATTATGCCATTATGAGTTTGGCACCAAATAATGCAGGTCTTAAGACACTCAAACAATTGGTATGGAATTCTATAAAATATTCTATGCTACAGGGAGGCGAAAAACAAAGAGCCTATGCACTATTGCAAATAAAATGGGATCATTTTATAGATGATGTTTTGAAGGGTGTTGTAGTTTAAGCAGGAATATGAAATTATAAAATATATTTTTTGTATTTTTTTATATTTATTTAATATTTAAGAATAAAAAAGAAAGCACTGATGAAAGAAAGAATAATAAAAATAAGCACAAATTCTAAAAATGTTTTTTTTTTTTTTTTTTTTCATTTAATTTATTCAAAAAGAGAAAGTGCCTTATTTAAGGAAGGATAAAAGAGCTAAATGAACTATCTTAAGTCATCATATTTCACAGAAAAAATATTTTTGAAAAAATTTCAATCAAATTATTAATTAAAATTTTAAAAACTGTTTTCAAATTTTTTTTAGAGCTTTTTACGAAAATAAATAGGTGTTTTTCTAAAAAATAATAATAATAATAATTTAAGCCGTTCAAAATATCAAACAATTAAAAAACGAAAAAGTCGAATTCTCAAACAAGAGTTTCCTCGGGACACACTAATGTATACATATTATGTATGTTATTTGATATTTCAAATAACATATATTCGTTCGTTCAAAATATCAAACAATTAAAAAACGAAAAAGTCGAATTCTCAAACAAGAGTTTCCTCGGGGCACGCTAATGTATACATATTATGTATGTTATTTGATATTTCAAATAAAATGTCAAATTTGAAGGGCATACAAAATAGTATTTTAGGGTGACTTTTGATACTCTTACTTGGACTAGAGAAGGAGACACATATAAAATCGATTTTTAGGTTTTGTTCGAATATGACGCAAAAAAGATGCATATACTACAAATAAGTAATTAAATAAAATATACCAAATCAGATTTCTTACTTGATTCCAGTTTACATAAATACAATTTACTAAAGTTTTGCATACCTTTAAACAAATTATTATAACATTTAAATACCAACCTTAAATCGTTATTATTTAACATCTTCTTGATTTCTTTTTGCATTTACGTTCGAAATTCTTAAAGTGCACATTTGTCCAATAAATGTTGCAATGAATTTATCCACAAATTGTTTTTTCAAAAGGTACCAGACCAATACATATTTTATTCAACAGTTTTATAACCATAATATCATCAGTAATTTATAAATATCCATAAAATCAACTTAAATTTCATTAGCTAAAGCCTTTTTCAAAAAAGCATCACAAGCCACCACACATTGTTGGTAAGCCTTTTCAAAGCCAGCATCACCACGTTGCTGGAAAAAAATAACACACATATAATTTGGAATTACCACCACTTGAAAACTAACTTACATAATAAGGATCTTCAATAATTTTCTCTTCCTCAGGCAGACCAAAATTACCCAACATTAATAACTTTGCCTTAGAACCTTTAGGAGCACGATCTTTCAAGTCGCTCATATTTTCATAATCCATGCCAAAAATATAATCAAATTCTTCAAAATCTTTAGATTTAATTTGTCTGGCTTTATTGTTATAGGGTAGACCATGTTTCTTCATGGTACTTAAGGCTCGATGATCGGGAGAATTGCCCACATGCCAACCACCTATAGCAGCACTGTCCACTTCCCATTCATCAGCGACACCGGCTTTTTTGATGGTGTCAATCATAACAGCCTCGGCAATGGGTGAACGGCAAATGTTACCTGTTGAAAAACAAAATATTTAGGGAATATAATTTTATACTATGGAGTTTTACTTACCCAAACAAATCATTAAAATCTTTTTAACCATTTTTATTTTGTATTTTATTAATTTCTAGAATGTTTGTCCGCCTTTTGTTAGTTTTTTTGTGCTTATTTGGCCAAAATCCAATATGAATAAAAAAAAAATAAATCAAACAGCTGTTTGTTTTTATCCCATGTGTTTTGTTTTTTTATTTCTTTATTTATTTATATTTTACAGAATTTCTATACTTTTCTTAACCTCTGCCTCAATATATATTCTTTAAAATGTATTATTTATTTTATTTTTCTTTCTACAATATAGTTTTTATTTTTTACCCATATGATTCTAATTCTTTTGTAAAAGTTTTATTCAAATTCAATTTTAAAACGAGTACCAAAATTTTTTCGATTTGAAAACGATAAAATCATTTCAATTTCGTTTTTCTGGAGAGATTAGGAAATCTTTTGAATCAAAGAAATATTGTTCTGCAATTTTCTTGGATGTCGCGCAAGCTTTCGACAAAGTATGGCACAAAGGTTTAATATATAAAATCAAATGTTTACTACCACCATGTACCCACAAATTGCTAGAATCTTATCTATCTAACCGTCTATTTAGAGTAAAGTTTAATGACTTTGTAACAGAAGAATATGATATAAAAGCAGGTGTTCCACAGGGAAGTGTTCTTGGACCTACATTCTATTTAATTTACACTTCTGACTTGCCTACATGCGATGTACTGACTATATCTACATTTGCTGATGATACCGCAATAATCAGTTCTCATGAAAACCCACACATAGCATCTAGTCAATTAGATATTTACCTCCGACGTGTGGAGACATGGCTAGCAAACTGGCGAATAAGGGTAAATGAATTAAAAAGTAACCATGTTACGTTCAGCTTAAGAAGAGGTAATTGTCCCCCAGTCACGCTTAATGGTGTAAATATACCACAGTCAGATCATGTCACTTACCTTGGTATTCATTTGGATAGACGACTTACTTGGCGTCGACATATAGAAACCAAGAGACTTCATATGAAGTTGAAAGCTTCTAGCCTTCACTGGTTAATAAACAGTCAATCAAGACTAAGCCTTGACAATAAAGTCATCCTGTATAAAACCATATTAAAACCAATTTGGACTTATGGCATCCAATTATGGGGTACTGCCAGTAATACCAGCATTGATATTATACAGAGGGCACAATCGAAGATTCTTAGAACTATGACGGGTGCACCATGGTACATAAGAAATGAGAATATCCATAGGGACTTAGAGATACCACTAGTAAAAGAAGAATTTAAAAAATGCAGTGAAAAATATATCCAGAAACTTCAAACTCATCCAAATCCACTCGCTAGACTCTTTGCTGAAGTGCAGAAATATTCAAGGCTTCGTAGAGCCGACCTACCGCCCCGCTAATGAGAGGCCTGTTTACAACATAGCTCTCCCTAGAGAGTAGATATTTTTAAGTTTAGTTTTAAGATTTAAATACTTACTGTGAGGCCTAATAAAGGCAGATTCAGTAAATAAATAAAAAGTAAATAAAAAAAAAAAAAAAAATCGTTTTTATCACAACCATGATATAACTACAGAAGGTATAGTCATTAGAAATTGTGTTCTCAATTTTATTTACCCTGAAAAGTCAGTCACATATAAAATATTTTATATAAAACAAAATGTAAAAAATTCAAAACAAAACATCAAAAATAAAAATAAAAAAAATTTCAAACTAAAAATAAAATTGTATGTGAATATATTTTATACAAATATGTAAATTTTATTTAAAAGCAAATATGCAGTAATTTATTGTGCGAAATTTACAAAAATGGAATTCTGCTGTTGATCTTTGCAAGAATTATTTGAAATCTGCAAGAAATATTTGAAAATTCAAGTGCAAACAAAAATATTTAACATTTCTTTTAGTTGTAATTTTTATTTTTTTACTTTTCATTTTTTCAATTTTCTGACTTATCAAGAATTACGAATGACAACTCTCCCAAATGATTCTACCTTCTGTTCTTATATCATGATCACAACCAAAGTATACAAAGTAGTCCGACTCTCTATTTATGAAATTTCTCATTCACATATATGGGTGCCGTGTGAGCAGAGAGAACTATAAACAAAAGAAAAAAACACACAAATTTTAACTGCAGATATCCAAACGTTTATGAACTTTTACAAGTTACTGCATTCACTCACAACATTTTAAAATTTTTTTTTTATCACCAAAAGATGGTTTTTATTTGAAATACTGGTCCATTTTGCACAAATTTAAAAAATAATTTTAATATTAATTTTTGACATTTTATTTTGTTTGATTTATAGGTTGAATTGTAGAACAGAGTTTCATTTTTTAGTATTGAAAATTCAAACAAATTGAATTTTAGAACATTTTTATAGAACTCTGTGCGTATGGGAAAAATAAAAATTCACCAACACATTTACATTTTTGTTACCAACACATATTTAGAGTTAGGTACTTTTTCACTAACACACTCTTAGAGTTAGGTACTCCTGCCCAAGAGTCGGACTACTTGTATATACTTTGGTTAGGTACTCCTGCCCAAGAGTCGGACTACTTGTATATACTTTGATCACAACCATGCATTTATTTTCAGTTTGTTTATGTTGTTGAACATTTTTTAATTTTAATATTTTTATTTTGAAGTTTTTTCCAAATGTTTATGTTTTTTTATTTTATTAGAAACACAATTTTTTAGATATCATAATAATATCGTTTTCAGCAATACGATATGATATTATAATCGGCACATAAGATGATATCGTTTTCGTTATATCGTTCTATGGTTTATTGGGAAATAAATATTCCAATAAATTTGTAATACGACTACACTTACGAATGTTATGTATGGGTTTTGTGACTCCAGAATCCGGCAGTGATACGCCATGAAGACGAGTACAATAATCCAGTATTTGCAATGTATTACAAAAAGTTTTGACGCAACATTGTTTGAATTCCGGATGTCAGTTTTGGTGATGATATCCGTAGGTTGTCGCAGACTGCGATTGTATAAATGTTTATTCGGTACTTCATCAATGCCTTTTATTATCCAACCGATTTTCATGCATATATTTTAACCATTTAAAGTGACCATTTTAAAATAGTTTGTAACCAATACTCCTTTATATAGCACTCACAGTGCTATATAAGTGCGTGGACCATGCATGGAAAAAAGAAGTACTAACTGTGAGCCACTGTATGTTGTTGAAAAAACAAATTTCGTTTTCTAAAAAAAAGTAGTCAAAGCATCATCAAAACAAACATCTCTAAATCTGGAAAAATAGAAGATAAAAATCATTGATTTCGGAATAATTTGTATTACAAAAAATATAAAAGGCTTATAGTCGACACAATACCTATTTTATTATTCATTTTATTCTTTAAATTTGTTTAAATTTAATTTTTATAAAAAGAAATTCATTTAAATTATGTTGTTTTTCAAGTTTTTGACATTTGTATTTACTATTTTCTGAAGCAGCAGAATCTTAGTGTTAAAATGGCGCGCTACAGTTTTTGTAAAAGATTTTGTGTGTTAAGAAGTGAAATTTTGTCAAATAAAGTTTTTAATTGTTTATAAAAAAATAATTGTAATAAAAATTGTAAAATTGGTGTTTTAGAAGGAAAATAAAAAATAAGTTAATAAACGGCCCTACTAAATGAATCATTGGAGAAAGTGTCTATTTTAATATAAGTAATAGGAATATCATGGTAAAATCATTCTTATCAATCTTCCTATGGCTACAGAATTCCACTTCCTATTGATATAAGATAACAGATTTTTTCCTTTTAGCAGTCATGACAGCATCGGAAATGCGAGTTTGGCAAATTGGAGGTGGCGATAGCACTATTTATTGACTCTTTTGAAAGCGCTGAGGTGGCGATAGCACTATTTATTGACTCTTTTGAGAGCGTGGAAGTGGCGATTTATACTTTATTGACCCTTTGGTGAGCGTGGAGGTGACGATTCTTTTTTCGTTAAAGTTTTCGTTTATTAAATGTTTTTACTGAATTTTAGCAAAAATGTAGATTCAAATGAGAGTTTATAACTGAGTTTTTAGAATTTTGAAACTGATTTGTTATTATTAAGTTTTAATTACATTCAGTTACTTAGTGAAAGTTTTTTTAGTGAAAAAATTTATTTTACTGAAAATACAGAATTTTGGTAAAATTTTTAATTTTTAATAAAAAATTAAATTTTAAGAAAAAATTCAGAATTTTATAAAAATTTTTAATCTTATTATAAATTTCTCCTTTTTAGAAAATTTTAATTTACTTGCAAAAAAATTTAATTTTTCAAATATTAGAACTTTTGTGAGAGTTGGTATTTTTAGATGAAATAAAATATTTGAATAATTTGTTTAAACGAAAAATATTAACGAGTTTTTAAACATAAGTCCATAGCTATGTTATTTTAAAGTTTAAAGCAAATTTTTAATGAACGGGTCTAATATAAGAAACATTTAATATTAAATTAATTTTAAAAATATTTTCAACAACATACCATACATATACTCATATTGGTTAATTGTTGGAAAAATCTGCACACATTTATATAATATTTACACTTTTTTCATATTTTTTTCAAGACAATTGTTTTGTTTTTAATAAAAATCCAATTAAAATTTAATTTTTTTTTTCAAATAATGACGTTCTATCATTTCTATCAATATTTGTCGTTAAAATATACTTACGAAAAAAATCTTTAGTAGAGAATAGCAAAATCAAAAACAACCGAAAAATTTCGTTAATTAACGATATCGGTAGTAAATGAAAAAAGTTACGGAATTGCGGTACTAGTCTTGCTAATTAGGATTTTACAATTAATAAAAAAATCAATTATTCTGCATTTGTGTCTTTTTTTTTATTGACTTTTTTGTACTAGTCACAATATCGCCACTTTTTGTATAAAAAATTAAAAAAAAGAAAAAGAGTATTTACAAAATTAAATTGATTTAATAAGAGGCTTTAGAAAATAGCCCATTAGAATAAAAAATAAAAAAACAAGTTCTTTAAATGGTTCCTTACGCTTGTGACAATTTCGAACAAAAGTCATTGACTATAGAACTAGTTCTAGAACCATTCCATAGAATAGGTACTGGCTAGCTAACAACTTCTCTATTTTGTTTTTCTAAAGAATTAATTTTATTGCTTTGAATTGAAAGAGAAATAGAGGATAGTTTAATAATTTTAGTTGCTCTTATGTTTGAGACTACATGAATATATGTGACCTTTTGCAATGCTTTATTGGCAAATTTGCCTATTAATTATAAAGATTAATCCCTTACAATATAAATTTTCATTAAACTTCATAAATTTGTAGTTTAAATATCTTGTTTATTTTATTATTTAAATGCAGTACAAACATTTTTAAAATATAGATTCTTAAGAATAACAGATCGGATATTAAGAGATTTAGACATTTTGTTTTATAGCTAAAATGCTGTCAAATTCATGCTAATTTACATTAACTTAAATATTCTTTGTACTTCCTTTTTTTTTAATTTTAAAATCATAATTTTGTTTGTTAAAAAAGAGATCAATAAAATATTAACACTTAGTATATGTAGGTATAAAATATCTTTATAAAAATTAATAATGATAAACATAAATATATATTTTAAATTTCATTTGCTAAGGCTTTTATTAAAAACGCTTCACAGGCTACAACACATTGTTGATAGACTCTCTCGAAAACAGCATCATTACGTTGCTATAAAAGAAGAAGTAGGTTCAATATAAATAAACATTAAATTATAAGTATCAAAAAGTATAACTAAATCTTACCCCATATGGATCCTCTATAATTCTATCCGATTTTGGTAAACCAAAATCACCTAGCAATAATAGTTTTGCTTTCGAACCCTGTGGTGTGCAAGCATCTAACTCGGCCATATTATACAAATCCATACCAAAAATATAATCAAATTCTTCAAAATCGGAGGGTTTGATTTGGCGTGCTCTATTACTGTAGGGTAATTTATACTTTTTCATAATTTTAAGAGAACGTTCATTGGGTTCTTTACCAATATGCCAATGTTTAATAGCTGCACTATCTACTTGCCACTGATCATAAACATGATATTTTTTAATGGTAGCAATCATAACAGCTTCAGCAATAGGAGAGCGGCAAGTATTTCCTAAAAGATAATAAATTTAGATTCTATAAAAAATCAAAATATTAAAAAAACTTACCCAAACAAACCATTAAGATTTTCTTAACCATTTTAAAATTTTATTTTATAGTGAGGTAAAAATGTATTGATATTTATTTGATAGATTAAAAAATTATCTTTCTTGGTTAAAATAGAGAACACTAATGAGAAAAATTGTTTTCCGTTTATATTTTCTGTCATTGCAAATTGAATTGAGAATAATTGTGAAATTTAAAATGCTTAATATTGAGAAATTCGTTTTTTCCATTACATATGCTCACTTTTAATATTTTATAAAAGAGCAAAATACAATTAATTTAAATAATTGTTAAGTGTTAAGTTGGCTAAATCCCAACAAACAATTTATAGTCGATGTCATATTTATTATAACCGTTACAATCATAGTGAGTTACGTATTGTTATTTTTTATTTATTATAGATTTTAGATTATTAGAAGAATTATCATTTATAATTTAGACAATATTAAAAATGTTAAACTTTTTATTATTAAATGTTTCTCAAATCTTATTTTCAAATATACATGAAACATAACACTATGATTGTTTCCCCGATCCTTTTTCTTACACATTTGTCGTCATGACATCATTGATAAAAGTTGAGCTTGTAAGGCAATTCTATTCTATTAAACATTATAATAAAAATAAGTGTTTTTCAATACTTCAAATTGTGCTCGTAAACAATTTATAGCCTGTTTCTCTATGTCGAACGAAAATCTAAGCAAACGAAAGCAAGTCGAACGAATTCGAATCATTTTGGGTTGCTGTATTTCCTACTCTTTCGTTCGCATGGAGTTACGTTTTTCTTGGTATTGTTTTTGTTTTATTTTTCTTTCAGAGTAACTTTTTTCGTAAAAATATTAAAAATACTACTAAATTGTTTAAATGTAAGTACAACTAAGAAAATAAACAAGCAAAAATAAAATAATTAGAAAAAAATTAAAAAACTAAAATTTTTTTAGAAATTGTTTTTTACACACAAAATCAACTTTTATGGCTACAAAATATATCAAAACGAATAAGAAACAATATTAAGAAATATTTGCAATGTCCTGGTAAGTATTTTTCCTATATTTCTTTAAAAAATCAACCAGTCGAAAGCAAAATAGCAAGTGACTGATTTTGACATTTTTGTTCTTATCGTTCGAAATACAGAAACCCAATTTTATATGAAAACACTTATGTTTTCTTTCGACTTGTCGTTCGACTCATTTGTTCGCATAGAAGTGAGTTAGAGAAACCCAAATCAGTTTTCTTTCGCTTAGAATGCGAACGAAAGCACTCGTTCGACATAGCAAAACAGGCTATTAAACTTTTAATAGGTTTGCAAGTTTTTGTTGAAATTTTTTATTTTTCAGAATAATTTTACACAGAAATTTGTTTTTTTCGTTACTAGTGCATGTAATAACGTCACTGCAAAGAATAAAAAATATATATTGTTTCCATAAATATATCAATATATATCAACTAAAAATTAGTAATTCACCAAATTAAAAAACATACGTTATATGGGAGATGCGGGAAATTAGGGGGCCACGTCAATTTTTTGTTTCCGAGTTTGCATTGGTTCTTGAACTATTTGTACAAAATTTCATTGACGTTTTACTTTATGTGGGAGGTGAGCGGTAAAGTGGGAGGACTACGCCATTTTTTGGTTCCCAAGTTTATATCAACCCTCGAACTATTTGTACAAAATTTCGTTATCACACATACTTTTTTTTAAGAGATATCAGCAGAAAAGTATAAAAATGAAGCTACAACAGACAAACGGACATAGCTAGATCGACTCAGAATCTAACCAGGACCCAGAAAATATATACTTTATGGAGTCTTAAAAGATTCTTTCGACATGTTACACACAGAATTAAAAAATCAATATACCCCCATCTTTTTTTTGATGGGAAGTACTTAGTGGTGAAAAAGAGCTGCAAAAGTTCTTTTTTTAACCCATGGTTGTCAATTGGTAGGATGTTATTCTTTTATACTTTTTGTTCAATGCTTTTGAAGCACTTCTCTTAAAAAAAGAAAAAATAATAAAAAGATCATTATGAACAATTTAAAAATATCTAGGAGAACTATTTTATTTTTTATCAATAATTTTTAGAAAAAAAATTATGTTCTAAAAAAAATTAAAACAATATTTTGAAAAGACAGAGCTAAAGAGGAGGAAATCGAATAAAAAATGCGTCCCATAAATTAAAAAATCTGAACCAAATTTTTCGAAAAAACATAATCAATATTTGCGAATCTTAACATTTTTTTTTTTTTAATTTTAATCGTCCATAAAATTTTACAATAAATTTAAGACATTATTTTGAATTACTCTTGGAAAAATAGGAAATACAAATAAAATTACAAAAGTTTTCCGTTTTAAGAAAATCGAACATATAGTAAATTGAAAAAATCCCCGTAGAACCACGCCTAATATATATTAAATAATAAAAATAACTAAGATGTTATCACTATTAACTAAATATAAGGAAGTTCGTTAAACTTTCATTTCAATACTGTAAAAAAAAAAAAGCATTAATCAATGTTAATTGGGTTACTTTTAAAAATTCTAAATAAAAAACAGCTGACTTTTGTTTTGACACCTGCTTTGTTTTTGTTTACAATGTGTCCAATAATAATTTGACAAATTCTATTACGTTGTTATAACGTATAACAGTTTTATAACGTAAACTATCTTTTTAAAAACAAAGAAAAAGAAGAAGATATTTTTTTAGAGTTTAAATTAAAGCGGCTAGTTTTATTTTTTTTAATCTTTTTTAAGTAAAGTATAAATTATTTAAGTTTGTTTTCGTAATGTACGTGAAGAGAAAGACATTTATCGGTAATTAGAAGAAAAATTCACAATATTTTCTTGTTTATAAAAGTGTTTTTAAAAAAGCTTCACAAGCCAATTGGCATTGTTGGTAGACAATTTCGAACGGTTCTTCGCCAATAAACTGCGTAAAAGAATTGAAGTGAAAAAATAAAGTGTTAAATCCTTAAAACAATATACAAATCGAAGTTTTAAAAACTCAACTCACATAATATGGATCATGTATAACTTTGTCCTCTTCTTGTAAACCATAATCTCCCAATAACAAAATTTGTGCTTTCGCTTGTTCCGGTGCCATTTTCTTTAATTCCGATACATTACTGGGATCCATACCAAATATATAATCGTATTCTTCGAAATCTTGTGGTTTAATTACGCGAGCTTCTTTATTATATTTGATACCATGTCGTTCTAAGACACTTAATGCTCTTTCATCGGGTAACGAACCCGAATGGTAGCCCACCAATGCGGCGCTGTCTACAAAAATTTCTTGAGCAGCTCCTTTTTGTTGAATTGCTTGCGCCATAACGGCCTCGGCTATGGGTGAACGACAAATATTGCCTGTAAGTATGAAAAGCAGTTTTATTTTGTATAATTATAATTATTTTATTTACAAATCTTACCCATGCAGACCATTAAAATCTTTTTTGTCATTTTGAAAAGTATGTATTTAAGTATTATATTTGGTAAATGCTGGTTAATTTTGTTATCATTGCATACTTTGGGTAAATTTTGAAACGTTTTAATAATTTAAATTTTAAATTTATGTCAGCTCCTTCTGTAATGCTTCTAGATTTGTTTAAGGCATATAGTTATTTAATTTTAGTTCTTTGTTTATTGTTTTGATCCATACCAATCAGCTGTTTGGTTTTGTGTACGCTATGAGAAAATATAAATAACATTATTATGTTATGGTAAATGGAACTATAGTAAAAACATTCATAATAAGCTATTCCTTTTTGTAAAATAAATTGCTTGGAAATATAAATTAAAATGTATTTACCTTTATTCAAGGCTTTACTGGGAAGAACTGTCTTCTTATACATATTATTGTTGGAATAAGATGTAATTTGTGTGTTTGCCTCGGCTAGCATCCACAAGAGAACTTAATCTAAACTTTATATGCAAACAATCTATTGTTTTTTGAGTTGTGTAAAACCATAGATCATTCAAGTTTATACTTAGAATTTAAACCATTTCATGCTAATTATACAGAGTTTTTCAAAGATATTTTATTATAAATATGAAAAAAGTTATAGTCGGTCCTGTGGCCAATTGTGAACCGATACTTGATCGACGTATCGAATGAATTTAATCATTTTTGGGAGATTGCAGAAAGTGTGTCTTATTTGGGGGTAAATTATGGACCGATCTTCGTAAAAATTGGCACTATCATTTATATTGTTATAAAACTTATTTTTATCGAATATTAACTTGATACTAACATTTTAGTTGAATTTATGCCCGTTGAAGTGATTTCCTGAAAAGGGGTTTATATGGGAGCTATGATCAATTATGAACCGAAATAGTATAGATCATGAAATTCAGATTTTAACTTATGTGGAACTTACATGTGCTAAATATTTTTATATAATGTAATTAAAATATTGCAATACTTAAAGGATTTATTATCGTTAAATCCTTTTCCGGGAGGACTTTTGTTTGGTCGCTAGGTAAAATAATGGATAGGCAATAGGATTCGTCCTTGGACCGTAAGAAACCTGTGTGCAAGGTTTCATTAATTTATCTTAAAAATTGCAACCTTTAATTTGATTACAATGTTTAGATGGAAGGACATACGGGAATCGTCATATCGACTCAGTAAGTGATTCTAAGCCAGTTGGTATAAATTAAGGTGGACCAATATTTTGGTTGTTATAAACATCAGCACAAACGCATAATACGCTCTCCACCTATGGTGGTGTAGGGTATAAAAAAACAATGTAAGTTGTTTTTTATACCAGTTGAACATCGGATTTTGTTTTATTTTTTAAAATTTAAATCACTTCTAATATAATCTTATTATAAATTGATACAATAAATAATTGAAAGCCCATAAACTGTTTTTTTTTTTTAATATCAGAAAATTAGAATGTTGATCAATTGAATAGTTAATACAATTACAAAAGTAATTGGAATAGTTTTCATCTTTCATAAATCGATTAATAGATACTATTTTTTTTTCTTGTAAGCGGATAAATTGCTTTATTTTAATTTTAAAAATTTAGATGATTTATATTTTCATCACTAAAATAATTGATACAATTAGATTTTATCCTTATAAAAGTAATTGGAATGGTTTTGTTAATTGAAAGCCAAAAACTTATAATAATAGTAGCAAATAAAAGAGCATTTAAAAAAGTTTTATATCTGTGATAAATCCATAATTTTTCTTTTACTTTATACATATGTACATTAAAGTGCCTTACGAAAAAAAGTTGCAAATGTACCCCTCTAGAAATAAAGATTAGTATGTTCTTATATGATTCTCAAAATATTACATCTCAGTCTTTAAATTTACGTGAGCTGGACCATTTTCAAAACACCTCTAAAATTACGTATTTTTTTTTTTTTTTTATATCATTATCAAAATTTTAGTTATAAGAAAATTAACTTCAAATAATAAAAGAGGCATACTATAACCATGAATATTAATTTAAATTATTACTACGTCTATTTTCAGTCGCGAAATATTAAGATTTTACTTATATTTTTTATCATATTTTCTTTGATCAAACTTGTAATTTTATATATTTCGGAAATTTTTAAAAATATATTAGGTTTTTATGTACCATAGGAATGGTCTATCCTGTTACTATTGAAGATAACACGTAATTAACCCATTAAGAGCTAGAGGGTCAATTTTGTGCATTTAGTTGCTAAAAGGTTAAATTTGGAATTTATGCAAACAAATCGTATGGAAGTACTTATTACGCTTAAATATTGATAAATTTATGAAAAACATAACAAGTGTATTTAAAACTGCGAAAATAATCGAATAAAAATGATTTTTTGAAATTTAGCATCTTTTTTACACGAATTTACAGCTTTTTTGATCAATTATGTTTTTGGGGACATTTATATCCCTAACTTATCATTTATTTGCCAATAAAATTAACTTAAAATTAAAATTAACCAATTATGGACCTGAAATCCCAAAATATTATTTGTGCAACTAAAGGGTTAAATGAATGCACATATCAATAGTATTTAATGAGAGCTTTTCAATGATACGCTAAAATATAATTTACGATGAAAAATATATAAAATATTCAAACTTTAATAAAATACTATTTAAAATAAAATCATTGAAAATTTAACTAAAATTTTAATTTCGCGAGAATGAAAACAAATTTTAAATTATTTTTGGTTCAATATGTATTAGACGTCGTTTTTCTATCATATGTTGTAATTTTTTTGACAAAAAGTTAAAAACTATGTATACTGTCGAACGAAAACCATATTTTTGAAGGTATTTTAAAAATGGTCCAGCCCACGTAAATTAAATAATTGAACCGAAATCTTTTGGGAATTAACATAAAACATTTCAAACTTTAATTTTAGGGAAGTACATTTGCAACTTTTTTTGTCCCCATACAAATCAAGGCACTGTAATGTACATATGTGATGGACTTTTCAGGGTAAATAAAATTGAGAATGGACTTACTAATGATTCTACCTTTAGTAGTGGTATCATGTATTAAATCGTTTAATAAACGATATTTTTCTGTGAACTTCTGCGTTTAATTTTAAGAAATTTTCTACGTTGCAAAATATTAGAAAGATATGTCGTATTTTATAATAGAGCAAATCTTTAAAATTGATTGGTTCGTACGTTTGCAAAAAGAAGTCAAAGAAAAATTTCTTAACTCTTAACTTTTATTTTGATGTTATTAGAAAATATTCATAGATTCGAAAGAAAGAATTAACGAGACGAAAATTAATTAATTAATTAAATAATGAGATTAAACTTATGTCCCAAAAGCGGAAAAGATTCCTATAGCTATGTCAAACATGTTCGGCCGTGTAATGGCTTGTTGTGTAATTTTTTAATAATCCAATATGGGTAAACTAAAAGAAAAACATTGCTTTTATCAAAAGAAGCTAAGAAAGTTAAACAATAATGCTAAAGGTATTTCTAGACGAGCACATAAAGTAATATTAATATATATATATATATATATATATATATATATATATATATATATATATATATATATATATATATATATATATATATATATATATATATATATATATATATATATATTACATATTACATATTATATTGGTACATCAAAAAATCTCCCATGCAGTGGGTATAAAAAGTACATAAAATATACATAATTTCTCAAAAATTAACTAATTTTTAAAAAAGTACCAATTCTGATAAAACTTTATTTCCCAAAAATGTACTAAAATCGTCAACTTAAATCTTTTATTTATAGCTAAAATAAAAAAAAAATGGAATGTGAAACCGCCAAAACCTTCATATGTATTTATCAATCAGAACCTTATCACTACAGACATACAAAAACACATGCTGATGACAAACACTCAAGTAAATATTCACTTAGGATGGCTTGAATTGTTCCACTTTTAAAAATGTCTTTTGTGCACTCTACTATATTAGTTAGAGTCACACTATTTTTGAACTAAAATAAACAGACAAATGACGAACTGATAGACAGACATACAAATACACTTGTATTTTATTCACCATAGATTTCTCTAACGTTAGTGTTATTGTGTTAATTGAGATTTGCAACCATCCTTCAAATTATTTATTTCATACCTTATTCATCCTCTAATATCAATCAGTATGTAAGCGAACATGGATTTGTTTAGATAACAGACAGACAGAATAGAGCAATGTTTTTGAAAAAGAAATTGCATTGTAAGATAATATTTTACACGGTTTTGGAGGAGGTAGGTGGTGATGGAGGATAGCAGTAATAGTGTCAAGATGTAATAGAATGGGGTTTGGTTGTTCGTTCATCTCACTGACTATGTTTACATAAGGATGCGACAAATTCTTAGATTGTAACCACTACAACAGCCAACCACTATTATAACTACAACCACAACAATTAGTGCGCTGTCAGTTTATTTTAAGTTTATCAATGATGCGACAGGATGTGGATGTTGAATAGAAGTGGAAATGCAGCATGTAGCAAGCAGGCTTTCTTCTCAAAAGGACATGAACAAACAAATGATAATAAATGGTTTCATTTACGAATGACTTGAATAAAATAGTGATGTAGAATGATGATAAAGATGGTATTTTCTAAAATAGGAGTTTTTATACTTTTTATACTTTTTGTAACTATCTATCCAATTCTAGTCTGGTTTTGACAGCAATTTGTGGTTTAAAAAATAAGGAAAGAGGAGGTTCTCGTTTAAAAAAAAAATAATACATATCAAAAATGTTTGTTATATGCTTTTCTTTTTCTTCACAAAATGTACGTTTCTTGTAGTAAGTTTTTTATTTGTTGCATAGTGTTTTATCCTTGTTGTTTTCTTATTTTTTGTACGATTACAACAAGCTAAATCTTTAGCATCATGTCGTCTACTTGAATTCTTAAGTATGCTTATGTGGGACAAGTATTAGATTCTTTTTTGAGTATTTCAAAATTGCTAATTTTAACAAAATCAATATATTCGACAAAAAATGTCAACTATTTGGAAAGAATATTTGCTTGATTATTGCAGCATGATTTAATACTAAAATGTTCTGCAACATATTTTGTTATAATAGAATAAAATGTTTATCTTTTAATTTAATTGCTTATATCTTAATGTAACGATTAAACATTTAACTTAGATTTGATAAAATCTATATTAAAGTTTACTACAAAGTGTAGAACATAAGAAATTCTTTTGTGAGTCTTATTTTTGTAAAATATATTTGCTAGATGTAACTAAAATTAGGGACTGCGGTTAAAAAATCCTTTCACCGTTTGAGAGCTTATAACTTTTATTAAACGTAATGAAATTAGTAAAATTAATTCGATAACATTTGTGAAAGGTCTAATCCTTAGTAATTAAGCTCCAAATTTTTAGCATAGTTAGTATACCACCCATGAAATATATGGAATTTGAAAAAGTCTTAATTTCAATGTAAATTGAAAAAATTAAAGTAAAAATTTACATATGGGCTTTTTTAAAAAGCTCTCGTGTTATTATGGACTTAGCCTGTTTTCAACGGTTTTTATTTTTTTCTAGGGTAAGATTTGTACATTTTATAAATCAATACATTTCGCTACATACCACAGGATAGTCGGAAAAACACTTTCTCAAAACATAAAAAATACAAAAGAGTTCGCGATTACTGAAAAAACCTGATAACTGAAGAAAAAGTTGATTTACAGACTGCAGAATCGAAGAAAAAATACATAAAGTGTGCGTTAAATTAAATGTAATACATATTTTTGTTTATAACGTTGTCTGTTTATAACTTATTTTTCTTTTTGTGGTCAATATATTTTTGAAAAATACTATAGATTTTATAATGATAGGAATTTTCAAAATATTTCATGTGCTTACATTACAATGGAGTGTAAAAAAAAAAAAATACATAAAACAAATGTTAAAACCATAGAAAACAACTAGAACTCCAATTTGCTCACAAAAAACCTAATTCAATTGCAAAAAAACTTAACTCTTTGTATGTGTTAGTAAAATTTCCTACAGAACAAATTTATACGTGTGAAGAGAGTAATTTTTTGATTCTGAGCGAATGAAAAGAGTTGGACTTCTAGTTGTTTTCTATGGTTCAAACCAGTGTTGCCAGAACTTCTCTGAGAAAAAGTGCTAAATGACTATTAAAAAAGTGCAATTTAGTAAAAATAAGTGCTAAATGATTGTTAAAAAGTGCAATTCTTTAGAAAAAAGTGCTAAATTTTAAATAAAGTAATTAGATTAAACATTTTTGTTATTTATGTATATATTCACTATCTTAATATATTTTTTTTTTAATTTGTATGGTTTACGCACATTATATTGGACATATTCTTAATTCCAAAGGAACAAATCAATTCAGAATAACTTCCCATCTTTATACTTATTAACGTATTCACATTATATTTTGGAACACAGTAAATTTCATACATAAGTATGTCTTATTGAAAAATGTATAAAATAATTTTAAATAATTTTGTTAAAATAAGAACATTAAGATTTTCATTCAACCGAATAAATCTACACAACACGTAAATTGATAAAATATTTTTTTTCCCTATGTAAGAGCTTTTATTGCATTTCGGGTACTTTTTTGTGAGAATGGATTTACTTATTTTATTTTTTCGTAGGCTGTCCATATAATCGGTATTTTCCTAAAACTATGTTCACATTTGTCAAATATTTGACCAAAATTGTGCAACCACTACTTTTACAAATAATTGTTAACAGTTGTTTGATATTGCAAATGTTTTGTAAAAGAAATCAGCATCGTTCTAAATTTGGTAAAATGTCAGGTATGAATAACTAGTAAAAAATTTGTCCATTAAAATGGAGGTCTGAAAATATTTTTATAGTAGTTACGTCATTTTGACTAGTCTGACCATAACCTTAAGACTATTAGTTTTGGAGTTGTAAAAAAAAGATTTGATCGGTAAACTATACAAAGATATTTTTAGCTATTTTGTGCTTCATTTATCCAAAATTAAAATTAAAGTGTAAAAACTAAAAATAAATGCTAGAAATACACTTTTAATGCTAAAAAATTCATTTTATTTATAAAAAAGTATAAAAAGGTGCTAAACAGCACCTAGCACCTTTTTTTCGCAAAAAGGTGCAGTACCCGAAAAAAAGTGCTAGAATTGCACTTTAAATGCCGTTATGGCAACGCTGGTTCAAACTATTAAGACTCATCTAAATTGGACTTACACAAAAAGAGAAAGAAAGAGCTACGTGTAAGAAAAACTTTTTTTCTAGAGTGTTAATTAAGTTAAAACAAAGAATATTCATATATAGAAGGCGCATCATGTAGAACAGTGATCCCCACACTTATCCATTCACATTTTGTTAATGTGTGTTCTGTATAACTCTCCCGCTCTGAAATTATACACCAAAAAAATATCTTCCTTTTTATAGTAAAATTATTTATAATAAAATGGAAATGAAAATAAAAGATCTTGTTTTTTGTATAAAAAATAAAACCATAAAATTTTGATTAATAAATGATATTATTTTTAGTAAAAATTAAAAATATTAATATTTTCATTTTTATGTACCTCACTACCACATAACATTAAACATTTTTTATGAGTGTATATCAAGCAACAAGCGATAACACAACCTACTTCGTTGAATGCTAGTGCTAGACTGAATTGATATGAGTGTTTTTATTCATATCAAGAGAATAACACAAGAGACAAAACGCACGCGTGCGTTGGTTTTGGGGAACACTGATGTAGAAGCAAAATTTCTTATGGCGGGTTTTAATCATAGAACCCGCTCTCATGTAATTCTCGCTCTCAACAATAAGTAACAAGGGAAAACAAAAGCCACCACCAAAACAGAGAGAGAGAAAGAGTTTAAAAATATGTGTTTGTACATGTGTGTATTCCTTATAAAGAAATGTAAATAAAAACACACACACATATACATGGTTTGTACATGTTATAAAGATCTTTATTTCAAATTGAAAGAAACAAATAATATTTGTTTCTTTTATTTTGAAATAAAAAGTGCCAATAGAAATTTTAGTTATTTATTTACTAATGGAAAAGATATGAACGTTAATATTACTGTAGGGCATAGCATACATGTTTTGTTGTTTTACAAGTAGAAATACTTTGATCTGCACCGACATGCTTATAACTTTCTTAGTGACGTGACAAATTTTTGTATGATTTCGAAGTTGTCAATTTATATTTTGTAGTTATATTTTTGATAAACTAATAGTTGTTATTTTTTTACATTTATATATTATATTTTTATATATTTCATAAAATGTGCAGATAATTAGCTTTTGGTGTTTTTTATTTTTATTATTTAAAAAAATTGCAATTAAAAAAATGTTTTTATAGAGATTTTTTAATTTTAGAAATCTTTAATTAAAAAAATATTTAAAATTTTTCATTTTTAAAAGTACATATTTTTTTCCATTTTTTTTTTTTGATTTTTTAGAAAAATAAATAATAAATAAAAGTTTTTCCTTTATTTTTCTAAAAAAAATTTATTTTGTGATTTTATCCAAGATTTTTTAGAAATAAATAATATTAATATTTTTAATTTTAAAACTTATTTTTAAATTATATATATGTTAATTAGTAAAATAAGTTGTTTTAAATAAAAAAAAAATATTTCATTTCTTTTATTTTTGGGCAGAAATAACATTTATTTTGAAATAAATAATAAAGAAGTTTTTAGATTTCCTTTTTTTTAGACAAAAAGTTATTATATTTTTATACAAAAAGAAAAGAATATTCATATAGCAATTTATAGACTTAAATTTTTTTATAAACAAAAATACTAAATTTTTTTTTTTTTGTAAACATATAAGATATTTTTTGGCAGAAAATAAAAGATATTTTTATATATTTATTTATTTTTGTCATAACAATTTTTTTTCAATAGAATTCCACCTTTTTTACAGAATAAAACAAAATTATTATAGAACAATCTAATTTTTGTGATGACAAATTCTTATATGACGTTAAAAAAGGCATAACTAGTTCGGTGCTGATTAAAGTATTTCTACTTTTAAAATAACAAAACACATATGATATGCCCTACACTAACATACGCGATCGTATTTATCTCCTTTAGTAAATAAACAACCAATTTCTTGTTTCTACTTTTTTATAGGCACTACACCAGTGATCGCCACACTCATACATTCACAATTATGTTTGTGTATGTTTTGTTTTTCTGTCCCATTATGAAATTAAACACCAAAAAAATAGCATCATTTTTATAGTAATTTAATTTTGAAAGTTTCTTCGACAATTCAAAACTTGTAAGTGGAAATACACGTTACTAGTTTAGAATTTGGATAGTAATAACCAGGGATCGCAACGATTACCATAGTAATCATATAAATTACGATTTAATGTTTATTTTTTCTATTCTTTGATAAAAAAAATAACGACAAATTATTAATTTAGGATTATAATTTATATATTCTTTGGTTAAACAATGACCTTAAAATTGATCGGAAACCTGGAATATGACAAAATAAAATACCACGAAAAGGACACAAAGTCAAAAAGGTAGAGCTGTTCTTAAAAAGTATTCCGAACATTTTCGGATGCGGAGTGGCTAGACGTGTCAAACGTTCTGAATGTTATGTGCTCAAAGTTAAAGCCAATATTTGGTTTAAAACTTTTACAACTCAAAAAGTTCCATGTGGGAAAGCAAAGACGAATGCTGATTTAAAAAAAAAGTAAAGATCTTATTATTATTTTTTTTTAATTTTAAATGCAGCTTCCTGGAGTTTTTGGTGCGGGTGTTAGATGAAATATTTCAAAAGATTACTACGAAAAAAAATCCCCAAAACTTTTTTCTTAAAAAACATAGAGTTTTAATATCCTTTTGGACTGATTTGGCATCAACCTTCAAACGTCCAATTGAAAGATATTTGGACCTTGACAAATTTTTAACACAAGCGGACAGTTGGTTCTTAAAATTTTACCCAAAGTACAATTAAATTACTAATGTAGGATTGCCAGATGGACTTGAATGAACTTGATTGTCAAGATATTTTAGAAATTGTCAAGTTACAAGTTTAAATGTAATTTGTCAAGTTGAAAATCATTTGTAGTTATAGCTATGTTCCAGCACTTGTCAATCTCTCAAATTTTAGTCGGAATTTGCAGGAAAGTGTACCCGCATTCAAAACTTCTATATATTTTGTTGTTTTTTTCTGAAAATTTCTGACTTAATCTGATTAAAACCTGTAAATTTGATAAGTACTCGAATAGAGCGTATGAAAAATATTTTATGATAGTTATAAGCCCGAAACATATTTTTATATTTCGCGGAATACAATGTCTTCTGCATTATTAAACCTTGAAAGTAAAACTTGTACAGAACTATAGATGACTGAATGACCGTCTGCAGGATGGGAGCTTGAACTCCAAAGTTAGTCACCACAGGTATGAAATTTAAAAAAAACCATCAGAATTTCATTTATGATTTGATTGAAAAAAAAAAAAAAAAAAAAAAAAAAAACAAATTGCAAATATATAGTCATTATAATATTTTTTACTTTAACAGATATTTGGACCGAAGTCATATTTTGACCATGTGAAATCTCATTCAAATTTATCCAGCAGTTCTAAAGCTACAGAGTTATTAAAAAAAAACGTTTTGGGACTCTTGTGTGCCGTTAATAAATGTTCAAAAGCAATATTAATAGGTATTGAAATATTTGTAAGACATTTCGGGATCCCTGTGTGCCAAACCCAAAAAATTGGGTCTTTGTATATTTTTGTGTTTTGGGCGATTATTCGTACAGGCATTTATATACCTACTTCTATATAGATTTCATATAAAAATTAAAAGATTTTTGGCGAAAGTTTAAAAAATAATTTTTTTACTGCAAACAATTTCTACGGACCCACAGGTAAAATCTAGTCAAAATCGAACAAACGGATCTATGTGCAGGCGTGATTGGGTTAAGCACTTCAAA
Organism: Protophormia terraenovae; assembly: GCA_951394005.1. Classification (NCBI taxonomy): domain Eukaryota; kingdom Metazoa; phylum Arthropoda; class Insecta; order Diptera; family Calliphoridae; genus Protophormia; species Protophormia terraenovae. The sequence goes on from OX596073.1 coordinate 153,230,530, forward strand.
TTCTTTCTAATCCCCCTATTTTTATACCCACCATCATATTGGTTTTGTCATTCCGTTTATAACATGTCGAAGGAATCATCTAAGACCCCACAAAGTATATATTTTCTGAGTACTGGTTAGATTCTGAGTCGATCTAGCTATGTCCGTCCGTCTGTCTATCTGTTGAAAGCAGGAAAGGGCTCGAACGGTGTAACGTAGGGGGACGAAATTTGGTACAAATATTTGCCTTATATAAGGTTTGTTTGGTATTGAAAATGGGCAAAATCGGTTAATAAACAAAAAAGTTATGGGCTAAAAACTAGAAACACAGGGTGTCCGGTTCATACTTTTTTTTTGTTGATATTTCTTCAATAAAAGCATGTACGACAGCGAAATTTTGTATGTATAGTTCTGGAGTCGATATAAACTCGTATATAATTCGCGCTTGTTTTATTTAAGATTAAATTTTTTATTGCCCACCATTGTATTTTCACTTAACTGTGAAGATACGTGACTTATTTAACTCGTAGTATCATCAGCTTTGAAATAAAGATGAAAAACTGAAACATTTTTGAAGTTTTCACTAGATAAAAAATCTTTTTCGGGACACTTATTTTGAAATAACTTCGAAACTAATGAGCGGATAAAAAATGTATATTAAATTTACATATTTTCGTGTATCATTTATATAAATCGCGCACATCGTACTCCAGTTATAGTGAAATATACTCGAATAATCGGTTAAATATAGTGAAATATTAGACACGCCCATAAAAAAATCTCGACCTGTTTGGAAAAAACTGAAACCAGATTCGTGTCGAATTTTTAAGGTAGGGCGATTTTTTTTTTCGACCAGTGTTGTTAAACAAATTCCGTGTTTTTCTTCGAAAAATCGTTTTTTTTTTTTTGGTAAATTTTAGATTGAATTATCGGTATTGTACTCTAGATTTAAAAATTATTTTGTAAACTTTGATAGTAAGCAAAGTAAAAATACGCATCACAGAAATAAAAAAAATTTTTCTTGATGACCATTGAGTTTACAAATTATTCTTCTCTAAATGTTTGCATGTGATTATGTAGAATTTTAGTTTTTATTTATTTACTAAAATGTGAAATAATTTTCTCCAAACTAAAATTTATTATAAACTTAAAGACATGAAACAACAACAACCTATCAGTTATTACAAAACTTGTTTATCAAACTTTTTTAATTTGCATATGACAATTGAAGTGTCTATTTGTCCTTAGTTTTTGTGGCCTAAATGGACAATTCTGAAGTGTTTAAGAAAAAGAAAAACAAAAAAGAGTAAATAGTTGATTACCAATTGACAAAAACTTTAACATTGTTTCCCTAATTGTTTATATTTTTACTTTTAAATAACTTTTAATTGTTACATTTTATTATATAAGTAGTTATTTTTATAAGAATTAAACATAAAGTCATATTCTATATTTAAATTAAACTACTAAAGTGTCTGATCCTTAAGGTTTTTTATTGTTTATATGCATTTGTATTGTTTTATTTTTTTGTTTAAAGTTTTACTTTGTGTACATGTGACGAACTAAATAGCATGATTATTATTTAACTTACATTTTTTTCTATACTTTTTTACCTTTTTTTTATTTTTGCATTTATTGTTATATAATATTTTCATAATATATTCTATGCTCTTTTGTGTACTATTATCTGATGGTAGTTTACATGGTGACAGATATTAGGGTATACAGAATAAATTTTGTTTTGAATATCCTTTAAGTATTTAGAGTAGATTTTGAGCATTTTGTATTCTTTATGCTTATTATATTTATATCACTTGTTATATGTTACACTGTCTCTGATTTAAATGTCCTACAACTGGCAGCATTATCATCATTATCATACTCATCATCATAATCATTGTCACCATCATAAATGGTTTTAGAGAAAAAAAAAGCATAAAAGGTGATGAACCTTTTTACCATATGAATAGCAAAAGAGACCTGCTGAGAACACTAAACATAGGAAATGAAATAAATGGAAAAAAATGTGGAGTCTTAAAAAAATTTTAAAATGAGTTTAACGGAAAGAAAATAAAAAGTTTATAAAGTGACTAAAGTGCCTTTAGGATTTAACGAGTGCAATATGATAGTATGATACAAAAAATTATCTATTTTTTCTATTTGCCACTTTTTCATCTTTCATTTTAAATTTTATTTTAAAGCACATCATGTTCCACATATTCCAAAACAGCTCTGGTCAAAGTTCATTCTTATGTACGTACGAATACTTGTGAAAATATTTAGATGGAAGGGTAAGAGTAAAACTATTGTGTAGGATTAAAACACTGTATTTTTTGGTGAATAGAAAAAGTTCAACTGAGATAAAGGTTACAAATACCCTTAAGTAATCTGCATGAGAACTTAATGAACAAATAAAATCCATAGAAAGAGCAAAAGGTAGTTAGAATGAATAAAAAAACAGACATAATGCAGTATCTGGCCAAAATATTTATATATGGTTGCCACAAAACAAAATAAAAATATTTTGATTTAAAAAATTGATTCAAACTTATTTTGTAAGTCGTATTAAATATATGAAAGCTCTTAAGACGAATATAACATACATTCATATGTATACAGTGGCGGCCATGAGGTTAGCACACTTGCTACTGCCTATCTTTAAAAGCAAATATTTCCTGTATTTCTTTATTTTTTTAATATTTCTTTTATATACGTGTAACCTGTCTTTCTAAGATCACGTCACAATATATTCATTGTCATTCCTATATACAACTTTGCTGGTTTTCTGTTCAGAATAGAATAACCGTCAAAAAACACTGGACAGTATTTTAGCACAAAATAAAAAAAATTTATTCACATTAAAAAAAAAAGTAACAAAACAAAAAACTTATTTCACTATAAACTTAGTACTTAGTTGGGTATCCATTATTTTTTATTACAGTTGCCAATTTCCTTGGCATATTTTCCACAAGTCCCATACAGCGCTCCACTGAAATAGCATACCAAGCTTTTTCTATTTCTGTCCATAATACGGCCAAATTTTTAGGTTTTGCTCTCATTACGTGATGCTCCTCATCATTCCAAAGGTTCTCAATAGAATTGAGATCCGGAGATTGGGCTGGCCATTTTAAGACGTTAATATTGTTCTCTTCCAAGCAACTCCTCACTAAGCGTGAGGAGTGTTTTGGGTCATTGTCGTGCATAAAACTCCACCTAAGTGTCATGTTGTCCTCTGCATAAGGCATCATTTTATTTAGTAGTATATTCTGGTATACATATTGGTCCATAAGTGTATCAATCTTGCATATAGGACCAAAGCCATGCCCAGAAAAAGCTGCCCACACCATCACATTTCCTCCACCGAGTTTTATTGTTTTAGAAGTGTACTTTGGATTGTGTTGCATGTTTGGAGGACTCCATACATACCTCTTACCATCCGATCCGAATCCACAAAACTTGGATTCATCACACCAGAGGACATTTTTTCAAAAAACTAATGGCTTTTCCAAATGCTCACGAGCAAAGCACAACCGATCCCGTAGGTTCTTATTTGAAACGTGTGGCTTATGGTGAGAAATGCATCCATGTAAAATTTTTTTCATTAAGTCTTCTTCTTATTGTTCTGCAGGACACGTTGATACCATATTTTCTTGAAATTTCCCTCTGGATTACGGTGGAGCTTTTAAAAGGATCTTCGACAGAGGTTCTATATATTAAAGAAACCTCTATGGTTTAGTGCATTATAAATCATCTTTCTGGAACATTCCAAAATATTAGCAATCTCACTTATGCTTATTCCTCTTGAGTACATCTCTTGAATAATCTTACGTTGTTCCTCTATACAACACTTTTTTTTAGTCATGTCTAAATAATGTTTATTTAATTTTTTATCTTCATTGATGAAATAATATCTAAACTTAACAAATTAATTATTTATATTCACAAAAAACATATAAAAAATTTAAATATACTTGCTTGTGCTAAAATTGTGACCAGCTTATTTTGTCTATTACTGCACTTAAATTAAAAATTAAAAGAGAATTGCGATATAATGCAAAAAAAAGTAACGGGACTTATTGCAGACACCATAAATAACACTAATAAGCAAAAATTTTAGTAAATAATTGTAATGAGACGAAATAATTTTCTTTTAAAAACAGTAGATATGATGTGTGCTAACCTCATGGCCACCACTGTATATGTAATAAGGTGGTTTGATATCGAGGGTCTTTGACGAAGTTGTTTTTGTGGCTTGCATTGCTGACATAGTTGCCAGATAAATTTGGTGAAAAATCGTCAAATTTGGAGAAAAAAATCGTCAAAATCGTCAAATCAACTATTTGAAATCGTCAATATGAAAAACTACGTATTTTATGCAGTTAAGGAAAAAACTCTACATACACCCTATGATTTTGAAATTTAAATGCATTGTTGATGAAAATAGAAAAAAATTATAATTCAATTATAGTTTAAATAATATTTAAGACTATCTGAAGAAAAAAAAAAAAAAACTAAAAAATATGAATAGCATAGAAGTTACTAGCATTAAACATAATAATTAACGCGAAAAAAGTCTACATACAGTGTGGTAGCTCCTAAAATAAAACAGAAAAATTGTAACAAAGAATGGAAAAAACCCGTTAGTTTTTCTAAATTGCTTCATTTTGCAAACCTTTCTATCATTCAAGTGCAGAAAGTAATTATTAAAGCAAGCTTTCTTTGAATTTTATTCTTTGAAAATGGAAAATAGAAAAGAAATACAGCTTTCAGTTAGAAATTTAGTGGTAAAAATGAGTAGTGAAAATAAATCATATGGTGGAATTGGAAAAATATTAAAACCAAGTCGGTCGACTTTTCAAACCATTATTAGGAACTATGAAGGCACAAATAGTACCGAAAATAAGCCACGATCGGGGAGACTTAGGAAGCTTTCAATGCGCGATATAAGCAGTATCCTTAAAGAAGTCAACAAAGAACCAAAAATTAGTGCTCCTAAATTGGCGGAATACCTTGAAAGACATTCTAGTGTTACTGTCATACCCAGAACAATAATAAATGTATTACATAACAACGGTTTTAGAAGCAGAACGGCACGCATAAAGACATTAATTTCAGCAAAAAATCGTCAACTTTGTCTTGAATTTGCTAAAGCTCATTTGAATAAGGATATGAGTTTTTGGAAATCTGTTATATTTACCGACGAAAGTAAGTACAACATTTTTGAAAATGATGGCCGATCAAAGATTTGAAAACCAAACACTGCCAACGATCCAAAAAATATTATACCTATAGTGAAACATGGTGAAGGAAATGTTATGGTTTGGGGAGCTATGGAGTCATCGGGGGTGGGTCGTTTAGTTTTTGTCGAAGGTAATATGGACCGGTATCAATATAAGAACATATTGGAACAAAATCTAAAGGCGTCTGTTGAAAACTTGGGCCTGGGAAATCAATGGATTTTCCAGCAAGACAATGATCACAAGCATACTGCGCACGTTGTTCGAGACTGGCTTCTATATCATGCGCCAGGACAGCTAAATTCACCACCCCAGTCACCAGATCTTAACCCCATAGAGCACATTTGGGATATTTTGGAAAAATTGGTGCGAAAATATGACATCAGAAGTAGCGAAACTCTCAAAGCCGCTCTTAATCGTGCCTGGACCGAAATAACACCCGATATCACCGAGAATTTGGTTATGTCCTTGCCCCGTGGGACATAACCAAACTAAATACAATTTTTTTTATTTTTAATTTGTTTATGTACAAAATTTTTAATTAATACCCAGGAAAAATTTTTATTAGTTCTACAACTAGTTCCAGAACACGTGAAAATAGACTGTACTTGTTCAACTTTGGCGTTACGACCAATGATTTTTGTTTGAAATTGTCACCTCCAGAACTAGTTCTATGGAAGTGTTAGCTAGCTAGTACCCATTCTATGTAACGATTCTATAAGTAGTTCTTTAATCAGTGATTTTTGTTCGAAATTGTCACATTCGGATCTAGTTCTATAGAAGCGATAGAAAACGTTTTCAGGACCAGTTTTTTTATTTTTTATTCTAATGGGCTATTTCCTAAAGGCCACTTTTAAAATCAATTTCATTTTGTAATTTTTTTTTTTTTTTTTTTTAATTTTTGGAATTTTTTATACAAGTTTTTTAAACTCTTCTAGGAAGTCATTCGAGAACTAGTAATTTATTCTCAGAAGTGATGTAGAAATCATACAGAATTAGTTCTTAAGCATTAGTTCTCTAAAATATTCCTTTAAACGAGTTTAGCATCGCAATAAGGTTCTACTTCATTAGTATCACAATTGGTTGTTATACCACTAGTTCTTAGGATGTTAATAAAGAATCTGAAGTTGTTCTGATTACACCAGTTCTAGAACTAATGATTTTAGAACATGTTCTAAAATTTTTCCTGGGTATTTATATTTTCTGGCTGTATGTTGACTTTTTTCTTATGAGTTTTTTATGTTTTTGTTATTGTTATGCTTATGAATGAGCACTTTGTTTTATAAATAAACTTATTTATTAATTCCTTACATAATGAAGTAATTTAATTTTATTTTTCTTTTTGAAAAGTCCTTAAAACGACAAAATCAAATGGTGTATGTAGAGTTTTTTCCTTAACTGTATGTTAATGAATAGTTTTTATGCTTAACTTATGAAAAATTTATTATTTAAATATACATATTTTTGGGATTGTTCTTATTGTACTTTTATTAAAGTTTTATAATCCTACATATTTTGCCGTTTCCCCTTTTTTAATCTTACAAAAATATTTAAGCAATTATGAAACACTTCGCTACATTTTGATTTTGTAGCCATTATTTCATTAAATAATCTATTTTTTCAATAATTTCTTTCCAATTCAATAATGCGTAATTTGCGCAATTCAATATTTGTCCCTATTGTTTATACTCGTTAATAACGAGTCACAGTAGTTTCAAAACGCTTTTTTTTGGAAATAATTCAGTAACTAAAGAACCGTTAGAGGTATCGCAATAAAATTTCACATGGTCAGAGCTGACCATCCACTTCCTCCTAGTCACGGGCGAAGTAGGTGGCCCTCCAAAGTTGCCCATCTCGGGTATGTAATTTTTTTTTTTTTTAAATCGCTAAAAATTCATTTATGATATGACAGAAAAGACCCCGCTAGGGGTCTGTACTCCTCCAAATCAACTCGAAAACACCTTAGCTCTGACCATGTGAAATTTTATTGAGATACTTCTAACGGTTCTTTAGTTACTGAATTATTTCCAAAAGAAAAAAAAAAAAAGCGTTTTGGAACCACTGTGCGAGTATAAACAATAACGAGTCGTTATACCAAGTTCGCGTTAAATAAAAACTTGTATTTAAAAAAATGGACAATAATAGAATCGCGTTATAAAGAAATCGTGTAAATCGAGGGTTACCTATATGTAATTTTGTATGATTTTCAAACCAAAATAAGTTATTTGTCTTACCTGGTTATAAAAACCACATAGGCTCCTTTGTGAACTTATCTACAATATATACATAATTTAATTTTGAATGAATTCATCAAATATTTCTTTGGATTCTTAGTTCGACTATTTACGTATTTAGGTCATTTGTAGGGTTTATTCGCCATTTCGTAATAAAATAATATAACCATTTACATTAGCAAATTTAAGAAGATTTTTATTTAAATTGTTAAAGAATAATATATAAAAAATTGTAAAATAGTTCTGAATTTTCTTTTAGAAAAAATCTTCAAATTAGGGGTAAAAATCGTCAAATCGTCAACAGTCCATTTCTAGACTCAAAAACCGTTAAATGACGATCAATCGTCTAATCTGGCAACAGTGATTACTGATGCTAAATCACAATGGTATCGTATAGCCGACCTACCGCAACGATTATATAATTTTAGTTTTAAAATTTAAATAGGTTTAACAGTAAAAACGCACAGTGGCTCATTTTAAAATTTTTTCGTTGCAAAGTTCATAACCAGGGAAACCACAATATGCTCTAAAAAAATGAGTTTTATGCACATTAAATATGCAGTAAAAAAACGAAAAATATGCTCTAAAAACGCGAAAATATGCACTTAAAAAACAAAGATTTTGTATAATTTTTTAACAAAATTATGTTTGTTTTATGGATTTATTAATATTTCAACATTATAAATTAAGGCAAAACTGAAATTTATCAACCGCATCGAAACTTGAATCCCCATTTTTTACTGTATCTTATAAAAACGTTATTTATCTTCTATTTTCTTACCAGTCTAATTCTAGACTCTATTATCAGCTCAGAAATTAGGAAAACCGACAACATTTTCGAAATTCTTGTTTTGAAAATTTGAAAATCTATAATTTAGAATCATTTAGATCATTTGTCAAAATTTTTTTTTGGTTTTCTCATTTTTTTATAAAATCAAATTCGAAAAACATTTCATAAGGTATAAAAAAATTATCCTTAAAATATCAAAGTACGCTCTAAAAGGGTTAAATATGACCTAAAAATAATAAAATATGCTCTAAATATGCACTAAAAATCGCAAAATGCAATAATATGCCGAGTAAAATATGCAAAAATATGCAGTAACAAATCGATGCCAAAATAATTTATTTGTTCTGTAACGGATAAATATTTAATCGATGGCTTCATTCAACGTTCAGGAAAAAACATGCAATTGTATATTCTGGTTTCCCTGATCATAATATTTGAACCAATACAGATATTTTTAAACATTTTAAAAGCATTTAGAAAAAGACATATGGTTAATAATGGATTAGTCTTTATAATGAGTACACATACAGTTAGGGACAAAACTATTTGTACACCCCATGCATTTCGTATATCTTCAATAATTTATAAAGAATAAAAAATTATTATATGTAGTTTTAATTCAGGTCCATTTTTATTGAATTATTTGATAAAAAATAAATTAATATATAACACATTGTTAAAAAAAAGTACAATTTAAGTAAAAATCTTTGGGACAAAAGTATTTGTACATCAGTACTTTGTACAATTATTTGTACGTTGGACTCTTGTATGATGATTTTTTTTTAAATACCATTATATTTTCTTCGTTAATCGAGTTTTATTTTACAAAATAAGAAGTTGGTTTTAATGTTTTGAATAATAATCAAAAATGGGAAAGCGAAAAGAGTTGAGTTTGGATATTAAAAATTTAATTATTGATGAACATAAAAAAGGAAAATCTCTCCGGAATATAAGTAATTTAGTAAATTTGCAACATTCCACAGTACAATACATTGTAAACAAGTATAAAAACAGCGGATCTGTTGAAAATGTGCCAAGAACTGTACGGGCAAAAAAGGTTTCTAGACGGGAAGCGAACTTGGTGATAAAAGAAGTGGCAAGAAATCCAAGAGTACAAATCGCAAATACTACCGGAACAATTGTTCATTAAAAAACAGTAGGGAGGATCTTACATTCTGCGGGATATGCAAGTAGAATTCCCCGCAAGAAACCGCTGATTAGTAAAAAAAAACCAGCATTTGCGTTTAGAGTTTGCCAAACGATACATTGATAAGGACGAAGAATTTTGGAATAGGGTTTTGTTTACTGATGAAACCAAAGTCAATCTTTTCGGAAATGATAGCAGGAGGAAAGTGTGGCACAAAAAAAATACAGCGTTAGATGTTAACAATTTGACCCCAACAGTGAAACATGGTGGGGGAAGTGTTATGGTATGGGGGGCAATAGCAGCCAGTGGGATAGGGCGAATGATATTTATAGATGGTGTAATGGACCGGCATCAATATAAACGTATATTGGAAGACAATTTGAAGGATTCCGTAGATGGTTTGGGTCTTGGCCAAAGTTGGATATTCCAACAGGACAATGACCCAAAATATACAGCGCGTTCAGTGAAGGAGTGGTTGCTTTACCATGCACCAAGGCAACTTAATTCTCCTCCCCAATCACCTGACTTAAACCCCATCGAGCACTGTTGGGATATTTTGAAACGTAAAGTCGCTACAAAGCACGTCCGAAGCAGGGATGAACTTAAAATTGCTTTGGAGGAAGCCTGGAAGGAAATATCTCCAGATGAAACGAGAAATTTGGTCCGATCGATGCCCAGAAGATTACAGGCCGTGATAGATGCAAAAGGAGGACCCACAAAATATTAAAATTTTCCAATATAAGTATTATAAGTAGGTGTAGATTATATGTACAAATACTTTTGTCCCAATGAATTTTCATTATTTTGTATTTTTTTAAATAATGTGTTGGATATTAATTTTGTTTTTATAACTTAATTAAATAAAAATATATTAAAAATAATACTGCATACGACAATTTTAAATTCTTTATAAACTATTGAAGGTATACGAAATATATGAGGTGTACAAATAGTTTTGTCCCTAACTGTAACTGGTTTTATGCCAAAGTTTGTATAAATTTCACAAGTTTTATTTACATTAAATAATCTAATAGACATTACACTGTAGCAAACAACTTTCTTATTTTGCCGCAACTGCATAAAGCTTGAAATATCACGAAAATTTTAGGAAATTTTGTCTGCTTTTGGATACTAAAGTTATCTTGAGCATTGCCTTGAGCATTACTAACATAAAAATTTTGACATAAAAACTTCGAAAATTCTGCCAGCACATACGTTTTGTCGGCCATTATACAAAATGTGTATTTTTGTATGAAATTTATTTTGATTTCCTAGTATTATTCTTGGCTTCTAAATTTTTTGCTGCATTTCTGTCAGGAACTTTTTGGACTTTGTACGTTTTTAACTCCGCTTTAACTTTTCGGACCAAATCTGGGTTGTTCTCTCTTAATGATTCCGAGTAATATAACTACGTGATTCCAACTAAAAACATATTTCTTAAATGTTGCGCTAACAATATTATTGTAAAATTGGGTACAAAAATATTATTGCTACAACCAAATTGTTAAAAAAATATGTTTAACAATAGCTATGTTTGCGATGAAAATATATAATTGCGGTGAAAATAATATTATTATATTATATTATAATTATATTGTTTGCGAAGAAAAGAAGTCTCTTTTATGTGACTACATTGCAATTTTTTTATTTAAGCTATCTACAAAATATGTCGCAGACAAATCTTATTAGGTTTGTTAAAGGTACAGGGTTTTAAGCTGTAATTACATAACCCCCTGCATATTGGTATCCTACTTAATTTCTGATGAGTGGTTGATAAATTGAGGATATCTAGCAAGCAAATAAAAAATCCTGTAATTTTTGTTGTTAATTTAAATTACAAACTTATTTATATGAAATACAATAATAATTCACAATTTGAACTTATATAAGATGTTATTCAATATTGTCACAGATATATGTAAAACTTTATTATACATAAGTAAATTATTAATTATTCAATTTATTCTAGGATTTCATTCGATTTATTGATTAATTCCCTATAATTTATTTTTTACTACTTATAATTCATTTAAATATTCTGTCCACTTCATTTATCAGATTATATTTTTTTCTCTTTTGAAAAAATTAAAATTTCAAACACATATTAAAAAAATAACTCCTGAAAAGCTTTCGTTAAAAATAACCACAACTGCAAGCGATATGTATGATGTTATGTCAGTTAAAATTGATTATAAAAAAATGTTTGGAAAACTAAAAATAACATTCGCACTTTTTTTCAAATGATTGTCTGTCGCCAGTGTTTTTTTTTTTTTTTTTTTTATAGTTGTTTGTGTTATTACTACGAGAAGTATTTAAGTAAATTGAAAACAAAAAAATTCATAACTGACAATTGTCATATAGAATATTTAAAAATTATATTTATGCACAACCTGATGTGACAGTTTGTTTTAACAATAAACGACAAGAAACATTTGCTACGCATACAATATGGAAAATATGGGTGTCCCATAAAGTGAATTCATAAAAAAATAATTTGTTGATAAAATATACAACAAAAATTATAGATTTTAAATATTTTTCATATACATATATGAAAGTTATTTAAAAAATAAATCTTTTAAGGAAATTATTTGTAATAGTTTTTTTACGTTTTTAAGGGAATCCCCTAAATTTCAAACGATGCAGAGTACGAGGTTATTAATATTTGGTTTTATGTTTATACCCTTATTGTTTGCTTTGACACACCTCTTTGTGCTTTATAAGCTCTATAATATATAAAGCTTATGCTTTAGATTGTGTAAATTTAAAGAATTTAAGTTAATGGTAAATATTCCTGGTTTAAAAATATTTTAAATGCAAATGTTGTCACAAACATTTTTCTTTCCTTTTTTGTTCATATTAATATCAACATTTTGGTGTAGCATGCAAAACATTCTTAAGCTACTTTTAATATCGCACTCTCACTTATTATAAATTTTTTTTTCACTTTACTTTTGTTTAATATTTACTTATGTTTTTTGTATGTAAATATTTTTACTTTGTACTGAATAAATTCATAGTGATTTTTAAATATGTACTTGAATAAGTAGAAATATTTAATAACTCTGTTTTGTTTATTTTAATGTCGAATGCCAAAAATTAAGTTATAGTAGGTACTCTACAGTTTACAAATCGGTAGTTGTTTATTTTGGTATATTGATATCACAGCTTAACACCCTGTACTTTTAACAAACCTAATAAGATTTGTCTGCGATATATTTTTGGGACAGTTTAAGTAAAAAAAATTGCGAAGTTGTCACATAAAAAAACTAATTTTCTTCGCAAACGCATGTAGAAAAAATACTTATTATAATATATAGTCATTGTTAAACATATTTTATTTTAAAAACAATTTGGTTGTAGCAATTATATTTTTTTACTAAATTTTACAATAATATTGTTGACGCAACATTTTAAGTAATATGTGTGAGTTGGAATTACGTTCTGATTTTTAAAATGAGACATTTTTTTTTTGAGATTTGTTCTGGAATCATAAACATAAATGGCCGGGTAGCATCCTGTTCCAGTCATCGTAAGAAGTTGAAATTTGGTAAATATTGCACAGAGCTTGTTATTTGTTGTCCTGTTAAAAAAATAAGTTGGAATATATAATAATAGAAACTGATAATACACCATATTGTATGGTCAGCGCAATAATTTTATGTTGCCACATTCAAACATTATATAATTTACAAACAACCATAAATTCCAAAAAATAATATGACAATGTGCGGTTAAAAATTTTCTATTTGAGAGGCACCATACTTTGAGCCCTCATAGCTCTGCTCATATGAAATTTGCCTATTTGAAATTTTATGTAAAACCAACCAATCGATTAGACGTTACAGATTTATTTCCACAATTTTTTTGATTGGAGAAAAAGTTATACAGGCGGCAAAGCGACTTGATTATCGGAAAAGACATTTATGACAGTTTTGATTTTAGAATTCAATTTGGAAAAGTTTTAAATTTTCATTGTTGTCAGAATTTTCTGTTTAAATACATTACAGATATAAGGGTGCTTTCCTTGAACATAAATTCCAGCCCTCACTAAAAATTCATTTTGTCTACTGGACAATCAACAGCAAATAAACGGATTTTTGACACAAGCTCCTAATTCTATCTGAAAACATTCCATTATAACAATCCAGTAGATTATATGAAGTGAAGTATGTCTTGCACCTTTACTTTTGATGCTTTCAAAATGTTTTTAATCCAACGGACTGTATTCACAGTGTTTTTTCATGGTGCAATTCTTTGGAAATATACCCACCATCAAAAAAGGTGGTGCGTAACATGTCAAAATATTTATCTAAGACCTCATAAAGGATATACATATGTATATTTTAGGTCCTTGTAAAAATCTAAGACGATCTAGCAATGTCCGACGTCTGCTTGTCTGCTGAAAGAATGATAGGGCTAGGAGCCTCATATATTTGTATTATATAATAAAAAATTAAAAGGAAATAATTATGAAGATTATTAATTATAAGATTTTTATATTGGAGGAGATCTATAAAAAACATATGAATATATTATCACTTTCAGTTTATGAGATATTGGGCTTCAAAGACTAAAATTTTTACTTTTTAACATACCTTGGTGTTGTTACGTTATAGCGGTTCCAACTTTTACCCATTTTTTCAGTTTAATAAAAAATCAATAGCAAAAAGGTATAAAGAAAGAATTTTGAAAAAATATTTACGGAGTTGATTTTTTTTTTTGCCAAATAAGTGGTCGCATTTTCCAATATAAAAATCGTTGAAATTGATTCAGATTTAACGAATCAGGATCGTTTTTAAAAATGTTTATAGCCGAGATATCTATCTTTGGACGGACGAAAAGTGATTCTGAGTCGAACAGTATACTTTAAGGTGGAGGTCCGATAATTTTTTCGGTGCGTTACAAACATCAGCACAAACGCATTATACCCCAACCATCTATGGTGGTGTAGGGTATAAAAAGAAATTACTAAATAAAGAATGTTTGTGAAAATTTTATATTTCGATCAGTTCTATTTAAAATGCTCTTACATATTAAATATCACTAAGAAAATTTACACTTTACGAGGAACAATTTACAGTACAATAAATTTTGATACACGTGATCATGGAGTTCGAAGTCTATGAATCATTATACCCACCATCAAAAAGATGGGTATATTGATTTTGCCATTCCGTGTGTAATATGTCGAAGGAATCATTTAAGACCCCACAAAATATATATTTTCTGGGTCCTGGTTAGATTCTGAGTCGATCTAGCTATGTCCGTCCGCTGGACGGCTGGCTGTCTGTCCATGTAAACCTTGTGAACAAAGTACAGGTCGCAAATTTAAAGATGTCTTGATGAAATTTGGCACTAATAATTATGTTGACACAGGGACGAAGCCTACTGAAATTGGTTATGATCGGTTCATTATTTCACCTAGCCGCCATACAAATGTTCTTCCGGAATAGGGGTTTAACGATCATAAATGCCTTAAATATGGCAATAATTCAATGAAACTCGGTACAAAGGAGTTTTGTATAAGTGTTAATCTTTGTGCCAAATTTCATCAAGATCCCTCTTTCGAAAATCACTTTAAATCCCATACAAATGATAGTATCAAGTTAATATTCGACACAAATAAGTTTTATATAAGTGGAAACAACATTTATGAGAATCGCCAAAATTTATGAGAATTGGTTCATAATTGACCATAGCTCCCATTCTGGAATCGCCCTAAAGGGCATAATATCATATAAGGATTAGTATAAATGCATTTTTCTGTATTTGTTTAATTTATTTTACATTGTGTAAAAGTGTTGGTCTACAATTAGCCACAGGTATAATTTTTAGCTCATACACATTGGTGTAGGGTATCATATGATCGGTCTTAACCGACTATAGTTTTTCTCTCGTTTATCTTCTGTTGAATTTTTAAAATGTTGAATATTTTAATGGTTGCATTTTCGGTAACGATATAAATGTTTAAAGTTTGCAACTGCGACTAAAAGCACAAAAAATGCTAATGACGGCGGTAGTTAGCCAGATATTGCATTCACTTCAGCTAATGTCAAACATTTATTTTTCATTGTATTATTTAATAACCAGGTATGTGATAAAATTCGATCGATTTAAAAAGTAAATCGAATTTTCAGGTTGTTATGAATTTCGATCGATTACATTTTCCAATTTTTGTTTCCGTTCTACATGTTTCTTGTCAAATAAAAACAAATTTATTTTGAAATTTATGCAATATATATTCAACCGATTTAACTGATATTTGGGACGTATATATATCGAGCATCCTCTGTAAGGAAATATTGGATATAATATTATTCAAAATGCCACGCCCACTTTTTGTAAATAATTCTTATTTTGAAAGTTCAAATAAAATTTAGCACATATATCATGTATTTTGTGGAAAAACTATGGCTAGAATATAAGTTGGCTGCCACGCCCAGTTTTGTAAAAGTTATTCTTGATACTTTCTTGATGATACTAAGACAATTCACATAAAATTTGACACACACAAAGAATAGAAAATATTGTATATTATATAATTTAATTTAATTTGTAAGGATGCCACGCCTCTTTTTTGCCCACTGTTATTACACTGTTATATATTTTTACCACTGTCATCAAAATGCTTATGAATTTTTAAATTTACTTACTACGAAGCAAAGCAATTCATTCTTAAAAAAAGGTGGGCGTTGCAACCAGTCAGTACTTCTTTCAAAGATATACGTATGTGCCAAGTTTCATTTAAATCGGTTCAGTGGTTTAGACATAAGATCAAGTCAAATAAAGTTAACAATATTATGACAAAAATGGGCGTAAAAAGGGAGTGGTATCCAGCAAAAAACCTAGTATAATAATGCTCGTAGTCTATAAAACAACAACAAAATCTAATAACATTTGAATTAACAATTTAAATGATTTTTATAATCTAATTATATCGAAAAATCAGCTACGAAAAATTCGAACTCCAAGAGACCATAAAATCGAAATTCGAACTAACTTTGAAGAACCCTTTGGGGTGGTTTTATTATACTACTGGTAGGCTTTCATTTTGCGTTGGAATTATTCCGGCAATTTTTTCTTCTCACACTGTGTTATTGGTAGAATCTCTTTATAGATTAAAAATTCTATCCAAAACTATTTATTTTTTAACACTTTGACGTAAAACTATATTAATGCTAATGCATTGCATTACAAATATTCATTATCCTGCTTGCAATTTAAAAATTATGCATTTAACAATTCACATGTCAAGATAATATATTTTTTTTTATATAAATGAACACGTACATATGCAAGTGCATTTAGTTATTCCATTATCTCAATGACAAGATATCAAAAAATGTCATTACATTCACACATATTATTTTTTAGTATATTTGCAAAATTATACTAAAATACGTGTTTGTCGTGGTCGTCGTAGCCTACCAAACAACCAACCCATCAAATCAATTTGAATTTATTTGATTGCATTATATTTTTTGGTAGTTTACATTAAAACTCCATTAACGTATTTAATATTTAAATTCTTTTGCCAACCCTTGCCACAAAATCGTTACCAGGAGCCTTCTCCTGCAGTACGCCCACAGAACGGAACAAAAACAAAAAACTAAGGAAATTCAAATAACAACAGTGTTGGTAGCCAACATCCTCTTGATGTCTGTAAATATTATTTGCTTCCGTCTGTGTAATGTATACATATTTTGTTTTAAACAAAAAAATATTTCGTTGTATGAGAATATTTTTCTTTTTTTTTATGATTACATTTGGTAGTCTGTGTCTCAGGATAAAGACTCACTTACAAACGGTTTGAGAAGAAGAATAAATTTATAATAAAACTACCAAACAGTAATAGTAGTACCTTCAAATGACAACTGCATCCTTACAAAAAAAAAAAAAAAAAAACCCAAAAAGGAATTTACTTTATGTTCCTTGTAGCCAAAAAAAAGGATGAAAATAATAAAAGTAAAATGTGTATTATAATTTAAACTAAAATTACAAAAGCCAGGACTAGAGTAGTGAAAACTATTAAAGCAGAGCAGGAAATGAATTAGAAGATTATATTTTAAGAGAAATTTGTGTTCTTTAATATTTAATCTTCTCGGAATGGTTCTTGTGAGCCAAGTCTTAGACGTCAAAACTAGACTTAATCAATGTATCAAAAGACTACGCTTAGCTCTGAAGAATCAAAAAGAATCCAAATTGAAAACATATCTGCAAAACTTAGACCCTACTAAGAAAACAGATTACAGTCTATGGAAGGCGGTGAAAATATGCAATGCCCTATTGCATTTGAGTCTTCCATACGCTTCAAAATGGCCAATGGGCAAAAAGTTCTAATGAAAAAGTGGAAGCATTTGCTAGCCATTTAGAAAACGTTTTTACTCCAAATAACACAGGCTCAACTCTAATGCCTGTAGTAGTTAGCGACCATATTCCCATTCCATTAAAGTTCCGTCTCTCTGCCGTGAAATCAGCAGTAAAAGGTCTTAAGGCAGGAAAATCTCCTGGAGCGGACAAAATTACCAGCACAATAATTAGTTTCTTGCCAAACTCAGCTCTGAAATTTATTTTATTCATTTTCAATGCCATTTTACGTACTGGCTACTTTCCAAGTACTTGGAAGTTTGGTAATGATACCAAAACCCGGAAAAGACGTCACTGAAGTAACATCTTACCGTCCAATAAGCTTATTATATTTTTTTTCGAAATTGTTTGATAAATTGCTTCTATTATTACATCTCAATAATAATAACAGTATATCTAACCATCAGTTTGGTTTTAGAAGAAAACATAGTACTATTGAACAAGTGCATCAAATTACAACTCTCATAAGAAAAGGTTTCGAGAGCAAGCAGTATTGCTCTGCGTTATTTATTGACATTTCTCAAGCTTTCGATAAAGTCTGGCACGACGGACTAATACATAAAATTACCACGTTACTTCCACAGAATGTTCATAAGTTACTAAGAAATTATAAACTAAATAGATCTTTTCAAATAAGATCGAAAGATGTGATTTCTTCATGCAGACAAATTTCCGCAGGAGTACCTCAAGGAAGTATTTTAGGGCCTCTTCTTTATATACTTTATACGGCAGATATGCCCACGAGCCCTACGACTCATACATCAACTTTTGCAGATGATACTGCTTTTGTAAGTATGCATACAAATCCTGTGATTGCATCCGAAAAACTCCAATCCCATATCACTGAGTTGGAAAAATGGCTATATAAATGAAAGATCAATGTGAATGCTACGAAATGTGTCCATATAACATTTACCTTACGCAGGGAAAGTTGTCCTCCCATTCGAATAAACAATGTCCAAATACCTTAGCAGGACAAAGTCAGGTTTCTTGGTATTCACCTAGACCGGCGTTTAACATGGACTCGTCATATAGAATCCAAAGTTACACAAATAAAACTAAAATCTGCCCAAATTCATTGGTTAATTGGTCCAAGGTCAGCCCTAGACTTGGAATACAAAATACTGTTTTATAAAGCAGTAATAAAACCTATATGGTTATATGGCATACAGCTCTGGGGAACAGCCTCTTCAACAAACATTGAAAAATTACAGAGAAGACAGTCCAAACTCCTAAGAATAATAACAGGTACACCATGGTACGTCAGAAATAGCAACATCTACAAGGATCTCAATATTCCTATAATTCGTGAGGAGATAAAGAACAGTAGCATCAATTATATAAAAAAAATTATCTGAACACCCAAACCCTCTCGCTAGGGATCTGATAACTTTTGAGGGTCACAGGCGCCTAAGAAGAATGGAAACACTGGATTTTGCAGTGGCAATATCAGCATTAATTTAAATTTAGGTTAAGATTTTAATACTTATTGTAAATTTCTAAAAAAAAGTCTTAGACAAATAAGTAAGAATCCGCTCCTGATGATTCGGTTTATTATTTTCTGAATATTAATCATTTTTGAATTTGTTTTTATTCAGGCTCAAGTTCATTAATGTAATAATTTTTTGTAGAATACAGAAAAAGATTTTATTAGACACTAGCAGGATGGAATACAGAGCAGTAAAACAACATTGTAATAATATGGAATACAATAAATATAAGAAAAAGCTTTTGTAAAGTTATTTCAAATTAATACTTAAGAATTTAGAATATGTAAAATTATGAAGTTACGTATTCTAATTCTTCAAAAGTGTGAGTTAAAAGAAAGATCTTTACGATTAGAATTAAAGGTACAATGGATGCTGAAGAAGATCGTAGTGGATCAGAAAATGCACTCCATCCTGCTAGTGTCTAATAAAATCTTTTTCTGTATCCTACAAAAAATTATTACATTAACGAACTTGAGCCAGAATAAAAAAATTCAAAAATTATTAATTCATAAAAAGTTCGAAAAATATTCATTATTTACAAAAATTAGTTTTCTGAATATTTTTATTCTTCAACCATTTTCTCTTCTCCAAAAACAGATAAATTGTATTAATTTTTATATTATTAACAAAAAAGACTGACGATCAGAAGCATGAAGCTCGATCATCAAAAAAAAAAAAAAAAAAAAAAAAAGGAGCTTCATCTTTCAAACAAGAATTTCGTTTACCCTTAAGTCCTTTCAACAAAACTTTACAACCACCAACTGTAAACGTTTTTACTTATTACCAAAAATTTTTCTTCATAGCAAAAATTTATATTCCTTTAACTCACTGTTTTTACTAGTTCAAAAGATGAGTGAGTAAGAAGTGTATGATGTCTGGACCAGACAACAACAACAAATACACCGTAACGATATCCAAACAAAACAAGAACACAATTCATACAACTACAAAATGTAAACGTAAAATACTCACATAAATAGTAGAGGGAGGCCTCTACGACAAAAAAAAAAAAAAAAAAAAAAAGATCATGTAAAAAGGATAAAATTTATAAGTACCGGCTAAAAAGAAAATACAACAATATAAAAACAAAAATACTCACACAGATACACTCACCAATATTCCCTCGCACTTAAGTTACCAAAACAAACAATAAAAACTGACTGCAAAGTGGTTGTTGCCACCATCAAAAACTAAAAAAAAAAGACGATGAACAATGTTGACGACGAACATAAAAAATTGTTGCAACATAAAACATTTGATTTACTTTAATTTTATTCTTGTTGTTTGTTTTAATTATGTTTTTTGAAGTCACTGACATGTGACTAAAAACATGTTGTGCGATATTTATTTGCAACATGTTGATTGCAGAAATGTTTACGTTTGAAAATATTAGGTTTCTGTTGCAGCAGCAAAGTTTTGAAGTATTATTGCAGTAAGGAAAATAATAGTTGGGTAAGATGAGATGTTAATGCAATCACAAAAAAAAAAAAAAAAAAAAAAAAAAAATCAATCCAGAAATGGCGTAGCGTAGGCAATAGACCTTCATGAGGACATCAATATTTAGTTAGCAATACACTCTCAAAATAGACTTTTTAACCGTATATATTTTTTAAGTTTTGGTAAAATTTTGTAATCTAATTGTTAAACATCTAGAAAAAATATTTTTTTTTTCTACAATTTTGTGAGTTTAACTACTATTTATTATATTTTTTTCTATGTATAACTAAATAATTTGCAAAGGCATTTTTTAGCTAAACATTATGCATATTTAGTATTTTAAATCTGACAATAACTGTAGAACTTATTTGATTTTTCGATACTTTATATACTACGAGCGTAACCCGGTGCGCTTCGCTACCCCCTAATAGGGAATATCAAACATTTGCTACCGTTTAGGGGTTTTAAAAAGTGGGCGTGAACCCAGTTCTTACTAAAACGACCACCGGCACTGGTACTACCTGTATGTCAAATTTCTTCAAAATCGGTACAGCCGTTTAAGAGTTTCAAAAAGTGGGCGTAAAATGGGGGCGTGGCATCCAACCCAGTTCTTTCACAGCCCATAACGACCACCGGCACTGGTACTATCTGTGTGTCAAATTTCGTGAAAATCGGTGCAGTCGTTGAGAGTTTTAAAAAGTGGGCGTAAAAAGGGGGCATGGCATCCAACCCAGTTTATACATAGCCTATAATGACCAGCGGCACTGGTACTATCTGTGTGACAAATTTCGTGAAAATCGGGGCAACCGTTTAAGAGTTTTAAAACAGTGGGCGTAAAATGTGGGCGTGGCATCCCCCTAATTTATTAGAAAAATGTTTTCATGGATGTCAAAATTCTTTGTGCAAAATTTGAGCATTCCAACTCCAATAGTTTCCCAGATATACGAATTTTTGCATTTAATTCATATGGGAGGCACCATGCCCCCTACTTCTAGTCCGCATATATTTTTCTTAAATAGTAATATTGATACCAAAGTGGCTCCGACAAAATTTTATAACTCTAACTGTTATATTTTCTCAGATATGATAATTTAAAAGTAGCCTATTTTTCCTTCCAGGCATATGGGAACACACTGTGAAAAATTCAAGGAAATAGGTTTAGCCGTTTAGGCGGCTATAGACTTCAAACAAACATACATACAAACACACATTAATTTTTATATATATAGATATGGATATCAATATTTTTTGTCATAAAGAAAAAAAGTACATTAAAAAGATAAAGAAAATAAATTGAAAAATAATTAAATATTCGTCAAAATTTCATAAAATATAAGAAAAATAGATTAAAAAATTTTAAATAAATCATTACTACGCAGTGTAATATTTGGCAGTATTAGAACTACAAAAATCAAGTTTTGGAGGTATTAGTCAGTAGATAAGGCCGTAAACGTTCCCATTAAAAATGAGCGGGTAGAATAACTGCCACTCCCTTACTGAAAAAAATTTCTTTATTTGTATGAATCTCGGACAAATTTTTGTAAATTGTATTAAAGAATTTTTTAAAAGTATTTATGTCAATCACACCAATCTTAGTGTAGCATTTGCATAAACAATTTTCATCCATTTCCTTAAAATGTTTAAATATAATATGAGAGATACCGCATTTTTTTCATATTTGAGAAAATCGTAAAAGTCGCAGCCAATATTCTCAAATATAATTTTATAGATGTTTTTTTTTATTTAACAATCGTATTTTTAAATTGAAACTCGTTAGAAGTTTTTAATTCCAGTCCTTTAAAAATAGAATTTTGCAACAAATATATTTTTTTAAATTATGATTTCTTTTAAATAAAACAATATTTTCAGTATTGATTGTTTAACCACCTTGCAAATTATAGAAGACTAATTAGGATACATTTAATATTACATATGAAAAAAAAAAAAAAATAAACCAATCAATATCTACAATATTAACTGAGATATATTAAATTAAAATTAACATACTAAACTGTGCTACAGGACGGATTTTTACACATTTTTTAAATATGCGTCAAAAAAATCCACCCAAAAATTCAAGGTATGCCCTAAAAATTTTAAAAATGTGCATTTATTTTTGTATTTATTCTATAAGAAAAAAACAGTCAATGATAAGCTAGTAATGCATAATAATTTGTATTACAACTATGTTTTTGTTTTCTTCTTTCTATTTTTTCCTCTTTTTCTCTCTTTTACTTTCTTCTTTTTTCTCTTTTTCTTTTATTCTCTTTTCCTCCTCTTTTTTTCTTTCTCTCTTTGATATTGTCATTCCGTGTGTAACATGTCGAGTAAATCATTTAAGACATATATTTTCTGGGCCCTGGTTTGATTCTGAGTCGATCTAGCTATGTCTGTCCGTCTCTCTGTCTGTTGAAAGCAGGACAGAAAATACGTTTTCCATTCTGCTGGTTTCTAATTATAGTCCACAAACTCTGCTATGGTACTGCCAAACAGAGACAACAAGGCAATTTATGATTGCAAACTTGTTTATGGTCATTCGAACCGGGTGTTGGCTTACGCACTATGTAACCACATCTTAAACAGCGTTTAAGACGTAAGCTTCAACCTCTTTTTTACTTGCCCCAAACAGGGCTGTTAGATCTGGCGATTTTTCGCCAAACGTGGCGATTTTTCACCAATGGGATCTTTAAACAGATAACAGATAATATGTATATTAATTTCTCCATACTTATAAAATAAAGTTGCAAAGTTGCAAAAAATATAGAGTAAAAATTCCAAAACTATTGTTCGTGCATGATTTTTATTATCATTCTGGTAATTTTTTCAAATTGTAGAAAATCATTAATGATATTTCGTCCTTGGCATAAGATATTTATTATAAATTTTAAAATCCATTTATAATAAAAAGGTTTCATCTTAATTGAAATCAAATGTTTACTATTTTCTTAAATATAGCCTGATTTAACAAAAGCATTTGGTATTAAATTGAGAATATGCCTTCTTAAATTTTTATCTTTAAGTATTAATTTATTTTTGGATTAAGAATTATTTAGGAATAACATTTTATATGAAATTGAGAAAGTATCACTTTTTTTTTCAAATGATTATTAATTTTTATTCAAACTTGCAATTCAACGTATTTTCAGAAATGCCTTTAAACTAAGTCGGGGATCACACACAGCAATTTTTCCTGCTGCAATTCTGAGTTCGTAGGATAGAGGAGAGAATACTAAACATTTACATTCATTTCACCTCTCTCGTCTACGAACTCAAAATTGCAGCAAGAAAATCTAACAACTAACAAAATCAAGATCCTTAATTTATAAATATCTTCAATAAATGTTTGATAATTTGTTTTCCATTATCTTTCAAATATGAATATTAATATTTTATGGGCCATAATGGAAAGAATACGTTCATTAATAAATTAATTCTTCGAAGCAATTTATAAGTTTAATAGGACAAATGAACATTTTATAATTATTCTGTTAAAAAATATAATAAATTTTGAAAATTGTTGACCTAAAATTGAGTTATGTATGGCAGAAAAGTGTATTGAAATTAATATTATTAGCTACTGAAATTATCATTGACGTTGTTGAAGCTGAATTTACATTTTAAAATTATATAAAATTTGAAGCACTAAATATTTTAGTTTTTCATAAAAAAAAACACACAATTTAATTTTGGCGATTTCTGATTAACAATTTTGCGACAGAACCTCAAAAAAATCTGACAACCCTGGCCCCAAACGCCTGGCGCTGCTAACTAAAATTGCACCCAGTGCAAGGCGGACGCCATGCTTAGGTTTCAACAAATCCGAAATGGATAAGACACCACGAATGCTGATGAAGTGTGTAGCGGAACAAATATTCCATTCTGCTGGTGTCTAATTATAGTGTCTATAGTCCACAAACTCTGCTTTAGTACCGCCAAACAGACACAACACGGCAATTTACGATTGCAAACTTGTTTACCGTTAATAAATAAAAAAGTTATGGGCAAAATACTCGAAACACATACTTTTCTGCTGATATCTATTAAACAAAAGCATGTACGATAACGAAATTTTGTACAGAGAGTTCAAGGGTCGATGAAAACTTGGAAACCAAAAATGGGCGTGGTCCGCCAACTTTGCCCCCACCTCCCATATAAAGTGAAACGTAAACGAAATTTTGTACAAATAGTTCAAGGACCAATGTAAACTCGGAAACAAAAAACGGGCATGCTCCGCACACTACCGCCCACCTCCCATATAACGTAAAATGTGAAAAACTTGATGGTGGGTATATAGATTCGGCCGAGCCGAATATAACATTCGCACTTGCTTCTTTCTCCTTTAATTATTTTTTCTTTCTACTCCTTCCCTCCCTTCCACCTTCCCCAATCCCCTTTTTCTTTTTTTTCAACTCCTTCCCTTCTCCTTTTTTCTTTTTTTCTCTTTTTTCCTCCCCTTCCTTCTTTTCTTTCCTTTTCTTTTTTCCTTCCTTTTTTTCTTTTCTCATTTTTTTAGTCTTTTCTTTTCCCTTTCCTTTCCTGTTTTCTTTTCTTTTCCTTTACACTTTCTTTGTTTTCCTATTCTTTTTCCTTCCTTTCCCTTTTTCTCTTTCTCTTTTCCCTTTCCTTTTAATTTTTTCTTTTCCTTTCCTCTTTTTTCTCCTTTTCTTTCTTTTTTTCTTTTATTTTATTTTCCTTTCTCATTATTTTTCTTTTCTTTTTTTTTCTTTCTCCTCCTTCTTTTCCCCTTTTTTCTTTTTTCCATTTTCTAGCTTTCTTTTTCTTTTTTCCTCTTCTTTTCCCCCTCTATTTTCCTTTTTCTTTTTTTATTTCTCTTTTTTCCTTTTCCTCCTTTTTCTTTTTTGCTTTTTTTTTCTTTTTCTACCTTTTCCTACTTCCCTTTCTTGTTTTTTCCTTTCCTTTATTTTTTCTTCCTCTTCCTAATAATATAAAATAATATAAAATAATAATATAAAAAATATATTTCCTTATTTGTCGTGTCAGATAGGAAAAATGAAACTATTATCATCGAAAATTCTATAAACATAAAAAGAAGTGGCAACGCTGTACGTTTTATTTGCAATAAGCTTTACTAATCACGAGATTTTTCGTGAGTTACTAACTTGCAAATATATTACTTACTCACTGTTTATACAGCAAAATTTTCATATCGCAATATTTTTAATGGTGCGTATAAACGTAATAATAATCAGCTTAATCATGTTGATGACAATATATGTTGTTAGGACCAAAATAAGTTCACCGATGGCAAAATTCTTAAAATTCTCTAAAGCGGATAAATAAAAAAATTTTAATTCATTTGAAGGAAAGGGAAAATTATGATATTAAATATTTTTGGTTGCCCTGGTGACAAGCTTTTTCATATTTTCTATCATTGATTTTTATAACTATGTTCATAATTTGTAAACAAAACTCGCAGTAGTTATAGCAACTCAATTATCTTATTTTCTTGTGTAAATATGTATAAAAAACAATGTTTATAAACATGTTGCTAATAAAATAAAATAGTTTTGTTTATTTGCTTCACTAGTATTTCGACATTTTTGTAGTCGCATTGCCACATTGTTGTTCTTTTATACACAACATAATTGTAGTAACAAATGTTGCACTGCACTTTTAAAATGCATTTTTCGAACATGTTCTACAACAATAACAACAATAGCAACCAACTGCATCTGATATAAACATTTAAGTGCGAATGGTTTCTCTAGCGCGCTTTTTTCACATTTTTCTTTTTTATTCAATAAATTGTTTACTAAAAACGAAAGACAAACAAAGCAACTAAACGAACGAACGACCAAACAATCAACCAACCAGACAGACGTGTTGTCAGACAACATCAACAGAAAGAAAAATAAAACCGAAATCGTAGCAGAGAGAAACGTTAACGTTGATGTACTCACAAACGTCATTAACTCTCTACTGGCAACATGAATGACGGGCAAACAAGTTTTTCAAAGTAGTTTTCTACGAGACAGCGTCGTTAGTGGTTGTGTTTTTTCGAAATTACAACGTTAAGCGGACGGTTTAATTTTAGTTTTTTAGTCTGTTTAGTGGCTTTGTTTGATTGTTGTTTTTAACTACAACAATAATTCAATAACAGACATACACACATACATAAATAAACGTGGTGGAATTTTGAATTTAAATATTTTTCGAAAAAAAGGTTTGAATTTTTTTATACCGGTTTTTAAAAGAAATTCAAAATATCAAAAAACTATTGGAAACACAAAACAAATTTAACAAATAGTTTTAAATATCCAAACGAAGTGCAATCAAATCTTAAAAAAAAATCTCAATAAGATTTAAAAAAATTCAAATGTTTATAAAAAAGTAATTGAATTTTAAATTCATTACTTTAAAAAAAATTTATAAAATCAATTTCAAAAAAATTGTTTCTAAATAGTTTATGTCGTTATACGATACATGTTGGTTGTGGCTAAAAGTGCATTAGTGTTAGTGTATCTAAACAAGTTTATAGAGGCATTTTAACCAAGTTCTGTTTAACTCAACAAACGACCAACCAAGCGACCGACCATCCAATGTGTCTGTTGTCTATGTTACAGAAAATAAAAAAAGAAAATTTTTGTATTTTTTCTTAAATTGAATACAAAATGAAGCGTGTCTAGTGTAAACGTTGTATAACATGAAATTATTATAAATAAAAACCCATAATTATTAAAACCAATACAACAACAACAAAAAGTTTTAAATTTCACTAAATCATCATTAAATTTAGAAGAAAATAAAAAAAATAAAATTAAATAAAAAAAGTGTTTATGCTACAAAATTTAAAAATAGAAAATTAAGCCACGTTATTTTAAAAGTAATAATAATTTATTGAAATAATATACATAAATGTTATTTGACAAAAATAATTTATTAACAAAATCTTGGCTCTCTTTAATATTTATTTGGATTACTCATCTTGTTTTTTGTTTGACAAAAAATTTAAATAAATCTCTTGGATACCAGCATCTTCTGGTTTAACGTTTTTTTCATTTTTGTATTTGTTTTAATACGATTCGAAACCTGTCTCATCTCTAGAACCCAGAAATACAACAGCAACAACAACAACAAGAACAAAATTCATTTCTTTTTTATTTAATGGATTTTTTGTTCTTAACAATATTTTATTTTTAAAAACTGATAGGATTTTTTTCTTCTTCGGCATTAAGGTAAGTTGTTTTTGTTGTTTTCTTTTTATTTTATTTTGTTTTTGTAATTATTTTCGTTTATCAATTTTTACATGGTTGTTTTAAACAATTTACATGGTTTATTTAACACTAAACAGACCGGTTGGTAAAGAAATTTGTTGTTTTTGTTTTTCTGTAAACAGGTAGTAGTTTGTTAATATTTATTTAAAAATTTTTAGATACTTTGGTATTTAATTTTTTTAGTAGTCGGAATTTTTGCTGATCTTCTCTAGAGGAGGTAATAATATTATGGTCAGGTACTTTATTTTTGTTGTGGGTAGTGTATTTAAATATTTTTTTTGAAATAAGAAAATTGCGAGAATTAGTATTTAGAAATGCTCGTTTATTAAATACTAAATATGCTGTAAAAAATAGTACTGAGACAATTGTCATACTTATAGTCCAGCAAGATCCAGGGCATTTGTATTTTAAAAATTCAGTGTAAAAAATATGCCATTCAATTTACTAAAATACTTTCTAAAATAAGAACTTTCTATGAGAATATGACAAAATATTTTGTTAAGTCCAAAATACGCTGTAACAAATCGATGCCATAATTTTTAAAATTGTCTAAAAACCGATAAATACTAACAGTTGATTAATTTTAATCTTAGAAAAAATATGGTTTTGCATATTTTTAATTGCCCTGGTTAAAATATTATAAAATAATTTTGTTTATGGGTAATTCCATTTTAAATTTAAAAAATTTGACCCCTCTTAAATTTTGTCTATAGTAAGTATACCGATAGAGCTTCCTGCCAAATTTCATCAAGATATCTTTAAAATTGCGACCTGTATGACGGACGGACATCGTTAAATCGACTCAGAAAATGATTCTGAGTCGAAGGCTATACTTTAAGGTAGGGGTCCGATAATTATTTCTGTGCGTTACAAACATCAGCACAAACGCATAATATATTAATAAAATAAATTTTACATGATTATATATCCTCCTCTACATATGCACCGAATTTTATCCAAATCGGTAATCAAGGTTCAAATTTTTTTTTAATTTATTCTGAAAAACCGTTGAAATAAAACTTTTGTTTCGAATTTCACCCGAATTTTATACCCTACACCACCATAGGATGTTGGGGTTTTATGCGTTTGTTTGTAACGCACAGACAAAATTTTCAGATATCCACCTTAAAGTATACCAAGTGATTCAGAATCGGCTTTATAAGTCTAAAATCTTGATGAAATTTGGCACGAATATATTATTTTATAATTATAAGGATTGGTTATGATCGGTCCTTTCCTGACGGAATAGGGGTTCACGATCATTATTCATTAAATATAGCAATATTTTAACAAAATTTGTTGCAAAGAAGTTTTGTATAAGTATCAATCTTTGTGATAAATTTTATGAACATATTTGACCATAGGTCCCATATAAAAAACTTTTCTGTTAAATAGTTTAACGTGCACAAATCTCATTCTAATGTTAGTACGAATTTAATACGCAGATAAGTCGTATATAAATAGTAACTAGAGTAACAACTTTCTTGAGAAGCAGTCCATATTTCTGAGTCCATTTAACGATGTCCGTCCGTCCGTTTGACCGTCTGTCCGTCCATTTAAACCCTGTAATTAAACTACAGCTCGTAATTTTGAACAAAAATTTGACATACAGGTTTCTAACAGTCCAGGGACGAAGCCTATTTAAATTGGTTATGATCAGTCCATTATTTCACCTATATACAAATGTCCTACCGGAAAAGGTTTTAACGATCATAAATTTTAAATCTGGCACATATTCTATATACATAAGTATAAATCTTTGTGCCGAATATCAGGAAGATTGGTACATAATTGACTATAGTTCTCCTATAAAAACCTTTTCTGAAAATCACTTTAACGGGCATAAATCTTATTAAAAAGTTAGTATCAAGTTAATATTCGATACAAATAAGTTTTAAATATAAATTTACGAAGATCGGTCCATAATTTATCATAGCTTCCATATAAGGACCTCTTTCGGGAATCATCCAAAAGTGAATAAATTCATATAAATGTTAGTATCGACGTTATATTCTGTATTCGTATGTTTTATTTTACACTTAATATGGCCCCAAGTCTAATTAAATTTGGATATTTATATGGTTGGGCATGACCGATATATTTTTTTCTAGTTTTTTTTTAAACCTCTAATCTGTATTAAGAAAAGTAGCAACGTTTTTCTAAGAAAACAAAAATGCCAATTTTCCAAAAAATAAATATTAAAAAATGGACCACTTTTTAATAATAAAAAAATCTATGTAATAGCAATAATAGTAATAATAGTAATAGTAATAATAATAATAATAACAAAATATTATTATTATTATAAAAAATTACTATATAAAAGAGTACGTGATAATTTTGAAAAAAGTACTATTTTAGGAAGAAGATATAGTTAAATTCATCGTGTTATTATAATATAGAATTTAGCAAAATAAGAACATCCAAAGGAGGGAATAAAGCAAAATAAGGAGTGAGATCGAAAAATTC
Source organism: Protophormia terraenovae (assembly GCA_951394005.1). NCBI lineage: Eukaryota > Metazoa > Arthropoda > Insecta > Diptera > Calliphoridae > Protophormia > Protophormia terraenovae. The sequence goes on from OX596073.1 coordinate 153,260,918, forward strand.
TTAACATACATAATATTCAATAACTTAGAAACGGTTGATCTTAGAGTTTTCATTATTTTTTTAATCATTTGATAATTTAGCACAGATCCATATAATTTGTATGGTTCTAACCACTAATTATAAAATTGTGGACCATTTTTCAAAAACCTTTCTTTGGAGATTTGATAGTTGCTTCAGTCACTTTTTTGGAACAGTGTGCACATCTACTGTTAAAATCTTTGGTATTTTGGGACACCTTTTTTGTGCTCTTGAATTTACTTTTCACAAGAGCTCAATATCTCTCCACTGGTCTAAGCTATGGACAATTTTGAAAATTGACCTCTCTTGGTACTAAAACTAAAACTATGTTATTGATTTGGTACCACTCCATAGCTTTCTTACCGTAGTGACATGATAACAAATGGGTCCAAAAATATGTGGTCACGTTGTGCTTTCTTAAGAAAAGAAGAAGTCTTTTTTTGCAAATATTCCTTTATGCCTATTTTGGTATTTATAGATCCGAATGTATCAAATGACTTTCCTGTTTTGCCGCAACTGCAAAAAGCTTGTCATACCATGAATTTTGTAAGAAATTTTTGCTGCTTTTGGGTCTTAAACTTATCTCCAACATTGCTTCGATCATTAGCAATAAAAATTTTTGAGACACAAGCTGCGAAGATTCTGCCAGCACCTGCGTTTCTTCGTCAATTATACAGCTTGAGTATTTTTGTATAAAATTTGATTTTAAATTCCGAGTCCTATTTTTGGCTTGTAATTTTTTTTGGCAGTTTGGAATTTTTTGAACTTTATATGTTATCAACTTTCCCATTAGCTTTAAATTTTCGGACCAAATAGTCGAAGCACTAAGAAAACTGAGCTGATTTTCTATCAGATGTGTTTGGAGTTCCTTTCAATATGTCTTAAATTTTCTGGCCTTCCCAATACCATGTGGTCCTTTTTTCTTACCGAACTAGATTTCACATCAATAGTCAAATTCTCCTGATACTGTTTAATAACATTAGAAACGGTTTTACGGACGACATTTAATTCTGTGGCCAATTATTTGTAAGATCTATTTGTATTTATTGAAATTTTTTAATAACTTGTAGGACGTAAATCTTTTTCGTCACTTATTTTTATGAAAATAAGAACAAATTAACATGGTTGTTATTAAAAATAATAACTGAAGTATTTTTCCATGATAACTAGATCAAAAAATTTTGAATATTGATTCCGAAAAAAGTTATGAGGCAAAATGTGTGTTAAGATTTTTTCGATATCACTCCTTATATCTTTTAAAGTTATTCAAAATAACCAAACAAATATGGACACGTTTTGAAATGATCTTTAAGTCCTCTGAAACATAAGTTTCATAGTGGATTTATACCGGCGTAAATTGTTTCATGAACTTCCAATATTAGTTTCATCTTTTCGAGATTTATTGAAAACACTATTAAATTCAACAAAAAGAACAATGTTGCTGTTTAATATCGCTAAACAAGGTTAATTAATCCATTGATATGTGTTCTGCGCTGGAACTTATATGGAAACTAAGGTTATTTATGGACCATTTCACATAAAACATTTCTCGTTTTTTAAATAGTTATCTAACCATAATTTTCTATTTAGGATTCTCTTATTTAAAATGACAAGTAAATGTATGTAATAGTTTTCAAAATATTTATTTTTTTCTAATAAACATAAATTATTTGGTTCTATTAATTTTTGTCATTGAAATGTTTTAGGTTTTGTAGTTATTTTTGTTGATTCAAGTGTTTTTTTTAGTTTTGTTAGTTCTACACTTTTTGAATAGATATTTGTTTAGTTTATTTTTGCTTTAAATAAAAATGTTAATTTTTTGTTTACTTTTTCAAAGTCATTAGAATAAAAAAAAATGTCATAAATAACATTGAAACTAATGCATTTTTTATGAGAAAATATGACATACATACATACAATAATCAATTGTTAAGCAAAATTCCTTAAAGTTGATTTGCTTACTATACCTTTGGTAAACCATTGTTAACTTTCAATATTTCCATGTTGGTTCGACCCTACTTTAAGGCTATTTTAGGATTATTTCTGTTACATTTTTTAAGAAAAAAAAAAAATTACTATTGTAAATTAATAGTTAAGGTATCATTAATCTACAGTTACGGACAAAAAAATAGGGTCAAGAATATTTATTTGAAATTTTTTGAGTTTTCGACAAAATTTTATGCAAAACAATAAAACTTTTAGTGCCAAATCATGGCGAAGAATTATATTATAAATCTATATAAAAATAATATCCTTTAATATTATCCCAATAACGGTACATTGTCTTTAATTCAAAAACACCTTTTTCAGTGCTGACAAAAAAAAAAAAAAAAAAAATTGATTTTACCCATATTTTTAAAGTGCTTAATATATACATCCTTTTTGGCATGAATAGTTCTCGGAATTAGAGACTATCAATGATTCATACCTTTTTTCAATTTTTTATGTTTAATATGGTTATTGAGATTTAAAAAAAAGTGTAATTTCAAAAAATTTTTAAAAATTTTTTCTTTTAATTTTTGATAAATTTACTACTGACCCTATTTTTTTTGTCACGACAGAAAAAGGACTTTTTGCACTTGAGATAATATTAACGGTACATTTATTTAAATTATAATATAAATTTATAATTCAATATATTCGCAATGATTTGGCACTAAAAGTTTTATTGTTTTGCATAAAATTTTGTTCAAAACTCAAAAAATTTCAAATAAATATTTTTGACCCTATTTTTTTGTCCGTAACTGTAAGTAACATATCAACTCCTGAATAAAATTTATGCATTTTAACAGAAAAAATTATTAAAATAGTTAAATTTTATAAAAATTTCAACAAAAATAATGTAAACAAAACAAAATATGAAAAGTGATGCTGATTTTATCACAGAATATTACTTATTCGGATACTTATAACGATAGAAAAAGGTATAGTCAGTCAAGACCGACCATATGATACCCTACACCATTATGTATGACCATAAAGTTTCGGGAAGGGGACTTATATTAGACCAACACTTTTACTAAATGTAAAATAAAATATACAAATACAGAATAATGCATTGATACTAACATCTACTTGATTTTATGCACTATAGGCCGATTCTCGGAAGTTATTTTATATGGGAGCTATGGTAAATCATGGACCGATTCTAATAAAATTTGGCTATGTTGTTTCTACTTATATAAAACTTATTTGTGTCGAATATTAACTTTATACTAACATTAGTATGGGATATATGCACGTTAAAGTGATTTTCGGAACAACGGTTTATATGGGAGCTGTGGTTAATCGTGTACCGATCTTCATAAAATTTGGTACAAAGATTGATACTTGTACAAACCTTCTTTGCACCGAAATTCTTTACAATATTCTTATTTTTAAGGCATTTTTGAATGTTGAAATTCAATTCCGGGGGGACATTTGTATGGGGGCTAGGTGAAATAGTGGACCGATAACAACCAATTTCAATAGGCTTCGTCCCTGTATCATAAAAGTCCCACGTGCCAAATTTCATTGAATTATCTTAAAAATTGCGACCTGTACTTTGTGCCAAGGTTTACATGGACAGACAGACGTCCAGCCAGCCAGACGGACGGACGGACATCGTTAGATCGATAAGGTGGGTGTTGGATAACGTTTTCTATGCGTTACAAACATCAGCACAAACGCATAATACCCCAACCTCCTATGGTGGTGTAGGGTATAAAAACTATATTATCAAAAACGTACTAGAACATCAAAAATAATAATGGAACCAAACAGTTAACTAATAATTTATTCTAACTACTAACAACACTGACAATAAGAATGAGAGAGAAACTGAGATTAGCTAATGTAGACAGTAAAAAGTTTTTTGAATACGATTTTCTTAATAAACACTTTAAGTGTTAAATTGTGTATTAGCTCGTATGTGCATTAAACATAAATTAATAACTTTTTTTAAATACGGCTGTAAATCTTTCGTTTGTTGAAAATTTATTTAGATGAGTTTTTAACGTAAAATTTTTGAGAACATTTCCGATTGGAGGATCAAAGTAAGCTATTTTGAGCAAAGGCTGCGATTTTTCATTCTTAACTAAAGTCGTGACAACAACAGACACACGGACGGATAGTAAAGGCCCAACTACATACAATACTTTTGCTTCAACTGCGATTGACAGCTAAGTTAAATACATGCATTTATATTGAGCGGAACTAAATCAGTACGCCAAACTTCTGTGTGAAGTACTTCAAAGATGAAAAATGTTCAACATTGAAGTGCCGAAGTACGTAAATATATTTTGTCGGTTATTTTATTCTTATTTTAATATTTTTTCATTGAGTCGGAAATTTAAATTGGCAATTCATTATTTCAACTGAGAACATAATAGAATTTTAACATCTTTATATTTTATTATATAAAATTTTAATATCAAAATAATGCAACGACTGCACTATGGTTTCAATGACCACTTTTCTTGGCCAAAATTACCAAAATGGAAAAAAACAAGTTGTCTTGTTTGAAATATGATTTGGGTGAAAATCAAAGAAATTTAATGTATTTATTTTGCATTTAAAAAATTTAATTAATTTTTATACTTTTTATGTGTCAGAAGTAAAGACATTACAAAGGAAATTTTAGCGTATTTCACTTATAACTCAACCCAAAGGCGTGCTTTTTCTTTAGCGGCATTAATTATGATACACAACTATATTTTAATAATATCTGCTATTTTATTTTGTAAACTTGGCATTTTTATTCATTGGTTAGACCTTGTAAATGGTAAGAATTTCCAATACTAACTTATACGGAAAAGATGGATTTTCTCAAAAATCGCAAAACGAGACAATATGGAAAATATAGCCCAGATATATGTTTATTTATTTCCGTTGAGTTTTTCTCTACCAATCTTCACCAAAAACTTGCAGGTCTAATGAAATGTAAAATTTCTTACAAATCCAATTTCATTTTGGGTTTTGTAAAACAAACTGTATTTTTCAAAGATGACAAGAATTATTTCTGATTCAATTATAAAAGTACTTATCCTAACATCTATTTTCTATAATAAACTTATTTAAAAAATTGTTGTACTCAATAATTATAAAGTATTGAAAACCATTGAAAAAAGGCACCTCTTTTATACATATTTTAAATTTGCTTAAGAAACAGAACTTTGACCTGTTGTATTATGAAGACAAAATAGTAAAAGTAGGAAAAGACTTAATTTTTTTGGCGTTTTGAAGTGTTTGCTACAAAACTAAGATAATTAAAACACAAATAGAAAATGTTACCAAAATTAGTGTTGGCCAAGAAAAGTGGTCGGTGAAGCCATAGTGGACTGGGTTAATATCATTTATGTGTTGCGTAGCTGTCAGTCGCAGTCGAAGCGAAAGTATTCTATGTAGTTGAGCCTTAAGAAAATCCTAAAACGACTCAGGATGAAGGAATAATATATTTTTAATTTTTTTAAATTTTAGATCTATCAACTTGAAAAATGAGATGAATGAACATATTTTATATGTTTACACTCTGAAAAATAATATTTCCTTTAAAAACAAATATTTATTTAGACGGTTGCTTTAGTGTTAAACAAGGAAAAAACACTTGCTCGTATTATTATTTCTTTTATCAAAGTCCTGTATTATCTTTTATTCAGTTTTCTTCTTCTCTTTACATTATTATTTACTTTAATTATGTGTTTTATCAATTTTATCTACCTGTACAATTTTTTAGGGTTTCAAAAATAGCATTAAACACAACTACCTGCTTTCATTAAGGTTCCCTATAAAAACACACAACTTATGATCACTAAAATGTATAAAAGAAAAAACACCAAAAACCACCCCTAAATTCCCAAAACTCTTCATACAAATATTATTAAGTCTGTTTTAATCCTAATATATATTATAAAAATGAGGTGTAAGTTTGTTTGTTTGTTTGTTTGTTTGTGCGTCAATCACGTCTAAACGACTGAACCGATTTTCACGAAATTTGACACACAGATAATACCAGTGCCAGAGGTGGTTATAGGCTATAAAGATTTCGATTGGATGCCACGCCCTTATTTTACGCCCACTTTTTATAACTTCCAAACGGTTGGACCGATTTTCACGAAATTTGACACACAGATAGTATCAGTGCCGCTCATCATTATAGGCTATGTACGAACTGGATTGGATGCCACGCCCACATTTTACGCCCACTTTTTATAACTTCCAAACGGTTGCACCGATTTTCACGAAATTTGACACACAGATAGTATCAGGGCCACTGATCATTATAGGCTATGTATGAACTGTGTTGGATGCCACGCCCACATTTTACGCCCACTTTTTATAACTCTTAAATGGTTGTACCGATTTTCACGAAATTTGACACACAGATAGTATCATTTCCGGTGGTCATTATAGGCTATGTATAAACTTGGTTGGATGCCACGCCCACATTTTACGCCCACTTTTTAAAACTCTTAAACTGTTACACCTATGTTCACCAAATTTGACACACAGATAGTACCATTACCGCTGGACATTATAGGCTATGTATGAACTGGGTTGTATGCCACGCCCACTTTTTATAACTCTCAAACGCCTGTACCGATTTTTAAGAAATTTAACACACAGATAGCACCAGTAACGGTGGTCGTTTAAGGCTATGTAAGAACTGGGTTCACGCCCATATTTTACGCCCACTTTTTAAAACCCCTAAACAGTAGCAATTGTTTTATATTCCCTATTAGGGGGTAGCGAAGCGCACCGGGTTACGCTCGTATTTAACTAAAAACAAAGTCACATGTTTGACCTAAAATTAAAAATAACAACTTAAAAATTCACCTTTTTTTCCTATTTATTATAATAAAAAACAAAACGTTGATGAGAACCTTTTTATCTTAATTTTCACTCAATTTATTTCAATGAAAAGTGTGTAAAAGAAAATTTCTTTTCTTTTTGTTAAATGTCTTATAAGGTGAGAAAATTATTTGTGTTTTCTAAGGATCTCATTAGTTAAATATTTGTAGAATATTAATTTTAGTTTTCTAATTTTTTACGTTTCTACTTTTGTTCTTAAGAAACGTGAAAAGACCAAAAAAATTAATTATTCAAGGTTGTTTTGTATTGTTTTCCCCTTCTTCACTTAATTGGTCTTTAGGCCAAAATTGTATGTTAGATTGTGTGTTTTGTTTTAATTTTTATTATTCAACACTTGTTAATTTATATTTAAATTCTTTGTTTTTCTTTCCTGCTTTTTTTAAAACTTTACCTCTAGAAATGTGATTATTCATTTAGTGGTGGGGTGAAAAAAAAAAAATCAATATAATTTAATGTTTTTTTATAGTTTGATTTATGTTTATTTAAAATATTCCAAAAAATGATTTGTTAGAAAACGAAATTGATTAGATATCAAGATAGAGAGAGAAACTATTTAAAAACTTGTTTAAACTATTGTTTTTCAAAGGAAATATTAGATAATTTTTAAGAATTCATAATTAGCTACTTAATGATGTTTTAAGTATTTAAGAGCTAATTATAAAAATGTGGGATACTATTCTGATTTAAAAAATAGGGATAATAAAACAATCGGTAAATTATAATAAAAATTATATAATTTTGATGTGATTAAAAAAAAAAACAGGTAAAAAGGGATCTTCATATATCGTCAAAAATATATTAAGTTGGTTGTGTCTTTAACGGGAAATGTCTGGTTGTCAAATGGTTAAAACAGCAATTTTTTATATTAGTTGTTGGGTTAGATTTCGAACTTTATGTCCTCTACGTAAACCTAAAGCATCTTCCGAATATGCCCTGAGATTTTCTGGACGTCTAATGCGGGTACTGCAGCATTTCGAAACTGTCATAATCAAATAAGTAGCTTTAGAATATTCCTTTTAAAATTCTTGATGACAAACGTCTTCTGGAAGCTTGGTTGTATCGATATAACATTTAAAATTTTCTAAAGAGTTTCAATTGATAAAATGCAAAGGACTGTTCGTTCATTTATTCTAATGACAACCATAGGTAGAGTCATCATCTTTTTCACTTTTTTTGAAATTTCTTTATTTGCTAGGAAACGTACGGGACAATAAAGAATTACTCATGAATAGGAAAACCGCAATATGCTCTAAAAATGGGTTTTATGCACATTAAATATGCAGTAAAAAACTAAAAATATGATCTAAAATCGCGAAAATATGTACTTAAAAAACAAAGATTTTTCATAGATTTTTAACAAAATTACATCTTTCATTTAAACAAAGGGTTTTATTAATATTTCAATGTTATAAAATAAAGAAAAACTAAAATTAACCAACCGTGTAGAAAATTGATTCCCCATTTTTATTGTATCTTATAAAAACGTTATTGATCTTCTATTTTCTTACCCATCTAATTCTAGGCACTATTATTAGTTCAGAAATTATCAAAACTATCATACTGATCCCTGACTGCCAAAATATCGTAACAGACAACATTTTCGAAATTCCTGTTTTGATAAATCATTTAGATCATCTTTCAAAATTTCATCAACGTATCAAGTGTCATTTCAGATTTGCATTTACGACATTTTTGCGGTTAGGGATCTATATGCTTTCATAAAAAAATATTGTTTTTACAATATTTACTTCAATCATAATCTTGTTGCTACAAGACAGGATTCTCAACGATGAAATGGTATCCATTAAAGTTAATTAGAATTTTTTTTATAAAATAAAATTTGAAAAAATATGCTCTAAAAGGGTTAATATGCCCTAAAAATAACAAAATATGCTACAAATATGCACTAAAAATTGCCAAGTGCAAAAATATGCCGTTAAGGGTAACATGCCATGAAAGAAAAGAAATTTTATGTATAAATAGTTCTTTTAAATCTCTACAAAAAAATTTTATTCACGTCAAAATCAATTTTTGTCACATTTTAAACCTCCTTTTTTTCTAGAGTCTACAAATTATTGAAAAATTTATTTCAACCTAAATTTCTCTCAAACTAGTGCTCTGTAGCGCTTAACACATTTAATAAAAGACTTAAAATTTCATAAACAAACTGTGAATATCCCTCTAAAAATAAAATTCTCCAAAAATTCCTTTCTTACTAAAAATTTTTATTTATAAATAAAGAAAACAAAAAGTTTGTACTTATTTTAAGCTCCTCACAGAAAAAAAAAGAGGTGTTCATAATATTATATTCCGTTAAACTTAAAAGGTAGAAAAAGTTCAGTTCAGTTAAGTTTCACAAAAGAAACTTAATTTTCTTTTGCGGTTTCAAAACCGGATTCTATTCTTTTAGTTTTGTTTTCTTCGAAAGAAGCTGGCTTGACTGTGGTCTTTTGTTTGTAGAAATTTTTTATGTTTTTTATATTTTTATTTTTATAAATTTATTTTTAAAGGTAAATCTTAAGGTTTCTTTCAATTTCAATCAAACGAACATACATACACATATTTATGTGTGTATGTTTTTATGTTGTAGTATATTTTTTTATATTTATTTCTTAAGATTTCTACCATGTTTTTAGACATTACATTATATGACGGTGGGTCTGACTACACATTTTATATGTTGGTACACACATTAAAGTTTTGTTTTTTTGCTAAAGATTTTTTATACATGTAGTATTGAAAGGTTTATTATTATAAATCAACAAATCATGTTAAAGCTTTTGGTATTGTTCATAAGAAAGAGAAAATTCTTTTATAGCCTGGTTAATAATAAACTAAACAACAAGCTAAATAATCTTGTTATTTTTTATTTTTTAGGGAAGTAGTAATTGTAAAGATTTTTTTGTTGATATATAATTTTTTTAGTTGTTTAATTTGAGATGCATGGCCTTATTTACCTAGATTTTTTATTTTTATTCTATTTTTTAAATTGGCTTTTAATTTTATTATTTTTTTCATTAGGATTTTTTTTACTTACTATTGGAGAAGTGTTTTTTTTTGTTATTATTAGTAATAAGAAAATAATTATTATAAATATTCTGTATTTATTTAGTACTTAACACAGTCGTTTTATTTGTCATTTAAATTTAAATGATTATAATCGTGTTTAATTTATTAATTTTTATATTATTTTTTACTAGACCTTGAAAATAAAGTAATGAATTTTGCTAATTTTATTTTGATTTATGAACTTAAAAATTAACATTTAGTTTACGGATTATAAAAAAAATTAATAAAAGAAAAAAATTGTTAGTTATATTCAAATTAAAACCTTATTTCCTTTATAGTAACCTAAGGTTCTCTTATATGTTGCTCTAGTTTGGTTATATTTTTTTCCCCTTAATTATTTGTTGTTAAAGGTAGTTAATTGTTGGTTTAATTTTTCCTTTTTCTTTCAAAAATTTCTAATGGTATCGCTATTATTTCAACTTTTAAAGTCATTCACTTGCTATTGACAAAACTTGTGTTTATTTTTATTTTTTTTTGTTTATTCTACTAAATACTTCTAAAAGCTAAAAAAAAAGAAAAAATAAAATAAAACAACATGTGTATTTAAAGAACCCTATTAAAGTTAGTTAAAATATATTTTATATTTACATACATAAATTAACAGCTTACACACATTTTTTCCATACTCAAAAATACACTAAACAAATATACTACATATGAATGTGTAGAGAATAGATACACTCGAAAAATAAAATAAATAAGTTTAAAAAACTTTGTAAGAACAAAGAGTTTATAAAAGCTTTTTAAACTAATGTGTGGTCTAGAGCAGTTAAAGTTCAATTGATAAAATATAGATTATTTTTTTTATTTAGATTTTAAATTAAAACTTTACATTAATTTTATCCAGGGCAACCAAAAATATACATCATATGTTTTCCTGTGCTTGAAACAATATGATATGATATGATAGCGTTTAAAATATTTTAAGAAATTTGGCATCGATTTTTACTATATTTTGGTCCTGACATCACATTTTATAATAATTTTATAAATTAATAAATTTTATAATAAATAGAAATCTTGCAATTTCTTGTTACAATGTATCAGCTTTGAATATTTTTAAATGCAAAAATACATTTTTTAACAATTGCTAATTAAAATCAAGTATTTGGCATGGAAAAGTAGTTAATTTGTAAATTATCTCCCCTGTCTTTACTTAGATCTTTACAATGACTTTAAAAAAAAATAGAATTTAGGAATTTAGTCTTATATACTTATCCTTTATTTTGTCCTGCCTTTAGTAATACTTTCTGCAACATAACTAATATGTAAGAGCACACGCAGAGAATAAACATGGTTACAGCATGATCACTACAACTATTCAATGATTATATAGCCGTTTTTCATTGATTTAAATATACTGTGTTCATGATAGCAACGTTTATAATTCTGTTTAATCATTTAATGATTACCTACAATCAAAATTTTAATATGGTTCACTGAATTATAATATGTACTAAATATGTTTATATGAAATCATATTTATGAATAAACCCATTTAGACAATTCTACAACAATTTAGTTAATTACATAACCATTCATTTTATTTTACAAATTTGTTTAATTTTACAACCATAAGCCATTAACTTTTAATGCCTTTTGAATACACATTTTTGTGTATCAGTCCAGTAGTTATAATTCTCATTTAGTTTATATATGAACAAATATAAATTGATAAGTTTTGTTTTTATTCAGTATGATGATTGTACCACATATCGTGGTACAAATGAATATAAATATGAAATTATAGGATCATATATATGATAAAATGGGATTATATATATGATGAAATTAGTTCATATATATGATAAAATGGAATTATATATATGATAAAACGGGATTATATATATGATAAAATGGAATTATACTTATGATGGAATTAGTTCATATATATGATAGAATGGAATAATATATATGATAGAATGGAATAATATATATGATAAAATGGAATTATATATATGATAAAATGGAATTATATATACGATGAAATTATTTTATATACATGATAAAATGGAATTATATATATGATAAAATTAGTTTATATATATGATAACATGGAATTATTAAATGATAAAAACATGATGAAATTGAAAGCAATACTTAAGAAAAGGTTATAAAACTTACTAAAAGTTATTAATAAGGTTATGAACCTTACTAATAATTATAAATTGGAATCATAATAATGATTACGTACAAATATACTTATTGTAACCTGGAATCATATATTACAATCATAGTATGTTGCTCTTAGTTTATGGTCACAGGAACCATATTTTTTCTTTGCGTGCACTGAACCGATTTAGATGAAACTTGGAAGATCGATAGAGGAGGAGTGAGTCTTTCAGAATATTGTTGGCTAGAGTGTGTAGGTCAGGGTTTCTCACAAGATCTTGCTTCGCGACCACCTTTTGACATTGTAATGAAAGCGCGACCCACTAATTCATATGAAAATGTTTCAAATAAAAAAAATAAAATTAACTAAATTGCTTTGAAATTTCTTGATTCAAACTAAATTTAACATATGAGTTACATTTTAGCTCTTTTTGGTATTAATATTGAAAGGATTATTCCGTCTTTTAAGCAAATTTTCTTTATAAAGCCCGCAAACTTCTCTGCGAAATAAAAGTTTTGAGTTCTCAGCATTAAGAGGTTGCACTATTCAAACAAATTTTAAAAATCGTGTTCTTTCATTGGTTTTTCTTACAGCTAGTGCTACATGATTCTTAAAAGAACTTAATTAGAAAAAAAGTCTCCATTTTTGTTTTCAATTTGAGATGTTTTATAAAAGATGTCTTTTTAAATTATAAATAAAATTTACATTAAAAATGTGAATTCAAGAATATTTTCCAGGATTTCCTCGCGACCCCCACGAATGCCAGTACGTGCCTCTTGTGGGTCACGAACCCCCATTTGATAACCGTTGTTGTAGATGGAGCATGGACGCCGCTATAGTGGGCCAAAATTTACTACCTCGAGGGTGTATCGGGGCTTATAACTTTTACAAATATAAACCGATTTTAAATAAATTTCTCATTTTTGGCCTTGACTTTTTTAGGATTTTGCCCCATAACTTTTAAAATAAAATTTCAAAATTTTTTTTTTTTTAAATTTTTAGAAATTCTATATAATTTTCTAAATTCGATAATAAGAAAAAAATTTTCAAAGTCAAATTTTCAAAACAGGTGTCAAATACTGCAATTTTTTTTAAAAAGTTTAATTTTTTTTAGAATTTTCTGAAAGACGGGACCTCAAAAAAACGTGCAAGTGTCATTCTAAAATGTTCTGAACGTTCACCCTACATCCAACAGTGGTAAAAAATGGTAAATTTTGGATGAAAAGTTAACATTTTTGAGTTTGTAAAAAAAATTATTGTTGATTTAGGTACTTCTACGAATTAAATTAGATTGTTCAATATGTTCTTAAAGGTTTTGCAAAAAATTATGACAGCCTACCAGTAAATTTGGTCACACAAGGCAATTTTCCGAAAATACCCATATTTTTAATAATAAAAATTTCGACCTTTAGAAATATATAGTAAAATTATATTTATTTTTCTGATTTTACATTTATCAATTCTCTATTAAATATTTAATATCATGTGCAAAAATTATTTTGATACCTATAAGCATTTAGAAAAGATTCAGGCTTATATTTTTGAAATATGTTACTGTAAACATAATTTGCATTTATTTGTTTTGTTTTAATAAAAGTGTGCTAAACATTTTAAAATAGTGAACTTTGTTATACATAGTTTTAAAGAGAACACAATTTCCCTTAAAATGATATATAATATGAATATTTTGAGTTTATAAAAATGTTTCCCTCGTTTTTTTAATTTTAGAACAACAGGTACGACAATTTCCATTTATTTCTTTGATTTTTTAGAAATAGTTTTTTATTTTTGTGATCGATATCTTTCTATTGCATATATTTGCTGTAATGGAAAGATCTCCAACTATTTTTTGACCAAAAAATTGCTTATTTATAGTTTCAGAAGCTTTAAATTAATTTTTGTAAAAAGAACTCTCTGTTACACAGAAAAAATTATTTGAAATGTTATATTTTTGTGACCTATATCTTCGAAGCTAAAAATTGTAGAAAGACAATGATTAGTATAAACGATGTGTCTTCAAAATGTACCTTTTATAATAATAAATCTGCAAAATTACTTTATCTCGTCTCAAGAAATTTTTATGAGTGTATTACTTTTATTATAAGGATTTTCAAATGCCTTTTAACAAACTATGTATAACAACTGGTTTGTTTTCTTTTTTTATTTTATTATTTTTCATTTTATTTGAAATAAAAAAAAAAAAAAACTTTTTACTTTTGGTTTTATTGAAGTTTAATGCATTTAAAATGTTTTTCCTGCTGCTGATTTTGCTTAGCTTAGTTGCAATGTTGATAACTATACTACAGCAGAAAGTTGCCTACAATGTGTGGTTTGAAGAAAAAAAAAAAGGAACAAAATGTAATAATAAGAAAACTTGGCAACCTAGAAGAAGTTATTTGCCACAAAAGAATAGTATATATATGTACATTGTACAAGTTACACTTCTTACAACACACAGAGGAGTGGATGGAAAGTCGAGTGGCAGAGTGCGGTTGAGGTTTTCTTATTTTTTTTTTATTTAATTTTTTCTTCTAGCAAAAGGTTTTATGGCATTTAATTTTGAACAAGTCAATACAATAAATAGTTAAAACTCGTCTAAAATCAAGTAGTGGATGGTTGTTATTTTTGTTGTATTTAGAATCTCCTACTATAGCTCTTTTTGCTGGCAGCAGCATCATCTTTAAAAAGGTTTACTATGATCTTGGCTTAAAAACGATGCAGCTGTTTTGTTGTATTTTTTTTTTACTTTTTTTTGGTTTGTAACAAAGTCCACTTGAGTAAATCCGGTTACGGTTACCTTTGTTTTGAGTTTTCCCTCATTTTCTTTGTCATATTGGTATTGAGCTATTTTTAACAATATTTATGTTTTACTTTTTCTTCTTCGAATTATTTTTTTTTGTTGGCTATGAAAGCAACACGCCATGAATCTTTATAACAAGGAGTATCCTAATAACTTGGTATTTCTGTTTTAATTTTAACAAATTATCGTTACATTTTAAACCCTTTTTTAAGACGTAAAAAAAGATTTTTTTTTTGTTGTTAATTTAATAAATGCGGAATTTAGTTTTTAAATTGAAATATAAGACCTTGAATAATGTATTCTGCGGTTAACTATTATTTATTGAATTAATTTAGAGTTTTAGAAGGGAGAGTTAAGAATTTAATTTGTCAAGTATTAAATAAATTTTGAAAGTTTTTAAAAGTAATATATTAATAAAATTATGTATATTAAATTCATAGAAAAGACTTCAAAAGTAAAAAAAATTATTTTCATGTTAATTTGTTACATGTAGCTTCCTGCGTACATTACCTAATAGTTATACTGGTTACTGTAAGCATTACCTTATACTGATAACATAACCACTTGCGTGTATTTCGTAGAGTTAATAGTTTAATGTTCTATATTTTAATGTAATATAACAAACTGTTTTTCTTGGCTGTATGTTAGATATTTCGCAAAAAAAAAATCTATTTAAATATTTTTTAAACAAACGTAACCTTGGACTTTTTCTTTCATACCTCTAAAATCAATCACAAAAATATCTAAAACCGCTCACTGTTTCTTGACACAAATAATTCGCTATATATTTTTTTCTTTTTTTTTTAATATTTTTTTTTTGGACTGAAACAAACAAAATCCTTTAAAAATTACTATGAATTTTAAAGAATTTGAAAAATTTTGTTTGTTTTTAATGTTAGCAACAGCACGAATAAATGCTCTGCACCCAAAATATCTGCAAATAAATAAATGAATCGTGGTATCTAAATAAAAATGACAAAAAAACAAAAACCGAGTTTTTCAAATAATTCTATTGAAAACAAGTTTTAAAATACCATGAAATTTTAAAAACAATAAAAAAAACTATACTCATTTATAACTTAAAGACTGACTGATATACGAGCTCTATAAAGAAAAATTCATAACAAACGGTTTAAAATGTTTTGAGTCACTCACCAAAATCAACGTGAACGTAAAAATATGTATGTGTATGTGTATTTGTTTTTTTTTTTTTTATTATTTTGCGGTTAATGACAACATATTCGTTTAAACAAAAATAACAATAAAAAAAATTTAACATTTATTTAGTTTCGACGAACTGGCGAACTGATTGTAAACAATAAAACACGTTTAGAAAAACGTTAACAAAATAATAAACGTTAATAGAGTAAGAGACATAAAGAGAGATTGTTGCTAAAGTTACAAATAAAATTATTTTAATTATTTATAAATAACATAAAAAACAATAATAAAAAAAAAAATAAAACTTTATTTCTATAAAAATAATATGACATTTTTTTTTTTAATTATTAGGAAATATAATTGTGGTTTTTAAGGGAAAAATAAAATCCTGTTATTTGGTTAGAAAGGGAATTTTAGAAAATTATGAAATTTTTATTATTTTAAAAAGAAAAACATAAATTTCAAAATTACGTAATATTAGAATTTAATTTTATGAGTTTTAATCAAAACTTTCGGGGTTCCTATTTGTTCATTATCATTATAGGTTGTTTTTTTTATTTTTTTATTTAGATCAAATGTAAATTGAATTTTTAGTATTTAACTTAGATACTTGTATAGTAAACTTCTGTCAAAACAATTTAATTTTAATTGTAAAAATTAATTCGAGGCAATTAAAAATTTTTATATAATTCAACAACTAAAAGAAAGTAAATTTTCTTTTATTTCCAAAGCTATCATTTGAAGAAAGACGCCAATTTGTGTAAACTATATGCCTCGAAAAGGTTTTCAGGGGAATACAAAAAATATGTAATTTTAAATCTGTTAGTGGACTTCAAATAAATCAAAATATTAGTAAATTATCCGTTTTTGACACAGAAAAAAGTAAAAATGGACTTCAATTACGAAATTTGTAATATTAATTAATTTTTAATTGATTTTGCTCCAATCATCAAAATGATAATATTAATAACTAAAATAATTGATATTATTAATACTTCTTTTCCTTAAATAGATGCAATGAGCTGAAAATTTTTGCAAATTTATTTCAATTTATTTTATTTCTGTACTTTTATAGACAAATATTTAATTTTTCTTTATATTTTATTGACAAAACTGTAAACCAATTAGAAAATTAATTATACTAATAAATCATATAATTAAATTCCAATATAAAGTTAATTAATAATATTATTAAAAGATTATTTGAAATATTTTTTTCTGTGGACAATTTTAAGAAATTTGGCATCGATTTGTTTGAGCATATTTTAGCATATTTTTTACTCAACTTTAAAGCATATTTTTATTTTCATAGTATGATTGTTTTATTGGTTATTGCAAAAATTGTTATGGTCATAAATAATAAATATGATCATGATAAACATTATCATATTATGATAAGTTTTGTTCATATTGTATTTAGAAAATAATAAAAACAAAAAATTTGATTTAAAATATCACATTACGATCCCGTATTATTACATTATGATCAGTATTTCTTATATTATAATCCAATTTCGTCATATTATATATAAAAAAATGCTTCAAATTAATCTTTTTAGAATCCAACATTAAACAGGTTAACAAAATGAATAAAAATTTTCTTCGGCAAGGGATATCTCATACAATTCTGATACGCGGTACTAATAAGTACTAAGCCCCTTAACGACTTTTTTATATCCTTCACCAAAGGTGTAAAGGGTATATATAAGTTTGTCATTCCGTTTGTAATTTCCATAATTTTCGTGGGAGAGCAAAAAATTTGATATTTTCGGGATCCTTGTAAGAAATGATGACGATATGACCATGTCCGTCCGTCCGTGTGTCGGTTGAAATGGCGTTTATGAAGCCCACCGATAGCTGCCATATACAATATATATATCAAACTATCGAAAATCCTTTCGAGAATTTTGCTACTGAAATTCAGCAAGATCGGTTCATAAATGGCGGAGATATGTTTAAAAAACCGGTTTTCCAGTTTCTGAAACCTCTGTATATACTAGGGACTTCGTTTTTACAAAGAAGGCTCGGACACTTTTTTCTGAATTTTTTTTTGCTAAAAAAAAAAAAAAAAAAAAATGAAATAAATCGGTTCAATAATAACTGAGGTATCGGGCAAAACGCATTTTTGATTTTTTAAGCCCTTGTTTCAGCTTCAGATTTTATTTTTTATACACATCGGTCATAAATATTTTTATAAAATTTGAGTTTTTTGAATCAACCAAATTCGTTCATAAACAACCGTGTTATGGGCCAAAAACTAAAAAAATCTGTTAATAATATAAATACACACACAAACATTTATATTAAGCATTGTAATGACTATTTATTTTATTATTTTTTTTGTATTGGCAAGTAGCAACAGCAGTAATATTAGATGATTAACATTGTTGTTGTTTATTTTTTTAAAGCAAAGCTTGCTATTATTGTTTAATTTTTTTTCGTATTCAAATTTTCGTAGTTTGAAAAAAATTTAGATTTATAAATGTGAAAGCATACGTTAAGGCGGAAATTTTATTATTTGTCGGTGAGATGGTGAAGGCCATTTTAAATTGACTCTAGCTCTCACGATAATTCGCTAATTGTAATACTAAGAAAGTTACACCATACACCTAGAGAAATATCAATCACATACGTGTTGAAAACGATACCATTCTGTGTCAATAGTGAATCTACACCGTATGTGTTCAAAATAAACACTGCGTGTTCAATTCTTATTAAAAATCGATACCTAAGTTAAAACCATTTCGGTATCAAATTGTTAAATTACATATGTTTTCTACTAAATTTGTTAACGAAAGGTATTAAAAAGCGGTTACCGTAAATTACCAATGTGAGCACAACCGTTGTTGATTTTGAATCGAAATAGAACTTAAATAATTTTGCCATTAAAAAAATCTAGCGATTTTAAATAGTTTTAAAATAGCTTTAGTTGCAATCATTTGTAAATTGTAAAAAAATTCACTAAATACATAGCATTCCATTTTTTTTTTTTTTTATTAATTTTTGTTTTTATAAAAATACTATTTTATTACCAATTCCAAAAAAAAAAAAACAAACATGTTATATTCGGCTTGGCCGAATCTATATTCCCACCAAATTTCGTCGCCCTAGGTTGTCTCTTTCGAGCCCTATCTTGCATTTAATAGACAGACAGACGGACGGACGGACATAGCTAGATCGACTCAAAATCTAACCAGGATCCAGAAAATATATACTTTATGGTATCTTTAATGATTTTTTCAATATGCTACACGGAATGAGAAAATCCATATACCCACCATCTTTTTGATGGTGGGTGTAAAAAGAAAACAAAATAGTTTTTTTTTTAATAAAATACCATGATGACATTCGTATCTAAACATATTATTGTGAATTTAAGGAAATACAAGAGAAATTTTATAAATTGGTTTATTATTAAAAAATGTTTGGTTAATATTAAACATAAAATATTTTAAATGTTTGAGTTAGCTGTTAATAAAGTTTACACCATTTTTTTCAGTTAAGAACACTAAAGGGCAGAATAAAGGAAACATTTTAGTCAGAAAACGACATTAATTGTGTAATATATTTCAAATTACAATAACTTTTTTTTAATTCCCTTAAGTTTTTTTTTTTTTTGGCAATTTTATCAATAACTTTTCTATTAATTTAATTTAGTTTCAAATGTATCATACGTAGTAAAACTGCGTATTCAGTTTTTCTACAGGATGTCAAATTTATTCCTAAAAGAATTTCAAAGTTTCGAAGTATTCGCATTTTTGATAAAAAATATATAAAATATTTAGGTATATTATATCAACCCATATACATTTTTCACTTTTATTTCTCTTCAAATTTAATAACATTTTTATATTTAAGCATTGTTTATATAATAAATTAAACTATCAACCTGCAATTTCGTTTACTTCTTTTCAATAGATTCTCATTATAATTGTATCACCATTAACAAAGTTTTTTTCCGGTTTATTATGAAAATTTCAACTAAATATAGCAGCAACTATAAATATAGTATGTAGGGTATTTAAATTTGCTCAAAAGCTTTTTACTAGTTTTTGTTTATATATATTTTATAACCTAAAAAAACCAGTAGTTATCAGCTGCAAGCAGGTGCAATTTTTGTGCAGCTTTTTTTTTATATAATTTTTTGCAACTGCTATGAACCCTTTTGATCATTAGTTTAGTTTGTGTTAAGTCTCATTTTTTAATATATCTTTAGTTCAGCAAACAAAATTCTTTGACTGCAAAAAAATAAAAAAAAAAAAAAAACTGAACAAACAATTTTATAATGAAGTTGCAAAGCAAAAGTTTTAGCGTATATATTTTTGTCAAGCAATTAAAACAGGTGATGCCAGCATAATTTTTATGATGACAAAAATTAAAAAAAAAAAAAAAAAAAAAACCTGACACTGACAACAAAAACTAAAGTTAAATTATATAAAGCTTTCCAAATCATACAATGATGATGAGGAAAATTTTTTTCCTATATTTATACAGTAGGTATATGAGAGAAAAAAAAGAAAAATATATATATTTTTTTTCATTTACCAGACAATGTCAACACAATTTAAGTAAATGTTTGTTTATATGTATGTGCTGCTTTTTCAGAAGATGATGAGGCAAAAATTATATTTAATAGAATTTTCTATAGATTTTTACATACAACTTTCAACTAACCTGCTTGCTGCTGTTGATGATAATAATGATGCTGACTGGTTGGCTGACAACAGCAACCATACAGTCAGTCAGTCAGCCAGCCAGCATAAGTAAATGCTGGTTGTACATATTTTGTAGTTTGTATTATGTGCAATTATTGCAAGTACTGTCAATGTTTGCTATTTTGCTGGCATACAGCTGCTTCTACTGGTGACAGTAGTATGAATACAAGTAATTATGATGAGTTTTTTTTTTTTTTTGGAGGAAACATTTTGTTTGTTTGAACAAAGTGCACTGACGTGCAATGAAAGTGTGGATAAAATGATGTTTGGTTGGTTGGATATGAAGATGTGTATAAGTTTTTTTTTGTTGTTTTTAGCTAAGGATGGGAGTGTTTTTTAGCTTTAGCTGTGACGTTAAGGTGTCTTGTCATAGAAAAAATTAATTACAAAAATGGTGCCATTAGAAAATTTTACGAAAAATTATTTTGTTTCAAAAGAAAGAAAACGAAAATATTTAATTATTTTGTTTGCTCATTAACGATGCAAGGAAATTTTGTAAAGGAATTTAAACCTTTATAAAGAAAAATAATGAAAATTTATTATTAATTTTTTAGAAATATAATTTATATAATTTATTATTACAGCAAATAGCATTATGTTTATTTTATTTTATTTTATGGTACTAATTTTATTTTATTTTTTTTTTCGTTTCAGCATTTATATAAGGTAAGCTCTTAGTAGATTTTTCTATTAGAAAAAAGGTAACAGCAATATAACTTTTCATCTTCATTAAAAAAAAAAAATTAAAAAAATCATAAAAATTCGAAAATGTCAAAAATTTAATTTTCTATTCTTTAATTATAAACATAAATTTGTTGCAAATAAAATAATATTTCATTCAAATTAATGTATAAATTTTAGTTTTTCTTTTTCACGAATTATTGAAGATGTGACAAAATCATTTATATATTTTTATGCCCACCATCAAAAAGATGGGGGGTTTTTTGATTTTGTGATTCCGTGTGTAACATGTCGAAGGAATCATTTAAGACCCCCCTGGTTAGATTCTGAGTCGATCTAGCTATGTCCGACCGTCTGTCTGTCTGAAATTTCGCACAAATATTTGTCTTATATAATACCCCTAGAGTAAAGAGAACCGGTTCAAAATTAGTCACGTGACAGGTTTTCAGGGCTAGTGATCGGTCTCAGTTCTGGAACTTTATATGAGAGGAACCTGTCACTTTTACATGGAGTTGTCATTAAAGGTCGCCAATTAGACCCTTGGGACAGCTCACAGGATAGGTCACATAACTGGTCCAAGAGGGCAGGTTCAGTGTCTTTGGTAATTGTTTAATTTTTAAACATTTTTTATTATTATTTTTATTAAATTATGTTTATTTTATAATTTTTCGTTAATGTCGATGGGGGCACACCGGATCAAACCCATGTTCATCTAACATATGTTATGTTTTATAGTCTTCAACGCTAACCACTGCGCGTGAGTTGCCTATTGCGCACTTAACAATCATATTATAAACTGACTCTCAATTGAACTTTGGTGACGAGTTAAGTGTCAATTGGTACTTAACTGGTACTAAGGGACCGCTCTATTACTGCAATTGTCACAAATTTTCCGCAGGGACTCTACTCTCTTTGATGGTGTTTGTTCAAATGATCGAGAGAAATCGGGGTCAATAGAATTTGACTAGATCACACACCAACTGTCAGATCACTTTGTGATGCTGCCCAATCTGTGGCAGTACTAGTTTTCATCTAGTTTGGAAAGAGAAAAAATGCTTAGCAAAGTATATCGAGCCCTGACTGCCAAAATATCGTAACCGACAACATTTTCGAAATTCGTGTTTTCATGAAAATCTATAATTTAGAATCTATTACATCATCTGTCAAAATTTCATCGAGGTATCAAGTGTCATTACAAATTTATAGCTAAAGCAATTTTATCGTGACATTTTTCATACATATAACAATGTGTAAACAAACACAAAAATGCTTCTCCTGTAAAGTTTTACGTTCTGCACTTAAGACTTTTTTGCGGTTAGGGCTCGATATACATAGAAGATACTATTGATACCAAAAACAATTTTGACGACAGTTTGAGCTGGAAGTTTCTACTGAACAACAAGAGTGTTAATCTCGGGATTGTTTGATTGTGGTACAAAAATGTTTACAACTGTAGTGCTTCCGGAAGAAATGTGGTGACAGTAAAACTGTTGTTCAATTAAAGTCATAATTTGATACCCTGTAATATTATTGATCATGTAGGACAATGTTTAAGTGAATTTTATTGGATTCTATGTTTTAGGTCGCTTAACGAAGAGGGACTTAGAAATGCTCCTAAAAACGAAAAATATGCTCTTAATACTTTAACATATGTATGTCTCTAAAACGAGTCTAAATTTAAAATTGTCCAGATTCTTTTGCAAAAATAACTATATTTTGAATAAGCCGAAATGTCGTTCTATATGTAAAATATGCAAATGAGTGATGTTTCAATGTCAAAATATATTTTAAAATATGAATATGTTTTTTTTTTTTCAATATTTCAAAATATGCTAAAAGAAAGTAAAATGTTAAACTTATATGAAGTTATATAAAGCATGTTTTCGATTTCCTAACGGACAGCGATCTATAAATGCTTTATTTTGAATATGCAAAAATATGCCCTAATATGTAAAATATGCTTTAAAATAAGATTTTTTTTTTTATTTTCAAAGTACCAAAAAATGCATTCTTTAACAGCTCTGCCCAAACCACACACATATATTACGAACATGTTATTTTTTTTTTTGTAAACACGCTTGTTGCAACATTTTTAAATACTCGTTGTAGTGTTAATTAGAAATTTTTATTTTTTTTTTTTGAACTGATGATATTTTCAACTAAATAAGAGGCTTAAAATTAAAGACATAACAGAAGAGATACATAGATAAGTAAAAGCAAATGTAAGAATATGTGTAATAGATTAAAGTGCAATGAATGTGTGTGATTATGGCGTTGTGGTTGATAGTTAACTCGAGATGTGTCTTGTTGGCACATTAACATAATTTTTTATTTTTTTTTTCGATTTTCTTTTATAAATTGTTTACTAATATTTTCCGCTAAAACTAAAGATTAACAACTTTCTTTTAAAGAGTTTGGATTTAAAAAGTTTTTTCCTTTTGTTGTTAGCTTATAGTTTGGGGTTTTAAAGACATAAGACCTTAATAAGATAAAAGTGTTCTTAATCGGCATTTTAACACATTTTTGTATTTCTTTTTTTTTTTTTAAATTTCAAAATTATTTATGACATTGAAATTAAATAATTATTGTTTGTGAGAAACTCAAAATTGTTTTCTGGTATTTTTTTTTTATTTAAAGTCGTGCTTAATATTTTTATTTTTTAAGTAAATGTTTTCAATGTTGCAAACAGTTTAATTTTAATTTCCTATACAAATTTCAACACGTTTTATCAAAAATTGGAGAAAAAATTAAAAAAATAAAAATTTCTTGAATATTCTTGCAATTTTTTTAATGCAATATTTCCATTTTATTTCTAATTATTTCTGCTTCAAAAAATCTAAATAAATAATTAAGGCCAAGTTTTATATATTTTTCTAAAACATTATTCATTCATTGGGTCATAAAATGTTGCATAGTAAAAAACAACAAAATCATGGATAAATAAAGTCATTGTCATTTAGTTTAACAACATTTATAACTATTTTTTTCTACTTATTTATTTCTTTAGGGCTTGGCAAGTCTTTTGTATTTCTTTATGATCTACATACAATGTTTTTCTTATGTTGGTTATTTTTTTCTTAAAATTCAAAACAAAAATTTGAAGCATAATTTGGAATAAGGCCAATTAAATCATAAATTATTACACAATTTATTTAAGTTGTTGTTTTTTTTTTGTTCTTTTACTAAACAAAGAAAACAGTACACTTAATCAGCCAGTCTTAATGTCTGTCTGTCAGTCAATTACATATATTCCAAGTACTTTTGGTTTTGATTTGTAATATTAAGTGTTTCAGTTTACTTGATTGTGTTTGAATATAGATATTTGTAATTGTTTGTAAGTGTTTGAGCCATTATGGAAATTCTTAAATTATGTTCACATAGTATTTTCCATATAAAAAGTTCAAAAATCTTTTATTGTTTTGATTTTATTATTTTCCATAAATTATTTTCATACATAAATATAGAATTTTTAAGTATTGATTGTGATAAAATATAAAATAAATTTATTAAGAAATATTGCATTTAGAATTAAGGGCATTTAAAAATTGCTTTTTTTTATAAATTGTCTATAGATCCATAAAAAGACTAATCAGCTGTATGAGATGTTAGATAATATATTAGGGCGATATTTGTATTAATATGTCAAAGGTTAATATAAGGTTATTAGTTTAATAATGAGTGTTAATATAATATTAGATTTGTCTGAAGTTATGGCAATATCAATTCTTACATATCTATCCTTTGGCGATAATTTTACTGATAATTGTTACAGATTTAATTGGAAAATTCAATTTGATACAGTGATCAAGGAGAAATGAAATGATGAGTTACATCTTTTTTGAAATCATGAATAAATTTTATTATATGTTATCTTTCAAGGAAGTAATCTGCAAAATTATTTTCGGAAAGCCCATAATGAATCCAAAATTGAAATAACAATGTCTGTCCATCCGTCCGTCTGTCAAAGTATTTTTTTTTTTCTAAAAACCCCGTTACATATTGACATGACTGATAATATCATTTGAATTTTTAAAATCATAAAATCTCATTGTGTTTTTTTAATTGACTTTCTGAAGCACGGCTCATATGTGTTAGCAAATATTTATATTTTCGGAAACCCTATAATGAATCAAATTGAAGTAACAGTGTCTGTCCGCACGTCCGTCTGTTCGTATTTCCTTGAATCAGACATCATAAAAAATAAATTGTAAAGTTTGGTGGTACTAAAAAAGACTAAACCAATCATTTTAGCTAGAAGTTTCCACTGTCCAACAAGACTGATCTAAGTAATACACAGAATTATCTTGTTGTTTAATATAGGAAGGATTTTTCAGGATACTCTTGGTTGTTGTATGTTCAAAACTTTAAACAAATGGTATATTTAGCTGTGGCGAATCTTATATACTCAACAATCGAGGGTTTTAATTTTTTTTTTGTTCCATATACCCAGTTCTATGCGGGGTTAGAATTAAAAGACTAGTATTCTCGAAAATATTTCTGAGGTTATCTGAGACTTTTGGAAAATTACCAAAAACAGATAGTTGGCAAACAAATAAAAAATACAAAAGGAATTATTTTTTTAATATCAATTATTGACCCCAATTTATTACATTATAATTACATTTAAACTCTATGAATTCTCTTGAATTGTTTCTTCCTATTGCATAATTTTGAATTAACTTCAAATTTGTATGACTTGGAAAAAAAAAAAATCAAATGATTAAATTTTTTGAACTTCGAATTCAAAGGAATGTCCTTAAAATTTATTTAAATCATATTTTGCCGTTAGATTTCTTTATTGATAAAAATTTTTGGAAACCTTTTTCAGATTCTCACAACAAATTTTATTAAAATAAAATCATTAATGATTTTGGGGCCAAAAATTGGAAAAAAAAAATCAAATAATAAAATTGTTTGAACCGCGAGTTCAAAGGTCAGGTCCATAAATTTTATTTAAATCATATTTTGCAGTTAGTTTCCTTTATTGAGAACAATTATTGAAACCCTTTTTCAGTTCTTTGCAACTAATTTATCAAAATTAATCCAATAATGACTTTGGGGTCAAAAATGCCCCATATGTTTAAAATTTTAAGTAGCCAGATTTAATAGTTTTTAAATACTTTCATGCATAAATTCGCTAGCCATTTATTAAAAAAAGTTATAAATCAGCACATACAAAAGTGAGTATTTTTAATATAATTTAAATCTAGGTCAAAGGTCAAGTTACAAAAAATTTTAATATATGAGAATTATAAAACTTATTTTTCTGGATTTTAAATAAAATTAAATAAAATATTTTTCACATTTTCAGAATAATGTAATCAAATTAACCCATTAGTGAATTTGGGACAAAAATGGTCTATAAGTTTTGGAGGTAAAAAACTGTTTAAATAAAGTTAGGTTTAAAAAAAATTTAATATAGATTTTTTTTTTTAAAAAGAATTAGACATTTTAAATAATAGAAACTAGCACTTAAAAAAAGTATTAAGACTAGGTCAGAGGTCGAGATTTTAAGTATTATGAATTATAGGAATTATAGAACTCATTTTTAATAATTTTGTTGGAAGATTTTAAATAAAATTTATAAGAATACAGAACATTTTTCAGTGAAAGAAATGTCTTCATTTTCAAAAATTTTATTTATTTTTTTTTTACAATAAATACAATAATGTCAAAAAATTTTTAATTTTTAAAATTAGTAACTTTATTCAAAAAATATAATTTCTTCTTAAAAAAGGAAAATTTTTAGAAGATATAAGACGTGCTTCAAACAGTCGCACATTTTTAATAGTAAAATTCAAATGACCGACCTTATAATAACTATTTTTCAGGTCCTTTTAAAAAAATTACTTCGACAGACAGAAGGACAGACATTGTTACCTCAATTTGTGTTCATTATAAGATTTCCAAAAATTATAAATTTGTAAACGGATTACAGCATGTATCCATGAAAGTCATTTAACGAAACTTGTCCTAATTTTACGCTTTAAAAACTCCTTATAATATAATTCCTAACTGACAAAAAAATATGGGTTCTAGGAAAATTTACCCGAATAAATATTAGTAAAAGAACGTGACATGTTTAATTTTTGCGAAGTTCCATATAAAAATATTTCCCATAAATCACTTTATAATAAATTTGTAAAGGCTGTAGTAACAGAAATTTTAAACTTGCTTGTAATTCATAAAGTTAACCAGTTATTTTCAACAACTTAGACAAATAACTATTTAAATACAAAATATTGTGGCCAACAAGTTTATTTATTTATTTATTTTTTCAAATTGGTTTTAAATTTCGTAACGTGCTAAATTGTTGTATATGTTTTTCATTGGCACAACTTGTTTAAATGCAACAAATAAATGAACAAAAAATATTTTTCAAATAAATTGTATTCAAAAGACACACTTGTTCGTTGAACAACAAATAAACACATTCCTTAAGTTGATTTTTTTATTATTTTTATTTTCATATATTTCTCATGCATTTATTTTTACAATATCTCCTTCCTTAAGCCATAAAATCTTAAACACAAAAAGCACATTATTTATAAATGATCATAGAAGTGATTGGTGTTGAATAAAATGAATATTTTGTATACAAAAATTTGCAAAATACACTTAAAAGAAAATTTTTTAAATAAATTTTAGTACCTGAGTAATTTATACAACTTATTAAGTACTTTAAATATTAGCTTATTAGTTTTATAGCTTTTATTGTAATAATTTTCTCAGTGTAGCCCCCCCGACATATGATAAGAAAGCTATAAATATTTTTCTTCTTATATATTTTTTTTACACGAAAAACCTGTTTGTGTTTAAGCTCACAAATATTTTCAATATTATCTTAGATGGATTACAAACAAATATTTGCAAAAAAATCCCAACTTGCAAATAAAAAACGAATCTTAATAAAAAAAATACAACAACAACACACTACATTTTCTAAAAACACTTGTCTTGGCTGCCTGGGAAAAAACCTACTTATAACTACGAATATTTGCGTAAAGTTATGAAATTTATAGCATTTTTTTAGCGTAACTTTTATGAAATAGAAAATATAAAAAAAAAAAAACTTGCAGGTCAGTTAAAACTTTAAACCATAGAAAACTGTAGCTTAAAAATGCTTTATTTGCTTTATGAAAAACTACTTTTAAGGCGATAAATCATAAGTTTTATTAGGAAATTTTTTAATTTTTGAAATTAAAAAGGAAATAGAGTTTAATATTTTAATTTTATTATATAAATTAATTAAAGCTTTAAGTTACATAATCTCCTTCAACAACGAAATTTGTTGTTTAAATGAAGTATTTATTCGAATTATAGCGAAAATAAAAGTTTTGTCATAATAAAGAAATATGAGATTTTTTATTTGATTTCAGTGATATCAGATGGTGGGAATTTTCCCTTTTTGTGAGAATTTTTAGGGCAAATTTTAGACTAACCCAGCAAAAACTTTACTTACCCGGTAAGCCAACATATTACATTGTTAAAAAGCGGTAACTACTTATAATTCGGGTGAAAAACTCATTACCTTTATATGGCGATGTCCACGAATTCATGGGTCCCCATTATTAAAGTACTTATTTTAAACAATCAAATAAGTAGTTAATCAAATTCTACAAAACTACAAATGCTACAAAACAACAAAATTGATAAAAAAAAAAAAATTAAATAAATCAATAAATAAAATAAAAACAAAAAGTTAAAATTTGCGTGCGTTGTAAATAGTTTTAGCATACCAATAGAAATTAAAATAATTTCATAAAAAAATAGATGTGTTTAGTTTGGGTTTGAACCGTGAACCTTCTGAGTGCTACTCAGTCGCTCTAGCCAACTGAGCCATTGCAGAACTAAATGAACTTGTTGTTTACTGGTAAGTAGTTATTCCACTACTCCAAGAAATTAGAAAAATAATGACAACTCATTACCAGGTAATGAGTCTAGTAAGTAGTAGTCATTACCAAAAGCCAACAAATTTTTGCTGGGAAGGGATAAAGTGAGGGAATTTTAATTTTTATAAAAATAAAGGGAATTTTAAATATGTATAAATTTATCTGAAAAAAAAAAAAACGGCGAACATTTGAAATAAATAAGGAAAAATGCAATATTATCACACTCATTTAAAAATATAAATCTTAATTTGATTGAGGGAAAATTGTTTCTGGAAAAAGGGAAAAAATGGTATTTTTTAACTAAACAGAGGGATTTTTCTTAAATTTTTCCTCGCATCACTGTTTGATTTTATGTACACGACTTTAGTAAAAGCGAATAATTGGACTATTCCCACTAATATAACAAATACCTAAATATAGAATATTCGAATAAGTTTTACCAATTATTCGATTAAGTTTGTTGCAGTTTTAATTTGATTTAGTCAAACTAACAGACTAATTTTAGATTTAGAAATATTTGATAAATAAATATGTATTTTAATTAAATTTATACAAATTATTCGAGTATTTTTTTTATTGTATATTCGAACTGAAATGATAACATGAATAATCGATTAAGTTTTATGTGAATAATCGACTATTATTTATTTTTTCTATTAAAGCAGGTTTGAAATATTTTTTATATGAATTTAAATATTTTGTTTCTATGAAAATATTTTAAATAATCGATTAAATTTATTCGATTAATAGACTAATTGAAATATTATAATTTTGGGAAATTATGTATTTAAATTGCCATACAAAATTTAATGTAATTTAAATTATATTAAAGAATATTTCAATAATCGATTGATTTATTATTCGTGTATGAGGAATAATTAATGTAAATAGATTAAATAATTAAAACTAAAATTCTTTCAATAATCCACAAAATTATTTAGGATTATACCATCAAGTTATTAGGGTAATCGAATGATTCTTTGAAAAGTTAATAAAGAATTATTGGAATATTTTTTAAAGAATTAATTTAATTTTTAATAAAAATTCATTCAATAATCGAATAAATTTATTTTTAAAATCTAATTATTTGATTTAATCGATTTGATTTGATTAAATTTAGTTATTAAAAAAATATTTTAAATTTATTAGTCGATTAGTCAATTTAATTTGTTTGATTTTTAGCAAATCAATAAATAAAATTTATTCGATTATTGTTACAAATATTCGTTTATATCTATAAAAATTATTATTATTATTTTTTAATTTTAAATAAAATCTGTGAAGAATATTTGATTAATCGCTTACTTTATTCGACTGATTAACTAAACATATTCGAATAACATACTTTCTAACAAAACTTTGTGTAGTAATTAAATGTATTTTACTATTTACATTTTTTATTCTATAAAAATTATACGAATAATTGATAAAAAAAAACATTAAGGAAGATATTTTAAGATTTCAAATCATTTCAAATTGCAAAATACCTTGATTAAATTTATTCGACTAAACATGAATGTGCCAAAAATTGTGAAATTTAAATTTATTTAATAGATTAGTAATTTAGTAATTTTAAATCCATAAAGAATATTTCAATAACCGATTAATTTTATTCGAATAATCGATAAAATTTATTCGACTAATCGATAAAATTTATTCGAATAATTGATTAAAATTATTCGAATAATCGAATAATTTAAATCACTCGAGCTTGATTATAAATACTTTTAAAAATGTATCCATAAAAAATAAAATCTATGGATTTTTATTCGAATAATCAATGAATTTTATTCGAATGATCGATTAAAATTATTCGAATAATCAATTTAAATCATTCGAGCTTGATTATAAATAATTTTAAAAATTTTTTATTTTATTTCAGAGTTTTACTTGATTTAAAATTAAATTAAAAATTATTCGAATAGAAGTTTCATTCAAACTTTTCTTGTAATAATATTTTTCGAATAATGGATTAAAATTTTACATATTTATTAAATATTATAATAATTTGAAAGATCTTTTCATAAAAATTATTCCAGTAATCGATAGATTTTATTCGAATAATTAATGTATTTTATTCGAATAACCGACGAAAATTATTAAAATAATCAATTTAAATTATTCGAGTTTGTTTATAAATAATTAGTAAAATTTTTAGTTTCATTTCAGAATTTTACTTGATTAAAAATTAAAATAAAAATTATTCGAATAAAAATTTCATTCAAACTTTTCATACAATATTATTTTTCGAATTATGGATTAAATATTTAAATATTTATTAAATAAAAAAATTTTGATTTTAACGTAAGAATAATTTTAATTTAATTCGAATAATCGATTAATTTTATTCGCATAGTGATTATTCAAATAAATCTTTTTAAATTATTAAACATAAACAGAATTTTTTAAATTCATGAACATATTTCAATGAACGATTAATTTTATTCGAATATTCGTTAAAAATTATTCGAATAATCTATTGAAATTGTTCGAATAATCGTTTTAATTATTAAATCAATTAAAATAATTAAAACTTGATTATTAATAACTTGAAAAATTTTTGATTTTAAATAAAATCAAAATTTATTTTGATTTTTATAAATTTTTGAAAAATGTCGTACAAGAAAATTAAATTATAAATAGTTTTTAAAATGTTTAATTTTATTTGATTTTAAATTGAAATAGAAATTATTCGAATAAAAACTTAATTCAAATATTTGAAATTTTAGAAAAAATATTCCAGTGGTCTATTGTGTAATTAAATACTTGATTTCATTGTATGACTTTTTGAAACAAACATAAAGTTTGAATTTTATATTATTCGAATAATCGTATTCCCTTTCGCAATATTATTTTAAAATGAAATAAAATATTTAAATTTGTTTGATGTTTTAATTAATATAATTTATATTATTGATAATTTCCACAATTTTTTTTGCATTTTAAATCATTTAGAAATACAATAAATATTTTTTTAATTAAACATAGCTCTAAAAAAATTGTTTTTTTTTACACCCACCATATATTTACTACACCATTTTTTACAGCATTTTCTATAGCTTAAAAACAAAACTATAAACAAAAATATAAATCATAATAAAAACAAATACTTGTATTAATAATGTTTGAGAAAATATATAAAAAATAAACGGTTTTTAAAACCATTTTAATTAACACCTTTTATGGAATTTACACCAAATCAAAATACAACCCAGCAAAAACAGAAAAAAAATACAACTCATTTTACACACCTACACCTCGTCATGGGCAAAATAAACTGTAATTTAAAAAGAAAAAAAAATGGCAATTTGAAATAACAATAGCATAGAGTTTCTCATGTAAAATACAGGGATGGTAAATTCAATGCTATGACAAATTTTGAATATGTTCTTAAAACTTTCAAGATTCTTACTGCATGTTCCTCGATGTCGAACAAAAATGAGTAGAAAATTAATAAAAAGTTAATTTTTTATCATTAAAATTATATCTTTTTTCTTTGTTTAAAAAAGTTTTATTATTAATGTCAATTTTCCATCTCTGTTATACGTCAACATTTCAATATTGCCAGAAAATTTGCATAATTTCGTAAAAATTTAGTTTTCAACAAACCAACAACAATATGGAAATCATAAAAAGTGTATGAAAACAGAGAAAAAAAAATCATTTACAGTCGACTAACTCCAAAAAAAATTTACGAAATTTAAAATGAACAAAAATCCAAGAAAAAAATTGCGTGGGAATTTTAATTGTTTTACATTTTTTATTCTGTTCTTTTGCAAAAAAAAAAAAACGCGATAAAATTTGGACACAAAAAACTAAAATTTTTTATTTATCTCAAATAGCAAGAATTGTTTAAAAACATTATTGAAATGGAATGACAATTGACATACATACATTTTTATTTAACCTAATTGTTTAAGAGGTGTTACGTACTTACCGTACATTACGTTCAAACATTTTTAAGATTTTTAATATATGATAAGTTTAAGTTGGTCAAAAAAAGATTTTTGGAAATATTAGAAATAAATTAGTTTTTAACAGAACGTACAAATAATTTGTTTATCTATATCCCTACAAGCAAAATAATACGAAAATGATTCGAATTCGTATTGCTTAGAAGAAAAAATTTATCGCCGCAATGTTCATATTCGTATTGCGGAAGTTTCCCCCATCGGGAGAGATTGTGCGTCACCGGCGATACATCTAAGCAATAAGAAATCAATACGCCCGGAAGAAAATTAGGCAATATTGCTAGATAATCGTCTATGTGAAAAAAAGACGATAACGCCAGATAATCTTCCGGAAGATGTAATAACAATATTATTGCAAATGATATCTATGAATAATAAATTGCTAAAGAAATCTGTAAATAATATGATAAACGATGCTTTACCATCATGCATAAATATCGTCCATTATAAAGCATGTAAAATTTGCACTCTCACATATGATATACATTTTTTTGCTAAGAGACATACAATTTCTAATATTTATTTAATTTCTAAATAATTTTTCGACAAATGAAAAAATGTGACTGAAAAATAAAAGTATGTATTGCGTTAATTTCTTCCAGATGATTTCAATGAAATATCATCAATTTATTGCGGAGAGGATAATCATCTTACTGAAAAAAGGGCGATAATTTGATGATAAATTTTATTTTTTAAATGACAAAAAATAAAAAATTTATCTATTTTTTGTGTTTGTTTCCTAATTTTCTCTAAGCTGATAAAAATATAATATTATAAAAATATTGCTTTGATGAATTTCTTCCAAATAATAAAAAGAAGATATTGCGTAAATATCTTCTAGGAAGATATCTTCCAAATGTTTGTAGGGATATATAAAAATTAATGTGTGTTTATATGTATGTATGTTTGTTTGAAGTCTATAGCCGCCTAAACGGCTAAACCGATTTTCTTGATTTTTCACAGTGTGTTTCTATATGTCTGGAAGGAATAATAGGCTACTTTTTATTTTGAAATTCCATGTGGGCGAGATGCCACGCCCACTTACTAAATAACTAAAGTAATATATTTCGGAAATTGGTAATACTACAGTCCTCAAATTTTGCACGAACAACTTTGACACCTATATGAACATTCTGGAAAAAAATAGGCGAACTAGCAATAGGGGGTGTGGCACATCCCACGCCTAATATTGCTTGCCAATACCAAATGCCGTAAATTTAGGAAACTATTACAGTTACATTTCCCAAATTTTGTACAATAAACTTAAGTGTCAATGTGAACATTTTGTGCAAAAATGGGCGGAAAAGAAATAGTGGGCGTGTCATCTCTCATATAAAGTTAATACCAAAATTTTTATATCTGGGAAACTGTAAAAGTTAGAGAGCTCAAATTTTGTACGACTAGCATTAGCTTCAATATGGATATTTTGGACAAAAATTGGTACACTAGCAATAGTGGGCGTGGCACCTCCCATATAAAGAAAATATTAAAATATCATATCTGAGAAAATATAACAGTTAGAGTTCTAAAATTTTGTCGGAGCCACTTTGGTATCAATATTAATATTTAAGAAAAATATGGGCGGACTAGAATTAGGGGGCATGGTACCTTCCATATGAATTAAATACAAAAATTCGTATATCTGGGAAACTATTGGAGTTGGAATGCTCAAATTTCACACAAAGAATTTTGACATCCATGAATACATTTGTCTAATAAATTAGCGGATTATGGGGGATGCCACGCCCACATTTTACGCCCACTGTTTTAAAACTCTTAAACGGTTGCACCGATTTTCACGAAATTTGTCACACAGGTAGTACCAGTGCCGCTGGTCATTATACCCTATGTATAAACTTGGATGCCACGCCCACATTTTACGCCCTTTTTTAAAACTCTCAAACGGCTGCACCGATTTTCACGAATTTTGACACAAAGATAGTACCAGTGCCGGTGGTCGTTATAGGTTATGAAAGAACTGGGTTGGATGCCACGCCCACATATTACGCCCACTTTTTAAAAATCTCAAACGGCTGCACCGATTTTCACGAAATTTGACACACACCTAGTACCAGTGCCGCTGGTCATTATAGGATATGTATGAACAAGGTTTGATGCCATGCCCCCTTTTTACGCCCACTTTTTAAAACTCTGAAACGACTGCACCGATTTTCATGAAATTTGACACACAGATAGTACCAGTGTCGGTGGTCGATATGGGCTGTGAAAGAACTGGGTTGGATGCCACGCGCCCATTTTACGCCCATTTTTTGAAACTCTTAAGGCTGTACCGATTTGAAGAAATTTGACATACAGATAGTACCAGTGCCGGTGATCGTTTTAGTAAGAACTGGGTTTAGCTCATTATATCTATTTAAAAAAAAGCAGTAATAGTAAAATAAATTATTCTAGTTATTAATATAATCTTCTGTTGATTGGAGCAAAATCTATTAAAAATTAATTAATATAAGAAATTTCGTAATTGAAGTCCATTTTTTTCTGTTTACAAATAACCTAAAAATTTCATCGTAAAAACACTTTATTGTAATGATTTGCTATCAAATGATTCGAAGTTTGAGAATTTCCAATAGATTATTAAAAAAAATTTATTAAGTTTTCCACATAACTTATTTTAGATTTTTATTTTTAACTTAAGTGTTTTATTCGAATAATTCGATAAAATTATTCGAATATTCGGTTAAAATATTAGAAATAATTTGTTAGATTTTATCGAAAAATTTTTGTATGTTATTTTTCTAGTAAAATTAATTTTTATTATTATTTTTTTTTTACACAAAATCGAATAATTTTTTTCGATTAATTTTAATCGAATCGATTTTCTTACTTACAATGTTTAATTAAAAAAATTGTAGTATTATTGAAATACTATATTTTTTAAAAATTCGAATTTTATGCCGTAGAAAATTTTATTGGATTCGATTTTCAGATAATTATTTTATTTAGGATAATTATTAGAGTCCGACGGAAAACGATTTTTTAAGGCCGAAACCGAATTGAAACTAATATTTGGACACAGGGTGTCCGTTTCACACTTTTCTAATATTTCTGAAACAAAAGCATGTACGACAACGAAATTTTTTATAAATAGCATGACGGTCGATATAAACTTGTAAACCAAAAATGGGCGTGGTCCGCCTACTTTATAGCCCACCTCCCACATAAAGTGAAATGTCAACGAAATTTTGTACAAATAGTTCAAGGATCAATGTAAACTCGGATACAAAAATGGGCGTGGTCACCCACCTTACCGCCCACCTCCTATATAATGTAAAATTTGGAAAAGTTGATGGTGGGTATATAGATTAGAAAAGCCGAGTATAACATTCTCGCTTGTTTTTATTAATTTTTTTTTTACAAACTTTATATTTTTTGCCAAACAATTTGTTTCATAACTTTGAAACTATTGATCGCATCAAAAACAATTGTATACATCATTTATAGATATTGTAAGCCAACATTTTTGTAAATTTAGTTTAACAAAATCGGACAAGATGTTTTTGAGTTATGACAACATAAGTGGAGAAATATCTCAAAAAACTAAAATTTTGTGAAAATGAGCGAATTAACGTAATTGTGAATAAATTCGAAAAGAATCAATAGATATTTATGATCGATATCTCATTTTGTTGCTATAACATGTGGCTTTGTGATAAAGCAATAAATCTGAAAAATTGTTAACCTTTTCGATTTTTTGTGATTTTTTGTTTGTTTCTTTTTTAACAAACAAATGTGCTATTTTCACGTAAAAAATATATTTTTTGCTTAATTTTTCTATTATAACTCCGAAACTTCTGAGCCGATTGAAACGCAATATATAAACAAATTAAGGTTTTTATAAATATAAATTTTTCTAAGTTTATTTTAATAATATCGGACTAACACTTTTTGAGTTATCATTAATTGTGTGTAGAAATGTAAAAAAAAAAAAAATATATAATTTTACTTAAAAATTTAAAAAAAAAACTTCTCCATAGAATTAAAAATTTGGACCATATTTGTACTACTGGAACCACAATACATCAAAATTTGCAGAGTGGTTTTTCAAGTCCATTTTTGCTATTGACCTGTGTTATTTGATTAATTTTATCCAATTTTTTGTTTGTTTTTGGGCATTTTTCTATTATTTGATCATTAATTTGTTTTTGCAAAAATTTGAATAATTTTATTCCTTAATTACACAAAATATTTTTCGATTATTCCAATATTTTTTCGATTATAAAGATATTTTATTCGGTGATTCGAGTAACTTTGTCTCTTATTTTAAACAATATATTTAATTATTCTTAAAATTTTATTTGAAAATTTCATTAATATGATTTTTGATAGATTTCTTTAATTCATTTATTCGAATAATTTTATTGGATTTATCATATTAATTTTTTCTTTATTTTTTTTTTTCGATTTTAGACTAATGTTTTTCGGTTATTCGGGTTTTTTTTTCATAATTTTAGGAAAATTTGTTAAATTATTCCTAATATTATGTTTGGTTGGATATTTCATTAATTTGATTTTTAAAATATGTGTTCGGAATAATTTTATTCCTTAACTATAGTTTTTGCAATTATTCGAATAATTTTATTCGTTTGTTCAAAAAATCTTATGGGATTTTACGAATTAATTTAAAATTTTTTTAGATTTTTGATTGATGTTCTTCGTTTATTCGGATATTTTTTTTCCATTAAAAAAAAAAAAAATTAAAATTTTGTTTGGATATTTCTTTAATTTGATTTTGAACAGATAACTACGGAATAATTTTATTCTTTAATTATAGTTTTTGCGATTATTCGTATAATTTTATTGTTTTTTTTTCGAATAATTTTATTCGAATCATTTTATTGTATTTTTATACTAATTAATTTCCTTTTTTTTTTAATATTAATGTTTTGTTTATGATTTTATACTTTATTATTTATTGCTCTTGATTTATTAGAATTGTATATGATTATTCGAAAAATTTTAATATATTTTTTTTATCATATTTGAATTATTTAGTTTTTTTAATTAGTTTAAAAATATTTTATTCGATAATTACACAAATGATTTCCTGTGTTAATTTTTTTGAATTATTTGGAAAATTATATATATTCGATTAATTTTATTCGTTTATTCGATTACTTCTATTCGTTAGTACGATTTAATTATTTGCTCTACATTTTTTATACTTGACTTATGTTTTGCATATGATTTTATACTTTATTATTCCTGGATTTATTAGATTTTTGTATTTGATTATTTTATTAGCTTATTTTTTTTATTCGTTTAAGTATATTTTATTCGATAAATCCACAAATTATTTTCTTTAATAATTTTATTCAATTATTTAGAAAAATGTGTATGGAAGTTTTTTTTATTACCTGAATGTAGTTTTTGTGATTATTCGATTACTTTTATTCTTTAATTCGAATAATTTATTTGATTTACTTTTTTTTGTTTTTTGTTTTACTTATGATTTTAAACTTTATTATTACTTACTCTAGATTTATTTCATTTTTCAATTTATTCGAATATTCGAAAAATTTTATTCTTAAAATCGTATTTGAATAATTCAGTTTTTTATAGTTTTAAGAATATTTTTTCGACTTCACAAAATATTTTCTATGATAATTTTATTCAATTATTCAGGAAATTGTGTCAGAAAAATTTTTTTTTATATTCTGATTATCATTATTATTATTTTTTAATAATTGAATATTTTTTTAAGATTATTCGAATAATTATACATATTAAGTTATTCGAAGTATTTTATTTTGTTTATTTGATTATTTTAATATTTTGATTTATTTTATTATATTATTCGAATTAACTTACTAACTTTTGGATTATTATAATAATTTTATTCGATTATTTGCAAAATTTAATTCCATTAATTATGTTAGATTATAAGGACTGTGCACGAAAAAATCCGTGCATGCTATTGAGTTTATAACTTTTGATGTGGGCAAAACTAAATAATTCTGTTAACTGGTTTACATTTGGTTATAGCAAAACTAGTTTTTCTTAAAATCGAAATTGAACAAAAAACACCTAAACACATAATTCAAATTTTTCATGAAGTCTTATATCGGTCATATAAAACAATTGCTGTTTGTTGGGTCATAATATTATACAAAGAAGCCATGGTCGCTGAATGGAAATCTGGTAGTGGAAGAAAAATAATATCTTCAGGCTGTAGGTCTCAGACAAAATAGAAAGGATTTTCAGATAAAATCCCTTCATCTCTGGAAGAAAAGTGTAATAAAAAGTTAATTGGTTTGAATTTTGATCAGAAAATTTTGAAAGGAAATCTAGCCTCAAGTCGCATAAAGTAAAAAAAAATCCTAATAGAAATGCAAAATAAGAATTTGGAGGTACAAAAATAAAGTGAAAGTTCTTCGGACGAATTTTTTTCATAATTATGATTAGTGTATAATAGACGATGAATCGTTCGTGCAGGCTAACTTTTTTCAACTTTCTGGCCAGGAATTCTATGTTGCAGATGCTAGAGGGAATATGGCAGAAAAATATCGTGTATCAAAAAAATCAAAATTCTCAAGAGTTTTTGTTTTGGGAAGCCATATGCATATGCGGAAAAGAAACACTTCATTCATAACAAGTGCGAATGTTATATTCGGCCTGGCCGAATCTATATACCCACCATCAACTTTTTCAAATTCTATGTTATATGGGAGGGACGGTAAAGTGGGCGGACCACGCCCTTTTTTTGTTTCCGAGTTTACATTGGTCCTTGAACTATTTAAACACAATTTCGTTGATTTTCACCTTATATGGGAGGTGGGCGGTAAAGTGGGCGGACCACGCCCATTTTTGGTTTCCTAGTTTATATCGATCCTCGAACTATACGTACAAAATTTCGTTGTCGTACATGCTTTTGTTGAAGAAATATCAGCAGGAAAGTAAAAAACGGACACCCTGTGTTTCTAGTTTTTAGCTCTTAACTTTTTTGTTTATTAATTTTGCCCATTTTCAATCCCAAACAAACCTTATATAAGACAAACATTTGTGCCAAATTTCGTCCCCCTACGTTCTCCCGTTCGAGCTCTATCCTGCTTTCAACAGACGGACCGACGGACAGACGGACGGACATAGCTAGATCGACTCAGAATCTAACCAGGACCCAGAAAATATATACTTTGTGGGGTCTTAGATGATTCCTTCGACATGTTACACACGGAATGACAAAATCAATATACTCCCCATCTTTTTGATGGTGGGTATAAAAAATGGTTACATTAACACAGAAATATACGTGAATGAGTGTCTTTAGAACAGACTTCTCCCTTTCCTAAAAATACAGTGTATCCACTTTTTTCTGGCCTGTTCTCGCTCCTTCTCATTACAGCAACAAAACAATGGAGGAGTAATAAATAAATTGTTAGTGATTGTATCGAAATAGCCTAATCCATCAAAATGTCCGAAACTCCTTGCAATTGATATTGGGCTCCAGTAATAAATAATTAAAAAAACATTAAAAGCTCAGCTTAAAATGAAGCGGAGTTTGAAAATAAGTGAACTTATTGGAGCAAAAAAGAGACCGAAACACAATAAAACCTTTAATTGGAAGAATTCTGTAAAATATCTGATATTTCCTTAAAAACCAACAGAAAATAATTTATTCTTTTATGTTTAGAAGTTGAATAATAGTTTGATTAGATTATTCAAATATTTGTAATAGATTATATGATACTTTCAATTGGTCTTTTGGATATATTTTTTTCTATTATTCGCATTTTTTTCGATTATTCGTATATTTTATTTTTCTAAAAACAAATTTAAAAAATGTTGTTTAAATAGTTTGAAATTAAAATTTGAATACTTTTGTGGTTTTCATTAAAAATTAAATTTGAAAATAAAAGTATTGCCATTTTTTTTTTTTACATTTTATTTTTTGATATTTGAATATTTTTTAATAAATACATTTCCTTATTTTGTTCATGATTATTTTTTTTTTTTTTTTTTAAGCTGACTCGTTGAATATATTTATGCAGTTTTATATTTTTGCTTGTATATTTGCATTTCACTGCTAATTTGAGGCTAAATTTAGTTAGAAACTAAGGTATCAAATTTCTGACAATATATAGAATTTTTATTTTACTCTGTATAGAGGCTGATATAAAAGTTTGTAACTAGAACTTTTATTGTTGCTTGATGTAATTTGATTTTTTTTAACACACGTACATATTCATTCACACACATGAAATGTAAATACTGAGTATGTTAAATATTAAGCATGTATCTACTCTTTTCTACATATCTGTTCAATTTCATAATTATGCAGTTCTTTCTTTTTATAAATTTTTACTCGACTCGTATTCATTGAATGCACATGAGCACCTTAGAATGTTGTTATTTAGGTTGGATCTGGCATATACATACATATGTATGATTATGCTTTTTGTACTTTTAAACAACAAAACAATTTTATAGATGCTTTCTAGTATGTACGTATGTATATCCCTACTTTGTAGTATCTTATTACAATGCCAACATATACATATATTTATATATGATACCACACAATGCCATCATATAATATGATGCATCAGAAAATTGTAATAAACAATATTCTTATTCAAACTTATAAAGCTTTATGCATTGAGTCTTTTTCCTGTTTTAACTCCTGTTTCGTAAAAAATTAACACACATTTTTATAAAGCTTGTAATTTTAAATTACAAGGCTTGTATAGGGGAAAAAAAGAAAACTAAATAGATGAAGGGAGTATGTTGGGTTTAAATCTGTCTGTCCGTCCGTCTGCATGAGGGATTGTTTGAAACATCATGTGAAATGCTTTGATATTAATATTTCTTTTATTTTAATTTTATTGTAAGATTTTACAAAGATAAATCATTGCTTTAAATACTAAAATCATTGAGATAAAAGTAATATATTTACTACCAACATTTTTGGTTTAATTTTTTATTTATTTTTTGCAAAATCTGTGAATATTTTTAGGATTTTATTTCCTTAACATAAAAAGTATATTTTCTTGTAAATGTGGTTTTATTTTTAATTTTTTTTCTTTAAGTTCTTTTATTATAATTTTTCTTTAAAATGCATGACAGCAAAAATATATATTTTGTTACACATGAGTAACACTGCGTTTAGAAGTACCTTTTTATACATTTCTTTACTTTTAATTAAATTAGCTAGAAAAACTAGTAACCAACACAATACTTTGGTTGGGTTACAGAACTACTGGTTTTAAACAGTTGAATAAAACTATAACGAATCTATTGTAACAACCGTTTACAAAATTATCTCTTCTATGGATTAAAACAAATTTGATGCCCAAAGTATTTTTGTCAATAAATCTTCATCTTCAAAACTATTTTTCGGATCGAATTAAAATGTATGGAAGAGTTTTAGAAGTGGATCTAAGATTTCAGAAAAATCATCTTGTAATCACCCAGTGATAACACGAGAAAATTTACGGAGTGTCAAAGTTGACTACATCGAGTATGTAAAATTAAAAAAAAAAATGTTTGCAGGAATGAAAGATTAATATTTTTTATACTTTTAAGCTTTAAATATCGTAGTTCATCATACCCATGTTAATCTGTAAAATATTGTTCTTTACTTACATTTTATTCTAT
Source organism: Protophormia terraenovae (assembly GCA_951394005.1). Taxonomy (NCBI): domain Eukaryota; kingdom Metazoa; phylum Arthropoda; class Insecta; order Diptera; family Calliphoridae; genus Protophormia; species Protophormia terraenovae. The sequence goes on from OX596073.1 coordinate 153,303,799, forward strand.
TTTAAATTTAGTTCTTGGTAGTACGTACTTTTGCTCATTTTAAGGTCTTTGAATTTGTACTTTTTTTTCTACATTGTTGATAAATGGTGGTTTTTGCACGAAGTGGTATAGTGCTATAAAGTTTAATGTGTACACATACATATACATATATATTTATTTGCGTATATGTGTGAGTAAGTGCAATATGCATAAATAAATCCACCATGCATGTCATATTTCTTTAAAGCACCCACCAAAGCGGAAGTGTCAGGATGCCATTAAAAAAAACCAAAACCTTAGAATGTATTTTTATACACGTTTACATATGAAAAAATCAAGCTAAAGAATATTTACTGCAGATACGAATACAAAATGAATAATATAGAAAATAGGAAAAAAAAAAGAAAAACAATTATATTTGCACATTTCACTGCACTTGAGAGCTTTTTTCTTGCTTTTTTTCTCTCTTTGCATTCAGCATAAAGCCAAGAAAAACCAGAAGGTAAATAAATAAAATATTTATAAAATAATATCTATAGTTTTAATGCAATGGTAAGTTAGATTCTTTTTTATTTTAAATAAAAGGGATATTCTTTACAAAATCATAGAAAAAGTGTGTCCGTGATTGTAATAAATATTAAAGAATGGAAAAAAAAAAAAAAAATGATTTTTAGAAGCATTAAAAATATGAACAATTTTATAGTTTAAATTACAGGAATTAATTACAAAACTGATAGTTAATACTAACCACAGCTATTAATTTTATGAATATTAGATTTAATTTTTTAAATGCAACTTTTCTTGTAAAACATATTATTTTTTCTTTTCTTTGCAGGTAAGTTGTTGTTATAAAATATTCATACATTATTACTTATACAGGGTAAGTTTACATTCTTTTACATATTATATACATATGTAAATTTAATATATTTTTGTTTACCACAACATTTATATCCGCAAACATATAAAATCGAAATATTATTATCTAAATTTTATAAATTTTTGCTTGAAAAAGCAATTAATGACATCATGTAAACAATGTATATGATGACAATATGTAACGAAATTTTCTTATATAAACTAATTTAAATATTTTAATTAAAAGTTGTATTAAAATCCGAATTTAGTAAAATTTCTTTGATTATTTCTATGAATATATATTGTTGACATCATGTAAATAATGTATTTTAGGGTCAAATGTAAAATAAAACAATTTTATTATTGTGTTTATTTGAATTTTCAATTATTGACATTATGTAAACCATATATTTTTGTCATGAAAATATATTTTTTAAATGACATAAAACTTCAATAATTGTTATTATGTAAATAATGTATTTTTTATAATAAAAACAAATATTTTTTCCCCGTTACAGAATTACATAGCATTTTCTTAGTTTTGACTTAAATTATGAATTGTTTACATTGTGTAAACAATGTATTATGTAAACAATTTACTTTTATAACTTTTAATTATAAATTTCATAAAATCTTTTTAAATTTTTCTAAATTGTCAATTGTTGACAACATGTAAACTATTTATTTTTAGGGTAAATAATAATAATTTTTTTTTAAAAGAAATTTTGAGACCTTTTTTTAATTTGACTTAAAATTTCAATTGTTGACATTATGTAAATAATAAAAACAAACCACTTTTTCCCATAAATTTTAATATTTTCCTCCTTTTATTTAAAATTTTTTAAATTATGTACATTTCATTAAATGTCTATAATTTTCTAAATTGTTAATTGTTGACATCATGTAAACAATATATTTTTCGGGTAAATAATGTAAAATAAAACAATTTATTATTAGGTTTATTAACATTTTTAATTGTTGACATTACGTAAAAACTGTAATATTGCCTGGAAAATTTTATTTAAGTAAAAATTAAAATTATAGCAGTTTTAATTTTAAATTTGACATAAATTTTCAATTGTTGACATTATGTGTTTAATGATAAAAACAAAGAAATATTTCTGTAATACTTTTTCATTATTTTTACTTTCATTTTGAATCGTTGACATTGTGTAAATAATATATAAAGAAAATACTTTTGTAATTTCTATTTACAAATTCTATAAAATTTCTTTATATTTTCTAAATTTTCAATTATTGACATCATGTAAACAATTTGTTTTTGGGATAAATAATTTAAAATAAAATAATTTTGTTATTTATTATTAAGTATATTTCAATTTCCTATTATTGTCGATATGTAAACAATGCATTTTTGCCGTTAAAATTTATTACTTAAGCAAAAAATCAAGAATTTGAGACTTGATTTTTATTTGACATAAAATTTTAATTATTGACATTGTGTAAATAATGTATTTGATTATAAAATGAAGTAAAAATTTTCCGAAACCGAAATAAATAATAAATTTTTCCATTATTCCTTTAATTTTGAATTGTTCACACAGTAAATAATATGATGAAGAAAATTTAATTTTCTCATTAAAAAAAAAAAATCTTTATGGTTTTAAAATTTTCTAGTGTTAACATCATGTGAACAATTTATTTTGGGCGAAAATAATGTAAAAGAAATAAATTTTGTCGGTTTGAGACTTTAATTTGACATAAAATTTCAATTCTTGATATTATGTAAATAATGTATTTTATTATAAAAGGAAGTAAAATATTTTTGTAACCGAAATAAATAATGAATTTGTTTGTTTTTTCTTGCTTTTAAATTATTGACATTGTGTAAATAATTTATTATGTAAAAAAAATGTACTTTTATTTATTTCAAATTCAAAGTTCAGAAGAATTTCTTTTTATGTTCTTAAATTTACAATTGTTGACGTCATGTAAACAATTTTATTTTGGAGTAAATAGTATAAAATAAAACAGTTTTGTTATTTGTTGACTTTATGTAAACAATGTATTCTTACCGTTAAAATTTATTACTTAAGAAAAAATTTATAATTTTATACTTTTATACTTTTTACGCAAATTTCAATTGTTGACATTATGTAAATAATGTATTTTATTACAAAAGAAGGTAAAATCTTTCCGTAACCAAAATAAGAAATAAATTTTCCTATAATTTTTAAGTTTTGGCATTTCTTTTGTTATTTAACAAATTTTCCTTTAAATATTCTTTATATTTTCCTTCATTTTCAATTATTGACGTTGTGTAAACAACTTATTTTTGGGGTAAATAATATGAAATTTTCCAAAAATAATTATGTAAATAATGTATTTACTGCATAAATTTAAATTTCAATTGTTGAATTCATGTAAATAATGAATTTATGAGGAAAAAATGCATTTATCAGATGACATTGTGTAAACAATTTTTTTGGGGGTAAACAATATAATATTTACTAATTTAATTATATTTTCTTTTAAATATATTATTATTGACACTATAAAAAGTTGTTTTTGGTGTAAAGATGTGTATTTAAAAACAAAAAATTAAAAAAGTTCCTTAAATTTCTTTGAAATTTTTAACAATTGATTATGTAAATAACGAAATTGAGGGTTAAAAAACTAAAAATATTCTAAATACAAAAAATTGCATAAACTTATTTTTCTTAAACTTTCAATTGCTAACATTATGTAAACAATATATTTTAGCAGTAAAGAATATAAAACCTTTAGAAAATTTTAAAATTTAAAAATGCATCTTTTTGTATAACATTTTAGGGCAACGAGCTTTTTTATGCAAGATTTTGCAATTTTGTTCAATAATTAACTATGCACTAATGTTAAACTTAAATTGCCTTTCAAAATTAAATTTTATTTTACACCATTAGTTAGCTATAAGTAAAATTCTCAGAAATAAAAACTATTTTCAACAAATAAAATTTTGCCTATTTTTCCGTTTATCAGTAATTGAACTTTCTACACATTTTAAAACCAATTTTGTATCGTTAATATTTTTCTTCATATTTTTATTATTATGTTTTTTTCTGAATAAACTAAATGTTTATTTTTATTTTTATTATATCCGCAAATAAGAGTAAAAAAATATTATTATAAAAAGGCACACCTGCTGATTTCAGCACATTAAATAAAAGCTGCTGTGCTGTTGATGCAGCTGAGCAAAATTTATTTCCACTCAACAAACTCTAAAACATTTACCAAAGTATTATTATTTTTTTATAAAGAACTAAAAGAAACAGAAAAAATAAAAATAACCCACCTGAGCCAATAATAGTCTTTGCTACTTATAACCCAAACAGACAAACATTTTGGCAAATCATTTTTCTATTCAATTGAAAAATAATGAACTTCAATTGTTTTTTTTTTTATATCGAAAAAAAAAAAAAAAAAAAACTAACTAAAAATACAATTTAAAATTGAACAAAAAATAAAAGACATTAAAACTTTCTACATGAGTGCATTTCATATAAAAAAAAAAAAAAAGGGTAGTAAGTGTTGAAACAAACGATTACTTGTACGTAAATATTTTTAGGTTTAGCTTTAATTTTATTTTCGTTGTTACTAATGTAGTTGATAATAATTATGTTCTCGAATAAATTTCATATTGTTACTGGTGATTTCAACGGCTGAAAATATGAAAATAAAATACTGACCTTTAAATGGGTGCAAATACGTGCCAAATACACTGAAAGAAAAATCAAAATTTATTGTTAATAAAAGCGAAATTGAGGAAAAAGAAATGGAAACTAAAGTTAGTAAAGTCATGAGAATTTTTTTAAAATAATAAGACTATGATTGAGTTAATAAGATTTTGTATAAAGTGGAAATAATTTTTTAATAAAAAAGGAAAAATTTTACATGCAAACATTGGGTACATCTCACTTGACCACAGAAAAAATCATGCTTAAAAATAATTTAAAATTATAAAATTTTGTACATTTTTAGAATTCTATCTATTTTTTTAATTTTAATTTTCACATCTAAAGAAATTTTATTATACTTCTTTTGAATCTCTTTAAATGTCAATTGTTTACATTATGTAAACTATGAAATTTTAAAATTCAAATGTTAAATTTGCCAAGATTCTCTAAATTGGTGAATTTTCCTTATAATTTTAATTGCTGACATATGTAAATAATGAATTTTCGAAATAAATAATAAAAAATCTTTATTTTATGTTAATTTCATTAATAATTGTGAAATTTGTTCATTGTTGATATTATGTAAACAATGATTTTTAAGATTTTGAAATAAAAAAATTCTACTAGATTTATAAATTTTAGTTTTTTTAATTTTTTTCAAAAAAATTCAAATTTTATAAACTAAATAAAATTTATTTCAACATTAATTTTACTAAAAATTTTCATTGTTGACATTATGTAAATAATGTATTTTGAAGTTTTATAATGAAAAATCTGTAAATTTTGAGAATTTTTTATATATTTTTTCGACAAATTTTAATTGTTGACATTTATGTAAACAATGTATTTTGAAAACATATAATGTAAAAATCTGTTCAAAATCTATGTTTGCAAGTTTTTATTTCATTTTCCTAAAAATTTCAATTGTTTACATAATGTAAACAATATATTTTAAAGGTAGTGTTTTTGAAAGAATTTGGTATAACGTACCTGCTAATTGTAATTGTTGACATCATGTAAAATATACTCAAAATCTATAAATTTGTGAATTTTTATTTAATTTTCCAAAAAATTTCAATTATTGACATGATGTAAATAATGTTTTTAAAGGGAGAAAAATTTTAAAGAGATTTGAAAGGAATTTTTTTATAATATACCTGCTAATTGTAACTATTGACATCATGTTTTTGATTTTTTTATTTTATTTTCTAAAAATTTTAATTGCTGACATGATGTAAATAGAAATTTTCTTTATTTTTATGAAAATTTTAATTGTTGACATTATGTAAATAATGTATTTTGAAAATATATAATGTAAAATCTGTTAAAAATTTTTAAATTTGTGAATTTTTATTTCATTTTCCAAAGAAAAAATCAATTGTTGACATGATGTAAACAATGTACTTTAAAGGCAGAAAATTTTTAAACAGATATGAAAGGAAATTTTCTTCAATATTCTTGGCTAATTGTAATTATTGGCATCATGTAAACATTATATTTTTGTGTTAAATTATATAAAATTTTTGTGAAATAAATAAAATTTTGTTTTCATTATTAATTTTATCAAAACTTTTATTTGCTAATACTATGTAAAAAATGTATTTCAAAGGATTATTTACAAAAAATTAATTGATTGATTAATTTCATAAAATAAAATTAATTCATTTATTTTACTATTTACATTATGTAAACAATGTGCTTCGAAGGTATCTAATGTTAAATCGATACATTTTAAAAATTTTCTTGATTTTTGAGAAAATATCAATTATTGCCTTTACGTAAACAATGTATTTTAGAAACATATAATGTAAAATCTGCTAAAAATTAATTTTTGTTTTTATTTCATTTTCCTAAAAGCTTCAATTATTGACATTATGTAAACAATGTATTTTAACGGCAGAAAATATTTGAAAGGACATTTTCTATAATATTCTGGCTAATTGTAATTATTGACATCATGTAAACAATATATTTTTGGGTTAAATTATTTAAAATTATTGTAAATTGTTTTCATCATTAATTTTACCAACAATTTCAATTACTAATACTATGTAAACAATGTATTTTAAAGGTTTATTAAGAAAAATGTCGATTGATTAATTTAACATTTATAAAATAAATCAAATTTATTATAAATCATTCATTTTACTATAAATGTCTATTGTTTACATTAGGTAAATAATGCATTTTGAGGGTATATTAAGTAAAATTAATAAATATGGATATATATATCTATATATATATATATTTTTTATTTTTATAAAATTTTAATTATTGACATTATGTAAAGAATGTATTTCAAAAACATATAATGTAAAATCTGATTAAAATCTATAAATTTTTAAATCTTTATTTTATTTTCTAAAAATTTCAATAGTAAACATGATGTAAATAATGCATTATAAAGGCAGAAAATGTTAAACAGATTCGAAAGAATATTTTCTATAATATTTCTTTTAATTACAACTTTTGACATAATGTAAACAATATACTTTAGTGTTCATTTATATATAGTCTTTATAACATTAATATATTTAATGATGCATTATTAATTTTACTAAAAATTTCCGTTATTGACATTATGTAAACAATGTATTTCAAAGTTACATAATCTAGAATGTGTAAAAAATCGATAAATTTAAGAAATGTGTACATTTTCCAGGAAATTTTACCTGAAAATTCCTAAAAATTAGAACTTTTTACACGTAATTGATTGACATATTTCTTCAAGTGTACTTATAATTTGTTTTGTTCTACATCACTGATGATAGATTTTTTTTTTTTTTTTTTTTTTTCAAACAATAAAAACAAAAAAAAGTCACCTAAAAAACCAAAAGTGACCGGAAATGTTTTGTTTTTCTCACTACTAAATAACGTAATGTTCTCAAACTTTAGCTTAGGGCTGGCTCTTGTTTGTGTCGTTACATTTTGTGAATTTTAATTAATTTTACATTTTTTATATATTTCACTTTTACATGCATATATATAATTGGCTTTAAAAAAATCCAAAAAAATAAAGAATAAACTACTGTTGATGACATTTTCAATTTCATCTGCTGTAAACAAAAACAATAAACGATTTACAAGAAGAATAAATAAATACATATATAATTATAGGTTGTGTTAAAACGTGGATTTGTTTATTTGTATTTCGAGGAGCGGTCGACTTAAATACATATTTTAAAAATATCCCTTTTTTAAGGTATTTTACATGTGTACGTATAAATAACTTTAATTTTATTTTAACATATGACACGTGCGTGTTTAGGTTCAATAGAGTATTTGCCGGGTTATTTCCATTTTGTTGTATTGTTTTTTTAAAGGGATTGTATTAGTCATTGGCACTTGAATTTTAAACAGATGTTGTTAATGTTGAGGGATTTTTATATTGCTGGTGTTTTAAAAAAGGTTTCCAGGTATTTGTTATTTACATTTGTTTTTCTAGTTTTTTTAAACTAAAAAACCTTGGTTCATTTAAATTGTAGTATAAATATATAAAATATGGGTTTGGTAAATTGTATAATTTTTTAAATTTTATTTATTTTTGTAAAATTAAAACTATACTCCTCTGCTTCAAACATAAATAAATATGTAATTTTTCATATTTTGTTTTAGTTTTGGAATTAATTCGTTCATAATTTGTAAATGTTGTTCGTTTGTCTGTTATAAATGCTACGCATGCTCTTTGTGCTCTTTCTGTAAATGCTCATCGTTTACTAGGTTTTAAGTAAAATTATGATTTATATGTTTTTTATGTAAATTTTATTGGGATGATTTGTTACATTATTTACATTGTTGGTGTTGCTGTCTACATTTATATGTGTGGGTGTTAATGATAGACATTTGTTTTATAATTCATATTTTCTTAGTTTTGTTTTAAATTATACAATTTTGAAATTTAAAAACAAAATTGCCTTGATATTTTTTATCTTTTGTAAAATTGTAACATTAAACATTTTGAGTAAAAATTGTATAATAAATGTAATTTTTAAAATGGGTTGGTGTTCTTTTAAATTTTATTGAATATTATTTCTATAAAAACGTTTACGGGTTTAGAAAATTTTTAAAACATATGTTTTTAAAAAGCAAATATTTGTATGTATATACTTTTTATAAATTACATTTTAATTCAAAGTTCTAAATTCATTGGAAGATGACAAATTTTTTAGAGCTCTACTCTAGTTTTCTAGTTTTTAGCCCATAACTTTTTTGTTTATTAACCGATTTTGCCGATTTTTAATACCAAACCAACCTACTTGTGACAAATTTCGACCCCTTACGTTGTCTCGTTCGAGCCCTATCCTGCTTTCAACAGACGGACAGACGGAAGGAAATAGCTAGATCGACTCAGAATCTAACCAGGACCCAGAAAATATATACTTTGTGGGGTTTTAAATGATTCCATCTACATGTTATACACAAATTTCGACCCCTTACGTTGTCTCGTTCGAGCCCTATCCTGCTTTCAACAGACGGACAGACAGACAGACGGAAGGAAATAGCTAGATCGACTCAGAATCTAACCAGGACCCAGAAAATATATACTTTGTGGGGTTTTAAATGATTCCATCTACATGTTATACAAGGAATGACAAAATCAATATACCCACCATCTTTTTGATGTTGGGTTTAAAAAGTAACTATTTAATAAAAAAAAAAATACTTAAATTATTTTATCTCTCTCTTAAAATCCTTAAAATTCTCTTACGTTTTGAAAATTGTTTTCATTTTGCCGATTTTTTCGGTTAGTTTTTTTTTTATTTTGACAGTATACTTTTTCGTTTTGTCGATTTTTTTTTTTAATTTTGAAGTTTCTTCCGTTTCGCCATTTTCTTTTTTTTTTCCCCCTTTAATAATTTTTTGTTTTTGGTGTTTTTATTTTGGTGCTTTTTCCTTGTTTTTTTTTTTTTTTTTCAGTTTTGTAGTTTTTCCGTTTTTGTGATTTTTCCTTTTTTTATATTTTCCGTTTTGGTTCCATTTTGGCGTTTTTGCTATTTTGGCTTTTTTCCGTTGCTTCATTTTTTTTATTTTTGCGTTTTGTACATTTTTGTCGTTTTGGTAATTTTTTCAGTATTTTTTTTTAATTTTCGCGTTTTTTTTCCCGTTTTGTCAATATTTTCTTTTTGTCGTTTTTTCATCTCGTTTTGTATTATTTTTTAGGTTTTTTACTTTTTGTATTTTGTTTTTGCAATTTTCACGTTTTGCCTCTTTTGTTTGGTGATTAATTTTTTTTCTGTATTTTAGCTTATTAGATTTTTTATTTTGAAGGTTTTTCTGTTCCGCTATTTTCTTTTTTTGACCTTTTTTCCGTTTTTTTGCTTTGGTGATTTTTTTCGTTTTGATTCCATCATGGCATTTTTGTGATTTTTATTTTATCTTTTTTCCGTGGATTAATTTTTTTCTTTCTGCGTTTTGTAAATTATTTTTCGTTCTGGTGATTTTTCACGTTTTGGCGTTTTTGTTGGTTTTTGTGATTTTTCCTTTTTTTTATTTTTATTTTGACGTTTTTCCGTTTTGCCAATATTTTTTTTTTTTTTTTTTTTTGGCGAGAAATGACATAGTGAATGTCATAGGCCTTCTTTAGCAGATCATAAATTAGTGTTAAAAACTTGTATTACACCCTCTTATTTCGAGTTATTCGCAAAAAACTGTTTTTGGATAGTTTTTTGTATAAATGTATTTCCAATTCTGTTATTCGTTTGTTTATTTTTCCTTTTTAAACTTTCTTGAAAAGTAGATTAAACGGGCTTTTCAACCGTATGAATTTCTTATGCCTTGGTATAATAATATATTTATAAAACTGTAGATAATATAAAAACTATAAAAGGGACATTTTCTCAAAAAAGAAAAACTTCAATTTTTTTTACTAAAAATCCGAATTCTTTAAAAAAAAAATTATTTTTCCTTAAAAAATAGATTTTTTATTAAAAACTTGAAACTAATGTAATATTTTTTTTTTTAGAAAATATAAAAAAAATATATTTTACCTAAAAATCGTAAAACTCTAATAAATTAAAAATTTTATATTCTAAGAAAAATTTATCGTGTAAAGAATCCACCAAACTAATTAAAAAACTAAAAACGTTTAAGAATTCTCCATAAATCAAGCATTAAATTTAAAACTTGACAAACATTACGACAAAGCCAACATACAACACTTTCTAAAAAAGTCTATAGAAAAAAAAAAAAGACGTATAAAAGAAAATAAAAACTATCTTTTTATTGCAACCATGACAAGAACATAAAACCTTAAAACAATTTAATTATAGCTTATGGTTACTTGTTTTTTAACAAAAAAAAAAAAAAAAAAATTAAATTTCTTAATTTTTGTCTAAAGATACAACAACATGACTTCATAAGGAAAGTGTTTAAACTAATAAAATCACTTTTTTTTTTCTTTAACACCTTTTAAAGTAGTTTTAAATTTAATATTAGAAAGAAAATAAAACTAAAAAAAAAAAAACAGGAAAAAATAACTTAAAATGTTGTTATTAAATTTAATGATGGCACGTTTTCTTTGATTCTTTTGAAATAAAAGAAACTTTAAATTGTTATCAAGCACCCAAAAATAAAAGAAAAAAATGTAACATTAACCATGACAATTATAATTATGATGTTTATATATTTAGTGATTTATATAGAGACATTTAAAACTGAGTTATTTAAGTTTGGTTAGGAGCTGGTTTTTATGTATAACAGAAAAAAAAAGTCTACTTTTTGAAAACAACATCTAACTTGAAAGCAGCAATTTTATTGCAAAATATGTTTTATTAAATTAACGATTTTTAAGAGACATTTAATACCAAGTTTGTAAGGTTGGATTGAAATTTTAAGCCCTTTATTTTGGTTTATATTTCTCCAGGGGGAAGTATCCCTTCATACCTTTCAAATTGGTTTAATTATTAAAAAAAATCCTTTCCTGCAGGTTTATTTAGAATTTAAAAACATATTTTATAATCATTATGGATGAGGCTTAAGGTCCCCATTACCGATAATAATGGAGAATTAAAATGTTCCTACAATTCTAATACACTTGTCTTAATTAAATTGTGGTAAATTTGACCAAGAAGTTGGTCTGACCGAATTATAAAATTAAAATTGTGTGAAAAAAAAAAAGACAGAAAAACAATAGAAAAACTCTTAATTTACCCCATTAACTACAAACATACATTTAGTTCAAATTGCACACAAAAAAAAAAAAAAAAAAACAATAAGCAAATCCCCCAGCAAAAAACAAAAGCAACTAAGCACCTTCCTTTCCAATTAACATTTTACACTAAACAACAATTCAATTGTAAAGAGAAGAGCTCTAACCATCATTCATTTTTCAACAGTGGTTAGAAAGAAAAGATTCACTATTATTATCAAAGCCCTTAAGTCATTGGTGAGTTAAAAAAAAATGCTAATTTCAACATCCCATCAACGTCATCAACAACTGAGCAACATCAGCTAAGTCTGTTGATGTTGTTGTTTTGGTGTTTAAAAACCATCGACAAAATTTTAATACAATTTCCAAAACAGACAACGAAAGGGAAGTTAAATTTGGTTGTCTAATTTTAATTTATTTTATTTCTCTTTAAAAAAAGGGAAACTAAAAAAAATAATATTTTGAATCTGAAATTTGAACATTTTCTTTAATTTTTATAAAAGATGAATTTTTTATTTAAATTTTGTTTTCTTGTTTTAATTAAATTTTGTTCAAAGTTCACACGGTCATCTTCTATTTTTTTTTCTTTTTGTTTTAATAATTTAGTCTCTATATTAAATTTTGTCTTTTTTTTTAGCTTGATTAATTTGTTTCTTTTCTTTTCATTATTTTTATTTTTCTAGTCGGTATTTTTTATTCTTTATTATTGTGCGAAAATCTTCTACGTTTCTTTTTAATTAAAAGTAGCAGTTTAGCACTGGGGGCTATTTTAGATTAGAAAAATACAAGCTACTAAAAAAATTTTGTTCTAATTTTTTAGGTTAGTGTGTCAGTTTAATAAATACACAATAATCATAATTTTATAATCACTAGTTAAGAGTAGCATATTAAAGTGAATGGATTAAATCATAAGTCATGGTTATAAATTGTGAAAGGTTTTATTGTGGGAATACTAGTCATTAAACATTTTTCTTAATTTTATCACAAAAAAAAAAAAAAAAGGAATAATATTATTCAGCACAGATGAAAAATATTTTATGGTTTTCCAAAATATATTTAAAGAATCTTTGTTCCATGAATTATTATTATTATTTTTTCGTTTTATCAACAAAAATTTTCATTAAAAATAAACTAATACAACGCAAATTTTTTGTTGCTTTGATGCAACTTATTAATTAATATAATGTCATAGTTTTATTGATTAAAGATTTCATGAGCTTCTTTTTGAGGAGTTCGCCTGGGAAATTTAGTGCATACTGAATTGTATTTATTTTTAATGAAACTTTTTGTTGATAGAACAAAAATCAATAAAAAAAAATCCAAATTGGTCCTACAAAAAATTGGCCTAAGAATTAAAGGTCTGCCGTCAAACAGTTTCCAATATTATTAAACTGTATCAGAAGAATTTGACCATTGATAGGAAACCTGGTTTGGGAAGAAAAAAAAGTCCCATATTATATTGGGAGCACCAAGAAAATTGAGAGCATATTGAAAAGAGCTCCAAACACATCTGGTAGAAAAGCAGCCCGGTTAGCTCAGTGCTTGGACTATTTGGTGGGAATAATTAAAGCCAATGCAGGCTTGAAAACATACAAAGTCGAAACAGAAATGCTGCAAAAAATTTAGAAGCCAAAAATAGACCACAGAAATTAAAATCAAATTTCATACAAAAATACTCATGTTGTATAATGGACGACGAAACGTAGATATGTTGAAAATAGTTTAGGACCCAAAAGTAGACAAAATTTCCGGCAAAAGAAGCAAGTCATTTATTACAGTGGGCTCTATAAATACTGAAATATACTTCAAAGAATGTTTACAAAAAAGTTTTCCTTTCCATTCATAAGAGAGCACAATGTGTCCAAATATTTTTTGCCCGATTTAGCATAATGTCTCTATGGTAAGAAAGCTCTGGAGTGGTACCAAAACAATAACATAGTTTTTGTACAAACAAAGGTCAATTCCACAAATTGTCCGGAGTTAAGACCAGTGAAGAGATATTGGGCTCTTGTGAAAAGAGAATTGTAGAGCACAAAAAAGTTGTCCCAAAATATCGGAGATTTTAAAAGGAGGTGGGCAAACTTTTCCAAAAAAGTGAATGAGAAAACTATTAAATCTCTAATGGAAGGATTTGAAAAAAAAAAATCCACTAGTTAAATAAAAAAATCAAAACTCTAATCAACCGTTTCCAAATTATTGAATTTTATATATGTTAAGGTTTTCGATCTTATGGAAAGATTTTTTTTAAATATATTTCCCAAGTGTAGAATTGACTGGGTCAATCTTTTGAATTTGTTATAGGCTCTTATATTTTTTACTTAAAAGAACACAATTTTTATTAGTTTTTAATAAATTATTTAACATTTTCTACAATAGTCTTCATAAGAATTGTATGGTGTTTTCGCTGTATAATATAACAGTTAATTTAACCTTAATAATCATTTAAAAATAGAGTTTGAAATTTAATAGTTTCTTAAGTAACATTTATTTGAGTTTGTCATAGTTAGACTTATTCATATTTTTAAAAATACTCTTTAAATGTCATCCTCCCCTTATAATCACATACATATTGAATTAAATATTTTTATTAATATAAACTCTACCTAATGAAGTTGACATTAGGTGACACTCTATTACTTCAGTTAAAATTAAACAAATTAAAGGGTCTTTAACCCTGAAATGTCAGTTCTTTTTGACAATTTATAACATTTTCTAATAGATTGTTATCGTAATTTTAAATGTTAATGTTTTGTTTCTTTTTTGTCTGCTTTGCCCCAACAAATAATTCTCTTGATGGCTGAACCTAAAATAAGGGTAGAAGAAACGAATATTTAAAGAATTATCATTGTAATTTCGGCTAGTTTTTTCTGTTCTTTTTTAATTCCTTTTTTTTTTTTGTATTAAAAATCTTCATTTGAATTTAATTTTCTTAGAAGTTTCGTGTAAGAGTTTGAAGTTGCCTCTAGTGTCTTGTTAAAATTATGTTAATTAATGCTGAATTGTGTGTGCGTGTTAAAATTAATTTTTTTAGTTTTTAAACTTATTACATGACTAGTAGTTGTAGTATTTAAATAATTTTTGCTTTGTATTTTTTTTATTTATTAATTTATGCTTAAAATATTAAAATTGTTTGTCTTTTTATTTGAATTATTTTTTTTTTTTTTTTGAGGGGGTTAAGAAAACTTATTAATGTTTGTAGTATGTCTTTTTATCAGTCACTTGTTGTCTTATTTTTATTTTGACCAGCTGATGACTAAACTGAATTGTTAATAAATTTCTTTAAGAAAAGAAAACAAATAAAAAAATAAACATAATAAAAAATAAAAAAATAGTTACCGGCAAAAAAAAAAAAAAAAAAACGTGAGAAAATGTTGAAATAATAAAGTTTATTCAACTTTTAATACAAAAGCTATTCATATTTATTTATTATAATTTTGTTACAGTTTTATTTTTTATATTAAATATTTGACTTTTAACAATAATATTTAGATTTATTATTTAAATATGTGGAGCAATATTTGAGAAACAATAGTGTTGTTAAAATATGACACCGTTACACTGTGATGCTAAAATTATAATAAATAGAGGAAATTTGTGGAATTTTTCTAGATCACAATAGAAACTATACTACAGCTTTGACTATAGAATAGAATGTAGATTGAACTATAGACTAGACTATAAACTAAGCTATAGATTAGACTAGATCATAGAATAGACTATAGACTAGATTATAGAGTAGACTATAAACTAGACTATATACAACGCTATAAAATAGGCTATAAACTACGCTATGGAGTAGGCTATAGACTACACTATATAATAAACTATAGACTAGACTATATAATAGACTATAGACTAGATTATAGACTAAACCATAAGCTAGAATATAGACTAGATTAAAGACTAGACCATAGGCTAAACTGTAGACTATTTACTAGACTATAGACAAGACTGTACAATAGACTATAGATTAGAGAGGATCATAGACTATACCATAAGCTAGACTGTAGACTAAACTATAGACAAGACTGTATAATAGACTATAGATTTGACTATAGACTAGATTATAGACTAGACTATAAACTAGACTATAGACTACTCTATAGAATAGGCTATGTACTAGACTATATAATAAACTATAGACTAGATCATAAAATAGACTATAGACTAAATTATAGACTAGACTATAGACTAGACTATATTATACACTACACCATAGGCTAGACTATAGACAAGGCTGTGTAATAGATCATAGAATGGACTATAGGCTAGACTAGACTATAGACTGGACTTTAGACTAGACTATAGACTAGATCATAAAATAGATTATAGACTAGATTATAGACTAGACCATAGGCTAGACTATAGATTAGATTATAGACTATACTATAGACTAGATTATAGACTAGACCATAGGCTAGACTATAGACTATATACAAGACTATGTAATAGACTGTAGACTCGACTATAGTCTAGATCATAGAATGGACTATAGACTAGACTATAGACTAGACTATAGACTAGACTATAGACTAGACTATAGACTAGACTATAGACTAGACTATAGACTAGACTATAGACTAGACTATAGACTAGACTATAGACTAGACTATAGACTAGACTATAGACTAGACTATAGACTAGACTATAGACTAGACTATAGACTAGACTATAGACTAGACTATAGACTAGACTATAGACTAGACTATAGACTAGACTATAGACTAGACTATAGACTAGACTATAGACTAGAGTATAGACTACACTATACTATAGGCTAGACTATCAACTAGATTATAAAACTATATAGACTATAGACTAGAATATACGCTATACTATAGACTTGTGTATACACTAGACTATCGACTAGTCTATAGACTAGACTATAGAGTAGACTATCGACTAGTCTATAGACTAGACTATAGACAAAGCTATTTAATAGACTATAGAATTACTCTAGACTAATTTAAAAATTGCATTTCTTCAACAGTTCTAAAATCATTTGCAAACAAGGAAGTTGTCAACATTTTTTATAAAAATTACACATTTTTATTATGGATTTTCCGTTTTAATGCATTTAAAATAAATGCACTTTGATGATATTCTCCCATTGAATGGTTTAAAACAAGTAATAAATGAAATTTATATAAAAAAAAATATAATTATTTTTCTAAACATCTTTAAACACATTGTTGTCATTATACAGTAGCTTTAGAAGCAGCAGTTTTGTATCAGTTATTGACCTATTTACCTCATAGTCTACATTACATTATAATGCTTTACGTTACATGTATACACATAAATATACATAAAAATATAAGATATATACATATGTACTATATGTATGTCTAAATATATGAGTAATGAGAGGTTTTTCTTTGTTTTTTCTTTATTCTTTCCTTTTCTGTTGTTTTACTAATGTGTGTTAATACATCATTTCATATTATCATGGTGAAATATGAAAAAAACTTTTCCTAGTTGCCACGTCCGTTTTCCATCATCACCACCTATCGTCTTCTTTACTCCAGTTTGCTGGCAATGGAAAAGTGAAGAGAGAAAAAAAATAAAAAATCAGCACAACATTAAAGTAATACAAACATTTTTCCCATTGTCACTTTCAATAAGACAAGGAAGAAGACTTAAATGAAATATGTATGCAGTAAGTTGCATGCAACACAAACAATAACATTCTAGAGAAAAAAATAAAATAAATAATCTAACAAAACTATAGAAAATTTAAAACTTAGAATGAATTTCCTCTTAGAGCTACTTTTTTTTCTACATTTTTGTTCTTCTAAAGCGAGCCTCTTGTTGCAAGTAAAAGTATATAACAATTAAAGACTCTTAGGGGTATTAGTAAGTAATATTTTCTAAGTATTTATTTACTTTATAATGAATCAAGTTTGCCACTTTATCACGCATGCTGCAACTAACCAACTGTTACAACAAAGAGACATCTAAACGAATAAAAAAACAGAAAATATCAGCGGGTTTTGTTTTAAACATGTCTCCGCTTCACTTTATGTACCTCCTTTTCCATGGAATAGTTTGTTAAGCGGCATGATTAAATAAAAATGTTCATGTTGTTAAATTCTTAACGAAATGTATGAAAATGAAAAGTAAAATTCTATTATGCTGGTATGACATGAAAAAGATTTATGACGACGACATTATAGAAGAAAAAAAGTGGTAGCAAAATTTATTATTTGCAATCAGTTTTCAATTTCATTTACGAAATATGTGTGTGTATATAAAAATATTTAAAAGAATAACAAGATTTTGTTAAAATTTTTAAATAATATTATAGGATAACAAAAATATAATTTATTTTAAATAAAATTTTATTAGAATATTTATAATTTAAGTCCTGTTTCTTTTGAAGCCGATCTCTTACCATATATTCTGACTACTAACAGTGTCTGAAATCTATAAATTTGTTGCTTCGAGGGTTAATAAATGGGTTTTTAAGTGACAGTTTTATGATGCGAAATTTCAAATTGATAAAATTATAATATTAAAATTAGTTAGTGTAAACAGTGATGGCAACAATTCGCCAACATCTGCATGACTTAAATACACCAGATTGGAAGAGAACATAGCCGCTGTTTGTGCAACATTTCCCAAGACAGTTAATTCCTAGAATTGCATAGGAACTCAGACTTTAGAAGACTTTAATTTGGGGAATTGTTAGAGCGTTAGGAAGAGGTCCTTAATTTCAGTCGAAAAAAATTATCTTTTTTGAAACAAAATTATCAATTGGAATGCAAGAACTGTGTGGGCCAAATTTTAGTTCCGTTCCTCACCAATCTTCGTTAAACATATTGGTGAGGTCACTAGCGTGAACGGATCAATAATAAACAATTTCTTTTGATATAAATTGAACAAAAATTGATTTCACTCGTTTTTTCTTCCAAATATATATTTTTTTAACTTAATTTTTTTTTAACAAAATTTTTTTTAAATAATTTTTTCTTTTTTACTAAAAATATATCGTCCATTCCATGAAAGAACGCCCAAGAATATTTTGTATGTCTTCCGATTTTAATAATATTTGGTATACGCATACCCTATGGAGCAATTTAAATACCTCTATTTTTATTTTTTTGAATTTTGAAAAATTCGCAAATTCATTCGCTATTTTGATTTTTCGAAAAGTCAAAAAAATCGCAAGTGTCTAACTTTAAACACCAATATCTCTAAAAGTTGTTAACGGATTTTAATGATTTAAATTGCATGTTTAAGAAGAATATGTCCACTATAAATGTAAAAATAATTTAAAAATAATATTATAATTTAAAAATGCATTCATAATGCAAATGCAATTTTAGGATGCATTTTTGAAAAATTTCTACCCTTTCGATTTTAATTTTTTTTAATATGTTAAAAAGCAATATCGTGCAAAAAACGAAGTCGCTAGCAAATGCGATTTTGGAGGTATATTCGGTTTTTTTTAGCAATATCTCAGTTATTTATAAACCGATTTTGCTCATTTTTATTAGCGTTCTTGTAAGCAATATTCTCTACAATTTGATGTATAAAACATATATATCCGATAATTGGGGCTTTCTAAAAACTGATTTCAACAGACAGACATCTTTATATCAATAAGAATCCAGAATATATATATACTTTTTGGGGTCTTAGATGAATATTATAGAAATTACAAACGGAATGACAATCTTATATACCCTTTACACCTGTAGTGAAGAGTATAAAAATTGATTATGTATCTCTTGCAATTGAAATTGGATTTTAAATTTTTCTATTTCAAATTTGAATTTAATGTGTTAAAATATTCCGTTTATGATTAAATAATTTAATTAAAAAAATATTTGAAATCATTTTCAAATTCTGATTAATTATTGAATTTATTTATTTATTTATTTTTTTTTCAAAAATATTTCTTTCTGTGTAGTGAACATTTATGTCTTGGTGTAAATCGTTTTTTTATATTTCTTAACTTCCATTTCTAGTCCATTATTCGGCTTTACTATCTGGAGAAAGAACGTATGCACCAACCAAATGTTGAATAACCGGTTTTTCTTAACACAAAAAACCGGCTTTAAAAATACCTTTTTATTACAAAAACCATGCACTTAATATTGATATTTGAATCGAAATTTATGATTATTTTTTAAATATTCATAAAGTATGATTTTTAATGTCTTAAAAATATAGTTTAAGATTAAATAAATAAGTAATAATTATCCTGAATGAAACACCTGTAATATTTTTGCACCTAATTTAGATGTTTTAGTTTTTTTTTTTTTTTGTTCAACGAAAAAACTGTTTTTTAAAGATTTTGATTTAAAAAAGTTTGACCTACAGAATTGTTTCAATAAAATTGATTCTTGCTTTTTCCAAGTAAACCCATGGTCTCTGTTTATGCTAATATCATTTTTGATGATTATTTTCTTACAATTTGTATACTGTTGCGTTTGTACTGATGTTTGTAACACCCATAAATATTGTTCTAAGACCCACCTTCATTTGTACCAATCGATTTAAGTCGATCTGTCCTTCCATGTAAAACTTGTAATCAAAATACAGGTCGCAATTTTAGTCTCTTATAGTCCAAGGAAATTTGTTATGATCGGTCCATTATTTCCTCAAGCCCCCATACAAATAACCTCCCAGAAAAGGGGTTTAACGATCATAAATCCCTTAAATGTAGCAATAATTTTTGCACATCTAAGGTCCATATACGTTTAAATCTGTATGTCGAATTTCATGAAGATCGGTCCATAATTGACCATATTACTGGTCCACAATTCCACAGGTCTGGATAAAAGACCCCTCCCCGAATTTTGATGCACACAATGATGAAGGGTATTGTCGGCCTTAACCGACTTATCTTTCTTTCTCGCTCTTAATGGGTTAATAGTTATTTCCAAAAATAAAAAAAGACTTATTGATTTTTCTTTAAGAAATGTAGTCTTTTCATAGAAATATTAACTTTTGCAAAAAAACCGGTTAACCGGTTTTTTCTGAATTCAAAAAAGTGCAACCGGTTTTTTCAAAATACCAACTATTCGAACTATTCGAAAACCGGTTTCTCCAAAAAGTCGAATAATCGATCACCCTAGTATGCACAGTGGTCCCAAAGCGAAATTTTTTGGAAATAATTTTGTAACTTTAGAACTGCTGGATGTATTTGAATGAAATTTCACATGGACAATCCTGAGGTGTATGCCAATTGATTTGGAGGAGGACAGGTTTTTAGTGAGTCTGGGCGACGGGGGGTGGACCTCCAAAGTTGGTCACCTCGGGTATGAACATTTTTAAAAAAATCGCTAAAATTTCATTTATGATTTGATTGAAAAAAAATTTTGCACATAGATAGTCCTTATAATTCTCTACAAAAAATATGCTTACATGTGTTAGTATTACTGAGGTATTTTCAAAATGTTTTGAAGGATTAATAGTTTCTAGCTAGTCTGTGGGCAGGAGGAGAATCTCCGAAATTGGTGAACTCTTTTAATTATTTCTTATATAACATCCGAGGTGACCCATTTCTACAAAATACTAAAAAAACAAAAATTAAAATTAACGAAATTCTGATAGGGCTAGCATTTATGTTAAGTATTCTTTTAGAAACATAAAAAAAAATATATGATCCAGAGGAAAATAATGGATTTTAAAGTGAAAAAATGTTACCACCTTTTTGAAAAAAATCACAAAAAATCACTATTTTTTTTTAAATTTTCAATTTCAAAATAATATAACTTTTTATCTAAACCACATAGGTGTATGATCCTTGCACGAAATTATAGAAATAGAATTTTGTTAAAAAAACTAAAAAAAAACATGTCCAAAAATGGGTCAAAACTTTGGTGCAAATATCTCTTAAAGTAAAAGAGATAACCCATACATGTAATCGTATTTTTTGTAGAGAATTATAAGGACTATATATGTGCAAAATTTTTTTTCAATCAAATCATAAATCAACTTTTTAACAGATTCGTTAAAGGTGTTTCAAAAATTACATTTAAAATAAAAATATGTTGTTTACATATTTTGGTAAAAATTTTAATTGAAAGTTCAAGTTAACAGACTGACAACTTCAATAAATTTATGGTCTCGAAAATTAATGATCTACTTATATAGTTTTGTCATCTTTATTTTAATATTGTATGAAGGGCCAACGAAAACTTCATCTCTGCAAATATTTCGGAGCAAGAGTTTTATATAGCCGTTTATTCTGAAAGTGATCTAAGTCCAGATACAAAACTTGTTAAGGTTAGGTATGAAAATATATAAATTTTTACTTACCCTAGAGGAAAGAGAACCAGTTTAAAACTAGTCACGTGGCTGGTTCTCAAAGCTAGTGAACGGTTTCAGTTCCGGAACTTTATATGGGAAGAACCTGTCACTTTTACATGGAGTTGTCATTGCAGGTGGCTAATTAGCCTTGGGAAAGGTCATAGGACAAGTCACAGGACTGCTACAAGAGGACATTCGATTAATATAATAAAAATTTTAAGAAAATTTTTTTACTTTTTAAACTTTTTTTATTTTTTTTTATTAAATTATATTTTATAATTTTTCGTTAATATCGATGGCGGCACCACGATTCGAACTCACGTTCTTCTGACGTATTACGACAATTGCCACAAATTTCCCGCAGGGTAATTACTTGATTCTAATTTAATTTATTCTTTCTTATTAAAACTTGCAAAAATGTCTGACTGAGTAAAGAAAAAACTATTAATTAAAAATCTAACTATTTCTATGATTATTTATACTTTTTAATGACAGAACTCAAAATAAACGTCTCATGTAAGAAATACTTGATAATTTAATAAGAAAATCGTATCATCAAAATGGAATATACTCATATCTAAAGCAACAAAGTTAAAAAAAGTATGGAGGGTTATTTTTTCTAGATATAGGAGACAAAGACAAAATTTTAATAAAATTTAAAAATGATATCATCAAGGCGCAGACAAAAAGTCCTATTATTATTTTTTTTAGTGGTCCTTTATTTTAAATTGTAATCTATTTTCTAAAGTTGTTAAAAGGAATTATTTTGCAATAAATACAAGTATCAAACAAACGGATGGACAGACGGACGGACATCGTTAAATTGACCTATAATGTAATTCTAAATCGAACTATATATGTACTTTAAGGTAAAGGTCCCTAGATGTTTTCTGTGCCTTACAGACATCATCTTAAACACATATTTATCCCTACCACCTATAGTAGTGTAGCGTTATATTTCTTATACAACGAATTTGTCATAAATTATTACCAAGTCATGTTAAGTTAAATTTATGTACCTTTACAAATCAATTCATATAAAATTTTTTAATTTAAAACTATTTTTTTTTTCTATACTTTCAGAATTTTCAATTCTTTCAATCAACGGTAAGTTTATTTTTAATTCTGTAATTCTGTCCCAGCTTTCTAATCAGCTTATGATTTTTATACCCTACACCACCATAGGTGGGGAGGGTATTATGCATTTGTGCTGATGTTTGTAACAACCAAAAATATTGGTCTAGGACTCACCTTAATTTATACCAATCGGTTTAGAATCACTTTCTGAGTCGATTTAACGATGTCCGTCCGTCTGACCGTCTGTCCGTCCATGTAAACCTTGTAATCAAACTACAGGTCGCAATTTTGAACAAAAATTAATAAAATTTGGCACACAAGTTTCTTATAGTTCAGGGACGAAGCCTATTGAAATTGGTTATGATCGGTCCATTATTTCACCGATCAAACTACAGGTCGCAATTTTGAACAAAAATTAATAAAATTTGGCACACAAGTTTCTTATAGTTCAGGGACGAAGCCTATTGAAATTGGTTATGATCGGTCCATTATTTCACCTTGCCCCCATACAAATGTCCTCCCGGAAAAGGGTTTAACGCTCATAAATCCCTTAAATATAGCAATATTTTAATGAAATTTGGCACATATAAGTTTCATATAAGCTTAAATCAGTGTGCCGAATTTCAGAAAGATCGGTAGCTCCCATATAAACCCCTTTTCAGAAAATCACTTTAACGGGCATAAATTCCATTAAAATGTTAGTATCAAGTTAATATCCGATAAAAATAAATTTTATATAAACATAAATGATAGTGTCAAGTTTTACAAAGATCGGTCCGTAATTTACCATAGCTCCCATTTAAGGCACTCTTTCGGGAATCACCTAAAAGTTTTTAATTAATTCATATAAATAGCATTGATAGCATTGACGCAATATTCTGCATTCGTATGTTTTATTTTACACTTAATATGAGTATCGGTCCACATTTCGCTCGAAGTCTAAGAAAAGACCACTTCCCTAATTAAAATGTACACAATGGTGTAGGGTATCATATGGTCAGGCTTGACCGACTATATCTTTTTCTCTCGTTTTTTACTTAAAACCGTTTAATAGGTTTTTTTTTTTTTTCAAAAACCATAAGTAAGTGTTAATAATTATCATTTGAACATATGTACAATGTGTTAAGTTAATTTTTTTCTTTTTCTTAAAAAGAAAACTTAACAGTTGTTAATTGTTAGAAAATTAAGACATGATTTTCACTATATACGAACTGGCTAATTTGTGAAAATTTTAACCTGGTTATTTTTTGAAGAAAATAAAAAAAGTCTAATGAAGTCTTTTACCTTTTAAGCCAACTGTTACCAAAGAAATATTAAAGGAAAGAAAATACTGCTAAATACTTATTTCACCTACATAATTGTAGGCTAAATAAATGAGAAAATGAATGCAAAAAAAAATAAAATGGTGTGAAAAGTAACCACTGTAACCCACGAACTACAATTAGAAAAAATATACTTTTATCGTAGAAAAAAGTGACAACAGAAGGTGACTTGAATGACTTGACTTGAGTTGAATTTTTCTTGACTTGTGTATTTCAATGAATGAATGAACGAACGAATGAATTATTGCATTTAGTGTCAAAATATTAACCTCTTCGCAAGACATTTATTTAAGTTGCTTGTCATCCTCCAAGAAAAAATAAATGAAAAAAGTTTAAGTGAAAAAGTAAAAACGAAATGCCACTTACTAAGTTTAACAAGAGAAAAGGGGGAAAATGCTAAGATATTTTATAATAATTTAGTTTCTTTATCCAAAAACTCAAGTGGAAAATCAAGTCAAGTGTAATTAAAGACATTAAAATTAAGTATTCTTAAGTATGTTTTTTTTTTGTAAATTGCAATTAAGAGATTAAGAGAATATTATGAGATTTTTTAATAATTAATTTGGAAGACAGTTGTGAATAATTCGCTTTTACTTATAATACTTTTTAAAAGTGAAAAAAGTAAAATTTCAGACTCTTTATAAAAAAAAAAAACTGTGAATACCCCTTTTAAAATTTTTTAAATTTTATGGAGAAATTTTAGCTTGATTAAGAATCATTTATTTGGGGCGTATGTTTTGACACAAAACTTAATTATATAAAAAAAAAAAAAATAATAATAACAACAACAATAACAAATCATACGCATTCAAAACCTCCATAAATTATGAAGTTTCATACCAAAAAAAAAAAAAAAAAACATGCAACCACAACTGTGGAGAAAACTATAAAAAATAAAAGCGCAAGGAAGTCAGAAAAAGAAAACGGGATTGGGTTTTTAAAGATGCCT
Source organism: Protophormia terraenovae (assembly GCA_951394005.1). Lineage (NCBI taxonomy): Eukaryota > Metazoa > Arthropoda > Insecta > Diptera > Calliphoridae > Protophormia > Protophormia terraenovae. The sequence goes on from OX596073.1 coordinate 153,329,068, forward strand.
TTAAGCCAAATATGGGTCACAAATGTTAAATGTGCGTTCAATACAAATACCACAGATAAGGAGAAATTTAAGTCAATGTCTAAATGATCATCATTTATTTGGGTTGAAAATCGTTGCCACCAATCAACTTCCAATCATGATGTTGTTGAATGAAAAATGTTCAAAAATAAACAGAAAACAAACAAAATATATTTAAACATCATTAAAATGAGTGACTGATTGTTTATCTGTTGCATGTTTTGTTCAAAAAGAAAAAAACAACTAAATTTTGTGGCAAAAAAGGTAAAGGTATAAATTGTTATATTTAAGTAGTGAGATCAAAAAAGTATTTGCTCATCAAGTTTAATAAAAAAAAAAGAAAATTAAAAAATATATAATAAAAGTAAATAAAAGTATTTAGAAAATTTAAGCTCCAAATGCAAACAGTGAGATTGAATTATAAAATATTTTGGCAATAAAGTAAATGATTCGTAATTATTCAAACTAGCAAAGAGGTATACCAATCTCACAGACTCCCAGGAACGGTCACAAAGTTTGACGCCTATGATGGACGACTTTTTCTTCCCATTTCATAACTTTTTTTTTCTTTAGTTAAACCACAATATTGTTAATCGTATTAGAAAAACTCATGATCCAAATCAAGACATTTTTGAATTTCGAGTCTGCAAAAATTGTCAAAGCATATTTTGGGCTTAGCATATTATTATTATGTCTTTTTTTTAATTTTTCCACAGAATATCATTATTTTGGAACGTAGTTTATTATTTTGAATAGCATATTTTATACTAAAGAGCATAAGTTTGCATATTTTACACATATATATTTTTTTTACATAATTTGCGAATTGAGGCATTTTCTTTTACCTGTTTGTCAAATCGGATTGCCTAATTTTCATTTCATAAATTACTGAAGTAACACTGGTTCTGCGCAATGGGGTTTCTCATTAAATTCGAATACACCACTTTTTTTTGAATTGACACAGAAAAAATTATTACGGTATTTTTTTTAATTATCATAGTTGTTTCATTTTGTATCGAAATTTTATAAATTTATTCAAGCAAAAATGAAATAAAAATAAAATTTAACTATACTTTTATATCATATATACATTTTTAATTCATTCAATCAACTACTTGATTGATTTAATTAATTTATTAATTGGGAATTTTTTTCTGTTTTGTATTTTTTACGGTTTTTAGTAATTGATATAATCATTTTGGTGAGAGGTGCAAATTTAAACAAATTTATAATTGAATGAATTATTTTCATATATATTTGTTAATTGGTGACTTTTTTCTGTGGACTCTAGTTCTAGATTTTTAAAATTAAAGAGAAAGCACTATAAATGGAAGAATATCTCGAAAACGACTTGTCTGATTTTATTTAAAAAATATCAAAAAATTATAACTAAAACTATCTTCAAGTAATTTTTACATTACCTTGCAATACAGTCATAAAGCATTTAAATTCGAAAATGTCAAATATTACAATTTTTATTTATTAAAAAAAAATAAGAAAATCGGTCGAAAATATTGAAAAACTTGACCAAGATTTTGCCAATTTGAAATAGTTGAAATTTCAAATTCATACATATAACTCCAAAAATGTGTATATAACATAAATAGCACATGGAAGCTATAAAGGTACATTAAAAAAATAATAATTATTTCAATTGCAACAAATACTTATGTATAGTTTTATGTTCCACATGTAAACAGAAAAACCAATTTATCAAAATTAAAAACTTTTCTAATTACTTTTTTAATTGTATCAATTATTCAAGTGATAAAAATTTAAATTTTCTAATATGTTTTACTAAAACTAAAATAATTTTTAGGATTTCAATTATTTTTCTTATTGTATCAATTAATAAATTAATCAAATATAAATAAAAATAAGTGATAATTTGAAAAATTTAATATACAATTTGTTTAATAGGTTCAATTTTAATTAATAAATTAATTGAATATAGAAATTTGAGAAATTTTAATTTAAAAAGTTTATACTTTTGCTTAAAACTTAATAGAAACTTGGCCTCCTCTAGTCAAATTAAGACATTTTTCATTTGCAATTTGAAAACTTAACCCATTTCCAGCCACTGTTGCGTTTTCGCATCACTAATTTTACCTATACCATAACTAATTTAGTTTAAGATTAATCATAATGTTTTATACATGTATATTTAGCTTGGAATCTTAACTAAATAATTTAATTAAAAAAATTTTAATTCCGGTGAATTTTTATCCCCGGTAGAGTGTTTTAAAAAAAGGTCTATATTAAAGGTGGCGCACTGAAAACTTGAAAATTTTTAAGGTAATATAGTATGTTAAAAATATGAAAAATAAATAGAAAATAATTAAGAAAAATATTGTTTATAAACAAATATAGATTTTTTTTTTTTGAATTAAGGCTACATTTGCAGTTGAAATTTTTTACTGTAGGCTTAAAAAAAAAATCTTGTTAAAGATTTTTTATGACATATGCGGTAAAAAATAAGCAATTTTCAGTAAATTAAGAGTGCTTCTTTTTTACAATCATCGAAAACAAATGTAAGAAAAGGAATTTCTAAATGATCGACGCTACCAGTATATGAAGAGTATTTTGTGAAGATACGATATAATAATTATATATTGAATATGAACACCAAAATTCAGGTAGTTTCCTGAAATATGCCAAAAAAAATATAAATGAATCTAATATATAATAATAAAAATTATGTAATTTATTGCATAATTTTTGAAAATGTCTTAAAAAAATAAATATTTTTATATCAAAGTTTATAAAATTTGCTAAAAAAAAAAAAACATTAAAGATGACATTTATATGATTATACATAATTACTGTTCGTTTTTTATGTTTTTTTAAAAATATTACATTGTACATTCTTTATTGCTCATAACTTCTAAATTATGCATTCTAATTCTAAAAATTCTAATTTTTATTTCGTTTAATAGAAAAAGATATGGACTTTTAAATGACGTGTATAAAATTATTTTTATTCGAAAGTTCAAAGGTAAAAATCATATGTTTATAATTTTGACTCTATTCTATACTCGAGCCAAAATTCAAGTTGGAGACTTTTTTGGTTTAGGAGTTATGAAGCATAATATGGTAAAGAACTATTGTTTTTGTATGTAAAAATTTTAAATATTTAAAAAATTGTTTATATTAAAAGAAAAAAAAATCAAATTTTATACAAAAAATTTTACTTTAGATTATATTTTGTTACATACACAGATGGACAAAAGTCACCGTCATTTGCCTTTATGTAAGTTTGAAGGGCCTCTGCGCCTATAAAACAAATGATATATGAAAATAGTTTAATTCTGCATAAAATATGGTTTTAAAATGTTTTTTAGTTAAAATAATTTTTCTTTCATTAACCTTATTAACAAAAATAAGTATTTATTATTTGAAGTTCATATTTCTTGTGGACAAAAGTCACCGTCACTGCATCTAAATATTAAAGAAACTTTAAGAAATTTCGCTCTTACCAACACTTCTGTCTAAATTCCTGTAGTATGGTAACTTTAATAACGGTACTTAATTTAAAAAATTTGCTAACGCCACTTTTATTAAAAATGAGTGAAAAAAGAAAAGAAACTACAATTAAAGAAAGAAAAATTATTTTAAGTGCGTACAAACAAAATAAAACGATCCGGGAAATATGCACATTGGTTAACCGTCCACGTAACACCATTGCTGGATTTATAAAACGTCTTAAAGACGACCCAACATGTGAGTATCAGACAAGAAGTGGACGACCGCCAGCACTATCTGTTCGGGAAAAGAGGGAAATAGTAAAAATAATTAAAAAATAGCCTAAAACTTCATCGTCCGAAATTGCTGCAATGTTAAAGGAAAACACTGGTACAGGTGTTCACCCCCGTACTGTACGTCGAGTGCTAAATTCTGCCGGGTATAATGCCAGACTTTGCAGGAAAAAATCGCAGATTAGCAAGGTGAACCAAATGAAACGCCATTCTTTCGCAAAAGAGCACATAAATAAAGGAATAGACTTTTGGGATAAGGTAATATTCTCTGATGAAAGCAAATTTTCCATATATAAATAAGACGAACGTATTTTGACATGGAGAAAGAAGGGGGAGGCTTTGCAGGAAAAACACATTCAGTCGATTGTTAAACATGATGGTGCTGGTGTCATGGTATGGGGTTGTATGTCGGCGGCTGGGGTTGGGAAACTAGTATTTATTGATGAAGTAATGGATAAAAATATTAATTTGAATATCCTTAAGGATAACTTGCATAAAAGTGCTCAAAAACTTGGCATTGAATCCGACTATTTCTACCAGCAGGACAATGACCCTAAGCACATGGCGGAAATTGGTTGATTATGGATCTTATATAACACCCCTCACACTCTTAAAACTCCTCCTCAGTCACCGGACATCAACCCAATAGACCATTTATGGGACCACTTGGATAGACGGATTCGAGAACATCACATTACTTCCAAAAAGAGAAATTAATGGAGGAATGGGAGAAAATTGATCCAGAAGTGACGAAAAAGTTAGTACATTCTATGCAGAAACGTTTGCAAGAAATTATTAAAAATAATGGCAAACATACCTCATATTAAAATAATAAAAGTTTTTAATTAACTTTACCTGACGGTGAATTTTGTCCAGTAGTTATACGAACTGTTTTGTATATTTTTAATTTGTTTTTTAATAAGTATAAGAAAAAGGAGTTATTTTAACTGAAATAATATTTGAATAAAATATACTTTTTGTTTAAGTTAACCATTTTTATATTTCAATTTGTTTCTGAGCATGGGGAGCCTCTAAACATTGTACATGATAGATGACGGTGACTTTTGTCCATGTGTGTATGTATCTTCTAAACTAAAGGAGTGTCCAATATGAAATTTTGCACTGTGTTGTGTTAATATTACGAGTATATAATTTTTTAAGAATTTTAAAAATATCGTTTTTTTTTTTGAGATATAAAGGTTTTACTTTTATAAGTTTAATTTTGACCTTTGAACTTTCAAATTAAATTGACTTACTACACATCATTTTGAATGTAATATCTTTGTCTTTAAAATGATACTAAAGTAATTTTTTCAGAATTTTAATAATACTGTTTTTTGAGATATAATGATTTGATTTGTATATGTCTAACATTGACCTTTGAACTTTTAACTTTTGATGCAATGAAACTTTATAAATATCGTTCTAAAGGTAATAGCTTTATCTTTAATATAAAACTAAAACTAGATATCGACCATGTATAGTTTATAAGTTATTAGCATTTAAACGAACACTCTTTGGTAAAGTTTTTGGCTTTTTTTTTGTTCGTCATATTTTTAAAAACATTTCCAATTACACTGGTCGACAATGAAATCCTTCCCCAAAGACGAATAGCTGAACTTAATGCATTTTGATGTGCTAAATACGAATCTGCTTTCAGTTTTTTTCCATCAGTTCTGGATTCTTTTTTATGGGCATGTCTAATATTTTGCCTATAGTAAGGCCATTACTTTAGTATATTTCCTCATAACTCAATAGTTTCGAAGTTATTTTAAAATAAGTGTTCAAAAATAAAAATTTTCATGCAAAATTTTAGATTTTTTTGTTACTAAAATTTCTTTTCATAAATAAATACATCAAAAATATTGCAGTTTTATCATCTTTATTTTAAAGCTGGTAATGCTGCGAAGAAAATAAGGTATGTATCTTCAAAATTGATGCACAAATCGTGATTTTATTCACAGTTGAGTTAAAATACCCATGTTACATACAATTGCGTAGAAATACAGTGGTGAGCAAAAAAAAAAAATATTTATTGTTGAAACAAAAATAGGTGGACTAGGTGGACTTTGACGAGTTAAATAAGAATCTGCATTCACTTTTTTTCTACCACGTACTGATTTTTTTTTATGGGCATGACTCTATCATCACTTTATTCATCGGTCACAATATAAAATTCGAGAATGGTTTGCCAAATTTAGACTCAAGAACCGTTTACACGATTTTGATAAATGATACATCAAAAGATGCATACGAAAATTGTCTTCGAGGTATGTCAACAACATTTTTTATTCGCTCAAGAATTTCAGAGCTATAGATCAAAATTTTCACAATTAAAAAAAAAAAAAATAATTTTTCGCTACTAATTACCGAATAACTACGGAAATATTAACTGGATAAAAAAAATTATGTAAATTCAGCTCAAAGACAATTTAGGTCGCTATATGTTGAAGTTTAATTTATCTTAATTGGACAAACAGTTCTCGAGTTATACAAGTGTGACTGCCTAAAGGCGGGGTCATAGTATTCATGCCCATAAAAAAAATCAGTACGTGATAGAAAAAAAGTAAATGATAATTCTCATTTAACACATTAAATTCCATCTCACCTATTTTTTTTATTTAAGACAAAAAAAATTTTTTTGCCGACTAGTGTATTTCCACTTAACTATAGGTATGCATGGGTATCTTAACTTAACTGTGAATCCAATCAAGATTTGTGCATCAATTTTTATGACACGTGGCTTTATTTACTCTTAGTTTTATCAGCTTTGAGATAAAGATGATAAACTGAAACATTTTTGATGTTTTCCCTTAAAAAAAAAAAAAAAAAAAATCTAGAATTTAGCATGAAAAAATTTTTTTCGGACACTTATTTCGAAATATCTCCAAAACTATTCAGCGGATAAAAATTGTTTAATAGAAGCCAATTTTATTTCACAATTTTGGTGTATTATATATATAAATCGTGCATACCGTTCTCGAGTTATAGTGAAATATACTCGAGTAATCGGCTTATTTAGGGCGCAATATTAGACACGTCCATAAAAAAAAAAATCTCGACCAATCTTGTTGGCCAGTGTTACCAATATCTGTAGTGAATTTCATTGACATCGGAGATGTCAAGTCCGGTTGCTATCCGTTTTGTCATGGAATCACTCATCTATATATATAAAAATTAATGTGTGTTTGTTTGTATGTATGTATGTATGTATGTATGTATGTATGTATGTATGTATGTATGTATGTATGTATGTATGTATGTATGTATGTATGTATGTATGTATGTATGTATGTATGTATGTATGTATGTATGTATGTATGTATGTATGTATGTATGTATGTATGTATGTATGTATGTATGTATGTATGTATGTATGTATGTATGTATGTATGTATGTATGTATGTATGTATGTATGTATGTATGTATGTATGTTTGTTTGAAGTCTATAGCCGCCTAAACGGCTAAACCGATTTTCTTGAAAGGAAAATCGGTTTAGCCAATTTTTGAAGGATTTTGGAAGGAAAAATAGGCTAATTTTTATTTTTAAATTCCATGTGGGCGAGGTGCCACGCCCACTTACAAAATATCTGTTAAAAGTAGTATATCTCGGAAATTGGTAATACTAGAGTCCTCAAATTTTGCAGAAACAACTTTGACACCTATATGAACATTCTGGAATAAATAGGCGAACTAGCAATAGGGGGTGTGGCACATCCCACGCCTAATATTGCTTGCGAATACCAAATGCCGTAAATTTAGGAATCTATAACAGTACATTTCCCAAATTTTGGACAATAAACTTAAGTGTCAATGTGAACTTTTTGTGCAAAAATGGGAGGAAAAGAAATAGTGGGCGTGTCATCTCTCACATAAAGTTAATACCAATATTTTTATATCTGTGAAACTATAAAAGTTAGAAAGCTCAAATTTTGTACGACTAGCATTATCTTCAATATGAATATTTTGGACAAAAATTGGTACACTAGCAATAGTGGGCGTGGCACCTCCTATATAAAGAAAATATTAAATTATCATATCTGAGAAAATATAACAGTTAGAGTTCTAAAATTTTGTCGGAGCCACTTTGGTATCAATATTAATATTTAAGAAAAATATGGGCGGACTAGAAGTAGGGGGCATGGTACCTCCCATATGAATTAAATGCAAAAATTCGTATATTTGGGAAACTATTGGAGTTGGAATGCTCAAATTTTGCACAAAGAATTTTGTCATCCATGAAAACATTTGTCTAATAAATTAGCGGATTATGGGGGTATGGTCCCTCCCATAAAAATTAAATACAAAAATTAGTATATCTGGGAAACTATTATAGCTTGAATTTTCAAATTTTGCATGGGAAACATCTATTTATCGGGGGGTGGCGAAGCACACCGGGTATTAGCTAGTTATTAAATAAAAATCCTTTACTTAATTATTAACTTCATTCATATTTCCTCTTTAAGTTATTTCTCATAAAACAAAAACTTGTATGCGCAAAAAATCTCAATTTAGCATAAAAATAGTAAACTAAAAGTTTATTTATATATACAAATAAAAACAGCATGTCTTTTTATTTATTTGTAATAACATAAACACTTTTTTTTTTGGTTATACTCATAAAATAATACTAGTCAGCATAAGTTAAAAAATATTTTGTAAACATTTACTTTCACTTTATGTGAGTTTTTTATAATTTTCGAAAAAACAAAAAATGCTGTAAGAAACTCTATAAGAGTTGATACAATACTTTCATATATGAATTTTAAAATCTATATAATATGAGCATGAAGGTTCAAATTTAAACAAACAACTTGAAGATTTTAACCATTTACGTTGGCTTTTTCTTATGTTTTGTGGTTTTTTATATTTTTATAAATATTAAACGCACGTAATTGTGACTTTTTGTAGTTAATTTTTCTTGGAAGAAATTTTTAATTTGTTATTCATGTTATTTACTTCTCTCTGTTTTTTTTTTTTTGTTCGTTTTCTTTATGAACTTTTAAGTTAATTTGCTATGCCTACAAATTATGAATACATACACATGTAGTTTATTTGGGAGACCCTAATAGAAATTTTTTAGACATTTTAGAATATTAACAAACTATTTTTCTTAATATTAATATAATAAAAATTTACTTTCTCAAGTATTTTATAAAAGGTAGGCTTAATGAAACATAGGACATTTGTAAACTACTGATATAAATATGACTGATTTATCCTTTTGTAAATGATAAACTCATAGCACGCCATCTGCCTATTCCTGACATATTACAATTTATAATCAAAATTTTTTTTAAATTTCTATATTATTCTTATCATATTTGATCACTTTATATCACTAACTTTAAGACTTATTTTCCCACTGAGTATATAATTTTATTATTTAGTTGTAATAAAATAGTTTTGTTTTGTGTACATGCATTTGTGATTAAAATCATTTTTCATTTTTATTTCTTTTCTTTACAACATTTACGGTCAATTGTTAAATGAAATAAAAAAGAAAAAATTGTTGTGATTTGCCATCCATTTTTCATTTGGTTTCGTGTGTCTTTTTATTTCATTTATTTTATATTTTAGTTTTCTGAATTGGCTGGTTGTTTGAAACAATTTAATATGCACGTTTTATGTCAAGTGCTTTGACTGCAAAGCGCATTAAAACGTCCACAGGGCATCTTTATTACTGCAACAATGATGGAAAAGGAAAAACTTTTTAATATGTTCATTTTTAGCTGTAATTGTGTCTGCGTCAGTGCCTGATAAATGAAAAGTAGTTTCTATATATTTTCCCATAGTTGCTAGCAGTTGTGTAAATGAATGTTTAAATGCTACGAAAATCATTGGTTTTCAATCACTTTATTCACCGCAAGAAAAATGAACAACGAAAACTTTGGAAATACACACGGCCCGACGCCATATAAAAAGAAAGCATAGCAAAAATAAAAATAATAAAAAGAAAAACTGTGTCATATTGAAAATTACCATTACACTTATGAAAATGTATTGAAAAATGGATAAAAAGGGGTTACTTTGAAGTTTTGCACCTGCAATGTTGGCAGCAAAAATGGTATTTCATATAAAGCCCAAATTACATTTACGCGTAGTCAGCAACAGTATCAGCAAAAAATATCAGATATTCACTGTCAGTACAACATGATGCTGCCGTTGTAATTACAATTCAGCGTAGGCAGCCACAATTTACAACCACCATCTAGCTTTATTCTACTTGTGTATTTTAGCCTCTCATTTATTTGCTCACTCTCTTTGTCTCGCTCTCAATCTGAATGCAGCGCAGTGAATTTAGAAACAGAGCTAAATGAAACAGCACTGCAAACTGTTGCTTACCAAATGTAATCAACACCATAACAAACAGTGCATTCTAAATGATCAGCTGAATATGTCAGCTCACACTGCTGCTGACTACGCGCTATTGTAATTTGGGCTTAAATTCATTATAAGGCGGTAAACTGTGCTAAATTTATTTACAATAGTCCATGAATTAAAACATTTCTTGATCCTGTAAATTTAAGTACCCTGAAAAAGTAAAATTCTTGAAATTCTTGTAAATATTTAGTTCTCCTATTTGACATGTATCTTCTTCCTAGGTCAAAATGAAGAGTTTTTGATAACACTAACGAAAAATCCAACACATTTATATAACATCATGATAAGACGTAATCGAAACAATAATGTCTTTAGCATAGAATTAAACTTAACTCTTTGTTTATATTTGTAAAATTGTCAATAATTTGTTGTTGAATTTATTTAAATGATTTTTTGGAGGAATGAAATAATAATATTTATTTTATGCAATACCAAAGTAATAATAGTACAAATATAATACTTATGTTTTTTGTGCAATTAAAAAAAGTATTTTGAAAATTTGACTTTTTTCATAAAATCTTCACGCCTGCATTCGTTTTTATCCGTGCGGGAAGCAGTTTAGTGCCACATCGATCTAATAATATTTTATAATTAAATAGCTGAAACATTTTTTTTAAATTCTTTTTTTCTGAAACTCAGCATTTTGGAACAATGCTGGATTTGATATGCAAGTGTGAATCAACTTAATTTTTTATAATTACTTGTGAAGCCTTGTCTTTTAAAATATTAAAAATAACAAAAAAAATATTTAATTAATAAAACTTTGAGAAAAAAGTGAAAGAAGTTTAGTATATTTTTGTTAAAAATATTCCATTTTTATACTTTGAAAATGACTGGATATTTTTCAAGGCTAGACAAATTAATTTTTTCAGACTACATTTTGAGTTTTTTATTCGATCCGACCAGTAGTTTAAGAGATACAGATTTATTCCCAAAATTTTTGCGATTGACCTCATTGTGTACTGTCCATAGGGATATGTGCTCCTTCAAATCAACTAAAAAAACTGTAGCCATTTTATTTGGATATGTATCTCCAACGGCTCACAAGTTAGAGAATTATTTTCGAAAAAAAAAAAAGAAAAAAAGTGCTGGGACCACTGAGGAGCAGTGAACCAAGCCGAGGCAAAATTGTCGGCGGCGGCTGCCGGCATATTTTGAGCGACGCCGACGGCTTAATTTAAAAAATTAAAATTAGGTATTATATATAATAAAAACTGAAGTTTTCAGTAATTTTTTATTTGTATTTTGTTGTTGTTTTTTTCTTTCCAGAAAATCAAGTTGTTTTAGAATAGAAAACAAAAAAAGAAAAATTTGTTTAGTACGGTAAATATATGTATAGGTGGCAGTGCTGTATTTAAATTTATAAAATAAAAAAATATACTCGTCGTCTTCACCTAACATAAAATATTTAACATTAACACCAACATCATGTTAATGATAAATTTAGATCGTTCAACTTGATATTAATGTTAATTTTTTCGATGTTTAAACACGGTTGTTAAAGTAAATGTTAAAAGAACCATATTTAAACATCGAAAAAAAAATTACCATTTACATCAAGTTGAACGATCTAAATGTATCATTAACATGATGTTAGTGTTAATGTTAAATATTTTATGTTAGGTGAAGACGACTAACATGATGTTAGTGTTAATGTTAAATATTTTATGTTAGGTGAAGACGACAAGTAAAATGTGTACTGCAAGGCCATTACGTTGAGTCTATATTAGAGAAATTTGTACCAAGACAAACGTCAAATTTTTGTTTGATTTGCAGATAATTTTTTATCGCTGTCAATTATAGGGGAAAACGTATGTCATAATAAACCATGCAAAAAGTACCAACAACAATCAAGATGGCGTCTTTTACCAAGAATTATCAAGACAAAGTTGTCAGAGCTCGAGCGCTGACAAATTTCTTTTAACGCTGCAATAATACTGACAAATTCAGTCTACATTAGACAAATCTTTATCTTGATAAAATTTTGACGTTTGTCTTGATAAAAATTTGTCTAATATATTGTGACAGAAAATATAAAATGTAATAAAAAGTGGCTCTGAATTCTATGAAATAAAATATAGCTTATATCTTTGGTTCAGCCGATTTTATCGGCGGCTTAAATTGAGTCATTTGAGACAATGACTATGCTTCGATTTTAAGCCGGTCGGTTTGGTTCTCTGCTGAGCAGCACAGGAGTATAGTGCTACTTTCGCTCTTACCCGATAAGTGTTTGAACTCAACTAAAAATACAAACTGATTTCGACATTTTTGAAATAAAGAGGTCGATATTGTTCCAGGAAATTGACAAGTCCTTGGTGGCGTTTTAAAGTCGAAACTGAAGCAGTTAAAAGGAAAATATTTAAAAATCTATACTTTTTTTTAAGAATTGTAGGACTTTATTAAGATTTTCTTTATAGTCGGTTTAAGTTATTTAAATTTAACAACGACTTTTTTCAGCCGACTTATATTCTTTTAGTCCAGAATATAATAACATTTTCGATTTTTTACTTTATCACATCGGCTTAAAATCAGCGTACGAAATTTTGTAATTTTCATAGAAATCCAATGCTAGAAGTAGTGAGTGCTGTGGCTCCATCTTGTATTAGTTTTTAATAAACTATTTTAAAATGTGCGGCTGATGAAAATTTTGTGTCGGCTAGTTTCCCTGGTCTCATCTTAGAAATGAGTTTCAGCTTGACTTTTGATAAGTTCGTTTAACGAGATAAGAGAGCTCTGTAGAATATCTCTTTCCTCTTTAAATGACTTGACTGTCTTTAAACTTCGGAATATTCAGTTCTGCAATTGAATAGAAGCAGGGATGGAAAAGTTGAAACTATAGTACTTTGTTTAATACTATTTAATATTCCAAAATACCGAAGTACTCCCTCGAGTCATTTTATACTGTGAAACGATTAGTTGGATATTCCACAATTCGAATTAAAAATAAAATTTTTAAATGAAAATATATTTTGAAGATATATAATTTTCGCAGAAAAATCTATGTTTTTTTTACCAATTTGATTATATTTTACAATTGGTGTTCAGAAGTAGTAATGAAACTTTAATGAACACTATCGTCGACTAAATGCTGAGGCTTCGAGTTCCCAAAAAATCAGATACGTTTTTTACATTTTGAGCTGTAGGTTTAATTTATAAAGTTGTAAACTCTTAAATATACAATCATTACTAAAAACTACAAGTTTCTATGCTCTGTAAATAAAATTGAACAGAAAATGTTCTAAATTTTTAAAACATGACATAATAAATTATATTTTATCAGAACTAAAGCTGAAGTGCTGGATTTTAAGGAATTTATCTTTTTTCTCCTTAAATTTATTTTAATAACTAATATTTTCCATCCCTGAATAGAAGTAAGTTTGTAAATGTATGATAATGTTCACTGTTCGAATGGTCGAATGTTTGCTTTGAGGGTACCGATAAAGATATGAACACATGATAATAATTAATAGTAAAGCCCAAATTACAATAGCGCGTAGTCAGCAGCAGTGTGTGCTGCCATAATCAGCTGATTATTTAGAATGCACTGTTTGTTATGGTGTTGATTACATTTGGTCAGCAGCAGTTTGCAGTGCTGTTTCATTTAGCCCTGTTTCTAAATTCACTGCGCTGCATTCAGATTGAGAGCGAGACAAAGAGAGTGAGCAAATAAATGAGATGCTAAAAAACACAGGTAGAACAAAGCTAGATGGTGGTTGTAAATTGTGGCTGCCTACGCCGAATTGTAATTATAACGGCAGCAACATGTTGTGCTGACAGTGATCAGCTGATGATTTTTGCTGATACTGACTACGCGCTATTGTAATTTGGGCTTAACTCGGAAATGACAGTAAACATAAAATTTTACAAATGGAAAATTATGTGAAACTTGTATTGTGTTCATTTTTTCAAAGCGTAAAGTATGCAAAATTATGCTTTTTAATATTATACATTAAAAATTATGCTCCTTACATATGCAAAAACATATTATTTACATTGATAAAATATGCCCTAAGATAAGGGCATATTTTATCATGTGAAATATGCAAAAATATGCTTTAACAAATCGATGACAAAATTCTTAAAATTGTCTGAAACTAATAAATAATTAACATTTTTTTTCATTTGAAGCCTAAGAATCAAATATGATTTCTGCTTGCTCAATCATTCAAATTCCTTGAGAGTGGTGCCAAGCTCGTTTTCGAAGAAGCATAGAAAAATAAAGCCGGTGGACCAAACAGTGAATTTTAGTAAATGCATTGGCACTTTACATCTCATTGCACCTTTTCCCATCTAACAATTTTGCTTGTTGACGTTGCCCTTTTATCAAAAAATCTCAATTTCTTTACGTGTATCTTAAAAAAATCTTACCAAAATTATTCGGTAAGTGTCTGCGTGCTGCCTGCCACTGTTTATCAAGCAACACATTGACCAAAAGCACATATGTTTGCTCATATATTTACTCTGTTTCATCATCAAAAGTTTGCCAACATTATTTGCAACACTTTTGCCAACAATATGTGATACGAGCACAAGTTAACAAACACCCAAAAAAAATAAAAACTTTCTTTTAGTTTTGGAAAAAATCAACATTTTTTTATGTTGGCATTTTATGCGTAATATTTTTTGTTTATTACCAACGAAATGATGTTTTTTATTTGTGTAACAGCTCCTCAGTTTTATGGTTTCACTCATTCATCTCGGGCAAATAAATCGTCATATAAAAAAATGTGCCATAAGCAAGAGCACCAGCAGCAAGTAAGCAACATATTTTGCAAACAATTTGTTGCATATCAAATGCAGTCAAGTTATTGCTGCTGTTGTTGTTGTGTTTGTAATGTTACTTCATGTATTTAATGCACAACAACTTTATGAGACACAGTGGTGTAGATGGGAAAATTTAAGAAAAAAAAAAAAAAAAGAAAAAAAATATATACAAAAAATATTGTCACATTGAACTACATTTTTGATAAGAAAGATTTAGTTTGTTTTTTTTTTGAAAATTGTTTAGAATCTTAGTACCCCTGGGGTCTATGTTTTATTTTTAAATTTTAAATTTCTACAAACCTTATAAAATTGTAGTCTTATCTTCCCTTATTTATTAAAGGTTTTAGCTGATCGCTCAGTTATTTAAAATTTGTTCGAATTATCATTAGCTTAATATAAAAATAATGTATTTATTATTCAATGGGTCCCACTGTGCATTGCACATCGAATACTAACTTATGTAGATTTTGCACTTTTTTGTTTTCATGTGCTAAGAGGCAAATTCGTTCTGCAAATGTAATGCGTGTTTTCATATCTGTGTTTATGTGTATTTATATAGAGAGTAAAATATTTTTTGTTTATTTATTTTTACAATATTGATCATGTTTGACTGACAGTTCATTGCTGTTGATTTTATTTTGCTTTTATTTTACGTTGTTGTTTTTCTTTCTCACAATTTTTATTTTCAATAAAAACATACAAACATTTACATACATTTTGATTTGACGTTTATCACATTTTCTCGATGATTTATGTTAAAAACTGTGAAATTTTTAATATGTTTGTTTTTTTTTTTTGTTGTGATAAATATTTTAAATCATACACTAAACTAAAATCATATACTAAAATTGAGTGAGTTAAATTGCAGTTTTTATAGGATTTTTTCTTTAAAGTGCCCAAAGCAAGGCATTGCTTAAATCAATTTTCATTATTATTTTTTTTGTTTGTGGCTGTAGCCACAAATAATAAAATTTTTATTACACTAATTTCTGTCATTTAAAAGTGATTAAGTGTTGTGATAGTTCAAAATTAATATGTAAGATAAAAAAAATAAAAATAAAAAATTGTGAGTAAATTACATGTTTGACACCTTAAAATGAAGATAAGAGTTCATTAAACATGATTTTAATGAAAGTTATTTGGTTTTTATTAAAGATTTACAATAAATTGATAAAAATTTTGTTTAGCAGAAAAATAGTGAAAGCAATCAATTATTTTTAAAGCTTGATTAATCGTTTTCTTTTTTCGCAAACATGAGGACTTGTTGCAAAGGCAAATTGTTGCCTTCACATTTTTTTTAGCGTTTTTTTATTTTTTTACTTCGTGGATCTTCGAGCCAGCATTTTTGTAACGTTTTTGATAAGAGATACAGATAAATTTAAAGTGAGCGCGTATTTTTACGTGAGTAGACCTTATACCTTGTTTTATTATAGACAGAGTAAGCGTCTAAGGAATATCCGTCTGTTGAAATGAACATTACGTAGGCCCTACGCAACATACGGACACTGCGATTCTTTAACATTTCTGAAAATAATTTGAAAAATTTTCCTATTTGAAATCAGTAAAATCGGTTCTTAAATAGTTGTGTTATAAGCTAAAAATCGGAACGACCAAACATTTTTTTCAGATTTATAAAACATTTTATTATATATAACACTGGTCGACAAAAAAAATCCTACCCCATAGACGAATAAATGAACTTGATGTATTTTGATGTGCTAAACACGAATGTGCTTTCAGTTTTTTTCCATCAGGTCAGGATTTTTTTTTATGAGTGTGTCTAATATTTCGCCCATAGTAAGGCCATTACTCTTGTATATTTCCTCATAACTCAAGAACGGTGTGTACGATTGACCAAAGTGATACAGCAAAAGATGCGGACTAAAAATATATACAAAACTTAATTTTTTTATGTGCTCAATAGTTTCGGAGTTATTTTGAAATACGTGTCCGAAAAAAAACATTTTCATGCTAAATTTTAGATTTTTTTTGCTACTAAAATTTCTTTTAATAAATGAAAACATTTAAAATGTTACAGTTTATTATTTTTATCTTAAAGCTGGTAATGCTGCTAATAAAATAAGGTATTTATCTTCAAAATTGATGCATAAACCTAGATTTTATTTACAGTTAAGTAAAAATACCCATGTTACATACAATTGAGTAGAAATACAGTGGTGGACAAAATTTTTTAAAATTTTTTTTATATTTTCTTGAAACGAAAACAGGTGGTCTAGGTGGATTTTGACGAGTTAAACAATAATCTGCATTCACTTTTTTCTATCACGCACTGATTTCATGGGCATGACTAATATCATCACCTTATTCAGTGGTCACACTATAAAATTCGAGAATTGTTTGTCAAACTTAGACTATAACACAAGAACCGTTTACACGATTTTGATAAATGATACATCAGAAGATGCATACGAAAATTGTCTTCAAGTTATGTCAACAATATTTTTCATTTTCTGAATTTCATAGTTATAGATCAAAATTTTCAACATTTTTTAAAAAAAAAGCAAAAAAAAATTAAATTTTTTCGGTACTAATTACCGAATAAATACGGAAATATTAACTGGACTAAAAATTATGTAAATTCAGCTCAAAGAAAATTTAGGTCGCTATATGTTGAAGTTTAATTTATCTTAATTGGACAAACTGTTCTCTAGTTATACAAGTGTGACTGCCTAAAGGCGTGGTCATGGTAGTCATGCCCATAAAAAAAATCAGTGCGTGATAAAAAAAAGAAGTAAAAACTTATTCTTATTTAACACGTTGAAATCCATCTAATCCACCTATTTTTTTTATTTAAGACGAAAACAAAAAAAATTTTTTTTTGCCCACTAGTGTAGGTACGCTTAACTGTAGGTATGCATGGGTATCCTAACTTAACTGTGAATGCAATCAAGATTTGTGCATCAATTTTTATGATACGTGGCTTTTTTTACTCGTAGTTTTGCCAGCTTTGAGATAAAGATGATGAACTGAAATATATAGAAGTTTTCACTTTTAAAAAGATGTTTTAGTAAAAAAATTAAATCTTGAATTTAGCATGAACAAATTTTTTTCGGACACTTATTTCGAAATATCTCCAAAACTATTGAGCAGATAAAAATTTGTTCGTAGAACGACTTAAAACCAATTTTGTTCCACACATTTTGGTGTATTATTTAAATAAATCGTGCATACTGTTCTCGAGTTATAGTGAAATATACTCGAGTAATCGGCATATTTAGGGCGCAATATTAGACACGCCCATAAATAAAAATCTCGACCTAATGGGAGAAAACTGAAAGCAGATTCAAGTTTAGCATGCGGAATTCCATCTAGTCCACATATTTTTTTTTTTTTTTGAAGGAGCACGAAATTTTTTTTTTTTTTTTGTTGGCAAGTGTAATATATTGACTTCGAGAAATTCTTTATGTTACTGTAAAAACCTGAATTATTGATATTTATGATTCTTTTCTTTTTCAATCAGATTTGTTATTTTCTTTCTATACACCTTAGTTTTCTATCAATTAATTCTTTATTATCTGCAACATCTTAAGCTTAAATTCATGATCTTGTTAACAATGTAATTTATATATTTCTTTTTTTACTAATTATTTTCTTAGGTACTTGTACTTTTTTTCATTATCTTTCATAATATAAAGTTTGTTATATTGAAAAAAAATCATAATTACGTGGCTCATTAAATTTTCCATGGAGTAGATTATGATTAATTTATTAAATGAATTGTTAAACAGAATAATTCAATCAATTCCAAACACCTTAACACGAAAACTATCTCAATGTTTAAGATTTCTTATAAATTATTTTTTCATTACATCTAACAACAGCATGAGGTTTTATTTTTAACAGATTGTTCTTTATAAACATTTTATTTGCAAGAAAAATAGAAAGGTATTCAAAATGATTTATAGTAATTTTTAATAACAAGAAAAACATAAAAACTTCCAAAGAAAAAAAAAAAAAGCAGTAGTATGAATAAAGATTTAAAAAAATTAAATAAAAAGTGAAATAAGTAAATAACAATGAATTTAATATTAATTTGTTTCTCTTTTTCTAAATAAAACTGCATTGTTTGATGAAAAGAAATCTACCATCTATAGCAGCCGGTCTTTATAGTCTCTTCAAATCACCAACAAGTCTGACAATAATGGCAATTGAAACATGAGAATCGTGATGTTGTTGTTGTTTTTATTATTTTTTGTATGAAACAATCACAAAACTTGACGACAATCTTTCAAGTATTTAATTTCAATTTCAATCAATCGATTTTGCTTTTTCTTTTTCTATTTTTGTAAATACTTTCAATTTATAGATACACAGAACTAAATATACAACAGAGTAGTAAAGGAAAAAAAAATATAAAAACAATAGTGATTGTTTGTTACACTTTAAACGAACGACTACTACTATAAGTATTTTATTATTTTCTACTATTTACTAGGTAGGTATTTATTTTTTTAGTTACCAGCTTTGGTCTTTTTTAGATTATTTTTCATAGACTACTTAGAGGTATTGAATGGAAAGAAAAAAATTTAATGAAATGAAAAAAATAACAAAAATAACAAACTAAACTGAAGCCAATTTAGTAGGAGACGACAATATGTATCAAAAGCATTTGTCAATAGTATTTAATTAGAAACTTTTTTTTTTTGCTTTTTTTGCCAATAATAAATATATTTTCTACTTTGTTTTATTTTACTTTTGCGGATTTGCTGTTGCTGCTGTAGTTGTTATTATGGTTGTTGTCATGTCAAGTCAATGAAGCGATACTTTAAGTGGCAATATCAAGTGTATTAAGGGTGTTCACAGGAAACATAAACCAAAAAATTTCAATGAAGATAAACAATTATTACCCTGAAGTCTATGATGGCAGTTGCGTACAAGTTAACTAACCGACTACATTAAGGTACCACTAGTCACTTTATTAAGTAGCTACGTGACTAGTCACTTTAACATGGGCTTGTCCTAGGAGGAAGTTTGTTGCGAATATATAGTGTCAGTTTTTTGCACACACACAGTCCCCTCCACGACTACCGAAGGCTCAATAAAATGACAAATAGGAACTTCCATGACTACATGGTGGCCCTTTTTTAAATACACAATCACTTCAACGACTACGAATTGTAATTTTTGTGCACACACAACCAATTTACTGGTTACAACGAGTTGGTTAAAAAGTTTTAATTCTTATTTTCGTATTCTTCCCGCTTACCATAGAGTCAATAAAGTGGTAATTGCTAATATGCTCATTGGTGACCGATGGAGAGCAGCAGTTGACTATACACCAATGAATCTTACTGTCTAAAAGCAGCTTAATTACCACCAAATAAACTACTGGGTAATTATGCGTTGAAATACAGTTCACTTCCTTCATTTCATATTGCACATATTTTACATATAATTTCTATTTAAATTATTTTTTTTTACTTTCAATTGAATACCCCTACTATAATTAAAACAAAATGACCAACATCACTTTTGCGTGCGTTCCTATACAAACAAAAAAATGGAATTGTTTTGCGTTGAAACTAAAAACTAATAATAAATATAGTAGTAACTATATACAATATTTGCAATCTATATCTGACATTATTTGAAATTTAATATTCTCAAGATAAAATAAATCAAACCAAAAACATGAAATCTGTTTGGTACCTGTTCAAAGTTAATGTACTTACTACATACATATTAACAAGTATGTAGTGGCATGAAAAATAATCAAGTGACAAATTAAAGATTTGATTTATTTAAAGAAAAAAAAAAAAAACAAATAAAAATAAAAATCTATTTGGAAAGGAATATCGGCAGTATAAAATATTTCTTGGTTACATAAAGGGTAATATTTGTGATCGTATCAAATGTCTTTAATGAAGCCAAGACAAAAACCGGACTACAGACAATAATTTAACAGAAATATTAAAAAAAAAACATATTAGGGCATTTGATTATTAGTAGGTATATATCAAAGAATACAAAGAATGGAAGGCTTGTCAAAAAACCTGTTGTCTGTTGTCAAAAAGAAACCTAACTTTAAGATTATGTAAATCAAATTTCATTTATATGTATTAGTGCTCAAAACCACTTCCACCACACATCATAAACCCACATAGTTGCACAAAAGAGTATTAAACAATTTTTAAATATCAGTCAACACAATTATATTACAAATATAATATTTCTTTGGTCTTTTATTGATGAATATGCATATTATTATAAATTCTCACGTATATTATTCAAGTTTTACGTATTCTTAAAAAAATGTCTTTTGAACCGCAATAAAAACATAACTTCGACTCTACATTAGACAAATTTTTATCAAGACATAAAATTTTCATCACGATAAAAATTTCTGTTTATTGCAGCGTTAAAACAAAATTGTCTGCTTGGTAAAAGACGCCATCTTGATTGTTGTTGGTACTTTTTAGATGGTTTATTATGACATACGTTTTCCCCTAACATAAACACAGATAAAAAAGTATCTGCAATTCAAACAAAATTTTGACGTTTGTCTTGATACAAATTTCTCTAATATCGACTCGACGTAAACAACGAATTTTAAAATTTTTTAGAGCTTTGAATTTTTTATTGATTTAATGAGTGCGACCTTAATCGAATCGGAGATGGTGAGATTCGCCAGGTGATTGAAAATTTCTGTGTTTCCCTAAATTCTTTTTTTCAAAAATCACTTTAACGTGAATAAATATACAAAGGGAAAAATTCGATTCAAAATCAACGACGATTGTGGTAGCATTTAAAATTTACGGTATCGGCTTTTTGATACCATCCCACAGTGGTTCCAAAACGCTTTTTTTTGGAAATAATTCTGTAATTTTTAAACTCTTGGAAATACCTCAATAAAATTTCTCATGTTCATGGGTGAGGTGTTTTCGAGTTGATTTAGAAGAGTACAGGCCCTTAATAGGGGGGTAGTGGGTGGCGCTCCAAAGTTGGTTATCTCGGGTATGTATTTTTTTTAATCGCCAAAAATTCATCCTTTTTCCCCAAAAAGGTGCCAATAGTTATTCATTGATAAATTTTTTTTGTTCTGGGTTTTATAATTTTTTTAATGTTTTCAAAAGAAATCTTAATGCAAATACATGTAAAGTAAATCCGGAGGAGCTTGGGGCAAAGGTCTGCCTATAAGCACTATCCAAACTATGTCAAGTTTGAAAAATCGTTTTAACTTGTTTTGTTAATTTTTCAAATTGCAAAGCTGGGATCGACTTAAAATTATTTTGATTATATAGCTCTATACAATATATAACCAAAAAGTATTTTCTGACGGACGCCCCTTATAACGACAGGGTGACCATTTCAATGAAAATGATAAATTTTTTATACCGATTGAGATTTTGGGTATTTTCATGTAAAAAGTGGAATTTTTTTTAATTCCCTGGAGTTTATACATCCCAGCAAAAATTCACTTACCCGGTAAGCCAACATATTACATTGCTAAGTGGCGGTAACTACTTATAATTCGGGTTAAAAACTCATTACCTTTATACCACAAAACTACAAAATTGCAAAAAAAAAAAAAAAAAAGTGGCTCAACTGAGATTTGAACCTAGGCAAAAACTTTCGTTCATGTTTAAAGACAACTGTCTTACTCACTACGGCATGTAAACGTTAAAACTTGTGCGCGTTGTCAATAGTTTTACCATACCAAGTAATTTCAAGTAATTTCTTAAAAAAAAAAAATATATATGGGTTTAGTTTGGGGTTGAACCGACAACCTTCCGAGAGCTACGAAGTCGCTTTAGCGAACTGAGTCATTGCTGAACTAATAAACTTGTTGTTTACTGGTAACTAGTCATTCCACTACTCAAAGAAATGTGAAAAATAATGATAACTCATTACCAGGTAATCTTAAAGTCTAGTAAATAGTTCTCATTACCAAAAACAAAAATTGTTGCTGGGATATTATACTGAAATTTCAATAAAATATGACTATTCTTTTAAATTTTATTTAAGTTTTTTTTAAGACAAAAATGCAAAGTTTTAACTCAATCGAGAAATTCTAACTAACTTATTTTTTTATAATTAAATACCAAATACTTGTATAAAAAGTTTATACTTTTGCTTAAAACTTAATAGAAACTTGGCATCTTCTAGCCAAATTAAGCTATTTTTCAAACAGATTCACTATTGAAACTGAATGATATCATGGTTGTATTAGTTTCAAGATAATTTTTATCACAAACTAGTTTTATAGGACTATGATAAATATGCATTTCTTAGCAAAAACTGGTCTACAATTTATCTCACGTTTCATAAAAGAACCCCTAAATCATTTTTACTCTTATGCGTAATGGCAAAGTTTAGCATGTGGTCGGATTTGACTGATTATTGCTTTCATACTTTTTATAAGCCAAAACCTATAAAAATTCAAATTTTTACAATTTTCACACTCAAATCGTTTATTTTCGGTAAAGATATCGACCTCACATTTTCCTTAGTTGATCTAAAATGAATCAATATCTTGGAAAATTAAGATAGTTGCAAATAACTTGAAAACTATAAAAATAAAAGTTTTTCGTAGGTCTTATCAAGAGCTTTAAAAATACTAAATAATCTTTTAAATCTTTTGAGCCATATTAGCCAAACATATATCAGGGTCTTTGGGGAGAATCGAACTCATAACACCCGAAACAGACTGACAGCGTTGCTCACAACCAATTAATATTTATGTTTATAAAGTCGCTGATTTAAAATTTTTTTCTAGAGCAGTCTTTATAAAATTTTTCGTGCGCAGTTCTCACTTTTAAAAAGTTTATATTGTACTATCAACCACTGTATATATTTTTAAAACGTATATAAAAACAGAAATGTTATATATAAATAAGCCTTTGCCATTTCTGTTAAAAAGTATAAAAAAAATTATTTGCTCAAAACCCTCCTTTGTTTTTTAATTAGTATTTTCAATTAAATTTTTTTTAAACGTTTTAAAAGTTTATTATAAAAAAATAATAATAAAGCCACAGGTTAAAGTTTTCTATAAAAATTTACCATGATTTATAATGTCAGAAACAAATTGCAAAAATAGAAGAAGATACCAAAATGTTAAAGTTAAACTTAAAACAAACAAAAAAATAAATAAATGTTTAAATCAAACAAAAAAGCAAGGTATTGATAAAAACACATACACCAAACTAAATATAAAAAATCAGCACGTTTAAAACCAAACACAACTTTTATTGGTCTAGACTAAAAACCCGAAAAAAATAAAATACTAAAAACACAAAAATTACAAAATAGGAAAAAGCACATCTACAGAAAAAAAGTTAAAAATCCAATAGAGCAGCCAGTTAAACAGCTTCCGGCGTTTAGGAAAAATTAATCAATTGACTTAATTGTATGGTTGGTTTAAAGGTCAAAATAAAAAAATAAAAATCAAACCAAATGATACTACAACAGCAATAATTGAAAACTTAAATATACATCTATACAATTATATCATTTATACGATTAGACGAAATGTATCTGTATCTATGTATCTTCTATATTGCTGATTGAGTGAAGTTTTGAAATACAAACTAAATATCAATAGATAAATGGAAATAACAAAATATGTATTGCAATCAAATAAATCACAGTTTCATCAATTTATAATTGTGGTTATTGATGGGGATTTCTATTTAATGTTATCCAATTTAAATTCATTATATATATACGAATTTTACACTCGTAGATACGTACGTACATATAAACATATTTCTAATAAATTTTAATTAAATTAAAAAAAACTAATGACGTAGAAAAAAAGATTTTTTATTTGGTTGTTTTTTATTTTTTTTTTTTTTTTTTTTTTATAAATTTTGACACGCATATGACCCCACTTTTTCTATTTTAAATTTTATGGGATATTCGTTATTGAACGAATTATTTAAATTAAATTAAGTTATTTAATTATCTTTAAAATTATACAAAATTTTATTTAAAAAACAGGTGTTTGATATTTTGTTTTGCGCAATATACACCTTACATTATAGTAATGGGTACACATTATAGTAATTGGTACTTTGAGTCAACTGGAAGCCTTTATGATCAATAGATTGAAATATTTAAGATTCGTCTGTAAAGCTAAATTCAGATTTGTCAAACATTTAACACGAATTATTTGATAATTTTGCAACTAAATACAGAGTTGATTTTTATGATGAAACAGCTATCAAATATCGTAAAATACGAGAAGGGGACAAATATTTTAAGCCTGCTCAGATTAGATGCAAATTATTTATACAAAATTATTTGATTAAACAAACAACTACCATAAATTTATTTGACGTCAATTATTAAATTAATTTATAACAAAATCTTACTTTTTTAATTTGCTTTTATGAATTTATAACAATTTTGTGGATGTCAAGATAATTTTTGTTGCGTTTTTATTTTATATAAGGTGAAAATGCTTTTTATTTTAGACAAATAATTACAAAATTTACAATGAAGTATAAGATTTGGATAATAAATGAAGAATATTATTATTAATTGAAAAATTCATAATCTACATTAATGAAACATAAATATATTTTTATAAATAATTTATATTTACCCTGTTTCCACACGTCATTTACAAAACACTTATTTCTTCACAAACAACACTGTTTTTTTGCCAGAAGTCAAAGCCGAACAGGTTCAAGTCGCCGCCGAATTTAATTTGGTTGCAAGCGCCGACGCAAACTCATGCGACTTTTATTTAAATTCGATTTTTTTCGAATAATTTTTAATGGATATTAACAAAAAATATTTACTAAAATATATAAAACTATTAAGTTTTAATTATTTATTATTATTTGATAAACCCTACGCAAAATCATTTTAAAAATAGTAGGCATGTCACATGCGATCAGTGTTGATTTTTTCCCAGCTACTATAAAATAATTGTTTAAAGAGTAATAAACACTAAATTTTTTTGTATATTTTGTTGATATATTTTATCCAATTCAAATAACGAAAAAGCCTTTTTAATAAAATAACTTATATTAAATATAAAAGTAAATTCCTGAACGAAAAATTTGAGTTTAACAAAAGGATAAAATTATTATATTTTAAGTTAAAACAGGAATTTAAATTATTCATTATTCTTAAAGAATTATAGACACTACTAAAATGAAAACTGATTTTATTTGTATCAAAGCTATTAAGGACTGAATTATTATTTTTATACCCAACATCAAAGAGATGGGGGTATATTGATTTTGTCATTCCGTGCGTAACATGTCGACAAAATCATTTAAGACCCCACAAAGTATATATTTTCTGGGTTTTGGTTAGATTCTGAGTCGATCTAGCTATGTCCGTCCGTCTGTCCGTCTATTGAAAGCAGGATAGGGCTCGAACGGGACAACCTAGGGGGACGAAATTTGGCTGAAATATAAGTTATGGGCAAAATACTAGAAACACAGGGTGTCCATTGTAGCTTCATCTGCTGATATCTCTTTAACAAAAGCATGTACGACAACGAAATTATATACAGATAGTTCGAGGGTCGATATAAACTTGGAAAGCAAAAATGGGCGTGGTCCGCCCACCTTCCATATAACGTAAAATTTGAAAAAGTTGATGGTGGGGTATATAGATTCGGCCAGGCCGAAAATAACATTCTCTCTTTTTTTTAAGTTAAAACTATTAAATTGATGTTGTTTGTTGTTTTTTTTCTTTTATTGAAAATTAAATATTTAATGAAAAATATAAAATAAAAGTAAAATGTGTACTTTCAAGAAACGTCAGATTTTAGCCAACTATTGCATAGTATCTCCACGTTGATATAATATGTAATAAAAATCTGCATGAAATCATTTGCTTTTTAATTCACAGTAATGTTTTTTAATGTATGCTCTTACATTACTGCGAAAATAAAAAACAAAACAGTACAAAACAAACTCTGTAAAAAAAAAATATTTGAATTGAGTTGAATTGAAACGATGAAGCAAAAACAAAACATGTTCTGTTCTCTTTGAGAAATTACTGCTTATGAGGGATTTTTAGAAAAACAATAATGTTAAATAAAAAACATCAAAACAAAACTGTGAATTACTTCTCTTACATATAATATGAAAAAATGCAGGGAACGTAACAATTATGTATTTTTAAATAAACAACAGATAATAATTACGTTTGATTTCAATGTTTTTGCTTAGAAAATTTAATTATTTTTTATTTTAATTATATTTAATTATATCTAAAATGAAATAAAATTTATTTTATTTGTGATATTTTTATTTATTTTTAATTACATACCTATAATATTTACATTTTTTTTAATTTAATATATTTAATTTAATATATATTTTTTAATTTAAATTTTGTAAAAAAAAAAAAAGCAAACAAATGACAGTATTGCATTTTTTGCCTTTTGATATTTAATTCAATTAAATTCAGTTCGAAATGATTTGTTGCTAGAATGTTTTTATGACTTTTTTAGCACAATTTTAATGAAAATATGTTTCTGAATGTAGAATAACCATTAAAATAAAACAGAAAAATCTTATCACAACAGTCTCATAATATTTCTTATAATACTAATATTTTAGTCTACACGTGAGATAATTCTCTCAGAGAGCGGTTTTGACACTCTCTGTTACATATTCTGATATAAAAAAATCATGTGGAGACCCAGTATTACCTACCGCCAAACTATTTTTGCTAAACCGATGCCGCCGACAATTTTAACTCTACTTCGGCCTCTGTTTTTTTAAAGCCACTTTCAGCTGCATAGCTTCGAGTCTACTTTAGACCAATTTTTATCAAGACAAACGTCAAAATTTTTTCACGACAAAGATTTGTCTAATGTAGACTGAATTTGTCAGTATTATTGCAACGTTAAAAAAAAATGGCAGTGCTCGAGCTCTGACAACGTTGTCTTGATAAAAGACGCTTAGTAAAAGTTTTAGTTTTTTCCTATAATTGACAGAGATAAAAAATTATCTTCAACTCAAACAAAAATTTGACGTTTGTCTTGATACAAGTTTCTCTAATATAGACTCGACGTAACATAGTGTCTACATTAGACAAATTTTTTATAAAGACAAACGTCAAAATCAGTACGAATCTATAAAAGGTAACCTTAGTTGAATTTGCCATATTGTTTTTGTACAACTGTTCAAACCCTCCATAAATTAATTTTGAAGTTTGTTTGATAAAAAATTGTCTAATATAGATACTATGTAAGATATAACAAGCACTATGAAAGTTTTATTAAAAAATTTATTTTAAGATAATCACACCTATCATGAATACTTTTTCCATCGAAATGTTTTCCATTTCCCTAAATTTGCAATCGTGAAAAAATTCCCCGTGAATAATTTCATGCTAAAAATAAAATTCCCCTAATCGTGAATGATTTTTTCCCCCGAGTTTTTTTTCACTTTTCCCTTTAATTTGTTCACTTTATTTTTGATGGGGAACAGAACAGAAATGTAAGTAGATCTTCTTATAATTCGGATATTAAAGTTATTTTAAGGGCACGATCACTTAATAAGACACAAACTGATATATTGCTAAACATTAAATAAAATTATTGTTCCAGTTCTAAACATATTGTACACTTTAATTTGTTATAATTATTTTTTTTACACCCTTAATTTTTTGTTGGATTTCCAAAAATTAGCCGAATTATTTTCCTACATAAAAGTTAAATAGTACAATAAACTAATGTTGCAATAAAACTATCACTCCAATACTAAATATTTTACTTTGTTTTTTTTTTTTTTTTTTTTTTTTTTTTTTTTTGTTTTCACTTTTCTTTAAAATATTAGTATTTAGGTGTATATTTTTGAAAAAACTTTACTTTGATTTTTATTTTCTTCCTTTTTACATTCACTGAGAACTGATAGCGGGAAAATTTTTTCACGGGAGATTCACGATAGCATTTTTCCCTTCGAGGGGAATAACAATTTCATGGGAACAAAAATTCCACTTGCTATTCACGATAGGGGTGAATATGTAAATTGTTCATTTATATTTGTCGATTAAAAGTTCAAGTACATGAAAATAACAACCTTTTCAACTTAAGCAGTCTGCCGCATCAGATATTGTTTTTTCCTGTTTGATCTTACATATATTTTTGTAAGATCAAACAAAAATTCACCCAAAATAATGGTTATTTTACATCTTGTGTTCACTATTGTTCACACTTATCACATTTGTTACTTTAGACAAATATTTTTGTTTGACTGTTATCTGTTTTCTTGTTTGGTTCGTAAAAATATTTGGAGTTAACATTAGGCAAATCAAAATGTTTGCCTAATGTGAACTTATGTAAATTTATTTTTAAATCATAACTTCATTAAATAATTTCCCATCTTTAGAAAAATTAAAAATCTATTACAATTTTTTTTTTTTTTATTTATGTCATCGTCTATAAATAAAAATATTGAAGCTCAAACAAATTCAAATGATTTTGTACAACTTGCGCCAATAAATTCAAAACCATCTCCTCCAATGGTTTTATATGGTAAAAGATCCCCACAAATACGTACCCACTGTCATCATCCTCGTTCCGATATGGGTGTAGATGTAAAAGCCCGCAATAAACTTTATTTGGCTAGCTTTATGTGTTTGGCACTCATGACCTGTGAAATTATAGGAGGTCTTCTACAGTCTGGCTGTAGCTTTAGATGCTGCTCATCTTTGTACAGATTTGGCTAGTTTTATGATAGCTTTATTTGCCATTTGGATTGCAGGCAGACCCGCAACACAACGTTTGAATTTTGGTTGGTATAGAGCAGAAATTATTGGTGCTCTTTTATCTGTTCTATTAATTTGGTTCTTAACAAGTGGTTTGTGTTATTTGGCTGTTAAAAGAATTATATCGGGAACATTTGAAATTGATGCTACAATAATGATGATTACCTCTGGCATAGCTGTAATAGTTAATGGTATAATGGGTCTTATATTACACTTAGACCTTAAGGAGTATAATTTAAAAATAAAAACTCAAATTATAAAACAAAAGTATCGTCCTGAAATTATAGATTCAAAATCGAATGACTCCTTATGTCCGCATAAGAATCAAGCTACACAAACTTCTTCCTATTTAGCAGAAATTATCTCAAATTCTTCATCTACTGAAAAACCCAAGAAAAATTTAACAATTAAAGCAGCCTTTATTAATGCCTTAAGCGATATGATACAAAGTATTGGTGTCTTTTTGGCAGGATTTATTATTTACTTTAAACCCTCTTGGATTATAGTTGATCCCATTTTAACATTTTTATTTGCCATTATAGTATTTGTGGCCACTTTGGGTATTATACGAGAAGCTTTATTAGTCCTCATGGAATCAACACCCACCTATTTGGATTATAATGAAGTAGAACAATTATTCTTAGGCATAGAAGGAGTGGAAAATGTTCATAATCTTAGAATATGGGCCTTGAATCTTAATAAAATAGCCTGTTTAGCTCATTTGGAAATCTCAAAAAATGCTAAACCTATGGATATTTTAGAAAAAGCCAATGAAACTATACATAAACGTTATAATTTTTTTGAAACCACTATACAAATTGAAACCTAATAAAATTTAATTCTAAAGAAGAAACTAATAAAGTACTAATCACAATTAGTCTTTTTTTTTCGATATTTTTATAGTCTTATCAGTAAGTTATTTATCAATTTTTATATTATTTTTGGGTGCATTTTATTTAGTGTAAATAGGTTAAATATTATTTTTATAACTTTTTACATAGATTACATTTAATCTGTAAATGCTTTTCAAATTGCATTGAGCATAAATTTGTTTATTAATGTTTATTTTCATTTTATTACCACCGACCTCTGTTATCATTTAACTAACACATACTAACATAGAAATTTATTAATTTATGCTATTTTTCAAAATATTATTGAACATAATTATTGCTATCAGTAACAAATTTTTTGACGTACAGTTATTGTACGAGTACTAAAATAAAAAAATAACTAGAAAATTAGAGGAAGTTTAAGTTTTCTATAGAAAATTTTGCTGATGTTCAAGTTTTTTTAAAATAATCTTGTGGATATTCAGACTTTCTATAGAAAATCTTGCGGATGTTCAAGTTTTTTAAAGAAAATCTTGCGGATGTTCAGGCTTTCTATAGAAAATCTTGCGGATATTTAAGTTTTCTATAGAAAATCTTGCGGATATTCCAGTTTTCTATAGAAAATCTTACAGATGTTCAAGTGTTGTATAGAAAATCTTGCGGATGTTCAAATGTTCTATAGAAAACCTTGCGAATCTTCAAATGTTCTATAGAAAATCTTGCGGATGTTCATGTTTTCTATAGAAAATCTTGCGGATGTTCAAGTTTTTTAAGAAAATCTGCCGGATGTTCAAGTTTTCTATAGAAAATCTTGCGGATATTTAAGTTTTCTATAGAAAATCTTGCGGATATTCCAGTTTTCTATAGAAAATCTTACAGATGTTCAAGTGTTCTATAGAAAATCTTGCGAATCTTCAAATGTTCTATAGAAAATCTTGCGGATGTTCATGTTTTCTATAGAAAATCTTGCGGATATTTAAGTTTTCTATTGAAAATTTTGTGAATGGTCAAGTTTTCTATAGAAAATTTTGCGGATGTTCAAGTTTTCTATAGAAAATTTTGCGAATGTTCAAGTTTTCTATAGAAAATCTAGCGGATGTTCAAGTTTTCTATAGAAAATTTTGCGGATGTTCAGGTGTTCTATAGAAAATCTTGCGGATGTTCAAGTTTTCTATAGAAAATCTTGCGGATGTTTATGTTTTCTATAGAAAATTTTGCGAATGTTCAAGTTTTCTATAGAAAATCTTACGAGTGTTCAAATTTTCTATAAACAATTTTGCGGATGTAAATAATTTTTTATAAAAAATATTGTGGATATTAAAAATTTTCCTTATAAAATGTTGCAGATATTAATTATTTACAAATATTTAAGCGTTTTATAGAAATTCTAGTATGTGATAAACTTTTCTATAGAAGCAATCACTATTAAATTTTATATCAATTTCTTCTCACTCCCATTTTACTTGCAATAATTTAAATGTGTTCTTATTTACATATAATAACACATGTAATGCTCTTAAAAAGTAAAAATTGTATTGAAAAAATAAATAATAATTTCATCATAATTTAAACTTTAATGTGGTAATTTCCCATTTCTTATTTTTTTCAAGAAAAAAAAAAAACGAAACGAAAGGAAAGGAAAATGTAAAAAATCCACATATATAATATTATGGCTTAAATTTTCATCATTTTTATTTCCTTGAGAACTCATGGACTGACAGATCATATTTGATTTAACGTTTATAGTAAAAAAATAAAGAAAAATATTAAAAAACGAAACTGAATTTCCTTGTGCATTTGATTTTTCTTAAAAATAAACATTCATAAATAATAAAAAATAAAAAAAAAAAAAACTGAGAAGAAAAACATATTGAATATGTGGGTTTACTTTCAATCATTTCAATCCCTTGATAATAGTTTTGTTGACGCTAAAGTGCTGCATGCTGTTAAGTAGATTGATTTGTTATGATTTGTATATTTTCGTTTGCATTCCAATATTTTTTTGATTGTGCATTATGGTAGAGATCTATATACATATGCATATTATATGTATATTATTTATGTATTTAAGACTTATACATACAAATATTTTCAATTACTATATTTTTTAATGCAAGTACATATTTGAAATTGATTTCTTGATATTTTCGTATTGTGTTGTGGCTGCTGTCAATTTAAAAGCTGTCAAAAAATTGTCTTCCTAAAATGAAAGAGTACTATTTTTAGGAATTAGTAATAATTTGTCTATAAAAAGAATTAATTAGAAAAATAATTACAAGTTTTGTATTGAAATTCTATAACAAAATAACTGTAGCCATATTGTCGTAACAAATGTGGTTATCTTCATAAATACAAAAATAATTGAATAATCATACTACCTGATGCTGCTCTTAATAACTTAATTTCCAGCGTAATTTTTATTATTTACTAAAATTAACTTAACAATGTAATAAACTATTTACATGCATTAAAAGTGTTTTTTCCAAACAATAATTCACATAATTATGCAACACAACTACAATTATTAAATTATATTTAATTAAAAAACAAACTTTTATTTTCATTAACATTTTATTTATTTTTTTTCACATAAAAGTACATTATTTACCTTAGACGAGGATGTGAAAAATGTACTCGTATGTATACATATGTGCAAATTTTAATCATATGAATGCATTAAAAGCACTAAAAACAGCATGTTATGATGGTGTCGTACCACACCAAAGAGCAAAACATCAAAGTGGCATCAATATGAGGTTTTTTTTAACATAAATAAAACATAAAGTTAGTTTTAAATGTTGGTCTGGTTAGTGATTTTTTTTTTTTTTTTTTGTTTTGCAAAATTGTTATTTTTAGTTTTGTCTGAGCTAAAATTGTAATGTCAAGCTTCCGTTTTAAAACACGTATGAATTTGAAAAATACACACAACACAGAATTTAAAATTAAAAAATAAAAAAACACCAAAATGGTATTTAAAAAAAAAAGAAAAAAAAAACAAAATTATGCATTTAAAAACACACAGTAGGCTACATAATCAAGGAACATCTAAAAAGGACGAACAAAAATTTTGCTTCAAAGACATACGAGAGTTTATATTTTCTTTTAAAAGTCCTGTAGATGTTCAAGTTTTCTATAGAAAATCTTGCGGATGTTCAAGTTTTCTACAGAAAATTGTGCGGATGTTCAAGTTTTCTATAGAAAATATTGCGGTTGTTCAAGTTTTCTATAGAAAATATTGCGGATGTTCAAGTTTTCTATAGAAAATTTTGCGGATGTTCAAGTTTTCTATAGAAAATTTTGCTGATGTTCAAGTTTTCTATAGGAAATATTGCGGAAGTTCAAGTTTTCTATAGAAAATATTGCGAATGTTCAAGTTTTCCATAGAAAATTTTGCGGATGTTCAAGTTTTCTATAGAAAATATTGCGGATGTTTAAGTTTTCTATAGAAAATTTTGCGGATGGTCAAGTTTTCTATAGAAAATTTTGCAGATGTTCAAGTTTTCTATAGAAAATTTTGCGAATGTTCAAGTTTTCCATAGAAAATATTGCGGATGTTCAAGTTTTCTTTAGAAAATATTGCGGATGTTCAAGTTTTCTATAGAAAATCTTGCGGATGTTCAAGTTTTCTATAGAAAATCTAGCGGATGTTCAAGTTTTCTATAGAAAATCTAGCGGATGTTCAAGTTTTCTATAGAAAATCTTGCGGATGTTCGAGTTTTCTATAGAAAATATTGCGGATGTTCAAGTTTTCTACAGAAAATTGTGCGGATGTTTAAGTTTTCTATAGAAAATATTGCGGTTGTTCAAGTTTTCTATAGAAAATATTG
This sequence comes from Protophormia terraenovae, assembly GCA_951394005.1. Lineage (NCBI taxonomy): Eukaryota > Metazoa > Arthropoda > Insecta > Diptera > Calliphoridae > Protophormia > Protophormia terraenovae. The sequence goes on from OX596073.1 coordinate 153,363,353, forward strand.
CGGATGTTCAAGTTTTCTATAGAAAATTTTGCTGATGTTCAAGTTTTCTATAGAAAATTTTGCTGATGTTCAAGTTTTCTGTAGAAAATCTTGCCGATGTTCAAGTTTTCTATAGGAAATATAGCGGATGTTCAAGTTTTCTATAGAAAATCTAGCGGATGTTCAAGTTTTCCATAGAAAATCGAGTGGATGTTCAAGTTTTCTATAAAAAATATTGCGGATGTTAAAGTCTTCTATAAAAAATCTTGCGGATATCCAAATTTTCTATAAAAAAATCTTGCTAATTTTCAAGCTTTCTAAAGATAATATACCGGATATTCAAGTTTTTTATAGAAATTACAGCGGATGCTAAGGTTTTCTATACACAATATTTAGAAAATTTTTTTTATGTTCAAGTTTCAAAGACATACGAGAAAATCCTGCGGATGTTAAGAATTTTTATAAAAGATATTTATAGCAAAATATTCTGGCAAATGTTAAGGTTTTCTTTAAGATATTGGGTGGAAGTTAAGGTTTTCTAAAAATAAAAGAAATAAAAGAGCAATCTGATGAATGTTGCAATATATTTAAATTTTATCATATTTGATATGTTAACTTTAAATTATAAATCATTTTGAATAATCTTTAGTAATTTCTGTTATTTGTTTTTCTTATCAAATAATTATTTGTTTAATCTATCGTAAAATAGACAAACAAACACAAATATTTTTGAATAGTTTAATTTAGCTAAATAATTTGCATGTCTAAAGTCATATTCAAATTATTAATATCGTTTCTTTTTTTCAATGCACATTTTGTGTTTCTAACAAATTAAACATTTAAAATTTATAAACAGCCCCTCCCTCTTTAACACCCCCTTTCACTCTAGATGTTTTAATAAGATAATGCATGCAACAAAACTATCTTTTTGTTGAAGCAAATAAATAAATTTTGTGGAGAGTGCAAAAAATAAATAAAAATTTTTAGGCTGTTTCATTTTTCTAATGCCTGGTCATGTCATTCATGCATGCATGTATGCGCCTGCCTGCCTTCATGTTAAATGTTTATAATTTTGTTTCCATTTCTTTTTTCCAATTTATTTACAGATAAATGTGGGTGCTAAAACATTATGAAATGTTTAACAAATGCATATTATAATGACAAATTTCTGTGGCTACAAATTTTACATATTTATTGTTTAATTTATATTTTAAACAGAAAATATATTTCATTTACATATTTGGTGTATTTAGTAGTGTTTTTTTGTTTTATTTGCTGTACAATATTATTTGTTTTAATAATAAATTAGCTGTCATTTGTTACAATAAGTTTAATATTTTACAAAAATTTTCTGTTTAATAGTTAAACATATTAAACTGAGTTGGTAATTTAGTGTCAAATAAATTATGAATTTAAATAGTTTTTGTTTTGCATTAAATTTTGTAATTTATGTTTTAATATTTAAATGAAAATTGCAATTATAAATGGATGGTTAATAATTTTGAGGGAATTCACGAGAATGGAAATAATAAAGAATATATTCAGAAAAATTTTTATTTCTTTTGGTTATAAAAGGGCTTTAAATGGCAAAATCATTCTTATTCATAGAACAGGAATTTCAATTCGTATAGTAAATTTTTGTAATTAGTTTTTTTTTTTTTTTTATTGTTAAATGGTCCTTCAAACCAATTGCATATATTATCTAATTAGTCCTTCGAACTTTTAGTAATGATCATAATTTTTATTTTTAGCAAATTGTTAGCAAAATCTAGCTAATTTTAAACTAATTTGCAACAATTTGCTTTAATTTTTTTTTTTTTTTTTTAATTTCTAAACTTTATTTTGTCTGCTTTAGTCATAACAATGCATTTTGTTTTTAACATTATTTGTGTTATTTTACTTTTTTTTTTCTTTTATTTTTTGTTAAATTATAATAATTGCTAACAAGTTGTTTTAACAAAGCAACTAGAGAAAAAAACAATAAGTTTTAACAAAAAACACATTAAATTTAACATTGTCTTACATACTTATAATTATTGTTGCATGCAACGTTAACATGCCTACTATTACTACTACTGACTACTTGTACCTACTGCTGTTATTTAGATTTCTTTTTTTCTAAAAACACAAAAAAACATGAACTTGATCTTGAAAAAACTAAAAAAAAACAAAACAAGACAACCCAGCCCACCATAAAACATTTTTGCTAAAATAAATAATAAGAAGAATAAAATGTTCTCTTAGAAATTATAAACAATTCAAGGCGTATGTACGTCTGTTACAAGTACTTGGATTCATGCGGTGAATTGTGAATATACATCTACATACAAGTGATGTGTCTTTTGTCATCAGAGTAGAAAAAGAATCGCTTCTTTTAGTCCATTTCTTTGATGAAGTCTACAAATCACTTTTGTTTAAAATATGGAAATTAATAATTAGATTTGGAATGCAACAAAAAAAAAAAAAAAAAACAAGCGCGAATATTCGGCCCGGCCGAATCAATATACCCACCATCAACTTTTTAAAATTTTACGTTATATGGAAGGGGGCGGTAAAGTGGGCGGACCACGCCCATTTTTTGTTTCCGAGTTTACATTTCTCCTTGAACAAAATTTCATTGATTTACAACCCATTTTTGGTTTCCGAGTTTATATCGATCCCCGAACTATACGTACAAAATTTCGTTGTCGTACATGCTTTTGTTGCAAAAATATCCGCAGAAAAGTATATAATGGACACCCTGTGTTTCTAGTCTTTAGCCCATATCTTTTTTGTTTATTAACCGATTTTGCCCATTTTCAATCCCAAATAAACCTTATATAAGACAAACATTTGTGTCAAATTTCGTCCCCCTACATTGCTCCGTTCGAGCCCTATCCTGCTTTCAACAGACGGACGGACATAGCTAGATCAACTCAGAGTCTAACCAGGATCCAGAATATATATACTTTGTGGGGTCTTAGATGATTCCATCGACATGTTACACACGGAATGACAAAAATAATATACCCCCCATCTTTTTGATGGTGGGTGTAAAAAAATAATAATTTTACTAAAAACTGTGTAAGATATAAACCTTCTATTAAAAATAATATAGAAACACCCAAAAATATACACAATCATATTTTTTCTTTGCTTCCAATGAAACAAAATTTTAGTTATTTATTCGTCTAAATAATTTTGGCATCGGTTTGCTACAGCATATTTTGATCATAAAAGCATATTTTAGGCCTAGCGGTATTTATTTTAATAGAAAATGCTTCATTTAGAGCTTATTTAATACTTAAAGTATTAATTCGCATGTTCTACACTTAAGAGAAAAATATATTTATTCATATATACAGCAATAGTATGATTGAATCACAATAAAAATTTTGTTGATCTGCAACGATATTTTTGTTGTATATGTACTTGATTCATATATACAGCAATAATATGGTTGAATCACAATTAAAATAAGATAACCAATTATGTAGTTTTCTCTGTATATTATCCATTTAAAATATTTTCGCAATATGAAACACGTATTTATTTCTAGTTTAACTTTAATTAAAATAATTTATTTTAAATAATTCACTTTTTTAAATATACATTCAGTATATTTTCTAATATATTTTTAACACGCCGACAGATAACTAGCTCAATGCAAGAAGCACACTAAACTAAATAAAAATCAGCAAGTATACTTATTGTCAAGTACTAATAATGTATATTGTTGCCAATACAAAACAAACATATTTTTGTCAATTAAAAATTATAAACACAGGTATTTAAAATAATTTTTTTGCACATGGAATTTTAAAAACAATAATGTGGTTCTAATTTAAACATATTGCTTAACATGCTGTGCCAATAATTTAATTGTGAATTGAGAACAAATGTATAATTGCCACAACAAAATTATTTTTAAATTAAATAAATTCAACAATAACAATGTTTGCAATTGAAATATATCTATGCAATGAAAATAGTATTGTTGGGGCAACCATATTGTGAAATGTTTTTTCTCTGCATGTAATTGGGTCTTCATGCTACCATTTTTTAACTTTTCTAATAAAAGATACAATGCAGTTTAAAGATTGAGTCACATTCAATCCAGAGATATAGATATTATCTCTTAAAATTCGTATTATTTTGTCTGTGATTTTATAGTCTGCAATTCAACTTCTTCGTTGGTTATCAAGGTTCCTTTTGATGATCATGAACTTATAAGCCTAATATTAATTTTAATGCAAATGCAAGTGCATATTTACTCGTAAATGCATATTTTTGCATTTTTTTTCTTAATAATGCACATAAATTTGCATATTTTAATATAAAAAATCAAATTCTCTTATAATAATCAAAATTCTCTTATAATTATCGGCTGCTGCTCCACCAAATGCATAAAAATCCGCAAACAAATTTTCGGAAAAAGGGCAGAAATTTGATAAAATTCTTCGATGCTAAGAATTGCTTCCTTTAAATTTCTTGCTGCATGTCCAATTTTAGCAACAAAAAATAACCCTACTTTTATATAAAATTATTTTAATGGCAACATTTGCAATTTTTCAGAAACACGATAATCTTTTATAATAATCCCTCCTTTATCTACATATGTATTAGACTGTCAAAATTTAAAAAGCAGATAAATATAGCAACATGGATTAAAATGTTCTTGGCGAATGCACTACAATAAGTTTTAATCAAGTTTTTTGGATTTAAAATTTAGATAAACATTTTTTTAAACTAACTAGTCTTAAAAATAATATTTTTTGCTTAATAATAAGTCTAAAAAGTTATAAAAAAAATAAAACGAATGCATTTATTATATGGGACTTAAAAAAGTCATTAAAAACAAGAAACTAATGAATTAAATATTTGTTGTCTACTTTTAGGTGCTGAAGTATAAAATTTCATTGCATACAAACGAAAGAGCATACAGTTCAAAGGACCAATTAAAGGTAAGAATTTTAAATATTTATTAATTAAAAAAATAACAAAATCTTATTGAAATATTACAATTTGTTAACCACGCCTAAACCGCTGAAATGATTTTAATGAAATTTTAAATATAGATATACATTAAAATAAATTGATGAAAATATGGAAAAAACATTTATTTATTATTTATTTTTTTTAATTTCAAACTTTTCTTCATTTTGTGATATAACAGAAAGTTTTGAAATAATAAGCATTACTTTATTTAATGCCCTTAATGCATTAAATTTTAAATTAAACTTAATTGCACAAAAAAAAAAAAAAAAAAAATTTCTTTGAAAACAAATGTTCTTTCCATTTATAATAGTCTGCCAAAAAAAAGTGTTGAAGCTGAAGCACAAAAAGAACAAATAAATGAATTTATGCATTTTTAAACATTTTCAAAATTCACAAATTATCATTAACAATTGTGAAGTGTTAACAGCAATAACAATTGCAACAAGAACGACAACAACAACAATAATAACAAAATCAGCAATACACACTTCCTCAAAATTTTTCTTTAACACTTTAGTTGGATGTATATATGTACTTTTGTTGTTGTTGTATTATTTTATTGTTAAGCGCGAATTTGCTTCAAGCATTCATGAAAATTGTAAGCACAACATTAGCAATAATAACAACAACAAAAATATTTTGTTGCAAATGCTGACTAGAAAGATGAAAATGTTGATGATAATGATGATGATGATAAAATTAACAATTGTTATTTGACTGGAAGGCACTAGAGAAGATACATTTATACACTCACATACAGATATTTTAATGCATTTAAATTGTATGATTGGTTGAATGTGTGTTTGTGTATTCATATCATGTACAATATAAAATCACGGTTAGCTAAGTGGAAAATTTATTGGATTCATAAATAATAATAACACTCGTCATTATAAGAAAATAAAGAAATTAAAAAATGGGTAAAAAAAAAAATAAAAAAAATTTAAAGCAGATTTACGATATGTAGCCTACGATGACAATGAGACTATTAATTCCTAAAAATTATTTCAGACATATTAAAGCCCTAGAAAGCGATAAAAACAGTTTGCCATTATATTTGTCCTTTAAAGTGCACAAATCTTGATTTTATTCACAATTAACTGAGAATACCCATGCATACAATTAGAGCCCAAACACAAGCAAGCGGTGTTGGATGTTGTTTTCCGCTCTAAGCGAGAAAAACAAATTAAATGAAGACGGCGTCCAGCAGCGGATTTCACATACATTTTGTTTTTGTTTCTTTATATTTTTCGTGTTTGGCAACAACAAAATTACATGTATAAAAAAATGTTTTTCTTCCTCTCTTAAATTCCATACATAAAAAATATAAAGAAAATCTTTCTATCTCTTTCCTTCTTATATAAATTTAATGTAAATCTATGTGATTCATTTTGCAACAACGGCAACACCGACAGAGAGGGAGAGTGAGAGCTTTTGAGAATCCATTGTAAAAATAAAATAAATTTTAATTTTCAGCGTATTCCGCTGTGTTGTTTTAGTTCCCAAATCTTCATATATAAAAAAAAAAAAAATAATCCGCTTGATTGTGTTTGGGCTCTTAAGTGGAGAAAAAATAAGAGATGGAATTTAAAGTGCTGAACAAGAATCTACTTTCATATTTTTTTTTTTTTTTCTTTAACGTAATGATTTTTGTTAAAATAATAATAATAATAATAATAATAATAATAATAATAATAATAATAATAAAAAATGCATGAAAATCCGCCCTCACATATAAATAGGTTGAAAAAATGTATTTATAGCTTTTTTTGCTGGGTAAACAAAATAACTAGTGGGCGGATTTTCTGTTGTTTCTATTTTCAAGTCCCTGAAATATGTTTTAAAAAACTAATAATAGGCACTAAAAAATTTAAAAATATGCACTTATGTAACTAAGTTTTTAAAAGGCTTAATTCAAACAAAAAGTTTCATGAAAATCCACCCCCTACATAGTGAGATCAAACGCAAATTTTTTGTTAATAAATCTGTATCCCTTAAACTACTGGTCGGATTAAATTGAAATGTATGTAAGTGTTGTAGAAAAGGAACTAAGCTTTCAGAAAAAGTATCTTGTGGTCACCCTGTGATAACACGAGATCAGCAATTGAAGTCCGATTTTAAAGATTTTTATATTTCTGTAAAGTGCTTGGCAAGATAAAAAAAGCTTGCTCACTTAAGTTATCGCCTACAGTTAAAATATTTACACTTGTATTTTGAATTTTTGATTTTTTGCCTCGACTTTCTTTCGTTTTTCGGGAATAAGTCTTGAGGTATATAAGTTAAATTTTTTTCTATAAATACGCTGTAATTTTTTATACATTCCAAAATAATATGCTGAAAGAATTTTTGGAGTATCTTAATACGTCTAGAGTTGAAAAATATTCAAAGTCAACACTCTGAAACTAGTATGAAAAATGACAAATTTTTAACAAAAATATTGTTCAATTCCTTAACTTTTTTGTCAAAGTTCCGTTTATAAATTTTTTCTTTATATATTTAAAGAGATAAGACTTCATAAAAGGCTAATATCGAAATTTTGAACTGATTTAGACTTGCTCCCTACATCCAGCATTGGTCAAAAATGGTAAATTTAAGAAAAAGTTTAATTTTTATCGATTAATTAAAAAATGTCACGCGAGCTTTTTTAAATTTATTGAAGACAATTTATCGAAAAATAGATTTAAAACGATTTGACACTAAACTTCATTCCGCCCGGCCAAAAACAAATGCAGGAGTGGAGACTTTATGAAAAAAGTGAATTTTTTAAACGTCATATTTTAATTGCATAAAAAGGCATATTTGCATAATATATTCGCCATTGTTTCTTATATAATGTATAAAATATATATCAATCTTTAAATCATGTAAAAATTATTTAAAAAGCTTTAAAAATAAAATTAAAAAATCGAGGTAGACAACTTTGCCACCCTGTAGAATATCTAGTGTTATCACAGGGTGACTACGAGATGATTTTTCTGAAAGCCTAGATCCTCCTCTACAACTCTTCCATACATTTTAATTTAATTCGACCAGTAGTTTAGGATATACAAATTTATTACCAAAAAATTGCGTTTGACCCAACTGTGCCCTAGTCATCATAAAAAAACTATATATTCGGTTATGTCAACTACATTCTTTCTCTATTTCACAATTGAATGATTTGTTAAAGAAAATTGAGTACATAATTTGATACGTCAATGAATGTCATTAGAAATTATTTCTATATATTTTTATTATTGTACTTGTAACTGCTTTCAAGCATGTGAACAATAGCAAAAAAAAAAAAATTAATGATAATTAGTTTTAAACAAAAAATATACTATTTTTATACATAATAAACTTTAAGAAAATATACATATAACAATATGAAAAATGCATTAATAATTTAAACATGATTTTGCATATAAATTATTGGGTTTTTTTAAGCATTAAATGGGTCATAAGTTTAAACCGCTTTCTTCTTTTCTATTATTTTTTTAATTGTCTTGTTTTTTTCATTATAAATTTGCCCTTAATTAGAATTTATTCATTAATATTTATATAAAACTCTAAAATGCATGTGAAAGATTTAAAATTTACCTTTGAATGTTGCATCTTTGGTTGTATGTGTATTCTTATACATATATGAAAGCCTATTGTGTCAAATTGTTATGAGTGTGTTAATGTTGTGTCTGCTGCTACTGATGTTGTCTACTATATTGTTGCATCATTGTAATTTTAGTCATAGTATTCCCTTTGGTAATCCTAGTTTTGTGACACTCTTACTATAGCGCTGTCTTTCTGTTAATATTTACATATATATTAGGGTGACTCCAAAAATCTGCCAGGTTAAAAAATTTACTTCATTCTAAAATACCGTTCAAAATTTTCGTCCTGGCAAAAAAATATAACAAAATTAAAAAAAAAAACGAAAAAAGGACTTTTTACATTTTGATCCAGTTTATGAAAGGATAATGCCAGGACGTATTATCCTTTCATAAGTTTTGAGTAAAGTTATCTTAGAATGAAGTAAATTTTCATTTTAGCTGGAAACATCCATACCTTGTTTCCTCTCCATACAAAGGGGACACCCTAATGTATATTTATTTGTTGTTATAGTCCTTATAGTGTGTTTTTATTATTGTTGAAATGTATTTATGTATACAGGCATAGAGGCATAAAAATGGAAAATGTATCCTTATAGTCTGTCTAGCTTTTGTTCGCTATTTCCTATTTAAATAGACTGCAATTTTGTTGTTGGTGCTATTGTTAAATAAATAAGTGGAGGAGAGTATTTAAATACTTCCTATTTAGGCCGTAAAGATTTAAGAAATTTAGTAGCACTTTTCTGAAAAATTATAAATTTGAAAATAAATTTAATTGAGTGGTATATGCAATGGTATCTATTTACCACAACTTGTAGTCTAATAAATTCAGGGCTAATTAATTAATTCAGAGCCTAATTAAATTCGTTAATTAAAAATTTTATACGTTGCTTCTATATTGTACTTTTCCATTTTTGAGGATCCCATTTAGTGGGGGCAGGTAAGAGAATTTAGCAACGTCTATGCTGAAGTTTTAGATGTTTGCTAGGGTTCTATTGTTGACACAAAAAGTCAATTTTTCGACCTATTCCAATTTTGGAATAGCTGACTTTTTGTATATTATTGACTTTTTTCGAAAATTTTCAAACCAAAATGTAGATTTCGACTTTTCTACTTTTTTCAACAAGAAGTCGATCCATCAGCATTCCGTTTAAACCAGTAGAATAGAGTATCCCAACCAGTGATATCAGATGCAGGGAATTTTCCCTTTTTGATGGAATTTGTAGTAAAAATTACAAACGGAGGAAAAAGAGAGGGAATTTAATTTTTTACCAACATAAAATTAAATTATTTTTATGTAGTTTTTATTGACTTACAAAACAAAAAATATAAATAATAACATTTTGTTAATTGTGTATTAAAAATAGTGATTTTAAGGAGGAGGAAAAAGGGAATTTGTTTAAACAACGAAGGGATTTTTTGTAAACTGTATCTGGCATCACTGACCCCAACATAATTTGTTATGTTTTTTTTTTTTTTTTTTTTCATTGAGATTTCTTTGACACCTAAAGAGTTACATTTTTTAATAAAAACATTTCTGATTGATATCACCAAAGTAATAAAAGAATCCCTTTTTTTGGCGAAGCTTTTGTTTAGCTATTGTCAAATGAGATTTTTTTTTAGATTTGGAAAGATGCTATTCGGGAACCATCCGCTATATGAAACTACTCCCTATATGACTATGAAAAATCAGCAAGGGCAAATGTTTCCTGGCTCAATACAAAACATTGAAATTAATATAATTTGTTGGGTCTTTTTATTAAGCTTTGAACCTTACATGTAATTAAGTTCGTGTTCCTATGTTTATTATAATAAAAAAATTATTATTGAATAAAGTGTAATTTTCCGATTTTACCCCCTTTTTCCATATGGATATATCAAAAAATGTATTTCAATGAATTTCTAATTTATAGTGGGATAGAAAACATGTTTTATGAAAAAAAAGTACCAAATATAGGTACGATTTCTACCCTTAAACGTTCGATTTTCTAAAAAGTACCAAATTTGTATTTGTCATTTTTTGATAAGGTACCAATGTGGTGTAAATTTTATTTCTAAGTTTACTGGTTCAAAAGATGTATAGGGTGGCAAAAAAGTATCAAAGCAGTTTTTACCCGTTTACTTCCTAAAAGAGCCGAATTTCAAATAAGTACCAGACACCTGTCCGATTATTTGGTTAATAAAAAACTATAACTGTTCTACTTTTTTATGATTTTGTCATTCCGTGTGTAACATGTCGAAAAAATCCTTTAAAACCCCATATTTTCTGGGTCCTGGTTAGATTCTGAATCGATCTAGCTATGTCCGTCCGTATGTCCGTCTGTTGAAAGCAGTATAGGGCTCGAACGAGACAACCTAGAGAAATGAAATTTGGCTCAAATATATAATGAAATGAAATTTTGTACAAATGGTTCAAGAACAAATGTAAATTCGAAAGCAAAAATGGGCCCACTTTACCGCCCACCTAAATTATAATAATCATATTTATAACTTTTTTTTATAATATTTCTTCCGATTTTCCAGTTTTTTTTATCATTTAATAATCCAATTTTATCATATATATAATCCAATTTTATCATTTAATATTCCCATTTTATCATATATATAAAAGAATTTAATCGTTTAATAATCCCATTTTATCATGTATGTAATCCCATTTTATCATATATATAATCCCCTTTTATCATATGTAAAATCCCCTTTTATCATATATATAATCCCATTGTATCATATATATAATCCCATTTTATCATATATATAACCCCCTTTTTGTAATACTAAATATATTTAAAATAAAGCACGTTTATCTGAAGTTTTTATTTATTTATTGAGAATATTAAACAAAAATGTTTCAGGTATAAAAATTTATTAATTTTTAATTATAAAATTATAAGTTATTAATAGTTTTTGATATAATATTTATACTCTACATATTAATTTTTAACATATATTTACATATTCATTGTTTAAATATTATTTACATATCATATAATAAGATTTGATTATAAAATTTTATTGGCTATAAATAGATATTAAAAAATAAAAATCCTCATAATCCTGCTGAAAGGCTTGAAAATGTGAGTTAAATCCATGGTTTGAAAGCCTTTGGTTTATATGACCAAATAATGGAACGTCATTTTCATACATTTCAATATGGAAAACCATTCCTGCATATCTCAGAACAGGACATATTTTTCATTTATTTTTTTTTATTTTGTGGTTTTATTTCACAATTTTTTAAACTCAGAACACAAATAAATTGAACACTTTTCTAAAAACAAACAGCTATACCGTTTGCCTTCTAACAAACTACTGAACTTATTCACAAAAATGTTTATTCAATAGTTATGTAGAAAATAAGTATGATTAACGATAAAAATACAATAGTTGTGTGAAATCAAATTATAGTCCAAAACAAATATTTTATATTTGAGAAAAACATAAACATTTTCAAATACAAACATTCAACAGTTGTGCAAAACAAAATATGACTTAAAATCAAATAAAAATATTAGCTAAATGGTTGTAGAATTGACTAAATTTGTAAAATTAACTTAATGATTATAGAATTAGCTAAATAATTGTAGAATTTACTAAATGATTGTATTTATTCATAAATATGATTTCATATAAACATTTTTAAAAACATAAAAGGGGAGCATTTGCCATAGAGGCACATCTACTATTGCCAATTATCTTGAAAACGAAGTAATAATTTTTGTGGCACTAGTTGATTTTCTTTTCATTTCATTTTCGCAGAACTTTAATAAATTTTTACCATGGGGTACATGGGTATGGGTAGTTTTGCTATTTTTGGGTAATTCAAAAATTAATTTAACGGAATGGTAGTCAAGATAAAAAGGACATAAATTAAAGCCAGCATATCTAAGACTTTAACCCAAAAGAAAGTTTACAGCTATATATGTACATATTAAAAAATAAAACAATCTTTAAGCCTAAATTTCTTGTTAATACATTTTGTATCAATTCTCTCAGGAAACATATTAAAAAATAAAACAATCTTTAAGCCTAAATTTCTTGTTAATACATTTTGTATCAATTGTCTCAGGAAACATAAAAACATTGTAATGCTAGGCCACCATAAAAATATCAAAAATAGTAAAATCCTTAATTACCTAACTTAGAGAAAAAAACAAGGCCCTCCTCTTCAACAACAGTAACAACAACTATCATCACCTGATGAACCACAACATTAAGCTATCATTTAGTGTCGGTCGATTTTCTATAGAATTTTATTCTCTTTTATGTATTTCAATTTGTAGATGTTTTCTCTTTTCTCTTCTTTTTTTTTTCCTGTTTTGCATCCTGTCTAAGAACGTTGAACTTGTTTTGCAACATTAAACCAATGACTTGTGCTATATTGATGCAATGATGGTTATGAAGAGTATGAGTGTGAATGTATGATATAACATTGACAATAATCAGTTGTAACTACAAGTACTATTCGCATTAATAGTGGTTGTCTGCCATATAATATGAATGTAGGATGTCTAATTCAGTATGTTTTTTTTTTTTTTTCATTTTTAGAAATTGTTGATTGTAACGAAAATATACAATTTAGGTTTATGCAATGATTTTTAAAAATGTTTCTTGTTTAGAAGTTTGTTGCATAGTCTACATACATACATACATACATACATACATACATACATACATACATACATACATACATACATACATACATACATACATACATACATACATACATACATACATACATACATACATACATACATACATACATACATACATACATACATACATACATACATACATATGTACAGTGGTGGCCACGAATTTAAGACACGACATTTCACTTATATATTTCTGATAATTTTTACATCTTATCGAACAAATTTTAGATCCATGTTATTTTTTAAAGATCCTAGTAATGTTATGAAAAAAAATCAACAATAGTTTGTTACCTATATTTAGTTTCCAATTTTTATTTACATATTATACAGATTAATACAAGTTTAAGCCTGGTCATGAATTTAGGACATAGGCAAAATAAAAGTTAATTCACAAAAGTAAAGCTCAGCTTTATAAAACAATATTAGTATTTGGTGGGAAATCCTTTATTTTGAATCACAGCAGCGCATCTCCTGGGTAAACTTTCAACTAAGGCCATACAGCGCTCCTTTGGAATGGCATACCAAGCCTTTTGAATTTCTTCCCATAAATCAGTCAAATTTTTTGGCTTTACTGCTCGTACATGCTCCTCAACATCATTCCACAAGTTCTCAATTGGATTGAGATCCGGGGATTGAGCTGGCCATTTCAGAACTGTGATATTATTTTCCTCTAAGCAACTCTTCACTAGGCGTGAAGTGTGCTTAGGGTCATTATCATGCATAAATTTCCACATTAGAGGCATGTTGTCTTCAGCGAATGGTATCATGATGCTTGTCATTATGTTTTTGTAAATATGCTGGTCCATTTTATTGATAATCTTCTGAATGGGACCTACACCATGCCAGGAAAATGCTGCCCACACCATGACATTTCCACCACCATGCTTAACCGTTTTAAGGGTGTACTTTGGGTGATGCTCCAGGTTTGGAGGACGCCATACGTACTGTTTTCCATCAGAACCAAAGCGACAAAACTTCGACTCGTCGCTCCAAAGTATATTTTTCCAAAATGTCATCGGCTTATTGAGATTTTCTCTTGAAAACGCTAGTCGGGATTTAATATTTTTTTTTGACACAAGTGGTTTACGTTGTGCAATACACCCACGTAAGTTCTTCTCATTCAGACGTCTTCTTATTGTCCTGGACGATATATTAATACCAAAATCCGATGAAATCTCATTTTTAATTTTACTTGAGCTCTTGAAAGGATCTTTAGCAGCTGATTTATAAATTAAGCTATCCTCCCTGGGTGTAGTTTTTCGGGCTCTAGGGTGCTGTTTGACATTTTTGGTAGTGCCATGTTGCTTGATGTGTTCCAGTGCATTGTAAATCTTGGATCTGGAACATTTTAGTAGCTTGAAAATTTCCATTACTGTTTTTCCATCAGTATTCATTTGTTGGATCAATTTTCGCTCGGCATCCGAACTCCAAGTACCTCTGGCCATTTCTAACTAAATATTTTGATGTATTCTAACATTAAATGGAATAAAACATTCATTACTTACCTTTTAGCTTCAAAAAACACCAAAAAATCACTTAAAAACCAAATATTTCTTATATGTTTTAAATTCGTGACCAGCTTCAAAAGCACGTTTTTACGAAAATATAATAAAAACAGCAACAAAATGTATACACAAACAAAACCAAATAACGGTAATTGATCTTAACATTACAGGGTACACTGAAAAATTAACAAAATCTAATTTTATATTGCAGGGTTGTAATAATTATCACAACTTAGTTCGTTACATGTCGTGTCTTAAATTCGTGGCCACCACTGTATGTAAAGTACAGTTTTAGTATTTTTTAGTAAAATGTTGCAAATACATTTTATAAACATTTGTTTTCAAAACATCTCTATTGAGAGATGATAATACAACCGCTGTGACTTTATGTAAATGAAAATAGAAAAGGGTGTACAAGATTAAAAATGAACTGAATTGATTTTATTGTATATTGAGACAATGATGTGTCATGTTTTTTCTAAAACTGAATCGATATTCTTACTATAAAATAATTATATTTGAAATATATTTAAAGAAGAACTTCATATGAAATAGTTCTAGATCTGAAATCTTTAATGGCTTTTCAACACTTTTTCTTTAATTTTCATTAGTTATTTCATATTTTGTGTTATTTTAAAAATAGTTTTTTTTTTTTTTTATATTGTCCTTGCGATAACAATTTGTTTACACCCTTTACAATTTCAAGTTATTGTTATTTTACTACTGCTTTCGTTACTTATTAAAACATTTCTTAAACGTGAATGAATGTTGAGTGTGTGTTAAAAGTTTTCTATTCCTGCTGTTGTTTTTGATTGTTAGCTTGCTATTTGCCAGGATTCATCTTAATTTAAATTCATGCTGTTAATGTGAAGTGCATTGTCAATGCTACGAACAAGAAATTGAAACTGTCAGTATGTCAGAATTGCTCAACAGACTGCTGCAGAATATCGTTACATTTAAGACAAGTAACTACGAAAACTTTATTAAATTTGGAAGAATTTTGAAATACCCTTCTATATAGTTTTTGAAGGTACTCAGTTGCAACATATTTAAAGCCGTTACTAACAAAACTGAATAATTACTTGATTCAGAGTATATTTCAAAACTATTTAAAGATCTTTCAAATAAATATATTTTATTATTAAATCGTTAATAAAATATTTTAGCTAAAAATATTCTTTTTAATTAGTAACTTTAGTTTTGAATAAGTCACTATTATCAAGGTACTTTTTTTTGTCTCTTTTTTAAGTAATTAAAGTAATTCTTAAATCTAAACTACCTTTTTATTCATGTGTAGGGTATTTTTTTAAAATACAATATCAACAACCTTCAACATCAGTAAATGGAAATTGAAGTGTTTCGTATGTAAAACTATAAAAATGTGGGAGTTTAATTTAGATCATATTCATGCACCACATATTCATAGACAGAAATGATGATGATGTCTATTTTAGTTTACACTTTTCAAACCCCTTTAGTCTTATTTCTGTATGTTTTAAACGAGTATATGTGGTTGAAAATTAAAATACCATTTAGCCTTAAAGTAAGCAAAAACATGTTTATTTTGGCTTCGTAACTTAGAATTTAATTAATAGTAAGTTTTAAGTCGTGGTCGAAGCAGCTGAATTTCAGGCGAAAGAAAAATTAAAATTAAAATATATGTGAAATTTAATTTGAAAACGAGAGAAAAAGATATAGTCGGTCAAGCCCGACCATATGATACCTTACACCATTGTGTAGGGGTCTGTTATTAGACTTGAAGTCAAATGTGGACCGATACTCATGAGTGTAAAATAAAACATACGAATACAGAATATTACGTTGATGCTGACATTTATATGAATTTATTCAATTTTGGGTGATTCCCAAAAGAGGGCCTTATATGGGAGCTATGGGAAATTGTGGACCGATCTTTGTAAAATTCGGCACTATCATTTATGTTCATATAAAACTTATTTGTATCGAATATTAACTTGATACTAATATTTTAATGGGATTTATGCCCGTTAAAGTGATTTTCTGAAAGGGGCACACTTATTTAGACTTATGTGAAACTTATATGCGCCAAATTTCATTAAAATATTGCTATATTTAACGGATTTATGATCGTTAAACCCTTTTCCGAGATGACATTTGTATGGGGGCTAGGTGAAATAATAGACCGATCATAACCAATTTCAATAGGCTTCGTTCAAAAATGCGACCTGTAGTTTGATTACAAGGTTTACATGGACGGACAGACGGACGTACGGACATCGTTAAATTAAGGTGGGTCTTAGACATATATTTTTGGGTGTTACAAACATCAGCACAAACGCATAAGACCTCCCCACCTATGGTGGTGTAGGGTATAATAAACTAAGGAAATATTTTATGCGTAATGATAAATTTTTATTTATTTATTTATAGTTTTTCTCAAAAATTAACGAAAATAAACTTTTAAATTTACTAAAAAAATAGCAAAACTTTAAGACCGAGCTATTTTAAAATAAATAAGGAGTGAGATCAAAAAATTCTTAACACACATTTTGCCTCATAACTTTTTTTGGAATCAATATTCAAAAATTTTTTTGATCTAGTTATCATGGATAAATACTTCAGTTTTTATTTTTAATAACAACCATGTTAATTTGTCCTTATTTTCATCAAAATAAGTGACGAAAAAGATTTACGTCCTACAAGTTATTAAAAAATTTCAAAAAATCCAGATAGGTCTTACAAATAATTGGCCACAGAATTAAATGTCGTCCGTAAAACCGTTTCTAATGTTATTAAACAGTATCAGGAGAATTTGACTATTGATGTGAAATCTAGTTCGGTAAGAAAAAAGGACCACATGATATTGGGAAGGCCAGAAAATTGAAGGCATATTGAAAGGAACTCCAAACACATCTGCTAAAAAATCAGCTCAGTTTTCTCAGTGCTAATGGGAAAGCTGATAACATATAAAGTTCAAAAAATTCCAAACTGGAATTCTGCAAAAAAAAAATTACAAGCCAAAAATAGGACTCGGAATTTAAAACCAAATTTCATACAAAAATACTCAAGCTGTATAATTGACGAAGAAACGTAGGTGCTGGCAGAATCTTCGCAGCTTGTGTCTCAAAAATTTTTATTGCTAATGCTCGAAGCAATATTGGAGATAAGTTTAAGACCCAAAAGCAGCAAAAATTTCTTACAAAATTCATGGTATAACAAGCTTTTTGCAGTTGCTGCAAAACAGGAAAGTCATTTGATACATTCGGATCTATAAATACCAAAATATGCATAAAGGAATATTTACAAAAAAGACTTCTTCTTTTCTTGTGAAAAGTGAATTCAAGAGCACAAAAAAGGTGTCCCAAAATAATGAAGATTTTAACAGAAGATGTGCTCACTTTTCCAAAAAAGTGACTGAAGCAACTATCAAATCTCCAAAGAAAGGGTTATTTTATAAAAAAAATTTCCATAAATATCATTTTTATAATAAATTTAAATTTTATAGGAATTATTTGGTTAAATTTAACTTTTTTAGGAAGTTTTCGACAGTTTTTATTTTTTTTAAGGAAATTTTTATAAATTTAACTTTTTAGGAAATTTTAGAAAAATTTCAATAACTGTCACTTTCTATTAGAAAATTGTTGATGAATTTCACTATTTATTAAAATTTTTATTAGAAATTTTGATAAATTTTTATTTTTTTTTAAGGAAATTTTCAATAAATTTAAATTTTTACTAAATTTTTCACTTTTTTTCGTGACTAAGTAAACTTTAAAGTGGCATAGTTTCGGTTCTGTAAAAGATATTGATCAAGAATTATGTCAGCTAAGCAATGTAATTTAAATGAGGAAAATCGACACAATACTTTTTCTGGTTTTTGAAATTAAAGTAAAATTTTTGTAAAAAAATGTTTTTTTGAGAAACTATAAATATTTTATCTGTTATAAAATCTTTGTTATTAAAGATATCTCGACGAAATTTTCTGTGAATGTAGACTTTATCGTATAAAATGAGAAAGTGAAAAAAACTTTTAGATTTTTGTAAAAGAAATCTCACAATTCCCAAAAAAACGCCGAAAGTCCCAAAAATGGGGTTTTTCACATTTTCGGCTATAAAATCCACATTTTTCCGAAGTCCCGTAGATTTTGATTGAAAACTTTTAACAACATATAAAAAATTCTTGAAATGCGTTCCGTTTGTTGATTCGTGCTTTGGGATTTGAGAAAACATAGACTAAAGTCAAAACGTTCATATAACATGGGTCGAATTCGGGAGGATGTGTACCTTGAGTTATTGGGCTTGCTTTTTATCTTAAAGTATTCTCTGTGAAGATACCTTTCAGAAAAGTATAAAATTATTATATGTTGTTAAAGAAAATTTTATTTTAGAGAAAAAATAGTGTAAATACTTTTTCGGCCAAAAAAACACAAAAAGTCGTAAATTTTGCAATTTTCAAATTCAAAATCGTTTATTTTTGGACTCAGTAAGGATATCGACTTAAATTTTTTTTTATTCAATAGATAATTTTGTTCTTTACTTAGCTAAAGAAAAAACTATATAAAAAAATCTGGACTAAAAACATGCAAAATTGCGGTACTAAAAAATTCAAATGAGAATAACTCAAAAACTATAAGAGATAAATAGGACATGCAACCATGTTTTTTGTAGGTCTTATCTATAATAAAAATTAAAAAATAGGGGTTAAAAGAAATTAAAAAAATTTTGTGTCAGAGGTACCCTGTGAGCCCCTTTAGCTCAGCCCCTGAAGGGTCTGTAAAGTCCCTCTTCCAAACATAACATTGTACACTCCTACACTATGCCTACACTAAATTTCATGCAAATCCAACCAGCCAATCAGAAGTTATAGATTTATTTCCAAAAAATTTCGATTCTCTCCCACTGTGCATCGTTTTACTAAAACAACCTTAAATTTGTTTTAAACAAAATACTTTAAATCCATTACATCTCTCTTAATCTTCAAAACAAAACTCAAATATAACCCATAATTAAAGTGATTCTTTTTAAAACGCAACCATTATGCTTAAATCACACATAAAAAATATTAAAACTCCACATGCTACCCAAATGCCAATATTCTCAATCTAATAATAATTTAGTATTTACAACCAACATCCAAGATTTCCCTATACAAAACTATATATAAGTATATTTTGCAAACAGTTTATTATTCAGGTCATAAGAGACGCGTCTGTTGTATGACAACCAGCCTAGAACATTCATTTCAACAAACAAATTAAGTGCAATTGCAACCATCATTTACTGAAATGGCTATTGGCAGGGTTGTCACTATCAATGGAAAATATGTTTATGTTTCTGAACAAGATTTTAGTACTTAAACCCATAACAAGCAACTAACCAAACCATACCAAACAACGACAACAAAACATAACTCATGTAATAGATTAAAAGCAAATTTTATATTGAAATGTTTTATAATTAACATATGTTTCCTAAATATCTATACATCTATGCGTATTAGTATGTATGTGATATAAACAACATATTTATTTGTAATTAGTGATAAATTTGTTAATGCCTTTTATTCTAACATACAGGATGATAATTTACTGCTAAGCCTATTGCAAAGCTTTACAATCAAAATGTCAATATCAATTTCCACCCACTGCCACCCACTCTAAACTGCCAACCAATAACACTTAAGGCTAGACAATGATAATTTATTATTTTGCATAAATTATTTGAGTAAATGTATGTGTGTTAATGTGTTGGTATAGTTATTTTGTAGTCGTTGTTCTTATTGCATATTTTAAGGCTAAAAAAAAGGATTTTCATTTTAGCCTTGAGCTTTTGTGATTTTGTAAACAAGCCAATAAGTTTTTATACATCTTATTGTTGTTGTTTTTGTTGTTGCACATACTTATTTGAAATGCATTTTACTCTTGCTTTAATCTATTTGCATTTGCCATAAATGCTCATTATATTCAACTTTGTAGGGTTTGTGTGTGTATAAATGATTTTTGTGCTGTATAGTTGTTAAGCTCCTTAAAGTATGCTATACAAAGTCATAACATATGCAATGCATATTTACCATAACATACTACTACTACTTGATATTATTTATGGCTCGTTTTTTGTTTTTCTTGCTATTGCTGCTGTTCTTTTATTTTATATCAGTTTTTGCTGTAATTCTCTAGTATTCTTGCAAAAAGAATCAATATTTTATGTCATAGTTGATCTTCTTTGGCAGAGGGAGGAAGATTTACATTAGTGTCACAGATTACTTACTCATAGTCACTGAGACATTTACACATCATACGTACACACATACAGTTGTATTTAAACTTATTGCAGTCGAGTACTCTTGTATAATTTAATCTTTTAAAACTTTGATATCGATTTTTCTTATTTACTTTTTCGTTTATTTTTTTTTGCTTTATATTTTCCAGAGTAATCTTGCTTGTTAGTTTTTGTTATTAACTCGAAAGAAAATGTTAAATAAATAGGTGAAATTATTTCACATATTGCACTGAGTTTAAAAGTAATTTTTAAGCTGGGTTTCTTAATTGTACTTATTTCTCTTGATTTCACCTGTCTTTAAAAACGAATACCTTTATACAAATCTGAAGAAGAAAAAGAAAAGGATTTTAATCTTTAGTCTAGTTTGTCATATCTTACAATTTTTCGAATATCAATTATTTATTTCTTTAATATGTTTATGATCTCAAAATCTATAAAAAAATGTGCTACAATCAGGGCCTTATATTGTGAATTCGAACGATTTCTTAAATTTTTATCTTTATGTAGGATTTTTTGTGTTTTGGACCTTCAAATATATAAGGAAACATTTTTGAAATATCTTTCAACAACATTTATTTATTACTTAGATAACTATTATTTATAAATAACTGACTTATCTCGGTGAACTTCGTTGCCCATTTAATATGATAACTAATATTTATTTTATATGGGGGCTATTACTCCCCCTCAACCTATTCGCCCTATTCAAAGTTTGATAAGAAAATTAATTACAAAAATGTTTAAGACTTTCAGTAAATTACTCCTTCAGACATATGGGAGCTATCCCACCCGCTGGCACTATCCGTCCTATTTTGCAATGATCAATGCAATGTCATAAGAAAATAGTTTCCACAAAATTTGAGAGACCCCAATATAATAGTTCTTCTTATATGCCATTAAGCCTATCTGATTGTATATTTGGTGATTGATGAGAAAGATATTCGTACAAAATTTTATAACTTTTTTGTACGTTATACGATATTTATTATTTTCCTTGTATGGGGAGTACCATTCCCTCTGGTTCTATCAGTCCTACTTGCGTTGAGTTTGGTGGTTGATGAGAAAGAAAAACATGTTTACGGCGTTGTCACTACAACAATATTATGTTCTAATTGTTAGTTTTTATTAATTTTCATGATAACAATATTTTGTTTATGTTTTATCATTTAATATTTATATTCAATAAAAATTTTAAGGAAATAATGACATAAAAATTAAATTATGTCTACAATATTTTCCCCTGTTCTTAAACCATATCTTGTTTTAAAACAATTTGAATATTTATTATTCCCATAACAATAATATGTTACAAATAAAAAAAACATATGAGCTTTAAAAATATGGAATAGTGTAATAGGCAAATTCTACTATTTTTGAATACTCGATACTACTCAATATTTTTTTCATTTGGGTACTCGATATTACTCGATACTTAACGGATTTTTTAATTTGAAATATAATTTTTAATAAATGTTCTTTTATTTAAAATTAAAACATATATTTAAACGACAAAATTAATAAAAACGTAAACTTTAATAAAAATCAATAAAATGATTTTCATATATTTAAAAATTTACTTGTATATCTTTATACAGAGTTGTATTTTAGCCATTATATTTTTAATATGATATCATTAAAAATTAAATTCTGAAAGTATTGAGTAACTACTTTACAGTATTGAATACCCAAAAAAAGGGAGCAAATACTCGGTACTCGATCTTGATACTCAATACTTGCATAGCACTAATATGGAAGAAAAATTAATTTTGTTTCTTTTTAAATATATTTTGTTATTAATGTCTGTTTTTCGATTTCATTATAATTCTCATTTAGCATATGAAATAAATATAAATAGACAATTTTGAATAAAAAATATCTTAGTATTATCATGGACAACATATATTTTATGAAATAATTAATGAAAATTACTTAATGAACAATTAATGAATAATGATTTATTATAATGATATTAATATAAAACATGTTATGAATAATTTTTAACATGTTTTAAACTTCTTTTTTTTAAATTATATAACCGAATAATTTTATGAAAAAACCGGGTCATAACATCAAAAAATTCGATCATAATGTGATGAAACTGGATCATAAATTGATAAAATATTTAAATATATATTGCAAACACTTAGACAATAAAATAAAAAGTTAGATTATTTTATGGTTATAATGTTCATATTTATTATTATTTTCGACCATACATATTTTTAAAGCAAGCAAATAATCCAACCATAATATGTTGCGCTTCTATTATGTTTACCAAAACCATATTTCTTCCTTTACGTGAGCGTAATTAGTTTTTCTTAAAATGAAAATGGAATCAAATTTATTAAAATTTATTACGGAAATATATGTCGGCCTTATAAATCAATTACTAGGAAACCAAGTGATATACAGGAAATACAGTTTTTTGAGTCATAATAAATATCGATAACCGAAAAAAAAGTTTATTTACCAACTGTGAGATCATAGAGATAATAATACGAAGTTCTCTGTATCTTTTATTAAAAAAGTACAAAAAAAAAAATTCGTAATAGGGACGCTAGAAAACATGTAGACAAAAATTATTGAGATTTTTTTTTCTTTTTCAAAAATGTAAATGTTGCCTAAAGGTTGATAAAAAGTACTTGCTACATACTTGTCTTGAATTCCATATCACAAATGTTATGGAAAATGTATCAAATAAAAGATCGTATACATAGTAAAAAAAATTTAAATTGTCGAATAAATTTTGAGTCTGATCTCACCAGATCACATCATTTATAACAAATAACGCTTTTAACAGAAAAATGTACGCAAATGAGTCTCATCAGAAAAAATTCCTTTCTAATATTAAAAAAAACAATGAATTCTAATTTGTCTGGCCTCATCTTCTCATTATTACCACAAAAAAGTAACTGACTGGTATCAAACAAATGGTGCTGCCATGTACCAAAGGAGGCCAATCCACTGAATTGTCTAGAACTCTGTCCATTTTAAAGGTATTGGGTCGTAGTAAAAAAAAATAGTTAAAGAATTCTAAGAACTGACTAAAAAATAAAATAGAGTTTATGAGGAAGTAGACTCATACCAACAAAAAAAAAAAAAAAAAAAATATTAAAACACAATAAAAGCTATTATGGAGTGATTCCATGTCAAAACGATCAGCAAATCTGATTTGACATCTCCGAAATCTTCTGATTCAAAAATATGATGCTGTAAAAAATTAAAAAGCTAAAAGCTTCTCAAAGATATACTTGTTTAATTGCTAATAACTTCTAAACTGTACAAAGTAGATCATTATTTTATGGAGTATTTAAAACTTTAAGATAACAGCCTTTAACAAATTAAAAATTTCAAAGATATTGAACCATTGGTTTCATAAAATCAATTGTATGCACTAAATTTTTCATGCACGTTTCTGATTTAAAACATATTTTTGTTTTTACCATTATACAGTATTTTCTTTTGAGTTTAAAAATACTCTTCAATTCAAATGCTAAATATGTTTTCTTCTTTTATTTCGGTTTGTTTGTTCTATTCTATTGGCTTATTTTCTTTACATGTTTTCCTTATGGTTATGGTTTTCCATTTTATTTCTATTTTTTTCATTCTTTGTGCGACACATGGTTTATCCTGCCAAACTTTACTTTACTGCAGGATATGCCATTATAATGCTCTGGCTGCGCATATGTATGAGTATATTAGTAATTTTAAAGGATTTTTTTAGTCTCATACTTATGTGTATGAGTGTGTGTTTGTATATTTGGTGATTACCAAGCACCGAGTCAATTGTGTTGTTTGCCAATTCATTGCATTTCAAGAAGATTTTTTTTCGCTTTTGCCTGTTTTGGGCAAACGTCTTTTCACACACCAACATTTGTGCCTTAGAGAGAGAGAGAGAGAGTTCACATATTCTTGCCTGCTTGCTTAAGTGGGTTTTTTGTCGCCGCTTTTGCAATTTGGTTTTAGCGAGTATGTAGTTGCATAAATCTTTCACGTTTTAGCTATATTTCTTTTTTTTCACTTTATACTTGATTATGTATAATGATAAGCAAACAACAAGGACTACTAGTAAAAGACTAGACGTTTGTGTGGGAAAATACTAAGTGCAAGTCGTTGCACCCTTTTTGCTGCTGACGCTCAAATGACTAAATATGCGCTTAAGGAACAATTAATGTGGTTTTATGAATTTGAAAATTATAGGGTGCTATTTGCCTTTGTAAGCTGCTGGTTGTTTGTACAAACATTGAGTGAATATACATTTGGTTGGTTGCGGTAATTGAGCAGCAATTGCATAAATAAATATGAGTATGTATTTAATAAAGTTGTGGCAAAGAGAATGTGCGAAAACGCTTAATGTGTCAATAGAATGTTATAATTATCAAAGACGGTTAAGTGCATTTGTTTGCAAAGAAATATTTTAAACTGTTTAAAAAAAAAGCATATATATACTATAGATTTACATCATCAACCTACCAGAGGTTTTAATAGCTGTTAGTTGTGGTAGGTTCTTTATAAGTATTGTAAGAGTAACATAATTTGTAAACGTAATTAAAATATAAAATAAATGAATAAAAATCTTTTTTAAATATATGTAAAATTTAATATTTTTATATAATTTTTATCACTACTGTAATCGTAAATGCATTAACCATGTAACACACTTAAAAGTATACTTGAACATACGTTCGGGAGTACCTGAAGGAACATATACAAACTAGCATTTTAGTTGCAATTTGTTATAGTTGTTTTCGCAGGCTTTTCCTTTATATACTTTTAACAATAACTACCAGTCTATATGCACAAAATACTAATAATAGAAATTCACTTTAGAATTCATGACAATGGAATTGCAACAAAAAACCAAAATGTGTTTTGCAATGCAATTGAAAAAAAAATATACACAAAAATGCAAAGAAAAGGTAGACCTTTAAAGGAATTAAATCACTGCTTAGGCAAATCTTAGAAACACCTGCTGAACAAAAAAAACTGCGCATGAAAAACTTAGTGCATGCAATTTTGCTAATAAAAATGAAACTAATGGGTCAAATTCGTTAAAATTTTCATGTTTTAAAGTTAAAAGAAAAATTAATTTTTTTATTAGTTTTTAATAAAATAAAAAAGTATTTTCTGCAATATTCTCAATTATTGTGTTTACGATAACTTTTTTGTTGGAATGGGTTCACTTTTTTTAAAACTAAACAGCTTTTGACTATGATCCAATAAATTTAACATGGACAGAGTTTTGGACATTTTAGTGGATTAGTATCCTTTGGCACATAACAGCATCATTTGCTTAATACCACTCAGTTACTTTTTTGTTGTAATAATTTTTTAATTTTAAAAAGTTTAATTGAGAAATCTGAAATAAATACATTTTTATTTATACTATTTTAAGAAATTTTCTTATAAAAAACTTTAGTTTAATTTTATCTTAAACATTCCTTTAAATCTCTGCTTTTAAAAATTGCTTCATACATACCTCTTCCACGACAACAACATGGGCAATTTTCAAATTTAAATTGTTTTACAAAATAGTGGTTGGTAAAAAAAAAAAAAAAAATCAACAACGAAAAATCGCTAGAGTAAAACAAATCTTTGTGGTACGCACGTAAACTGTTACTGGGATATATGTACATTAGGATGGCCCCAAATTTAAAAATATCCCAGCACAAATGAAAATCTAATTCATTCTAAGATACTATTTCTCAAAATTTTGGTCCTTACATTAACTTTTCGTGAAACAAAGACACTTATTAGGATATTTCACTTAAACTATTCCGTTGTTAATTTATTCATTTGTTTGTTAATAGAATTATGATGTTTTATATATCATTAAAAAGCTTAGAAAATAACGCGTATTTTGATGCTAAACTCATATAAATCCTTCCCAGACAGAAATATTTCTATATAAGGGAAATTATGTTTTAAAAAATTCGAATAAAATTTAAACAATATCCCAAATTAAAAAACGTTTCGGTATAACTGCTAGAGGATTATATTGTATTATTTTGGTCTTATTTTTTTTTTTTTTAAGATTTATGTGTAAAAAATTCTTATATCAAAATTTTTTGTGAAAAATTGCAAAACTTTGGACATTTAGACCTGATCCTAAATTTTTGTTACGTCATTAAATTTTCACATTGCACAGTGGGGTAGAATCGAAATTTTTTGGAAATAAATCTGTAACTTCTGATCGGCTGGTTGGATTTGCATGAAGTTTAAGTTTGGAAGGGGGACCGTACATACCCCTTAGGGGCGGAGCTAAAGGGGCTCAAAGTTGGGTACCTTTGACATACACATTTTTGAATCGCTTGCCAAATTTTTCTCGTCCGATTTCAAATATTTTTATACATTATTGTAGGCACTGATATGACCTAACAAAAACATGCTTGCATGTCCTATTTATCTCTTATAGTTTTTGAGTTATTTGCATTTGAATTTTTAAGTACCTAAATTTTGCATGTTCTTGGTCCAGTTTTTTTTTTCATATATTTCATAGAGTTTCCGACCGATTTTGTTTATTTTTTCTTTAACTAATTAAAGAACAAAATTATCTATTGAATAAAAAAAATTTTCCGTGACTTAACAAACTTTAAAGTGGTATAGTTTCGGTTCTGTAAAAGATATTGATTTCAGCCTTTTTTTTATAACGAAGAATTATGTCAGCTAAGCAATGTAATTTAGATGAAAAAAAAAAATTAGTTTATACTTTTTCTGATATTTGCAGTTAAAATAATATTTTTGTAAAAAATTGGTTTTTTGAGGAACTATAAATATTTGGTCTGTAATAAAATCTTTGAGATTTTTCTAAAAGGAATCCCACAATTCCCAAAAAAAAACGCCGAAAATACCAAAAATGGGTTTCTTCACATTTATATAAAAGCTATAAAATCCACATTTTTCCGAAATCCCATAGATTTTGATTGAAAACTTTTAACAACACACTACAGATTCTTAAACTGCATTCCGTTTGTCGAGTCGGGCTTTGGGATTTGAGATAATATAGACTCAAAACTATAGAAGTCAAAACTTTCATATAAAATTGACCGAATTCGGGAGGATGTGTACCTTTCCGATTCTGCCCCACTGTGCATTGTTCCTTTGGCAGAAATATGAAAAATATCTGAAATACCCGAAAAAAGGACCCATTTTTATTTTTATCTAGCTCACGAAAGGATAATATCATTTGAGATGGGAACATCGATACCCTATTTTCTCTCCATACAAACGGGTCAACCCTAATGTATATATGTATGTATGCATGTTGCATATACACAAATGTGGCAATAGAAATTCACAAAAACATATAAGAATTTACAATATTGTGAAAATGTACAATATTCTAAAAGCTTTATTGTTCGTATTTTTATTTTCGCTTTAAAATATCAATACACAATATTTGAAAGTGTTGTTATTGAGGAGATTTTAAGCAAATATGTTATATTGGCATTTGAAAAATGTATAGGTTTTCCCAGTAGAAAAGTAAAGTAAAGTTTTAATTTCGTGTCGTTTTATTAATAAATGAGACTAAATATATTTCAACTAACTTCTTGTTTAATTCCCACTAATGTAAAAGGTTATGTGCATTACTTTTCGCTAATTAAATGATCACCTAGAGAAGGATAATAATTTAATTTTGGGTTATGAAATCTATAAATAATGTTCTTCTATAAAACAGGATGGCCACGCCCTGATTTAACGCCTTTTTACTGCATATTTGCCAAAGGAAAATATTGCTTTGTTAGCTTATATTTTTTGATATCGACTTATAAGTCTGCTCTCGCTATTAGTTCATCAAAGATTTGTTACTTTTGTTATTTTACTTGTTATTTTTTAATTTTTATTTTCTACAAATTCTTTAACAATTTTTATTGAATAAGTTTTAAATAACATTTATACACATTTTTAACATTTTTAATAAAACCACTAAAAATAAATACACGCTCATACAAAAGCAAAATACTGCCAGACATTAGGGTAGCCAAATAGAAGAATTTGTACTCAAATGGAGAATTTCAACTTTCAGTTCGGGAAAGGTGTCCAAATACAGACATTTTCTTTAAAATCAAAATTTATCGAAATTCCTCTTAAAATAGCAAATTCATCAAACATTTGCTTTAATTTAAAAATTTATCAAAAATTTTCTTTAAATACAAAACTCTTAAAAAACTTTTTTGTGAAAAGAAAATTGTTTAACATTTTGTTTACTAGAAAATTTAATAAATATTTTAAGGAAATTAAAAATTATCGAAATAAAATAGAAAACTATGTCTAGAAAATATATGGTAAAAAATTTATAAATAGAAAATTGTATTGATTTTTTTTTTTTAAGTAAATAATTTATAAAACACTTTTATGACTTTTTTTTTTAATAAAACTCAAAAATTTTGTTGAAATAGAAAATTTTTATAAAATTTGTTGTAATGAAAAGTTTCTTAGAAACTAACAGAAAATATTCTTTAAATAAACAATTTTCATAAATATAAAATTTGTCTAAATCAAAAATTTTTTAAAAATAGAAAGTTTATGGAAGCATTAAGTGAACATTTTTCGTTTTGAAATAGTTAATTAAAAAAAAAATTTCTAAGCAAACAATTTATAAAACAAAATTTTAAAATAAGATTTTATTAAAAAATTTATGGAATTTTTATTTTAAATACAAAATGTAGAAAGTGATTTGTATAGAGAGTTTATCAATTTCTTTGAATTGAAAAACTCCTCGAAATCAGAGAACCAAGCCGAGGCGAAATTGGCGGCGGCGGTTGAACGGCATATTTTGGTCGGCGGCGGCGGCTTTCACAAGTCACTATCGGCGGTGGCTTATATGTCGGCTTATCGTTTTTCCTAGAAAAACCAAATTTTTTTGGGCGCAAAAAAATAAAAAATTGTTTAGTGCGGTAAACATATGTATAGGTGGCTGTAATGTATTTAATGTATTATAAAAACCAAAAAAGTAAAATGTGTTCTAAAAGGACATTACGCCGAAAAATATGTTTTCTTAAATATATTGTGGCACAAAAAAATAAAATTTAAGGCAAAAATGGGTCTGAAGTCCAAAAATACAGAAAATTAAATAAAAAATAGTATTTTTATCTTTGGCGCAGCCGATTGAATCGGCGGCTTACCTTCAGCCGTTTAAGCCGATACATGCCGGCGGCGGCCACGGTTTGAAAAATTAAGTGATTTTGAGTCGGTCGGCTTGGTTCTCTGCTCGAAATAGCAAATTCTTTAAAAAAAAAAAATATATTTAAAATTTTCATTAAATAAAAATTTATCGAATATTTTCTTTAAATAAAAATTTATCAAAAAGAAAAGTTCTTTTAAATATAAAATTTTCTAAAATTTCGTTTAATTCCAAGCATATCTCCATTTATAAACCGATCTTGCTGAATTTCAGTTCAAAAAATTCTCGAAAGGATTTCCGATCGTTTCATATATATGTTATATATAACAGTTATCGGTGGGCTTCATAAACGCCATTTCAACCGACACACAGACGAAAATATCAACTTTTTTGCTTTCTGAAAATACATTGTTAAAATTACAAACGGAATGATAAAATTATAATGGATATATAAAAAGTTATCGAATATTTTGCTCAAACAGAAAATTTATAAAAAAAAAAGTTGCCTTAATAAAAAATTTACTAATATTTTTCCTCGATTTAAGATTTTGACGAAAATGTAAAAACATACTTATCGAATATATTGTTGATAAACAAAATACTTTATCGAGAAACTAACCCTTGAAAAGGTTAGTACAGTTCATTTCATTTGCGTTTTTCCTAACGAAATGCCTAATATGCACTCAGACAAAAGAGGTTACAAAAGCATTTTAAACTCAACCTACACCTACTACTATGATTGACATTTTTTTTTCAATCAATTGTTGTAAATATTTTGTTTACAAAGTTTAAGGTTATAAACACAATTTCAATATAAAAAAATGGCAACAATAAAACTTGACAAAGAAAATATGTTACCAGAAAAAAATCAAACAAAATAAATGTATATTATTTTTATTTGTAACAGTTTGTCTTTTAAGATTTTCTACTAAATTTACATATTTCTTTTACAATATACAATGTTGTTATAAAGAAATTTACCCTTACTGCTATTTCTGCTACTACTACTGCTATTTTTATTGCTACAACAACTATGATATTGTATTGAATACAATGGAAAACAATATCAAAGTCATCTGTATTATTTAATTTTTTTCAAATATAAACTTTTTAAAGAATAAGTTTTCAAATGCAAAATATTTTACTATAAAAAATAAAAGGATTTAAAAAAAGCTATAACTAAATACACATGTACTTTTAAGATTATATACAAATATGTAGTTTATAATTTTTTTATTATGTATTTGTATTCTTAGTAAAACAATATCCTTCCGCCTGTCCGCTTGTGTACTATTTTATTTATGCTCTTGGCTGTTGTTTTATGTTAAAATTTAATATTTTTTTTAAAGTTTTTATTTTTTAATTGTTAAGGTATTTTATTTAATTTATTTATTATTGTTAACAAATTATTTTCTATAGCAACATATATAAATATCTAAAAACATGTAGATATTTGTTTTACATGTATTTTAACCACAAAATCCATAATTATTTTAATAGTTTAACAATATTTTAAATACAAAAGAATAATAAATAATATTTAAATGAAACATTTTATTATTAAAAATAGAAAATTGTTATTTTTAGGCATTAAAAAAATAGAAAATAAAGTACTAGAGGAAAGCTGCTTCGTAAGCATTAAAGAAGGAGTAAGGAAAATTGTATTTCGCTTTTTATACCCACCATCAAAAAGATGGTGTTAACTTCATGACAATATCGCTGAAAAAATAAAGGAAATTCTGCATAAATTCTGTAAACTTGTATAATGAATTAATTAAATATACAATAAGTTAGAAGTACTCAGCAGTCTATATTGGCTATTGCGTACAAGTTACCTAACTGACTACATTAGGGTAATACTAGTCACTTTATTAGCTGCGTGACTAATCACTTTAACATGGGCTTGTCCTAGGAGGAAGTGTATTATAATTAGCTCCATCAAAAACTAAATTATAATTTTTATCGAAGCGAATTTTTTTATTATTATTATTTCTTTTTTTTTTTTGTTATAACTTAACAAAACACATCTCGACTCCAAGACAATTTTAAAGTCCTGACAACATGTTTTGATTTTAACGACTTTATCGAGAAAAAAAAAAAAAAAAAACTTTTTCTTTTCAAAATATCTAAAAGAAAGCAAAAAATAAAAAGTTGTTGGCTAATAAAATTACCCAACAACAATCATACAAAAACAAACTATATAGTTGTGTTGTCATGTTTTTCAAGTTGTAACTAAGCGTGTCCTGTTGTTTTTATTTTACATGTTTTCCTTTTAACTTTGTTAACAACTCTAAACAATGTTGCCAACATTATTTACAATTCTATTTACTATAGCAATGTTTCTATTTTATTTAGATTGCGACAAAAAAAAAATCACATAAATTTTTAACAAACATTGTGTCCGTATGTCTGTCTTCTCCTGTACTGTTCATTGACTTGTTATGAAACAATAGTTGAACCAGATATTTTTATTTCAATTTTGTTGTATTTTTATTTTTCCAACTGCAAATATTCACCAAAAATAAAGTGTAAAAAAAAACAATTTAAATGCGTTGGATAAACGAAAAACAAACACAAAAGTGTAGAAAACAACACCAACAACAATAAAAGTAAACCTCAAATTCTATACTCCAACACCAAAACCCCTCCACCAGTACTAAAGACAAATAAAAAGCCTCATCAACAAAAATGACATAAACATACATATACAATACATGGAAACTGGCAACAACAAATATTTGCCTCAAACCTCATAAAAACCACAAACCAATCTACCTCGACATTAACAATAAACTAAAAACTGTTGGTGTTGTTGTTGTTGTCGTGTTTGTGAGTATGTGTATTTAGCTGCGATATGAAACCATCATATAGGCAACAAATACACAGACAGACAAACCGAGTAAAAGGCTAAAAACAAAGACAGTATGCAACCACAATAAAACCAACACATACATACATATTTATATCCTTAAACTTTCCTGTACTATAAACCTCTACCATACAACAACAATTGCCATTGTCTTTTGGTCATTTTATGTATGTATGGTTTTTTCGAATTTTCTTTTTAAAGATCTCAATAAAAAAAAAGAAAAACTTTTTGCGCCTTAACTCCATTCTTAATGTTGTCATACAGACAAACACCTTGTTGAAAGCTGATTCGGGGATAATGCCAAAAATTATTAAAGAATTTTCTTTTAAAATTTAATAGTTTTTATATATGATCGCATAAACCAAGGATATAAATTTATTTGTATAAACTTTTTTTATCTGTAAAACTATATAAAATAAATAACTCGGAATCCAAAATTTATCTACGTATAATAAAGGGGTAGAATAGACAGTTTGCCCAAGCAAATCCAAAAATTTCT
Organism: Protophormia terraenovae; assembly: GCA_951394005.1. Taxonomy (NCBI): domain Eukaryota; kingdom Metazoa; phylum Arthropoda; class Insecta; order Diptera; family Calliphoridae; genus Protophormia; species Protophormia terraenovae. The sequence continues at coordinate 153,396,803 of OX596073.1, forward strand.
CAGCAATATAAAATTCCTAAAAACAAAAACAATGTACAGTGGTCCAAAACGTTTTTTTTTAATAATTCTGCGAAAAACTTGCGAAACTTTAGAAATACCTCAATAAAATTTCAGCTGGCCAGAGACGAGGTGTTATCGAATTGATTTGGATGAGCACATATTCCTAGCGGGTCAGGTGGGAATATGTACCAAAGTTGGTCATCTCATTATGTATATAAATTTTTTTAATCGCAAAAAATTCATTTATGATTTGAAGATGTGCCTTGTAAATCTCTACAAAAAAGTTTATATTAAGAGGTATTTAGGTCGAAATAAATGTTTCACTCGTTTTAACTTCTTGGTGGGCTTAATACTGGGCCTAAATTTTTTTAAATAAAAATATCCATCGGATTCTTTACAAAATTCTAAATAATATTGGTTTAAAGAATGGTATGAATATATGTGTATAGATTCCCTAAAAACTATATTGATCTAAAGTTGAAATTAGTGAATGCAGAATCGATTTCGATTATGGTCGAAAGTCGGAAACAAATACACAGACAGTGTATTTTTTATTTACCAGTCAACTTTATACTGAAATCGACTTTTAAGCTTCGACTAATCGAAAAGTCATCCCAGCATAGAAAAATTGTTTTTTGGACAAATAAATCCCAACATTCAAGAAAAATTTAAGACTCTATAAAATATAAATATACTGAAATCGACTTTTAAGCTTCGACTAATCGAAAAGTCATCCCAGCATAGAAAAATTGTTTTTTGGACAAATAAATCCCAACATTCAAGAAAAATTTAAGACTCTATAAAATATAAATATTGGGACAAGTTTTTAAAGAATAAAATATTGGCACGAGTTAAGGCTCCATTACTCTACCGTAAATGTAAATGTAGCGAATCAGCTGACACGTTTTACTTATGGGAGTTATGTGTGTATGTGTACTAAAAAACGTAAATGTTACGTAGCAACCTAATCAAATTAGGTCGCTCTACGTTTTTACGTGACAGCTGTAACAACAGTGTTGTCAGCTGTTTATTTTAATATACTGAATCTACGTAAAAAATCGCTGTAAAAGGTTTATCAATTGTACAATTAGTTTTGCTGTTTTCTTCACAAAAAAAAAAAAATTTAAATAATTTAAATAAGACGTAGAATCGAATATTTAATTTAAAGTTCAAAATTTTTGTCATAAAAGCACAAATTTCGTTTTGTATACAAATCGCTGAAATACAAACCAATAAATTTAGCGATTTTCAATTTGAATTTGATCCACTGGAAATATGTGTAATTGGCATCACCGATGTTCGTGTGTACAAAACAACAACAAAGTATTGGCTACATTTACGTTTTTAGAGTAATCATCCACTTACGTTTCCTTTTACATTTACGTTTTTACATTTACATGTACGGTAGAGTAATGGAGCCTTTATATTAAATCTAAGTTTAGGCGTAACCAGACAGTCACTTAAAGAATGTTCCTTATCATCAATTAAATAATTTTCAGTATTCCTTTCCGTATTTCTTGTGCAGACATTCGTCATTTTGATCATACAAATATCCAGTTGCCGATATTGAATTTGTATTTCTTATTTTTATGACCTTACATTTTTGATACAAACGCTATAAAGGTAATATAAGGACTGCGTACGAAAAAATCTGTGCATGCTCTTGGGCTTATAACTTTTGATATGGTGAAAAATAAATAATTCTGTTAACTGGTTTACATTTGTTATTATGCCCACTAGCTATGTGCTAAGTTTCATGGTTATAGCGAAACTAGTTTTTCTTAAAATAGAAATTGAACAAAAAACACCAAAATACATAATTGAAAAAGTTCATGAAATCTTACATTGTACATATAAAACAATTGCTAGGAAGGCAGTTATATAAAAAAAAAAAATATAGTTTTTTGGGTCATAATATTATACAAAGAAGTCATGGTCACAGAATGGAAATCACGTATTGAAAGAAAAATAATATCTTCAGGCTGTATTTTCAGAAAAATTTCCCTCATCTCTGGAAGAAAAGTGCCACAAAAAGTTTATTGCTTTGAATTATTATTAGAAAAGTTGAAAGGAAATCTAGCCTGAATACGTACAAAGTACAAAAAAAATCCTAATAGAAACGAAAAGCAAGAATTTGGAGGTAAAAAAATAAAGTGAAAGTTCTTCAGACGAATTTTTCCATAATTATGATTAGTGTATAATAGACGATGAAACGTTCGTAAAGGCTAACTTTTTTCAATTTCCTGGCCAGGAATTCTATGTTGCAGATGCTAGAGGGAGTATGGCAGAAAAATATCGTAGAAATCAAAATTCCCAAGAAAGTTTTTGATTTGATAAGCCATAAGCCATATGCATATGCGGGAAAAAAAGCACTTCATTCTTAAAAATGGTTCCATTAACACAGCAATATACGTGAATGATTGCCTTTGAAAAATATTTCTTCCTAACAAAGAAATTGTAAGTGTTTATACCAAAAGAGGCTAATCCATCAAATTGTCCGTAACTCCGTGAAAGATATTATGCTCTAGTAAAAAATAGTTTAAAGAACATTAAAAGCACAGCATAAAATGAAACTGAGTTTAAAAATAAGTGGACCTATTTGAGCAAAAAAGTGACCGAAACACAATAAAACCTTTAATTAGAATAATTCTGGAAAATATCAGATATTTCCTTAAAAACCAACAGGAAATCATTTATTCTTTTATGTTTAGAACTTGAACATAACAGTCATTAATAAAAATATAACTTGAAAAAAATCCACACATTGGTTTAGTTTCTATAAGCAGATTTGCATGCACGGATTTTTTCGTGCGCAGTCCTTAATTGTCTTTAATATGAAACTATAATTAGAGATCTAACATGTATGGTTTAGAAGTTGTTAGCAATTTAGTTTTCAGCTTCTCAAAACTTGAAATCCAAAAATTATTGCTTTATTTCTGTTTTGATGTGGAGGTTAACCAAAATATAGTCATCAGTAGAAAAATAATATAAAGAAAACTAATCAAATTTGTAATAATATACATAGGATTTTAGTTTTGATTTTTGAAATTTGTATTTGATATTAAATCGATAAAGTTCTTTGAAAATATCTTAAAACAAACTTTTGTGAAACAAACTAACCTTATGAATCTAATTTTTATATTTCTTATCCAAGATTATCTATCCATGACAGTATAGCATACATTAAGAAATTAGATTTGTTTTTTTTTATAAAGCCTACATTTAGGCTCAACTAAATCAAAACATAAAACATTCACTTTACGGTTTAAATTATCTATTTTGAATACTTTTACTTATTTTTTTTTTAACATTTTTGCTTAGATTTTATATTCACAAACCAATACATAGCAATCACACTTTTTTCATTAAAAATTCATGACGTACCCCTTTTTTCGAATTAATTTTATTGAAACCAACAACAAAATGTTATGTGTTTTTGTATAAAACCCAACAAACATTATTGAAAATGTTTAATATGAGGGTTTGTAACATTTATTAATGAGCTAATTATTCCAATAATTGCCTGTGATACAAAGCCTCTTAGATTGTTTCAGTTGAAAAATACAGGCCATAGAGGCCATATTGTTTTTTTTTTAGTTTTAAGTAAAATAATACCTTTTAAAGGAAATTCGATATTTTTAAACTCCGAAATTAGTTATGGTCTGGTATATATCTGTAATCTAGACTGTTCAAGATCTTTAAAATTCATTTTAAAAAACTTCTAACTAACTTATCACATTAAAGTTCATTTCTCCATCTTATTGTTTACTGGGTAATAGTTATTTCCAGTAGTAGAAGTTGTAGTTTATATATACAAAACGGCAGTTTTTTAGGCCACGTGACTTGGTTTGTTGAACAAAAGAACAAAAAGATTTAAACCATTTTTTATTTTATATACTGACAAAAAAATGTCTGTGTGTGTTGCTGTTTTTGCCATTAAAATCAAAACTTAATTTTTATGCCGCATTGCTTGTGGGCCTTTTAATTCTTTTGAATTCAATTCAGTAATTCTTTTTTTTTATCTTGTTTTTGTATAATTGTTATACAAAATACTACAAAATGTTATGCTTTCTAATGTATTCTCACTTTTTTTCTTCATTTAAATTCTCATGTGGTTTTCAAATTGAAATTACAAATGAATATAAAATTTATTTTAATTCTTTTCCTCTTTTCTACTATTTTTCTTACAGATTTCTTAATTCATCATCTTTATCATCATTAGAAATGTTCAAGTTTTAAAAGAACACTCAAGACGTCAGAGCCCCTTTTCGTTTTGGCAAATTTATTTTCATTCATTCGTTCGGCCTTTTTGAAATTGGTTTGTAAGGTAAGTTATTGTCTATTTTATTACTACAATTTTAAACGTAAGTGTTAATTAGCTGATGGGATTTTAACTGCAACAAAAGGAAGAACAAAGGGGGAAAAAAGCGCACAAAAAGTTTTGCCATTTTATTATACTTAAGAGCTCATAAAGTTTTAAACGAAATTGTACGGGGAGAATGTGCACCAAGAGAAAGGGAATTTTATTTGAATATTGTAATTTGTGTTGCTATTGTTGTTGCTGGTACTTTTGTACGGATTTCCTATTGTTATGCCATAATTACAATTATAATAATTACTAAGGGCTGGCACTAAAGGATAAAACTTTATAAAAAAAAAAAGGATTTTATTTTTTGGTAAATGAATATTAGCAATAGGTTTGGTGGTTTAAGTCTTTCTAGGTATTGTAAAAAGGAATGTGTATATTTTTTCGTAACTGCACAAATATTAGTAAAATGTTTCTCTAGTTTTTAATATGTATGTAGATACAATTTATTTATATTTTTTTGATGATCTAAATTTGGCTATGTTCAGTTTGTCTCTGTATGGCGAGACATAGGGCAACACTGATTTTGTGATTCGGAATTTAAAAATCCATTTGAGTACTACTAATGATGAAGTTTTAATCATATAAATCACTTTTTTGTAGTTGACTCTAGTTCTCAATATAAACCTCCAAACGTAAACATTGTAAAATTAAAGTCATTGATTCATATATTCCAGCATAACTCGAAAACGTCTTGTTCGATTTTGTTAAATAAAATATCAACAATTTAATATTTAAATCGCTTTTAAGTTTTATTAATATTATATTTAATGTTTTAAAAAGTTTTTTTTTTTAGTCATAAAGCAAAGTATGCTACAAGTAAAACGAGACTTTATTCATTAAAATTGATTATACTTAACCCTTTAATGCTCAATGATTTATTTTTGAGCGAAATTATTATCGTTAAAAATTTGATGTAAAACTCAAAAATAATAAAAATTTTAATTTAAAATCTTTTTTTTTTTTATAATTAATAGAGTCATATATGGACCAGAGAGCAAAATATTTATTATTAAACTAAACAATGTACTTTCACCAATATACTGACATCAATATACAATGATCTATTAACCCTGCAATGCTACACTTCGTCGAATCAACGACGCATTTTACAGTGATGTCGTTTTTTACTAAAAAAAACAGTACTTTAAAAACTAATAAAGGTAACAAAGAGGACGGAAAAGTAAATTTCTTATTTCAATTTTCAAGATTATATTTTAAAATCACCGTCATCGATTCTATGAAGTGTAGCCTTTTACATAATACTTTAATGTCAATAAGTCGATCCAAAATTCGTTAGGAATAAAAATTTCTTCTGAAAATATGAAAAGACAATTGGTAAAAACATTATTTATTTTAATACAGACCGGGAAAGTCCTCAAATACTATCCTTATGTACCCAAAAGTATAAAAATTGCGTATTATCCTCTAAAAAAAAAAATGAGTATTTATTTTATAAAATAATGTAAATGTTATACTTGGTAGTAAAACTTTCGTATGGGTCCAAAAAATACAGATTTGTACAATTAGGCATAATAGTGATATATATCGGAGAGTGTTTTTGCACTTAATCTTTTTTAATTGATCTTAAGTTCTACCATTTAAATGAAAATAAAATTATTTAACTAAATGATCGATTTCGGTACTTATCTTTTGTTGGGACCTTCGATTTTACCCATATTTTTAAAGTTCCAAATCAATAGATCCTTTTTGATTTATTATCGTTATTGAGATTTAAAAAAGTGAAGTAAAGACTCGTAAGACACACGCACAGTTTTCTATCTTTTTTTTTTTTTCAATTAATTTATTTGTCTTAGATTTATTTTTGTATCAAATCAACTTCCACAAAAGGTAATTGAGTTGAAAAGAAAATGTAGCCAAAGTCTGTATGAAATGTAATTGATTGTAATATTAAAGGTAAACACTATTAGGATATTTAATACCCTTTATCCAAAAACTAAGGATTTATATTCGGTTTGTCATTGTTTATTAAATTCCTAAAATTTATAAAAAAAAGTTTTTGAATCGTATCGATTTAAAGATATTTTAAAACAGTTTTCGACGCTTTAATCCATTTTAATCAAGTGCTATTACTACTATTTCAATTCCCATATTCAGTTTTCATGCAGCCAACTTTTTTTAACACTCATAATCTTCATTTCACCTGTCATGTCAAATACAGACTTTTTTTTATTTATTTATTATTATACCCTTCACCACAGGTGTAAAGGGTATATATAAGTTTGTCATTCCGTTTGTAATTCCCACAATTTTCGTCGGAGAGCAAAAAAGTTTACATTTTCGGGATCCTTGTAAGAAATGATGACGATAGGACCATGTCCGTCCGTCCGTCCGTCCGACCGTCCGTCCGTCCGTCCGTCCGTCCGTGTGTCGGTTGAAATGGCGTTTATGAAGCCCACCGATAACTGATATATATAATATATATATCAAACGATCGGAAATGCTTTCGAGAATTTTGCTATTGGAATTCAGCAAGATCGGTTCATACAATGCGGAGATATGTTAAGAAAACCGGTTTTTAGAACCGGTTTTCCAGTTTTTGAAGCCTCTGTATATACTAGGGACTTCGTTTTTACAAAAAAGTCTCGGACATTTTTTTCCGAATTTTTGTTCTGAAAAAATGAAATAAATCAGTTCAATAATAACTGAGATATCGGACAAAACGCATTTGTTATTTTTTAAAGCCCTGGTTTAAACTATAGATTTTTATTTTTATACGGATCGGTCACAAATATTTTTATAAAATTTCGGTTTTTTGAATCAGCAGGATCGGTTTATAAATGGCGGAGATATGCTTTAAAAACCGGTTTTTGAAACCGGTTTTACAGTTTCTGAAGCCTCTGCATATACCAGGGACTTCGAATTTTCAAAGGAGGCTCGGAAATTATTTTCTGAATTTTTGTTCTGAAAAAATTAAATAAATCGGTTCAGTAATAACTGAGATATCGGGGAAAACGAATTTTTTATTTTTGAAGCCCTTGTTCAAGCTACAGATTTTTATTTTTATATAGATCAGTCATAAATGTTTTTATAAAATTTCGTTTTTTTTAATAAACCAAATTCGTTTATAATCAACAGAGTTATGGCCCAAAAACAAATCTGTTAAGAATATAAATACACACACAAACATGTATATTAAGCATTGTAATGACTATTAGTGACGTTTTTTTGTTTTTTGTATAGACAAGTAGTTTAGTTAGAAACAGTAGTAATATAATGAATAACAGTGTTGTTGTTGTTCTTTGTATATGCAGTCTGTACAAAAATAAATAGATATGGAATTGTTGTTGTTTATTTTTAAAAACTAAAACATATCTGTTAAGAATATACATAAATACATACACAAACATGTATATTAAGCATTGTAATGACTATTAGTGACGTTTTTTGTTTTTTGTATAGACAAGTAGTTTAGTTAGCAACATAAGTAATATAATGAATAACAGTGTTGTTGTTGTTCTTTGTATATGCAGCCAGTTTGTATATACACACATAAAAAAATATATAAATATGGAATTGTTGTTGTTGTTTATTTTTTAAAAGCAAAGCCTGCTATGATTGTATTTTTTTATATATTCAAATTTTCGTAGTTTGAAAAAAATTTAGATTTATATATGTGAAAATATGAAAGCATACGTTAAGGCGAAAATTTTATTATTTGTCGGTAATATGGTAATATGATGTCGATAAGATAGTAAGATGGTAATATGGTAATATGGTGAAGGGTATCAAAGATTCGGCACAGACGAATCTTTTTTCAATTTCATTTTTTTTTATTTTTTTATTTATTTTTCTTTTTTTTTTTTATTTACCTACATTTGAGACTACATACACTGACAATTTGATCCTTTTACAAAAACAATTCTTTGCTGCTATAACTCTACATCATCAGTTACGTTTTTGTAGAACCTTTAGTAACAAAGAAACTTGATTCAACAAAAATAAAGCTGAATATTTCATATATTTTGTTTCTAAAGCCAAATTAAATTAATTTTGTTGATTTTAGTCTTGTTTGTTATTTGCATTCCGTGTATTTTATTATTTCTTTAGCCGGTTTTATTATAATATTTTTATATATATATAATTTTTTTTTTTTTTTTTAATTTTACTTTTTTATCCTCATCATAATTTTCATCCTTGAATCCTTTTGGCTTTTTATTAGCCATTACCATTCTTAAAGTTGATTGAGCGTTATTTTTTGTTTTCGTTTTTCCTATTGTGTTCTATTATATTTTTGTTATATTTTTTCTCTGTTAAAAGTTTTTTTTATTATAATTATTATGTATTTGTTGTGAATGTATGTGTTTTCATTTCATACCCAACATATAAAGTATTGTGGGCTTTTAGGCGTTGTAATTGTGACACTATGTCATAGTGTTGGTGTATAAACAAAATATTTCTGCTCTAAAAGTGTTGATTACCTATCTACCTGTATTGTATATGTTAAAAACAAAAAGTGGCCAAAATGATTTGTACGTGTAGTTTTTGACAAATTTATGTTGTCAAAATAAATAAAATAAACTTTCTCTCAATCTCTCTAAAGTTTATGTTTTCTTTTGTTTTTGTTACTCATTAATTGAGTTATAAACGAATGAGTTAAAGTTTTTGTTTTTGTTTTTTTTGTTTGTTAGCATAAAGCTTTTGAGAGTAAGAGTTATAAAGAAAGCTTTTGTAATTTATTTGGTATAGTATTTTTATATAGTATTTTCTTAACTTGTGTGGTGAGTGAATAAGCTTTTTTACAGTGGTTTTAACTAGAAGGTGAATTATATATTAATTTTAAATGTTTTCTTTTGGAAACTTTAGAGAAGTAACTCTAAATAATTAATTATAATGCATTAATATTTTTTGATAATTAAGATCAATAGGTATAACTTGAAAATATTTGTTTTGAAAATAAAATTATTTTCCCAAGCATGATAGTCCAATAATGTTTCACACCTAAAACCCTCAATAGTCAATTGCAAATTGTCAAATCATTCTCTTTCATTAGTCTTCAATAGAGTTAGAATATAGATTTTGATTGAAAGTCATATTTTTTCTATTTTCTATTCAAAAATGTTTTTCGAATTCCTTAGATGTTTTGCCATGTATCAGTCATTACTTCGGTATTAAACTTTCAGATCATTTTGGAAACAAAGTCCGGTTTTTCTTTATTATTTTTTATTTTCTATTTCTTAGAAATCCAATCAAAATAATTTTTAGTCTTAAGCTTCATGTGCTCAGGAGTGTAAACTCACGTATGGAAATTAGTGGAAATGAGTCTAAAATTTTGTAAAATATTTAATAAAACAAATAAGTAACTTCTATGTGGTTGATTCAGGTATAACAGAGGATCTTATGGACCCTTCAGGTTCGGTGCTATGTTGTCTAAAAATCGGACGCCTGCTATATAAATTAAAGTTTTTTTTTTATCTTACTTTAATGAAAATTTCTGTAAATAAGGATTCAGTTATTAGAAATAATAAAGTGTACAAGTTTAGAACGGGACAAAAAGAAGCTCACCATACCTAAATAAAAAATCAGAAATCCCAAAATTGCTCATATTTCTTATGTACATTTATAAGAATATAATTAAAATGAATAATGGTTTCCTATAATGTCTTTTTTTGTCAATCTCAGCTTCAAATTTCAGAACAATTACGATAAATTAAAAATGTTTATGTAAAATGGGTCAAATTTTGAAAGGGTATAAAGCACTCCCGATGGAAAGTCTTGCTTTCTATTTAATGATTTTCGTCAAAAGGATAGCTTTTATAAAAGTACAAAATTGTTATTATTATTATTATTATTATTATTATTATTATTATTATTATTATTATTATTATTTCTATTCATAAGAAAAAAAAAGTAGACAATTCTTTATCCAAAGAAATTTTAAAAGTTAACATTTTTCAATTTTCCAATAGAAGCCGATTATCTTTGAATTATTGTTATGTAAATTTAAATTTTGTTACTAAATGAAAACAAAAAGTTTAAAAATAATCGTTTAACAATTTTGTCTGATATTTTGAAAATGTAAACCAAGATTTATTGAAAAATTAAAGACAGAGGTTCCTAACTTTAAGATTCCATAACTCTACTTTTGTGCGATGTGTAAATCTCCTGCAGACAACCGGCCAGTAGATGGTCATTTTAAAAAGTGTGGTCTGGTGACCTTGTAGGACAACTGTTAGCATTTAAAGTTTTTTTTAGGTCGCTACTACAAATTTCGAAACCTATTGCTGTGAACATTTATTTTCATTTCCAGTTGAAAAGTCGTATTGCTACAAATGTAGTCAAGCGAGGACATAAAGGTTCAAAAACTTTCTTATAAACGCCTTAAACTAGGCAATGAAATGTAACATAAATTCAAACATTCGATTTTTGTACTTCTTTTTAAAATATTTGTAAAGATGTTGGTTTTCAACTTCATAAAAATATAAAAATATTCCACTGAACATTTGCTTTCAAAATGTTAATTAAACAATTAATTCTTTCAAACCCCAATGTCTATAACACTTTCCTCTAATATAACATTAAGAACAAATTATGCGTGACCTTACTCAACAAAATCAAACATATTTTTCATCAAAGTTAAAAACCTTTTACAAGGTTATTTTATGCATATGAAAAAAAAAAACAAAAACAATTCTCAAGTTAAATTTTACACTTTACAAAAACAAAAATAACCATATGAATAAACCAAACATACTCAAACTCTATTTATCCAAGTCATCAGTTTTTAATTTCATCACAATTAAAAGTGCAAAAAAAATTGTCTCCATATGAATTCGTTTGTATGTACTTTAACATAATTACATACATATTATTATACAAAAATAATCAAAAAACAAAAAAACACAAATAAATTCATTGGTTTCCAATTTCATAAAATGCATTTAGCCGTTTACACAAACAAATATTGTTGTATTTATTAAAAAAAAATCCTCTTTATACTTTTTTAGCTGACCAAGAACGCGAACACACCTAATGTGGTCGAGAACATACATATTTATACTACTATTATATTATTTTCACTTTTTCCTCACACTGTAATCATATAACTTAAAAAAGCTTCTCAACACTTTATATATAAATCTTTAAAACTCACCACACTACAAAAAGAAAAAATACACACATTAAAGCTTTTACTCAAACTTTTATTCTCTCTTTCTCTTTTCCAAACACATGTATAAAAAAAAGATTCCTTAACACAAACACACACAAATGTCCTTTAAAGAAACCAAAAACAAACCTGTACAAATACATACAAATACAACTAGAAAACATGACAGCCGTTTTTTTTAATACTTCTTATTTTTATGAGGAAATATAGCAGCGCATGTATGGGAATTCAGTTGACACGCAACATTCAATAAAAACGGTTCCTAAAAGCGCATTAATGCGCGTTTTAACGCGCTACGTGTGATGAGATACAATTTCTTAATTTTCTTTTATCTATGTATATGTGTGTGTGTTTTTATGTGTATTTTTGATGTGATTTGTGTTGTTGTATAGGAATTATACACACACACAACCAGAAAAAAAAATTAAATTATTACAAGTTGTGTAAATTAAAAATGATGTAAAAATAAAAGAAAATAAAAAATTATTTAAATATCTTGTTAAAAAAAAAAAAATCAAAAATATAAAAATTAAAAGTTTTATGGAAAAATTTTAAAAAGCATTTAAAAAAGTGGTTTAATAATGAAATATATTACAAAAATAAATAATAAAAGTAAATTAAAAAATATTTAAAATATTTATGTATACTTAAAAAAAAAATATTATAAACAATTATATATATTACTGGTTTTAAATAAATAATATTTTTTCTCCTATTTAATATACAAATTTGTTGTATATTATTTATGTTGGTGTAGTTAATTTTTTTCAATGTGTATGTGTGTGGGGTCATCAGGTTTTTTTTCTACATACATCCATATAAATTACTTTAATGTCTGTAATGCTTTACCAAACAAAAGCTTAAATTACATCCCTACACACACACACATACATATATATATAAACATTTCTACAAAATCTATTTAGCCAGAAGAGAAGGCGGTTTTTATTATAACACACAAATTTTCTTTATAAAAAAGCACAATTCTAAAAAAACAGGACCTTTTTGTACATTATTTCGTATAGTGTTTTAGTTTGTAATTTTTACTTTATTTATATTTTGTAACAAAGCACAGTGTGTTTGAAAATTATAAATTTTGAAATAATTTAAGTTTGTTTATTTTGAAATATTAAAAACGAAATATTTTCAACACAGCCTTAGAAAATAATATAATTTTAAATTATAAGCTCTACTTATGAAGAGGACGTTAATACATAAATATTATTATTATATTATAAAATTGACAGATCAAGTCTCGGATTAATAAAACTATACTACTAAATATAGTGAGAATCGTATAAATGCTCATAGTTTCCATTAGAGAGACATTCTGACAAATCTATCATCTATCTATTTTAATTGATGTTGTCAAATTTGATCCACTGTAAGGATCATTATAAACAATTTATTACATATTATTTTCAAATGAACTTGTTTTCAATTATCATTTGAAGTTTTGTTCGAAGTTTATATAGTTAACATAGTAATATGCCAAAAACGGCTTTTTGCGAAAAATAACTTTTTTATTGTTGAAAATGGTTCTTTAGGGCTTCAGCAGCAACTTTTGTTGTTATTTACAAAATTACCGTTATTTTTAGGTTACTGAAGAAATTCACAATTTTTACCTTTAAATTTCCAGAATTCGACCAAATGATGTTTGGCAACTTTGTACAAAATCCTTTGGCGAATATTTTTGCTGAACATATGAACTCATAATATTTGCAAATACAGGGTGTTTTGATACATTAAAAAAAAATGAATTTTGCCATCTAGCGGCAATAATTTGTACTAACTATGTTCAGCAATTAGAAAGGTAATTTGAATACCTTTCCAAAAAGAGCTTTGTTTTGAAAATCGGTTGAAAAATAACCGGATATCAGTAAAAAATGTTCTGAAAAAAAAATCGGTTGAAAAATAACCGGATATCAGTAAAAAAATTTCTAAACAAAAACAGTGATACAAAGAAAAAAACAATAACATTACAAATGTAAACAAGCGCAAATGTTGTATAGGAGGTGGGCAATAAAGTGGGCGAACCACGCCTATTTTTGTTTCCGTGTTTACATTTGTCCATAAAGTATTTGTACAAAATTTTTTTGACCTTTCAACTTATTTGGAAGGTGCGCGGTAAAATGGGCGGACCACGCCCGTTTTTTGTTTCCAAGTTTATATCGACCCATGAAAATTTTGTTATAGTACATGCTTTTATTTAAGATAGATATAGCAGAAAAGTATGAAATTAAGCTACAACGGACATCCTGTGTTTTTAGTATTTTGCTCATAACTTTTTTATTTATTTACAGATTTAACTCATTTTCAATATCAAACAAATCGTATATAAGATAAATATTTGGTCCAAATTTCGTCCCCCTTCGTTGTGCCGTTCGAGCCCTATCCTGCTTTCAACAGACGGACATAGCTAGATCGACTCAGAATCTAACCAGGACCCAGAAAACATATACTTTATGGGGTTTTAAATTAAAAATAGTGTGTATGGTCTTAATTACTACTGTATAATTCATTTCAGTAACATAAACTCCCGTTTTTTTAAATATGCACTATATTTTTTAAATGAATGAGTAAAATTTTCCAAATTTTCTCGTAAACGAAAAATGCGATCGTCAAGCACCACCGCAAAATTTTAGATATTATTGTCATCAACAACAATGTTGACTTTCAAGGCATAACATTCAGTCTAATTTGTGCCACGTTAAATGTTAGCAGTAGTATTTTCTTACTTCCATGTTTTGTTGTTGCCACTTTGTTTTTGTCAGTGTATTATTACAACAATATCCGAAAATGAAAGACTACTACCCAGACTAACTATCCAACTAATAAAAACATTGAATTTGTAGCTGTTAACATAAATAATGCGTTAAATTCATAAAAAGTAAAAAATGCAAGTTTTAAGGGCCACCCTATATTTCCGTTTTAGGACAAGTAATGGAAACCCTAATTAGATATTAAGGTAGCTGACCATGACTTCTTTCTATAATTTTATGACTCAAGAAACTGTATTTTTTGACACAACTGCCTTCTTAGCAATTGTTTTATATGACCGATGTAAGATTCGGTCAAGTGTTTTTTGTTCAATTTCCATTTTAAGAAAAATTAGTTTCGCTATAACCATGAAACTTAGCACATGGCTAGTGAACATAATGACAAATGTGAACCACTTAACATAATGAATTATTTTTCACAATATCAAAAGTTATAATCCCAAGAGCATGCAAATATTTTTTCGTGCGCAGTACTGATTTGGGCGATCAATAAATAATGAAAATATATTTTTTTTTTTTGTTTGTAAAAAGATTTGTCGTAATTGGTATTTACAGTCTTATCTGAGACTGCATAAAAATATGACTATTTTTTAATTCTCTTAAAGTTGAAAGCGCTTTTCTTTGCTTTAATAAAATTCCGATATTTTCACAAATGTTTTTTTAGGGATAAAGTCATAAATCATATTTTTTCCTGAGCTTCAAATCAACCAAGCTGTTAGTTAATTATTTTTTGCGAATTTTAGCTCTAAAAGCATATTATTGCATATTTTTTATTTTAACAATTTAAATGGCATATTTTTTATCCTTAAGAGCTGTATTTCGAATATATTACGAAAGCGCATAATTTTGCATCGAATAGAAATTTATACATAATTTACTACTAGTAAAATTTTGTTTTTACTGTCACATTAGTTCTACAAAATCGATTCCCTAATAATTTTAATTGATAGAAATTTTGTAGAAATTCTTAACCCGGGGAAATCAGTTTTTGAAAAGATTTGGAAAGCAAATATTGAGTATAGCAAATCAAAATTTCTTAGAACCAAAACAGACTTAAACAAAATTATATAAAAAATGGCATAAATCTGCCTCCGTTAGAATATGTTTTAATAGTTTTATAAATAAGCCGAATTTTAATATTCTACCACATCTGGGAGATTCACAAAGCTCTGAAAAGAGAAAAAATGCTTAGAAAATAATATATAAAACCGCTTATATTCGCTCCCTGATAGAAATTTCAAAACGTTTTATATGTAAGCCAAATTTTAATTCTATGTAGTTTGGGAGCTTCAGAAAGCTTTGGAAAGGGATATAAAGATATAACTGACATATTTTTTATTGGACCCAGCTTTGCGTTTTGAAATTTTTAAAATAAATTTAAGATAATTTTGGAGAATTAATAAAGTTTGGATTGGGCTTTTGGTGAGAATGTTGCCGAAAGCTCTTCCGGCTTGATTTTGCACGCATTTGAGTTAAGTTTTCTTTTAAAAACATGAACAAATTATAAAATATGGAATAAAATTTTGTTAAAGTCTTAACTTTAGAATAATATAATGTTTTATAGGATTCATATATTTATATGATTCTTGCAGCAATATTATTT
This sequence comes from Protophormia terraenovae, assembly GCA_951394005.1. Lineage (NCBI taxonomy): Eukaryota > Metazoa > Arthropoda > Insecta > Diptera > Calliphoridae > Protophormia > Protophormia terraenovae. Next base: position 153,412,681 of record OX596073.1, read on the forward strand.
AGAATTTTATAGGAAATCAAGTGCATATCTTTAAATAATTTTTAAATCGCAATTAAGCCCTACAAGTTTAAAAAAGCAAGTCAAAAAATTAGGGTTAAATTTTAAAATTTTTTGTAGAGGATTACAAAGAATATCTATGCAGAATTATTACAAATAGCGTTATAAACTCATTGTGCTATCGTTATACAAATAACTTTAATTAAAGCTAATCTGAGGTTACAATATCTAAAATAAAAAAAAGCTAAAACTTTTTAAAGACTTAACATTAAAGTTACACTGTGATCGTAACAAAACCTTCGATTAATTCTAAACAGGGATTATAATATCATTGATTAAAGATAATCTAGGCTTAAATTACTTCCTAAATTTAAAGTCAAAGTTTCCGATTTTTAACTAATATTTCATATTTTAAACCCACTGTGTAACAATGGTTCAATATTTTTTTTTTTTTTTGCGTTCAAGTAAACAAGAAAGTATAGATGAATGAGTAAGAGAGAGAAGAGTATGTTTGTAAGTATGTATTTTTTGTAAACGAAATAAATTTTATATATTTTTTCTTTTTTTTTTTATCAATACTTATTTTGCACTCAGCTGTTTGAAAAGTTGCTTACGTAAATAAAAGTAAAACGGAGAGAAAAAAGAGAAGTTAACGGTAAACAAATTATAGAAATGTAAAAGGTCCTTAAAGAAATACGAGAGGAAAAACGAAATATACCTACATATAAACAACTACGCACCTTTTATCCCCCACAACAACCAAGAAAAAGTGATAAAAAGTAAAAACAGTATTTTTTATATATTTTTTGTTTTTTTTTTTTTTGTTTTTCTTCTGGCTCCTTTTGAAAGGGACTCCTTTTTATAAAACCTAAAAGAAAAGGATACACGTTGAAAAAAAGGTGCGTGGATGTTTGCAAATATATTTGTCTGTATGTTAAGCTATACATACATATATTTACATATGTAAAATGTACAAGATTTTGTTATTGTATATTGCTGTTTGACAAAAAATTAAAACATTGCTTGTTTGTCCGCGTTCGTAAGTATGTATGTAAGTGTATGTTGTTTAAATGTCTGTTTATTGTTTTTCAAGCATTTAAACATAAATTGCTGCTGCTACTTCATCTTCCTTCACTGTTTCTCTTTTGTATATTTGTACTCACTTGTTTTTATATGGGTGAGTGCGTGCGTGTGTACTTGTAATTCCTTGTTTATCATATGTAAATTAATAAAATTTAATTTTCATAAATTTTAATACAATTAAGCAACATGACCCACGAACAAAAATAAAAATAAAAAATATTGTTTACGTTTTTGAGTATCGAACAAATTTAAATTATAATGAGGAAAGCAGAACTTTAATAAAGAATAATAACACTATCTTAATTAACTCTGTCCATATTATTAAATATTTCTTTGCTTTTCCTTCTTTTAATGTTATTTTAATATTAATGATATTTCACAAGAAGAAAAAATCGTTATATGTATGTAATATTATATTCTGTATGTATTATGAGCATAACGTCAAGTGTTAAATATTTAAAATGATCCTTTATTAAAGATTTCCATGTACAGATATACATATAATAATTTTGACAGTTCATAAGTGATATTTCATATTTTGGTTAAGTAATAATTTTTTTGTTAGAATTTAATAAAAGAATTTAAATGTTAAGAATTTTCTTTTTAGTAGAATTTAATTGTTAAGGAATTTTTAAGGATTTAATTATTCTTTCATTTATGTTGGATTCAACTCATCAACAGAAAAATTATATGGATTAATATTTTCACAGCCAAATCTTTTAGAAAACTTAACCCTTTGGCTGGTGATTATAGCTGATACAGGATTTTAATATCTTCAAATAAAGAAGCTAGTTTAACATAATTTAAAGACATATATTATTAACATTTGATTGAAGTTAATCTACATTTAAAATAATATCTGGTATTGCAGGTTGGGACAGAATCAAAATTTTTTGGAAATAAATCTGTAACTTCTAATTGGTTGGTTGGATTTACATAAAATTTTTCGTAACTAAAGTAAATTTTTGCAAGAAAAAAGGGAGAATGTTATATTCGGCCGAATCTATTTACCCAACATCAACTTTTTCAAATTTTACGATATTTTGGAAGTGGGCGGTAAAGTAGGCGGAAGTAGGAATTAATATTGGTCCTTGAAATATTTATGAAAAATGTCGTTGATGTTCCAGCTTATATGAGAGGTGGGTGGATCACGTTGAGTTTTTGCCGATCCTCGAACTATTTGAGCAAAATTTCGTTGCCGAACATGCTTTTGTCTAAGTGATATCTGCAGAAATATATGAATTGAAGTTAAAACGGACACCCAGTCTTTGCAGTATTTGGCCCATAACATTCTTGTTTATTAACCGATTTTGAACCAAATTTCGTCCCTCTAGGTTGTCCCTTCGATCCCTATACTGCTTTCAAAAGACAGAAGGACGGACATAACAAGATCGACTCAGAATCTTACCAGGACCCAGAAAATATCTACTTTATGGAGTCTTAACTGATTTCTTCGATATGTTTCACATGGCATGACAAAATTGATAGAAACTTTAAATATTTGATGTCAAATATAATATTGGTTTGTTATGATATCTTAACAAAATTTTCAGTGAATATTAACTTTTTACTTTAAAATGGTAAAGTGTTTGCAGGTTTGGAAAAAGCCATTGGCAAAATCTTTGGAATACATTGGAGTTTTCGAAACTGCATACAGTTTGCAGAAGTAGTCTATAGGTAAAAAGTAGAAGTTTTGCCGAAATAAAGCAGTACTTTAAGAATATTGTCACATTTACTCTAGCAATATCAAAATTAGCGAATACAAACAATTTCATGTAAAAAGTCTTTTATATTCTCATTTTAATTTCTACTTTTAAATCTTAAATTAAACTAGTGGCGAACAAAGAGATTACGTTACCGTGAAATATTATTGTGATTGTACTCTGTGTACACTAAACAGATATAATCGTCGAGGCAACAATTATAACAACCCAACTTTATGTCTTTCTTTTGTGTAGCTCAAATTTTTTTGTTTTTTTATGTAAACAATAAAATTCAAACAAACTTTGACAGAATTCCGACACCAAAACAAAGTCTGCTGGGCCGACGATTATAGCTGTTCATTATACCCTGCTAGTACTTCTGAGATCGGAATGAAGCAATAATCTTTATGGGGTTTTTCGTTGTCTTGAGTTAGTTTTTAGTGAAAATATCCCAATTCTTTGAGCTCCAGATATTGAAAGTCTTGCAATTCTAGTTGCTAAAACAATCACAGAAAAAAGTCACCAATCACCCAAATAATTCATTCAATTACCCAGTAAAAAAAGAACTGAAAAAGTCATGATTTTAACATTGTGTTGTCATTGGAAGGAAGTTCTTAGGGGTGAAATTGAGCTGCAGAAGTTCTTTTTTAACCCATGGTTGTCATTGGTAAGATGTTATTCTTTTATACTTCTTGTTCATTGCTTTTGAAGCACTTCTCTTAAAACTATGTTTATAAAACTTTTTAATAAAAATTCAGTTTTTGCCCTATTAAATAATAATAAAAATGCTTCAAAATTTGTAAAATTTAAATTTTGGTAGAAATTATTACCATTTTTTCTTGCTAAAAATTCATTTATTTTCACTTTTTTGGAAGTAATTGTTAAGAACATCCAAAAAAGTTTAAAATATGCATTTTGTTCCACTTTTAAAGTTGTGAGAATGTTCTTTTTTTGGAAGAACTTCATCGTTTTTTGCTTAAATGATTATATCAATTACTAAAAACTGTAAAAAGTGAAAAATAGAAAAATTGTTTTCAATTAAACAATTAATTAAGTCAATCAAATGGATGATTAAATGCATTCAAAATTTAAATGAAAGAAAAATCTTATTCTTTTACAAGATCTTGGAATTATGGAGAGAAAATAGAAAGATTTTCGAAAGAGACAGTAAATAACTAAATATTTTTTTTTTTTTACCAAAAAAAAAGTGTTCTAAAAACTTTTGGAAGCAGATGTGGAACACTATCATTATCTTTTCTGAACGTCCTTTCCAAATATGCAATAAATTTTTATTTTTTCATGAAAAAAAAAAAAAAATGATTAAAAATAATGATTTTTTTAAAACAAACAAATATCGTTAAGCAAAAAACATTAATCATTATTTTATAGTTAGTCGAAGTATAAAATAAAATCCAAATGGTTATATTTTGAGCAAAAAATAAAAAATAAAAAATAATCTTTTTTTTAATCAACAAATAAAAATCTAAAAATAATAATTAAATTCGGATTTTTATGATATTGCACATATTTGTTACGGTCCCTGAACATGAAAATAATATTTCACATTTTATACAAATCTTGACTAATTGTCATTTTATGGAATTCATATCCCTGATTTAAAAAATGTCTCAGATGCTGTTAAATAAACCCTATGAACATGTATTATAAACTTTTAGTTTCCCTATAACTTTACTACTTATGAAATACGCTCAAACATAGTAAATATATAAAAAAATCTCCCATTTCCTTTAACATACATACCTTTAAAAACATTGACATTTTTTCAGGTTTAAAAAAAAAAAAAAAAAAACATTTCGTATAAAACTTTTAATTATATGGATCCTTAATATAAACAGAACTTTATGACCACTTCAGAATATATACAGTGTTGTGAAAACACTTAAATATTTTATCTTGCTGTTGGATGTTACTTTTCTCTTTTTATTAACTTTATACATAAATAAGGAAATTTTACTTTAATGAATGATTGTAAGGGAAAATTTATAAAATGCATTTTTATAAAATACACAAGGCAACATAAACTGATGTGTTCCTACTTATTCAACAAAGTTGAAAGAAATTGTAACCTAGTACGTAAGCCATCTAAAGTTTTAAATCTTCTAAAGTTTGACGGTTGAATTTTATATGTACATACATATATAATTTTTTAAAAATTTCTGTTAACTGGTGTTATGAATTTTCACGTTATGTTATTTTCACATACTCATTCTTTTTTGTATCCTTGTAATAATATAATTTATTATGTCATAAACTTTTTCTCTCCTTTTTTTCCATTTTTTTTTTTTTTTTGTGTTTTTCTTTCTTTCATTTTCATTATAATTACAATCATTTTATGTGTTTAATCTTTTGAAAAGTGTTGTATATTAATCGTATAATTTTAATTTTTTATTTTTTTATTTTATATATTTTTTCTGTTTCGCTTATTTATATGTAAGTTGAATTTATCATCATCGTTGTCGTGCTTGTTATGAATCCACTACAGTTATGTAGTATAGAAAGTTTTACAAGTTTAAAACAAGAGCTTACATGTGAGGGAACATAAATTAATTTTATAATGTGAACAAACCATAGTAACAGAAAAAAGACTGAGGATACTTCTTTAAAGAAAAAAAGGTAAAGAATTTTATTTTACTGCAATTTAAAAGAAATTTTTGTCGATATTCAAGTATTGTAAAAAAACTTGGGGGATGTTCATGTTTTCTATAGAAAATCTTGCGGATGTTCAAGTTTTCTATAGAAAATCTTGAGGATGTTGAAGTTTGAAGAAAAGTTGAAAAGAAAAGTGAAGTTTGTATAGAAAACCTTGCGGATGTTGAAGTTTTCTATAGAAAATTTTGCGGATGTTCAAGTTTTTTATAGAAAATCTTGCGGATGTTCAAGTTTTCTATAGAAAATCTTGCGGATGTTCAAGTTTTCTATAGAAAATTTTGCGGATATTCAAGTTTTCTATAAAAAAATCATGGGGTTGTTCAAGCCTTCTGTAGAAAATTTTGAGGATGTTCAAGCTAATATGTGGTTTAATAATTGGCTTTCAGTCGTTCTACTAACAAATTTTTATCCGCTCAATAGTTTTGAAGATATTTCGAAATAAGTGTCCGAAAAAAATTTTTTCATGCTAAATTCAAGATTTTTTTTTTTTTTTTTTTTTCACTAAAACTTTTTTTTTAAAAGTGAAATCATCAAAAATGTTTCAGTTTATCATCTTTAAATTAAAGCTGGTAAAACTACGAGTAAATAAAGCCACGTATCATAAAAATTGATGCACAAATCTTGTTACAGTTAAGTGGAAATCACTAGTCGGCAAAAACAATTTTTTTTGTTGTCTTAAAAAAAAAAAAATTTTTGGATTAGATGGAATTTAATGTGCTAAATGAGAATCAGCTTTTATTGTTTTTCTATTACGTATTGATTTTTTTTATGGTCATGACTACTATGACCCCACCTTTAGGCAGTCACACTTGTATAACTCGAGAACTGTTTATCCAATTAAGATAAATTAAACTCCAGTAGATAGTGATCTAAATTGTCTTTGAGCTGAATTTACATAACTTTTTTATCCAGTTAATATTTCCGTAGTTAGTCGGTAATTGGTAGCGAATTCTTAAGCGAATAAAAAATATTTTTTGACATATCTTGAAGACAATTTTCGTATGCATCTTTTGATGTATCACTTATCAAAATCGTGTAAACGGTTCTTGAGTTATAGTCTAAATTTGACAAACCATTCTCGAATTTTATAGTGTGACCGCTGAATAAGGTGATGATATTAGTCATGCACCTAAAAAAAATCAGTACGTGATAGGAAAAAAGTGAATGCAGATTCTTGTTTAATTCGTCAGAACCCATTTTTGTTTCAAGAATTTTTTTTTTTTTTTTTGCCCACCATTGTATTTCTACGCCATAGTATGTAACGTGGGTATTTTTACTTAACTATGAATAAAATCACCATTTGTGCATCAATTTTGAAGATAAATACCTTATTTTGTTCGCATCATTACCAGATTTAAAATAAACTGTAACATTTTTGATGTTTTTATTTATTAAAATAAATTTTAGTAACAAAAAAAATCAAAAATTTTGCACGAAAAAGATTTTTTTTGGCACTTATTTCAAAGTAACTTCGAAACTATTGAGCACATAAAAAAAATAAATTTGGATGATTTGAAGATATTTTTAGCACGCATCTTCTTGTGTATTATTTATGTCAATCTTCCACACCGTTCTTGAGTGATGAGGAAATATACTAAAGTAATGGCCTTACTATGAGCGAAATATTAGACACGCCCATAAAAATAAAGATAAAAATCCAGACCTGATGGAAAAAAACTGAAAGCAGATTCAAGTTTAGCACATCAAAATACATCAAGTCCAACTATTCGTCTATGGGGGAGGATTTTTTTTTGTCGACCAGTTTACTGGTCGACAGATGGACTTTTAGTTTTTTATCACTTCTAAAATTTTTTGTCACCAAACATTTTCTTTGCAAAAAGAAATCTCTTCTATCACTTTTATTTGTTAATTTTTTCGCTTTTCTGTTTTGAAACTTTCGTTAGCCTTTTGCATTGTTGCCACTAAGTCTAAACAATTTTATTTAGGTTTTTTTCTATTCTTGTCTTTTTTATTTATTTTCTCTTTTACCTCCATCACCCGCTTTGTATTGTTTCTCATACACCATTTAAGTTGTTTTATACTCCATTAAGTTTTTTACATGCCCCAAATTGTTTGTTGTTATTTTCCGTGTTGTTGTCTGTTGCCAACATCAATGGGTTGGTCGGTTACTTTAGAAACACGTCAACGTTCTTTATAAATTTTTTAGATACCTTTTTGAAAAGGAAAAAAAAAAAATAAAAATAAAAAACATCTTCTTTTGTTCGTTAGTTTGTTTTAGTTTCTTTATGTAACTTAATTGTCAATATAGTAAAAACTTTAAATTAATTTAAGCCACTCATATTCATAACTAACTTTAATAATAAATTTCATTGTGTGAGTGTGTGTGTTAGATAGAGAATAATAGAAGCAAGAAATTTCAAAATTTCTGATTTATGTTTTCGTAGATTAAAGGCTAAAGTAGTAAATGTGGTTGAACATACACATATATGTGTGTATGTATGTGTTTGTTTAAAAGTGATTTATTGTTCATTTAAACATAAGTTTAAATAATTTTAGTAATTTTTCTCTTTTGTGTCATAATTTGGTTATAAAATTTTAGTATTTTAATAATTTAATGCAATTTTATAATATATGTTAATAAATAATAGAAATATTTAGTTTGTTGGCTATTAAAAAGCTTTTTAAAAGTTTTATTTTATGTTTTTTTTTTCCTATTGTTGCTTTTTCTTTGAAGTTAAGTTAGTACAAAACATAAATCTTTACTTATTTTTGTTGCCACAAACTCTTGTAAAAAATCCCCTTTAAATATAGTCCCATTGTGCATTCTTCATTTCGATAATTCATAAGTCATGTTTTATTATTATTATTATTTACCCAACGGGGCGTATAAGTGTTTGTTATTTCTGTAATTAACTCTAGTCACTCATTCGCCTGCTTTCAGTCATTCACTCACTCACATTCACAAATGGCATAAAGAAAATATATGCAAATGTTTTGCAATTTTCCTTAAACATAATTAATAATGAATATTGTATAGTATATTTTAAGGGGCATACACTCATATAAACACAAACAAATGGCATATATTGTATACAGACATTCCTATTAAATAAGAATAATTATATTTACAAGAAGTATATAAGCAGTATATGAATATATAATATTTAAAATAATAAGAAAAAACACAAATAAACACCACAATTTACACATACATATACATATACTTACATGTTAATATGTGTGTAGGTATGTTTATGCTATAGACAACACGCACTTAAATTTTACATAATAATATTCTCTATGAATGACAGTTAAATTAGCAGAGACACTTGTGTACGTGTGTATTTTTTTTTTTAAGAAAAAACAAACAACAAGTCTAAAGAGAAAACAGCTAGAATATGCTGCATATGCTTTTATGTAACTACTGAACAATGAATGAACAAGAAAGAAGCTGTAGTCAGCCACTCGTTTCATATTTTCTTTTTTATATTTAATAAAACATTAAAAAGAATTATTGTTTTTAAAATAAGTTTTTTCATATTCTTATTATTGTTTTGTTGCTACATGCAACAATTTATCTTTTTCATTTATTTTTTTTTTTTTAATAGAATTGTTTGTTTCTAAAAGTCTAGGTTTTATAATTTTATTTTTCTACGTTTGTTTTGTTTTTGAAATTTTTGTAGGGATGCTTATGCAGTTATGCTTCATAAATTTCATAATGTCTGGAGATATAACTTTTTTTTTTCAAAAAATTAAACAACCATGAAAAAATTGTAGAGAAAATTTGTATCTCCTGATTTTGTTGTTAATATTTAGCTAATTTTTAGATAACTTTTTATGTTCACAGCTACTTAAAGTACTACAAAAATACGTTTTACTGATTGCAGAGGCTTTTTTTTATTATACCAAGAAACAAATATAACTACGTATTTTAAAGAAATAAAACTTGCTTCTGATATTTGGCAACTACTAAATTTTTTATAAGAAAAAACTAAATTGAGATTTTCTTAGAAATATAAAATTTTAAATTTAAAAATTCAAATGATGTATATGAAACTCTTCAGAAAAAAACTTTAGTATAGAAATATGAAATTTATTTTTTAATAAGATTTTATTAAGATTTTTCTATTGAAAGTTTTACGAGTGTTCGAATTGTCTACAGAAAATTTTGCGGATGTTCAAATTGTCTATAGAAAATTTTGCGGATGTTCAAATTTTCTATAGAAAATCTTGCGGATGTTCATGTTTTCTACACAAAATCTTGCGGATTTTAAAATTTTATATAGAAAGTCTTGCGGATGTTAAGAATTTCTGTATATTTTCTTTTGTTCTTCTTTTTTTCTACGGATGTTTCAGTTTTAATAAAAAAACTTGCAGATGTTTAAGTTTTCTTTACAAACTTATGTGGATGTTTAAGTTTCCTCGAAAATCTTGCAAATTGTCTATAGAAAATCTTGCGGATGTTAAGAATTTTTGTAGAAAATCTTGCTGATGTTAAAAATTTCTATAGATAATATTGCGAATGTTAAAAATTTCTAAATAAAATGTTGCGGATGTTTAAAATTTCTATAGATAATCTTACAAGTGTTAAGGTTTTCTATAGAAAATCTGTCACATGTTCAAGTTTTCTATAGAAAAATTTGCGAATGAGCAAGTTTTCTATAAAAAAAAAAAAAAAAAAAAAAAAATAATTAAAGTTTTCTAAAAGAAATCTTGCAGTTGTTCAAATTTTTATAGAAAATCTTAGAAGTATTCAAATTTTCCATAGAAAATATTGCGGATGTTCAGAATTTTTATAGGAATTCTTGCGGATATTATGAATTTTAACATAAAATTTTGCGGATGTTAAATATTTCTTTACAAAATGTTTTAGAAAAACTTGTGAATGTTTAAAATTAATGTAAAAATTTTTGCGGATATTTAAAATTTATATATGTTAAGATTTTCGAAAGAAAAATTTGCTGGTGTTAAAAATATCTAAATAAAATCTTGCGAATGGTACAGTATTCTATAGAAAGTTTTACAGACGTTAAAATATGCTTCAGATAACACATGTCAACACTAGAAAAGTATCTCGAAAACTATTTTGCAGATATTGTAGGTATAGTCATCCCAATCACCAGTAGTGCGATTCAGTAACTTGTTTTAACGATAATCGAATCCTTAAAAATAGTAAACAACAAAATTGTCGATTTCGTTATTCTGTAACACTTTTAACGATACTTGTTTGGGTTAACTTAGAGACAAAAATTTTTGTGTTGTTATATTAAAAACAAAAGGTACCCAAGAAGTCAACCCTACGACTAAGGCGCTCTTTTGTGGATGTAATATGTACTTCCAAGGTTATAGTCCATGCTTCCACGTTTTTTGGAAGTAGTGATCATTTTAAAAAAAAACCATTAACTGAAACATATATTAATCTATATCAAAGGCTTAATTTAATCAATCGCCGTCTTAAAATTGTTAAAAAATTTCGATTTGGCTTCAATTTTTTTGTTTTTCCTTTTTATTTGGTTTGGAACTTTACTTTTTTTAGTATTTCCTTGTAGGGAGATGCCACATGACAACAATAGTTATATACAATCGTTTAAGAATACTTAGTGAATCATACAATCGTTACTACAAACAACAAAAGTTATTGACAAGTCTAGCGATTGTCGAATCGTTAAAAGTTACTAAATCGCACTACAGGAACATTTCGGTTTTTTTCCATCACGTTCCCCATGAGAACCAAAGAAAATATGGTTCCATGATGAGTTTTTAGGTTACAAAATTTTCCAAGTAATAGGTACAGCAGATTAGTCACTCATCTTTTATAGCCAAGATATGATGCTATAAAAATGTAGTACTAGACAAATCTCTAACTTGTCACACATAGCCCCTAGGAGTCTTTAAAGTTGTAAAAATAAAGAAATTCTCTATTAACACTTATAAAACCATTGAAAAATGAGGGGTAAGGAGTGGGCGTAGAGGGAAAATTTGTATTTGGTATAACAAACAAAAGACCGTAGATCTAAAAAAAAATCGCACTGACAGAAAATGCGTAGCCATCAAAAATATGAAAAAAAAAATAAAAATACCAACTTAAAGTTAGAAACTTGACTAGTACTACATTTTTATAGCCCTATGTCTTACCTATAAAACATGTGTGACTAATTTCCTTTATCTATTACCTGGAAAATTTTATAACCTAAAAACTCCTCAAGGAAGCAAATTTTCTTTGGTCCTAAATGGGTTAAAAATATGACGTGATGGATTCAAGCTTAAGGAATAATAATTTTGCAGAATTATGCGAGATATAAAACATTTTTGCGATTTTGTCGACCTCCTTAATCATTCTTTTTTCACCTCTAACTATTTTTTTGCTACAAAACTTTTTCCCGATTTAAAATTTTCAATAACCTTTTAAATTGTTGCTACAAAAGACTTTTCAAAATAAAAGTGTTATTAAATTATTTAAAAATGGCTGCTTTATTTTGTAATTGTATGAATAATTTGCCGAAAAATGAAAGGAGAATTTATACATTCAAATACCTTATTTTGAAGTAGACTACCAAAGAATACTAAGAATAGAAGGCTTGTCAAAAAAACTAAACTCTGTTGTCAAAAAAACCTAACTTTAAAATTGTGTTAGTCAAATTTTATTTATATGTATTAGTGCTAAAACCACTTTCACCACACATCATAATCATACATAGTTGCACGAAAGAGTATTAACAAATTATTAAATATAATTCATCACAATCATATTCGCAGATTTTCATCTTTTGATGCGGGTTACATCCACAAATAGTAATATAATTAAATTTTTTGGCTTTTTGTTGATGAATATGAAAATAATTTAAAATTATTTTAAATTTTGTATTATTTTTAATACCAAAAGTAGTAACTTTGTTAGTTCAACATACAAAAAAGGAATGTCTAAAATAAAATAAAAAAATATTTGTTCAGTTTGTGGAAAATATTCGTGTAACGGGAGTGAAAATTCAATAAATGTGCATGAAAAAATAATAAAAATATCGTGTGCTAGTGGGAAAATGTGTCGCGTGTGTAATTTTCTCTAAATTTTAAGGAAAAAGTTTCTTTATTTTGTGTTGTTTCTCTCTATCTCACAAGTGTGTTGAATTTACACAGAACTTGTATGTGAGGAGAGAGAAATGTTGTTGTTGTACGAAATTGCCACATTTTCTATTCTTAGTATTCTTTGTAGACTACTCTAATGAAAGCATCAATTTAAATCTATGATTTCTTTATAATCACTATCTTTTGAAACACCTTTATAAAGCATTTTTAATATAATTCTAATACAAGGTTAACTTAATTAAGGTATCGTTTAATAAAATTATCAAAAAATAACAAAAATCTTATAAAAAAAAAGCTCATTTGTAGCCTCTAGAATTTCGCATTGTAATATGTATACACACTAATATAAGACATTTTTTTTTTTTATCTTTCTAAGTTTCTTTTGACATTATTAACACAATAACAACAATTTCTTACTAATTTATATTAATTTCATTATTTTTATACCCTTCACCACAGGTGTAAAGGGTATATATAAGTTTGTCATTCCGTTTGTAATTTCCACAATTTTCGTCGGAGAACAAAAAAGTTTATATTTTCGGAATCCTTGTAAGAAGCGATGACGATTGGACCATGTCCGTCCGTCCGTCCGTCCGTCCGTCCGTCCGTCCGTGTGTCGGTTGAAATGGCGTTTATGAAGCACACCGATAACTGACATATATAATATGTATGTCAAACGATCGGAAATGCTTTCGAGAATTTTGCTATTGGAATTCAGCAAGATAGGTTCATACAATGCGGAGATATGTTAAAAAAACCGGTTTTTAGAACCGGTTTTCCAGTTTCTGAAGCCTCTGTATACACTACGGACTTCGTTTTTACAAAGAATTCTCGGACATTTTTTTCTGAATTTTTGTTCTGAAAAAATGAAATAAATCGGTTCAGTAATAACTGAGATATCGGACAAAACGCATTTTTTATTTTTTGAAGCCTTGGTTTAAGCTATAGATTTTTATTTTTATACAGATCGGTCACAAATATTTTTATAAAATTTCAGTTTTTCGAATCAGGAAGATCGGTTTATAAATGGTGGAGATATGCTTTAAAAACCGGTTTTTAGAACCGGTTTTTTAGTTTCTGAAGCCTCTGCATATACCAGGGACTTCGAATTTTTAAAGGGGGCTCGAAAATTATTTTCTGAATTTTTGTTCTGAAAAAATTAAATAAATCGGTTCAGTAATAACTGAGATATCGGGGAAAACGAATTTTTTATTTTTGAAGCCCTTGTTCAAGCTATAGATTTTTATTTTTATATAGATCAGTCATAAATATTTTTATAAAATTTCGGATTTTTTAATAAACCAAATTCGTTCATAATCAACAGAGTTATGGCCTAAAAACAAATCTGTTAAGAATATAAATACACCAACAAACATGTATATTAAGCATTGTAATGACTATTAGTGACGTTTTTTGTTTTTTGTATAGATAAGTAGTTTAGTTATCAACAGCAGTATAACAGTGTTGTTGTTGTTGTTCTTTGTATATGCAGTCTGTACAAAAATAAATAGACATGGAATTGTAGTTGTTTATTTTTAAAAACTAAAACATATCTGTTAAGAATATACATAAATACATACACAAACATGTATATTAAGCATTGTAATGACTATTAGTGACGGTTTTTGTTTTTTGTATAGACAAGTAGTTTAGTTAGCAACAGCAGTAATATAATGAATAACAGTGTTGTTGTTGTTCTTTGTGTATTCAGTCAGTTTGTACATACAAAAATAAATATATATGGAATTGTTGTTGTTTCTTTTTTAAAAGCAAAGCCTGTTATGATTGTTTTTTTTTATATTCAAATTTTCGTAGTTTGAAAAAAATTTAGATTTAGAAAATATGCAAGCATACGTTAAGGCGAAAATTTTATTAATTGTCGGTAATATGGTAATATGATGTCGATAAGATGGTAAGATGGTAATATGGTGAAGGGTATCAAAGATTCGGCACAGCCGAATCTTTTTTCAATTTCATTAATGTTCATATTGCTGTATCTTCTAACAACATTATCACGAAAACACACACACAGATATTAAAAAAGAAGGACATTATCACAACAACTACAAAAAGTAAACTGTAACGTTTGATGACAACAAAAATATTGCCAACATCATTAATTAGTTTTTATACTTTCACCATCTTTCTTTACAGTTTTCCTTCTTCTTTTTTGATGACTCTTCTCTTGAACCAAGAATATTTTCTTAATTTTATATTGTTGGCAAAAATAACAACAAATTGCAATTTTTTCAGCTTCTTAAGTTAAAAGAATGAGGCAAATAACATTTTTTTTTTTTTCTGTAAAAAGGAAAGAAAAGTAAAAGTTTTTTACGTCTAAGAAGTATATTTTTCTTATTTTTGTTTTGAGTCGGTAGCAGCCCTCATCAGCCAACATCATTTTAATTATATGACACAGGCAGATGTATACATTGTAATAAGAGAAGCGTTTATGCAATTTTACTCCTTATATTATTTTATACAATATAAATATTTCTTTTATAAATATTTTAATTTGATAATTTAAAAAAAATATGGCAGATGATGTTAAGAAATGAAAAGGAAAAAAATTTGCTAAATATTTTAATAAAAATTTAAATTTTCTTAACTTTAAAACATCAATTTGAATTAAAAATCTCTAATTAAATTTGGCAAAAGAATTGTTATATAATAAAATACTATTTAAATGAATAAAGTAGATTTGCTGTGTGTGGAATTTAAATTAAAATACGTGTCATTCCCTAGACGTATAATTAATATTTATTAAATAAAATAATTAATGTTAATCATACGTCTCGTGTTACAAGAATATGAAAACTTATATACACATAAGATAATAACGTGCATTATATTAAAAACAAACTTATTTTTCACATTTTTTTATTTCCAACCCAAATTATAAAAACAAAAAAATCATCCAACAAAGTTCTTCAAAATATTTCTAAAATATATAAGACAACAAATCGTTATTACTAAATTGCTTAACAGAAAAAAAAAACGTTGCTTTAACAACATAAATAAACTACTTGAAAGAAAAGTATATGCTATTGGCAGATCATTATGTGTCCACAAAAAGATAGATTTCTCAAATTTAGAAAATAAATAACTGTTTGTTCTTTTTGTTAACGTCATTTTGTCTTTAGTTTTTCTTTTTTTTTACCCAATTTATTTGGCACAAAATAAACAAAATCAAATACATACATTTACAATTTAGTTCAGTCTTTTTTTATTTTTCATTTTGCAGTATTAAAAAAAGTTACCCAAAATATAAAGTCAAGAACTAAAAATGTATTGACCTTTTTATGGTTTTATTTGTTCAATAAATACAAAGAAAAAAAGGAGCAGCAAATAGAATACTTTACTTTATTTCCAAGAATTATTTCCAACATAATTTCATAGAACTGTTTTTATTTGGAATTTTAATGTTAATAGAATTTTTTATTATTTTTAGATACTTTAAAATAATTGTTGAATCTAAATTGATGCTTTTATTTAATTCTTTCTGCTTAAATGTATTTAAATGTTACAACATTTCTAAGAATTCAATACAAAAGTGTTTTTAAAATTAATTTAAAAAATTGCTAGAAAATTCATTTAATGAAATAATATCAATCATACTTCATGTTAGTCATAATTGTTTAAAGAGATTTTTTGTCATTTATTTTAATTTATATAACATTTAATGCTAATTTTTAAATTTTATAAACAATTAAGATGTTTAAGATTTGAAAAAAATTTACTTAGCACTGATATGAGGATTTATACGTGGGTTTTTAAAATAAGTAAATCATTTGTCAATAAATCTGTAGCTCCTAAGCCACTGGAAGCTTAGGAGCTACAGATTAAGCCACTATACAGAAAAGTTCTAGAATAAGATTTAAGATTTCAGAAAAATATCTTATTGTCATTCTGTTATAATACAGGATGAGCTTCATGAAGTCATTTTAAGAGCTCGTAACTTTTATACATTAAGATTGATTTTAATAATTTTAAAATTTTGTGAAGAGATTTATTTATTTATTTATTTATTTATTTATTTATTTATTTATTTATTTATTTATTTATTTATTTATTTATTTATTTATTTATTTATTTATTTATTTATTTATTTATTTATTTATTTATTTATTTATTTATTTATATATTTATTTATTTATTTATTTATTTATTTATTTATTTATTTATTTATTTATTTATTTATTTATTTATTTATTTATTTATTTATTTATTTATTTATTTATTTATTTATTTATTTATTTATTTATTTATTTATTTATTTATTTATTTATTTATTTATTTATTTATTTATTTATTTATTTATTTATTTATTTATTTATTTATTTATTTATTTATTTATTTATTTATTTATTTATTTATTTATTTATTTATTTATTTATTTATTTATTTATTTATTTATTTATTTATTTATTTATTTATTTATTTATTTATTTATTTATTTATTTATTTATTTATTTATTTATTTATTTATTTATTTATTTATTTATTTATTTATTTATTTATTTATAACCCAAAAGCTTTTTACAAATATTTCAAAATCATTGAAATGCGCCCTAATTTATTTGAGGTGGCTTTGACACTCTGTAGCTCATCTCGAATTAAGGAAAAAATAAATAATATAAAAATATAATAATAAAAATATGCACAAACACCTCCAAAAATCTTAAACAAAAAAAAAATATGAACACGTTTGGACACCTTTTCTTTCCCTTCTCGGAGTTAAAGATTTGAAGCCATTAGAAGCTGATGGGATAATATTAATTAAAGTATTAAATTAGTAAACCTGAAAAAAAATCGAAGTAAATGCACTCCCTGACCGAAGTGCAAAAACAGTTTTCGACAGGATTTGGAGAGCAAACAATGAGTATAGCAAATCAAAATGTTTAAAAGCAAAACAGATTTTACAATATATTGCATAAGAAAAAATAAAAAGTCGGATATTTCCGCTCCCTGATAGAAAAATTTGGCTCGGTTAGGATTTGTAAGACGAATAGTTTTATAAGTAAGCCTAGTTTTAATTTGTTACGTCGCACATTGGGGTAAATGGGTCGAAAATGGCGATTTATTCAGGGAAAGGTGATATCAATATTATATGATCACGTTTTATTTTTTTTTTTTTATTGATTATTAGTTAAAAAAAATCAATTTTAGAATTTTAAGATTTTTTTAGCAGAACGGTAAAGTCTGTCTATCCGTTTAGACATTAGAGATAAATGGGTCGAAAATTATGCATAATTCAGGAAAAGGTGATATCAATAATTTTATAATTATTGATATAATTTTTCTATTTATTAGTAAGTAAAAAAATGAATTTTTAGAATTATAAGATGTTTTTTGGCTGAATGATAATGTCCGTCCCTCCGTTTATACATTTGGGTTAAATGGGACGAAAATGACGCTTAATTCAGGAAAAGGTGATATCCAAATTTTTATGATCACGTTCTATTTTTTCTACTTATTAGTTAGTAAAAAAATGCATTTTTAGAATCCTAAAATATTTTTTTGCAGCATGGCAATGTCCGTCCGTCCGTCTATACATTTGGGTTAAATGGGTCGAAAATTCCACTTAATTCAGGAAAAGGTGATATCAAAATTTTAGTACTTTCATTTGGTTTTCATATTAATCGAGAAGTGGAAAAAAAGTATTTTTCCAATTTTAAGATTTGTTTGTAAGAATTCTAATGTCCGTCCAACCGTCCTTCTGTTTGTTAATTTTTGCAAACTTTCCAATTTAAAATCGTTTAACTTTTGACTCAATAAAGATAAGGACTCAAAATTTTCTTTGTTCGATAGATAATTTTGCTTTTTAAACAATATAATAATAAAATCAGTTGAAAATATTCGACTATATATGGAAAAATCTTAACCAAGATATTGTAAAATTGAGATTTTTGATATTTTAAATATATATAATTGGAAAATTATATAAGAGAAATAGTACATGCAATCATGTTTTCTAAAGAAATTATCAAGAACTTTAAGGATATATAAAAATCTTGGAAATCAGGTAAGGAACAAAAATTCGCCAGTGGTTGAACCCCAATAGTTCCGCTCCTGATGCGTATATTGGATCGTACTTCTAAACCCGAAATGCTACAGTCCTCTGCTAAGTGAATTTTCATGCAAATCCAACCAGCTGATTAGAAGTTACAGATTTATTTCGATTCTTCCCCATTGTTTAATGTTTGATGAAGGAAAGAAAATGTCTGCAATTAAGCTGTTTTTTGTATGAAATCTACTGGAGTTTTTTCGAAAAAAAAAATATATATATATATATAATATTTTCTCAAATCAGGCTATATATGCGCACGATTTTTTTTTTTCATAATATTAAAGCGGACAATATAGACTATTTTTCATCCTGTAACATTTTAAGTTACATTCCATGAAAGTAGAAGATTAGTGTATTTTAGGACAATTTTCAAAAAAATTACAAAAATATTAGGACAAAATATAATTTACAAATTTTACCTTAGAAGACTTTTTATTTAAAATAAATACACTATATAAATACTATTTTTCAAAAATGTAAAAAAATTCTTAACTTTGACAGCTCCTTATAAGCTTAAAGATTTTAATTGATATTTTGTTTACATACTTTCCATAAAATCTATATATGAAAGAAAATCTTAAGTATCTTCTAACTGAATTTTGCAACGTTTAGCCACTATTATTAAATTTTGTTCCTGCTCATTATAATTTTTATATAAAAAAGAAAGAAATATGTCTTTCATATTCTTTTTTTCAAAAGTTTTCTTGCAATATTGCAAAAAATTT
The DNA here is from genome assembly GCA_951394005.1 of Protophormia terraenovae. Classification (NCBI taxonomy): domain Eukaryota; kingdom Metazoa; phylum Arthropoda; class Insecta; order Diptera; family Calliphoridae; genus Protophormia; species Protophormia terraenovae. The sequence goes on from OX596073.1 coordinate 153,431,970, forward strand.
TATCTCCACTCTGGTGTTCTTTATAACTTTGTCAGCAGTTGAAGTTGTCGCATTATTTTTAATGTTTTTTTTTTTTTTTTTTTGACATACAGATGCCTTCATCTTCAGCTGTCACATGACTCATAATGTTAAATTTGAGTTTGAAAAACTAAAATAAAAATTTTGTTGGTATAGGTATATAACTAAATGTGGTTTTTTGACTTCTAACGAGAAAAAGTATTATTTTTTATACATAGCCTTTTCCCTTCGTTTTTAGTTTCTTGTCACTATTTTGGTTACTTTCAGTTAAAAAGTAACGATTTATGTCATAAAAATATTTAAATTAAATAAATAGTTTGAAATATTTTTTAATATAATTTACTTACTACCAAGCACCCGAAAACGTTTTATTTTTATTTTTCAATCAAAATAAATATCTTTAATGTTCAAAATATTTTTTCATTTGTTGAAAAAAATATGTGAGGGATTTTTATTTTTAAAATAAATATCCATCAATGATGAAAAAAATAAATATCTTTAACGATAAATATCTTTAACAATAAATATCAGTTCGAAAAAAAATTAAAATGATTGTTTTTTTTATTCATACTTTTGTTTTGTTTTCAAAATATTTTTTTATTCAAATGAAATTGTTGTTGTTTAGAATTTTTTCCATCCGATGAAAAAAGTTCAAAATAATTTTCAACTTTTGAAATAAATATCACAAAAGATATTTATATTTTTATTTTCATCATGATGAAAAAAATTAAAATATTGATGAAAATAATAAAAATCATGATGGATTTTTATTATTTTTTGAACATTAAAGATTGTTTTTCGATTGAAATAAAAATAAAAAGATTGTTTTTTTAGTATTAAAATCCGGTCTCTGCTTACTACAAAATATATAGAATTTACGAATTAAAATTATGGTATAAAACTTTATCGTATCATTATTTTCATTTTATAAATAAATCCTTTAATTTTAGAGTGTTTTTCCCATTCTTTAAAGCATGTTTTTTTCTTATCATTTATTTCTCATAAAATCAAATATTTAACATTGACAAGTACCCACAAAAATACATTTCCCCCATGAACACCAAATAAAATCCATAAAAATGTTTCATAAAAATACCTGGCAATAATTTTTTTTTTTTTGTAAATATTTTAACACACACTCAAAAACAACCATAACGTCTGATACCTTTATATCCTTCCGCTAGTCCAGCAGCAGGCATTCAACCGCCTGCCTGCCTGTCTATCTGTCTAACTACCTGTCATTTTGCGTATGTTTATTTTTATGTATTAAAAACATATTTTCATTGAAATTTATACAATTTATCATGTAATATTTTTTTATTTCTTTGTTGCTGCAACTGTTCGTTTTTCTTCACACATTTATATTATTTGTATTTTATTGTTTGTATTACATAAATTAATATAAATACAAAAAAAAAGCGAAAAATAAACAATCTCTCACGCATATATGGAAAATATATGTATACTGAGAAAAAAATCCACAAGTTGTTAAATATTTATACACACATATTTATATAAAAATATGTATTGAAATAATATTAAATTCAAAATTGCATATCAGGCAAGTCACATCAATTAACTGGTTGGATTTTGGGAAGAGAAAAAGAGAAACGAACTAACAATTTAGTCTTTTAAGAAATATATAAAATACCATATATGTACATTAGAGTGTCCCGAGAATAGCCTTTTTCGAGATTTCGATGTAGGAAGACCACTCAAACGATGCGTAGAAATTTGCTTAATACGAAAAAATTATTTAAAAAATTTTTAAAATTGGTCTTCAGTTCCCTACCAGCGATTGAAAAATCATGGGTTCTATGCAAAAAAGTTTAGATTTTTTAATCGAAATGGGTAACAAAAAATTTGTAATTTTATCCTGGTTATGGAAAAAATATTTTAAAAATTTTTCCAATGGGATTTTGTTTCGCTAGAAGACCTTTTAAGGCATTTTGATGAATAATTTTTTTAAAAAATCTGGAAAATTATATATTATCAACAATTCTAACTACAATGCAAATTTTTAATATTTTAGCATTAAAAGGAACAAAATTATAAAATTCTTATATATTTTTTTTAAGAAAAATATCGAAATTTGTTTTACATGATGTACTAAAATGAATGTTTTTGGACCAAAATTTTTGCGAAAATTTTTTAAAATATTTTTTCTATAATTGTCTTAAAACTACGAATTTTTTGATCCCCATTTCAAGACAAAACTCAGTACTATTTTTTGGACGAAATGTTGGGGACTGAAGATCAATTTAAAAATTTTTTTAAATATTTTTCCCATATTCAGCTAATTTTTACGCATAGTTTGAGGGGTCTTCTTACAAAATTGTTGTCTACGGGACACTCTAATGTACATATATCAACTTCTAATCGGCTGGATTGGTTGGATTTCAATCAAATTTCACATAGGTTTAGCAGCATAGGTTTAACTGTATCATTTATACAGTTTATTCTTTTCTGAAAAGTATCTTCACGGAGATTATTTTAAAACTAAATTTAATCAATTACTTAATAGGACGATGTACGGACCCTTACAAATTTAATCATTTTTTATATCAGAGTTTTTGACTTTAGTCTTTATGTTCTAAAATATCAAAGCATGAATTTACATACCTGCAACAAATGTGGACTTTATAAGAAAAATTCAAAATCAAAATTTTTTAAATTTTTGCCAGGTTTTTTTGAAATTGAGGGATTCCTTTCACAAAAAACTTAAATTTTTTTACATTTCAAATAATAAAATAAAAAATTAAGATAAAAAAGATTTTATTACAGATACAAAATTGAAAGTTTCTCTCATTGGGTTATTATGCGTTTGTGCTGATGTTTGTAACGCACAGAAAAAATCTTCGGACCAGTACTGTAGTATATCAGTCGACTCAGAATCACTTTCTAAGTTTATTAAACGATATACAGTGTGCGATTCAAAAAATGAAATGGAAATAATTATGGAGTTTAAATTTTGAGCTTGGACCATATAGACCTACAGAGGGCGAGTCCCAATGTTGGACACCTAGCGTATACAAATTTCTTAAAAACGATCCTGATTCCTTATATCTGAACCGATTTCAATATATAGGAGGATTCTGCCAAAAACATCGTCGCATCAATATCTTATCTGTTATAGTTTAAGAGATATTAGGCTTTAAAGATTAACATTTTTTTTTTAGCCTGCCTTGGGGAAGTTTTTTCGCTACAGCGGGTCCATATTTAACCCGATTTTATTTAAACTTTCTTTATTTCATTAACAACAAATAGCAAAATTATGCAAAGAAAGAACTTTGAAAAAATATTTACGGAGTCAAAAGATATAAGCATTTAAATTTTAACTTAAAAAAAAAATTTATTTTTTCCCGTTTTTTGCCAAAAAAAAAAGTGGTTACAATCTTTTTCTGTTGTATAAAAATTTTCTTAAGTAAGTTATATAAGGAGTGAGATCTCATAACTTTTATCTGAATCAATATTCAAAATTTTTTTTGATCTAGTTATCATGGAAAAATACTTCAGTTATTATTTTTAATAACAACCATGTTAATTTGTCCTTATTTTCATCAAAATAAGTGACGAAAAAGATTTACGTCCTACAAGTTATTAACAAATTTCAAAAAATCCAGATAGGTCTTACAAATAATTGGCCACAGAATTAAATATCGTACGTAAAACCATTTCTTTCCGTTTCTAAACAGTGTCAGGAGAATTTGACTATTGATGTGAAACCTAGTTCGGTAAGAAAAAAGGACCACATGATATTGGGAAGGCCAGAAAACTGAAGGCATATTGAAAGGAACTCCAAACACATCTGGTAGAAAATCAGCTCAGTTTTCTCAGTGCTTCGACTATTTGGTGCGAAAATTTAAAGCTAATGGGAAATTTGACAAAAAATTCCAAACTGGAATTCTGCAAAAAAAATTACAAGCCAAAAATAGGACTCAGAATTTAAAACCAAAATTCATACAAAAATACTCAAGCTGTATAATTGACGAAGAAACGTAGGTGCTGGCAGAATCTTCGCAGCTTGTGTCTCAAAAATGTTTATTGCTAATGCTCGAAGCAATGTTGGAGATAAGTTTAAGATCCATAAGCAGCAAAAATTTCTTACAAAATTCCTGGTATAACAAGCTTTTTGCAGTTGCGGCACAACAGGAAAGTCATTTGATACATTCGGATCTATAAATACCAAAATATGCATAAAGGAATATTTGCAAAAAAGACTTATTCTTTTCTTAAGAAAGCACAACGTGTCCACATATTTTTGTACCCATTTGGTATCATGTCACTAAGGTAAGAAAGCTCTGGAGTGGTACCAAATTAATAACATAGTTTTAGTACCAAGAGAGGTCAATTTTCAAAATTGTCCATAGCTTAGACCAGTGGAGAGATATTGAGCTCTTGTGAAAAGTGAATTCAAGAGCACAAAAAAGGTGTCCCAAAATACCGAAGATTTTAACAGAAGATGTGCACACTATTCCAAAAATGTGACTGAATCAACTATCAAATCTCCAAAGAAAGGATTTTCAAAAATGGTCCACAATTTTATAATTAGTGGTTAGAACCATAAAAATTATATATTTCTGTGATCTGTGCTAAATTATCAAATGATTAAAAAAAATAATGAAAACTCTAAGATCAACCGTTTCCAAGTTATTGAATATTATGTATGTTAAGAATTTTTCGATCTCACTCCTTAATATTTATATTTTTCTGAAATATAACTAAAGACAAAATACTCTAAAGGAAAAAAACAAAGGATAAATAAATTGATTTTTGCGAGAACCAAGGTTTCTCAAATTTGAACTATTTTTCCAACAAATTTCGAATTTTCGCCTTAATTTCTCAAATAGCAAAGCTGGAATCAAAAAAAAGTTATACTTTTTATTTAGTCTAAAGTGTTTTTAATTTTTTTTTGTAATAGAAATATTTTCTCCCCGATATCGGTAGGAAAGACATAGATAGCAAAAAAAGTAAAAACCCCATTTCTGGAAATTTTTTAAAGTCTTTTGGGAATTACGGGATTTTTGTAGACAAATCTAAAAAAATGAATAACGCCTTAAATTAAACATCCAAAAATATAAAACTATTACCTAACAAGAATTTTAGTGCATAATTAAAAATAAAAAATGTGCAAAAAATCACAAATCTATCCTTTCTCAGTGTTTTTTGCTGGAATTTTTCAACAAATTTTAGTATTGTAAAAATTTTTATATATATTTGAAGGAAGGAAAAAAATGTCCAAAACTTTCTAAATTAAATATGTCATTGAAAATTCTAAACACTTCTATGAAATTTTTTGTAAATCTAACCAGCCAATTAAAAGTTGCAGCTTTATTTCGAAAACATTTTGATTCTGTCCCACTGTGTTTTGAATCACAAATGAGATGGACCACCTCGAATGTGAGAGGAATATTTTAAAGCCTTTAACTTTTACAAATATGTACCGATCTTCAATAATTTCATAATTTTAAATTCTACAGAAATATTTCTTATGCACAGAAAAAATTATTAGCGTCTTTTTTTCAATTAACTCAGTTGTTTAATTTTGCAGCAAAATTTAATAAATATATTCAAGAAAAAATAAAATAAAAATAATTTTTTGTATGATTTTAACATTTTTAATCATTCAATCATCTACTTGATTGATTTAATTAATTTATTAATTGGGAATTTTTTTCTGTTTTGTATTTTTTATAGTTTTTAGTAATTGATATAATCATTTTGGTGAGAGGTGCAAATTTAAACAAGTTTATAATTGAATAAATTATTTTCATATATATTTGTTAATTGGAGACTTTTTTCTGTGTGCTCTGAAAAATTTTACTATTTAAAAGTTAAATATTAAAATTTTGTTAACTCTGAGAACCCCTCTTTTATAGTTGCGCACCAAGAAAATAAAAAATTTAATATAAATTTCATATGCGTGTTGTTATAATAAAGTCTGTGCAAAAACAAAAAAATATTATTATTTACATACACAGTTATTATGCAAAATAATTTCATTCATTTAGCTCAAGGACATTATTCACACGAAGTAGCAAACTGAAAAAAAATATAAAATTACGTCTATAGAAAAGTATAAATATTTTATAATACGCATAAATTAAAATAAAAGAAAAACAAACTGAATGAATTTCAATGATACGCTCTAAAGGAATAACACGAAATATATAAAAACGCACAGAAACTATACATAAGTTAAGCCTTAGGCAAATATAACAACAGGCAAATGGAAGAAATAAAAAAAACAAGAATTAATGGAAGGAATTGATAAGAAACAACACCTAGAAAAAGAAACATGTTAAGCAAGAGAGAAAAAACAAAATATACATTTCTAACGATTTTTTAAGCTCTTTTAAATAAATAAGAATTTTTACTTAATAAAATAACCTTTAGAAAGTTTTAAATTAAAATATAACTAAAATGAAAATAAATACTTTTAATAAATTTGTTTCCCCCAAACTCATTTGCACAGAAAAAAATCCTCTCTTTTTTTTATACATTGATTATAATTCCCTGCATTGATTGCTGTCAAACTTTTGTTCGAGTCATGTACATCAATATCATGCTTTAGTTAGAATAACAAAACTTTTAACTAACTATAAGATTTCGAAAGACACAAAACATTATTATTCTCAACATATAATAAATGCGCCATGTTGTTGTCGAAAAGATTCCCATAGAAAAAACAGATTTTCCTTTTAATTCTAATGTTTTTTTTTTTTTTATTATTATAAAAATGAAAATGGAAAAATAAATACATACACACATACAACTACTAGAAATGCATATAAAAATTCCTCTTACTCCGACCGGCTCTCTTTATCTTGTTCAATATTATTGCGTTTCTTGTAGATAGAAATTTAAAAAAGATGAAAAAAATGTAATAGAAAATTCTAAAGCTTATTTATACAATATTTAGTTTTATACGAGCATAGTATAAAGAATATTTGCACAAATATTCCCTGTTTATTTTCATGAAATTAAATTGAAATTCAAGTATGCGTAACGAACAAAATTGAGAAAGAATGCAAAAAAATAAAATAAAATAAAAATATGTTTATAATATAGAAATGAGAAAATATATTTTTCTCAACAAACATTGTGAGAAGAAAAAAATTTTCATCTACGTCAGTAGTTTCCTTTTTTTTTGCTAAGACTGCTACTGCGGCTCTTCATCATTATATTAATTTTGATTATTATGATTGTATTAAGGATATACAAATATATACTTAATACAGACATATACATAAATAAATATGAGGTACAAAATACAGTGAACTCTCGATAATGTGAACTAATTAATGTCGGGGTAGTTCATATTTTCGAATTTGTTCACATTTTCGATTGTGATTTTTTTTATATATATTACTAAGTTATTCTTTCTAAAAATCATGCAAAGATTACTAAAAAAAACTTTTTGTAATTTATTTGGAACATAAAAAGTATTTAAAAATCCATTTTATAAAGAGTACATACGTAGTATGTACATAAAAAACAAACAAAATATTACGACAAAAAAATAAATAAAATTTACAATGAAAGAAGATAGGTACATACATATATAATTAAATATGGAAATAATCGGTTATTATTTTCTGTTTTTTCTTTTGTTCGACCAGCTTATCTACCGCCAATTCCCTGATTTTTTTCAATACTTTAATGTCAGTTTGATCGACCATTTGAAATTCAGCCCATTGGACAGCTTTGTTAAAAATTTCGACAGCTTCTTCAGCTTTAATGTTGTTTTCAGGCGCTTCAATAAAACAGTCGTCATCATCTTCGGACTCTTCAATTAAATAATTTTCATCAAATGGCATGACGTCCTCACAAGGATTATTGATCCAATCTCTAATGTTTACAGCAGTAAATACTTCCTGAGGGCACAATGTCTGTAGAAGATCTGCAGCAGTATTTCCTAAAGATCTAACCTCTGATTGCCACTTTTCTTTTAAAACGCTCAAAGGAACATTAAATTCAGGATCGTCTTCATCATTTACCATATTGAAAATATTTTTCCAACAGTTAGATAAAGTTTCTTTACCAACTCGGTTCCAGGATGCCTCTAGAGTAGAAACTCCTTCTTTAAGTGTGATTTTTTTCATCGATTCAAGCAAATCCCCCTCTTTTGCAATAATTGTTGCCAGAAGACTGTTCCTATAATGAAGTTTGGTGATTATAAATGCATTTTGATCCATTGGCTGGATCAGAGCCGTTACATTTGGAGGCATGAACATAGCTTCTATAGAACCATCCTCGGATTTAAGGTCGGATTCTGGTGGATGGGATGGGGCATTATCTATTAGGAGTAAAGCTTTTGCTGGTAATCCTTTCTTCGTTAAAAAATCTGTCACCTTAATGAAAAATAAAACAGTAAGAATCCCAATTGAACTATTTTTACATGTTTACTTACCTCTGGCACAAAACAGTTGTGAAACCATTCTTTAAAAATGAAAGAAGTCATCCAAGCAGACTTTGAATTTCTGTAGTTTACGGGACAGATAAAATTTTTAAAACTGCGAGGATTTTTCGATTTTCCTATTACTAAAAGTTTTATTTTATGAGATCCTGACGCATTTGCACAGCATAAAAATGTTATCCTTTGCTTTTCCATTTTTGCACCTGGAGCGCTTTTCTCCAATGACGTTACATATGTCTTTTTTGGGAGAAGTTTCCAATATAGACCAGACTCATCGGCATTATACAACTGATCATTGGATAAACCCAAATCTTCTATCTTTGCTTTCAATTTAATTTTAAAAGGATTTACGAACTGAGATTGCGCAGAATGTTTTTCACCGCTTATCTGAAGGAGCCGAATTCCGTATCTCTTTTTAAATTTTTGTAGCCACCCATCGCTAGCATTGAAGTCATTTCCGTTTTCACTTATGTTTTTGTGAATTTGTTTGGTTTTCTCTTTCAACATCAACCCACTTACAGGGAGGTTTTTATTCCGCATGCAAATAAACCACTTATAGAGCGATTTTTCCATTTTTGGAAGCTCTGAAGATCGTAATGTTTTGCGTTTTCCGGGTCCATAAAACGTATTGTTCACACATTTTAAAATATTGTCTTTTTTATTTTTTATTGAACATATCGTTGATTTTGCAACTTTATACTTTTTACTTAACACTGTAACACTCGATCCTTTTTTTAAATATTCCAAAATTTCGCATTTTTCATTTAAGGATAAAAACTTTCGACTGTTTTTAGACATTACTAATTTTAAAAATAAATTCACGAACCTACCGCAACAAGTTACATAAAGCGACTAGCATTAAATACCTTTAAAATAATGGCATACTATGGTATTTATTAATTCGGGGACTCCCAACATTAAAAATAAATACTTCTCCAAATTAAGAATCCCCAAAAATTAAAAAAAAAAAAAAAAAATTGTTCACTATTTAGAGCCATTACACTTTGTTCACTATTTAGAGCGCTCATATAAAAAACTGAGTGTTCACATTAGTGGATAGTTCATTATATTGGATGTTAACATTACCGCGAGTTCACTGTATGGTTCTCAAATTTATATTATTGAAATTATGTGAATTTTAAAAATATACATATTTTATTTACTTTCTTTTTCCTAAGAAAAAATATAACACTATGCAACAGTATTTTTGGTGGGAAATAATTCCATATTAAATACATATTAACGACATGATCACTACAACTATTCAATGTTTGTTTATCTGTTTTTCATTGATTTGAATAATACCGTGTTCATGATAGCAACGTTTATGTTTCTGTCTGATAATTTAATGATTACCCACAATCATAATTTTAATATGGTTGACTGCAATTATAATATAGTCAATTCTACAACTATTTAGTTAATTCTACAACCATTCAGTTAATTTTACAAATTTGGTTAATTCTACAACCATTAAGATAATATTTTTATTTGCTTTTAATAACTATTGAATACACATTTTTGTATATCAGTCCAGTAATTTGTTAGTATATTAATTCTGATTTAAATTAGAAAAAAAAATATATATATATAATATATAGTTCGAAGCTAAAATATTTCTGCATAAATATTACGATCATACAACGGGAAATATTTCATTAAAACTTTCACATAATCTCTCTTTACAAGGGGTCATTTCAAATCCGTTTTTAAGAAATCACATGAAAGACGATTAAAACTTGAGTTTAATGGGTTATAATGTTCCACAGATATTTTCCCTGTCATATGTTGATAAAAAAAAGAAAATTATAAAATTTTCCCCATTTCTTATATAACTCCTTAAACTAGGCAATCAAATTTAACATAAAATTAAGTTTTGTTGAAATTATGAACAAAATTATTTATTATTTAATTGACTTTAATTTTTGGAATAAATGCTTCACCATATGAACTTTAGAAGTACGGTGACTCCTAGTGAAATTCGACGTAGAAAATTTCTGTAGAATATTTGAACCCATTAAGCTCAAGTTTTAGTCGACTTTTATGTCATTTATTTAAACGGACTAGAAATTACCCCTTATTATTAGAGATAAATGCATAGAAAATTCTAATGAAATATGGTCATTTAAATGCTCTAAGCTTTTATGTTTAAATATTTAAGCTTTGAACTACATTTATATTATTTTTTCTTTTTAATTTATCTGAGACTACCTTAGTGCAAAATAGAAAAGTTTAGAAGGTCATAAAACAAAAATGTTGCCTTCCAGCGAAAAATCCTTTGGAGGGTTTATTACACACATCAAGAGCTATCAAATGCAGATGAAATTATTCCGCCTCTGTGCGATTATCTTTAATTTTTCGCATAGTGTAATTTATTTGGACAATTTTTAGGTGTTCATATACAATTTTAGTTTATTTCAGGTCTGGTACAGTCTTAAATGTGATCTAGTTTTGTCTTAGCTCAGTTCTAATTGAGTTCTAGTTCAATTAGTTCTATTTCTGTTTTAATTAAATTCTAGGTAATTTTTTTTTTCTAAGTCAGTTCTTGTTCATTCTGAATTCAGTTCTAGTTTAGTTCTAGTTCAGTTCTAGTTTAATTCTAGTTCTGTTTTAGTTCAGTTCTAGTTCAGTTCTAGTTCAGTTCTAGTTCAATTCTAGTTCAATTCTAGTTCACTTCTAGTTCAGTTCTAGTTCAGTTCTAGTTCAGTTCTAGTACAGTTCTAGTTCAGTTCTAGTTCAGTTCTAGTTCAGTTCTAGTTCAGTTCTAGTTCAGTTCTAGTTCAGTTCTTGTTCAGTTCTAGTTCAGTTCTAGTTCAGTTCTAGTTCAGTTCTAGTTCAGTTCTAGTTCAGTTCTAGTTCAGTTCTAGTTCAGTTCTAGTTCAGTTCTAGTTCAGTTCTAGTTCAGTTCTAGTTCAGTTCTAGTTCAGTTCTAGTTCAGTTCTAGTTCAGTTCTAGTTCAGTTCTAGTTCAGTTCTAGTTCAGTTCTAGTTCAGTTCTAGTTCAGTTCTAGTTCAGTTCTAGTTCAGTTCTAGTTCAGTTCTAGTTCAGTTCTAGTTCAGTTCTAGTTCAGATCTAGTACAGTTCTAGTTCAGTTCTAGTTCAGTTCTAGTTCAGTTCTAGTTCAGTTCTAGTTCAGTTCTAGTTCAGTTCTAGTTCAGTTCTAGTTCAATTCTAGTTCAGTCCTAGTTCTGTTCTAGTTCAGTTCTAGTTCAGTTCTAGTTCAATTCTAATTCAGTTCTAGTTCAGTTCTAGTTCAGTTCTAGTTTAATTCTAGTTCAGTTCTAGTTCAGTTCTAGCTCAGTTCTAGTTCAGTTTTAGTTCAGCTCAAGTTTAGTTTAAGTTCAATTTCAGTTTCAGCACAATTTTTAATTCAGTGCTTCAGCATTTTTTTTTTTTTTTTAAACTTTTAAAAGTTGAATGAATAATACTCGGCAAATTTTTGAAGCCTTTAAAATTAAATTTTTAGTTTAGTCACAAATAAAAATAATAAAATATCAAATATTTTCTAATTTTCATTTCATTTTTAAATATGTATTCCTTAAATCTAGCTACATTACTCAATCACAAAACTTTACATCTAACAACATTTTCCCCATAGTATGCAACATATATTTAAAAAAAATTATATATACATTTTGTAAAATCTCTATAAGTATGCAACAGATTTTGTTAAATCCATTTAACTATACTTATCACTTAAAGCGATTAAACTTTTTTATTTTGCATGTTTTATACTGTTAAAAACTGAAAGTAATTACTATAAAATATTTGCATAACAGTTGCCCATAAGTAGGCTACAGCAACAGTAAATGCACTAGTCTTATTTATTTGTTCACAAAATAAAAAAAGAAAATAATGAAAAAAATCGATATACATCTTATAATAGAAATAAAAAACTTTAAACATTTTTATGCAACCCGTAAGCTCTTGCTCGAGTATGCATTTTTATAGAGTTTTTAGTTACCTTAAGGCATATATTGTTAAAAAAAAATGAAATAAATAAAATAGAAAGAATTTTGTTGTTATACTTGAACAAAGATTGTTAACTTTTTATTGTTCATACCATAATACTTGTTGTGTGTTTAAAAGTCTTTAGAGCACCACATTTCCTTTTTTTTTCTACTCTTTCTATTATTTTTTTTGTTCCCTATACATTTTATGCAGTTTTAAGTGATACTTTCTCTCTGGTGCTCCTGCACTTTTTGCTACTTGATGATGGTTTTTCTACTGCCATTAAAGATGGAAGATGCCATAAATACGTTCACATGTGTGCGAGTGTGTATTCCTTATTTTATTTTTCAATAAAAGCAAATATTATCAAACAAAATCATCATGCAAACTGCTTTAGACAACCTCCACAAAAATCACAAAAACAATAATAACTTTATTGAGAAGAATGGAAAAGTATAAGAAAGTACTTTATAAATTTATTTACATAACAATCAACTATTTAAGGACTCTGATAATGTCTTTGTTGTATAAAAATTTAACTTGTAAAAAATTCTTGTGGTAACCCAAAATAAATTATGAAGAAAATTTACGCAAAAATTTGTTTATATTTTTAGGTAAAGTTCTAGCATAAATGTGAATATTAAAATTTTTTAATATTATTTAGTTTTTTATGTATAAAGAGTAGAACATATTTTTTATTTTGAAATTTTTTTTATTATTAAAAGGAAATGTGTAGTGTTACACCTCATATGAATCTCACATGTTTATTATTTGTATTTCAAAGAAAAAGTAAAAGTTTTTACCATGTTGCACATTGGGATTCTTAAATAGAGTTCATTAAAGTTCATTTTCATTCTGTACAAAGCAGAAAACTTTTTTTGTATTTAATTTTTCATCATATAGTGAGAGATTTTAACAAAATAAATTCGTATATGCTTAATATTTATACATTTATGAAATTGTATATTGTGCTAACTTTATTATTTTTGTTGCTACGAATGTTTAAATGAACTTTGCAAATTTTATTTAATTTGATTAAAATAGTTTGAAACTTTAACTTTTCCAACATCCCATTGTGTATACAGAATTTTCCTGGAGTTATATGACATTTGTACACTTAGAAAAAAATCTTAATTAAGTTTTCAGTTCTAGGTTAGCTTAAATTCAGTTTAAGTTCAGATCTAGTTCCACTCTATTTCAGTTGTAATTCATTTCTAGTGTAGTTAGTTCCACTTTAGTTTTACATACTTTCGTTATAGATTAGTTTTGGTTCAAGCCTTGTTTAATACTTGTTTTTATTCCAAAATAATTAATTATTTTTTTCTAAGTGTAAAGTAAATATTCATATGTACATATCCACCTTCGCATAAGATAACAATGAAGTTTTTACTAATATTATATTTATGTTCATTAGGGTGGGTAATTTTATTTTTTTTTAACATTATCTTTAAAGAGCTCTAAATAAATAAATAAATAAATAAATAAATAAATAAATAAATAAATAAATAAATAAATAAATAAATAAATAAATAAATAAATAAATAAATAAACAAATAAATAAATAAATAAATAAATAAATAAATAAATAAATAAATAAATAAATAAATAAATAAATAAATAAATAAATAAATAAATAAATAAATAAATAAATAAATAAATAAATAAATAAATAAATAAATAAATAAATAAATAAATAAATAAATAAATAAATAAATAAATAAATAAATAAATAAATAAATAAATAAATAAATAAATAAATAAATAAATAAATAAATAAATAAATAAATAAATAAATAAATAAATAAATAAATAAATAAATAAATAAATAAATAAATAAATAAATAAATAAATAAATAAATAAATAAATAAATAAATAAATAAATAAATAAATAAATAAATAAATAAATAAATAAATAAATAAATAAATAAATAAATAAATAAATAAATAAATAAATAAATAAATAAATAAATAAATAAATAAATAAATAAATAAATAAATAAATAAATAAATAAATAAATAAATAAATAAATAAATAAATAAATAAATAAATAAATAAATAAATAAATAAATAAATAAATAAATAAATAAATAAATAAATAAATAAATAAATAAATAAATAAATAAATAAATAAATAAATAAATAAATAAATAAATAAATAAATAAATAAATAAATAAATAAATAAATAAATAAATAAATAAATAAATAAATAAATAAATAAATAAATAAATAAATAAATAAATAAATAAATAAATAAATAAATAAATAAATAAATAAATAAATAAATAAATAAATAAATAAATAAATAAACAAATAATTAAGTAAATAAATAAATAAATGTATATATTTACATACATACATACATACATAAATAAATAAAAAATTAAATAAATAACCCTCTAGAGGAGTTTTATTTAATTTATTATTTAATAATTTTTTAATTTTGATATTATTTTTTGAAAATTCTGATATCTGGTAATTTTTCGTTAATTTGTGGTATCAATAAAGATATCGACTTAAAATCTTTATTGAGACTATCGAAACATGTAATAAAATCGGTTAAAAATGATAGGCTTATATAGAAAAAACTTGACCACTAGTTGAAATTTAAAAAACATATAACTTGAAATATATATGTATAAGCATGAGCTTTAAGATGATATAAAAATCTTTGACTTCGGTTTAGGAACAAAAATGTATATATTTTCTATATCAGAGGTACCCTACTTTGAGCCCCCACAGCTCCACTTTTGAGATGTATGTAGCATCCTACTTCCAAACACAAAATTTTATTCTCCTCTGCTACCTTTGTGCAAAATTTCATATAAATATAACCAGCCGATTTAGAGTTACATATTTATTTCCAAAAATGTTCGTTTCTGCCCCACTGTGCAATGCTTAATAAATAAATTAAAATTTAAAAATCAAATTTAAAAAAAAAAAATATTAAAAAGACAATATCTACTATTTTTCAGAAAATTTTCGGAACAAACAACCTATAACATTTTCAGTTCCATTCTATCAAAGTTTATTTTAAGACAAAAAAAAATAAAAATAAAAATATTAGTAAAATAAAAAATGTGCAAATAGTTGAAGAAAAATATATTAAAATACCTGAAGTTGATGGTTCCATTTTAAAATACTGCTTTAAGAAACTTTTAATTTAAAAAAAGTACATTTACAGTTGATGAAATTTGATTTTTTTTTCCAATATCTAAAATAACTTTTAACTTACAAAAAACCAAGTACAAAAAACCAAAGCATCCTAGACCTTTGATTTTTATTGCTATTGATACATAATTTTGTCTATTTTTAATCGTTACCCATTTTTCAATTAATTGCTACTTTTGACACGTTTTATCTCAACATGTGTTGTAGAAAAACTATATTCAAATCGGGAAATAATTTAATTTTTTATTTCATATTCTGCTCATATATACTTATCATGTGAGTTGTCTGCCTGTATAATAATCTCAAAAAAGGAGTTTCTCGGGACACTTTTTCAAATAACTCAAATTGAAATCTTCGTGTCTCCTGGCGGGAGCTAGGTTTTAATTTTAGACCTATAGTTTCTTCAATATTTTTAGATTTTTGTAGATTTTTTTCTTTTTGCTGTACGCCTTTTCACTTCTCATCCGAACAAATTGACCCACCCTAATGTACATGTATACGACATGTATGTTGTATGTCATTTTTATTTTATATAAATTTTACGTTAATATGTTCATATAAACACAAGCTGAAAGCTGAAAATGTATAGAATTTCCATGTAAAAGTATGTTTGTTTATAGCTTGATACTGAAGACATCTTTTTCTGAAAAAAAGGCAATAAAGAAAAAAAAAAAATTAAGAAAATTTATACTAACTCTTTACATATGTACTTTACTACCTTTGCCAGTACAACTACAATCATATTATGTTTGAATTGTAATAGTTGTTGTGGTAGTTGTAGTAGATGATAACTCTTGCATACAAATACAAATATTATCTGAAAAACATCATCATCAAGAGTAAATGTAACAAGTAACAACAATGACAACAATATCGTCGACGTCATCATCCTCCTTACCAACATCATAATAAAAGCTGACTGTTACATAGATATATTGCTGTTGATGTTGTTTTTATTTCTGTTTACCGTTTCTTTTTCATTTGTTTTCTTCTCTCTAGCTTTGAATTTCCACGTCATCTAGTACTATTACACTTGGTGTCTCAGTTTATTTGCATGATTTTTTTTTTATTTTTCTTCTATTTGTATCTATGTATAAGAGGCCTTTGTGATAGTATGGGCATGTGAGTGTGTTTGTGAAAGTTTTTGTGTATATTTGAGTTCATTTTTATTTTACAGTCAACCAACCTCCTGGTGTCATTTGTGTCATTATTTCCTTTTGTTGTCAAAAGTGTACAATGTAGTTGTTATGCATACATTTCTTCATATATGTATGTAAATGTTTTCGTATACGTATGTATTGTACACATTCATTTGTTTTATATTGCCATTTGTCTTGTTTTTTAAATGTATGTATGCATATAAATATTTATGCATGTATGTGTAGGTTTAAGAATATGTATTTTAGCTTGAAACTCACTTTTTGTTTCTTTGTATCTTTTTTTTTTATTAAGTTCTGCAGAAACTTCTTTATGCCCGTATATTCTTTACATTATGTATCTTTGTATCTGTTTGCACAGTAGGATGAAAAGGAAAAAGAAGACTAAATGTATAGTATAAAAAACATTAAGATTGGAAAATATTATTCAGAAATTAAATTTGTTAAACATCTTTGATATTCCTTAATAACGAAATAAAACTTTGTCAATGGCTATTACAACAAATTACAATTCTTAATTCGCAAAACTGTTCTATTTTTGGAACACTGTGCATTTTTTTCGTATGCCATCCTTGTTCCCAATAATAATTCAAAGTTTGTAGCTATGTTTTTGTTTTTGCTGTTGCTTTATCGTAAGTGACATGCTGTCACTTTTAGCACATTTTTTTTTTATATTTTTCGTTATTATAGTTTTCCTTGTTTTTAATCTTAAATCTTTTTGTCTTAAGACTTTTTTTTTATATTTACCCGTTTTGTTTATTATTTATTCATGTTTATTTCGTTCCATTGTTTTATGCTTAGAGAAAAGTGAAAACTTTTATTTCTTAAATTTAATTTGTGGAAACTTTTCTATTTCGTAAAAACAAAGTTTTCGATTTTATATTGTTTTATGTTGTAATGGTTTTTTAATAACTCAATTTAGTTTCTTTATACAAAATGTGTGTTGTTTAGCCCAAAAATAGCCTAAATATGATAATTTTTAAAATGTTTGGTTGCAAATACAAGTTAAAATTTAATAAATGGGGATTTACAATAGGTTAGTAGACAATATATGAAGAGAATTCCGCTTTCTCTTCATTATATAATCGAAATAGAACTAGAACTAAACTGAACTAGAACTGAACTAGAACTGAACTAGAACTGAACTAGAACTGAACTAGAACTGAACTAGAACTGAACTAGAACTGAACTAGAACTGAACTAGAACTGAACTAGAACTGAACTAGAACTGAACTAGAACTGAACTAGAACTGAACTAGAACTGAACTAGAACTGAACTAGAACTGAACTAGAACTGAACTAGAACTGAACTAGAACTGAACTAGAACTGAACTAGAACTGAACTAGAACTGAACTAGAAGTGAACTAGAACTGAACTAGTACTGAGTTAGAACTGAACTAGAACTTAACTAGAACTAAACTAGAACCGAACAGAAATAAAATAAAACTGAACTAGAACTGAACTAGAACTGAACAGAACTAGAACTGAACTAGAACTGAACTAGAACTGAACTAGAACTGAACTAGAACTGAACTAGAACTGAACTAGAACTGAACTAGAACTGAACTAGAACTGGACTAGAACTGAACTAGAACTGAACTAGAATTGAACTAGAGCTGAACTAGAACTGAACTAGAATTGAACTAGAACTGAACTAGAACTGAACTAGAACTGAACTAGAACTGAACTAGAACTGAACTAGAACTGAACTAGAACTGAACTAGAACTGAACTAGAACTGAACTAGAACTGAACTAGAACTGAACTAGAATTGAACTAGAACTGAACTAGAACTGAACTAGAACTGAACTAGAACTGAATTAGAACTGAACTAGAACTGAACTAGAACTGAACTAGAACTGAACTAGAACTGAACTAGAACTGAACTAGAACTGAACTAGAACTGAACTAGAACTGAACTAGAACTGAACTAGAACTGAACTAGAACTGAACTAGAACTGAACTAGAACTGAACTAGAACTGAACTAGAACTGAACTAGAACTGAACTAGAACTGAACTAGAACTGAACTAGAAGTGAACTAGAACTGAACTAGTACTGAGTTAGAACTGAACTAGAACTTAACTAGAACTAAACTAGAACCGAACAGAAATAAAATAAAACTGAGCTAGAACTGAACTAGAACTGAACTAGAACTGAACAGAACTAGAACTGAACTAGAACTGAACTAGAACTGAACTAGAGCTGAACTAGAACTGAACTAGAACTGAACTAGAACTGAACTAGAACTGGACTAGAACTGAACTAGAACTGAACTAGAATTGAACTAGAGCTGAACTAGAACTGAACTAGAATTGAACTAGAACTGAACTAGAACTGAACTAGAACTGAACTAGAAGTGAACTAGAATTGAACTAGAATTGAACTAGTACTGAATTAGAACTGAACTAGAACTTAACTAGAACTAAACTAGAACCGAACAGAAATAAAATAAAACTGAAATATAACTGAACTAGAACTAAACTACAACTGAACAAGAAATGAAACTAAACTGACTTAGAACAAAACTAGAAACGAAATAGAGCTCAACTACAAACAAAGAGTACTATAAATGAAATTAGTCCCAACAAAAATGAAGAAACTCCCAAATCAAAAAGTTAAGTTTTTTGCAGAGCCGGCCATATAAACGAAATGAAGTCCAATTGAAAAAAAAAAAAAAAATAATGAAATAACTTCCAACAAAATTTCATTGGAAATTATTTCATTTGCGAGTTATTTCATTATGAAATAAAACTCAATTTGTATGGAAAAAAATTGTGAATTATTTCATTTATTTGCTGGGAGTTATTTCATTTGAAAGTTATTTCACGGTACCGAAACAAAGTACAGCTGAACTAGAACTGAACTTCAGTTGAACTAGAACTGTATTATAAATAACATAATTAAAACTGAACTAGTACATTAAAACCAACCGAAATTTAAATTAAACATATATATTAACAATTATATTTACCAAATACTTAATATATTCCTCTAGTAATGTTTTTGAGTTTACGTTCATTTTTTTACTACTCTATTTATTATTTTATTTCTCTAACATGCTTTTCTGAACAAAATTTTTGATTTCCTTTCTGCAATTCAACTTTCAATTACAATTTCCTTAATTTTGAAATGAAAAAAAAAAAAAAAAAGGAAAAACAAACTTAATTCCTAAAATTAGGCATTAACATTTTAATAAGCCTCAAAATATGCAATATTCATAGATTTTCATTAATGTTTTCATAATCTCTTACAGTTTCTCTTTATCTTTCTCTACTTCTCTTACAAATTCATATTTACTAGATATTTTTTTTTTAGCAACAGATTATAATCTTTTAATGCCAAATACCATAAAGTAAAACTAAACTGATTTTAGTTTTGGCATACAAGTACTTAAATTCAAATAAGTATTTGTAGTAAAATGTATTTTAATTAAATAACTATGTGGGGAATTTCTAAAATCTTTTATAATACATACATAAATTGCAATATGAATAAATATACACAGAAGAGCAAATAAATACTTTTGGTATTAAAAGTATGAGTACGTGTTTGTATATCAGATTTTCATAAACTGATTTCAAATGCATTTGCAAAAAATGTGCAATAATTGTTGGAAAATAACAAAGAAATATTTAATCGAAAACTAAAGTACCCTGAGGAAATATGATTAAATTTAAATTTTACATGTATTTCCTTTTTGTCTTTAAATTAACAATTGCTTTTGTTGTTGCTTGATTTCATTATTATCATTAATACAATTGTTGTTTGTAATACAAATTTTCATTTTAAATTTATTTAAACAATTTATAATTAAATTTTCATTTTATTATTTTTTATTTTATTTCTTTATTTTTTATTATTGTGTACACTGATGTATTCAACCATTCATTCTTTTATTTTTACAACGAACATATGACATTTAATAAAATAAAATTAAATATTCTTCATACGTCATGTCTGCCCATAATGATATCATTACTATTATTGTTCTTAGTGCTGTTATTGTTATTGTTGTTTTATCAAGAATGATTGGAAATTGTGAGGAAAAAAAAATAAAAATAAAAATCGAAAATACAATGGCTACAAGAACTGAAAGTAATAATAGCAACAACAACAAAAATCTCATTATATGATAAGACAATATACGCAAACACTCTTAACGTTAATAAATATTTACAATACTTGCAGTGTGAACAGGAATACTTGACACAAGTTTTTAAAGTGATAAGGTTATGATTAAGAATAGATTTCAGGAAATTTCTGAAGGCTCTATACATCTTAGACATTTTATGATAAACAGATTTATAGGAAATGCCGCCAAAAATATAACTTTTCCTAAATATATTGGAAAATTCTCTGGTATTTTCTACATTTCAAATCAATAGAGCCAAATTAATAACTGATACAAATATAATATAGCATACAAAATGCCACTTTAAAACTACATATTCAAAAATAATTTAAAAAATATTGTATGTTAAAAATATTGCTCTCGACTTGTAAAGTAGGACATTATACTTGTGGCTATTACAGTAGTAAATGAAATGTAAACTTTACATAAAATATTCATTTTTTTGGACACAAAGTAATTAAAACATTAATAATTAATGAACTGAACTGAAAAGGCAGTTGTTAACAGAAGAGCATGTTAAGTAAATGATGCTCATACGCTACAAAAACTGGAAATTCAGCAAAAAAAAAAAAAAAAAAGCATTTAAAATTCCCTTTTAACATAAAAAATACCAAATTACTTTTACTTTATTAAAAGCAAAAAAAAAAAAAAAAAAAGGGACAAAAAAAATGATAAAATGTTCCAGTACTAAAAACAAACTTACATAAACTACTAAATTTTTAAGATCTTATTTAATTCTAAATGATATATTTTGGGAAAATATTTTCCAAACTACTACTCTACGCATACATAAATCCCTCAAGCCAGTGATTGTTTATGGGCCATATGAGAAATGACTCAATATTTTATAAGTGGTTTAGAAAAATTAAATTTACAACCATGCCACCATAATCACCATCGTTGTATTGGGAGGAAATGAGAGTAGTACTTAAATAATTAAACATTTTTATTATGTGTTTGATTGTTGTAGAGAGAAAAACTACAATTACAGCAACAAAAACACCAACAACAATATTAGGAAGTAATTACTTTAAAAACATTTGCATAAAATTGTTGTAGCCTACATTTAGGCATTAGTTGTTGGTTGCATTCCATTGCATAAAATAAGGAAAACAACAAAAACATTTATTTTCAAGCATACTTTAGAGAATTCAACACAATAAAGCTTTTTTTGTGCTTCTCTAAATTGAGCACACAAAAATCAATAGTGCTAAAACTAAATTTCCCAAAAATTAGAATAAATAAACAGTAAAAAAATACTTAAAATCAAATGAAATATGCCATAGATTATTTTTAAAAATTTAAACAAGCTAAAATTGAAATGATTTAAGGCCAAAAGGATATATTTTAATGAGTATTGAACTGATTCGTAAAATTGGTTTCTAAAATAAATAAGAAATAAAAGAAATGTATTTAAAAATTTCCTAAAATTAGGCAACATATTTCCTTAATAAATAATGAAACAGATATTTAATTAAATTTAATTATATATTTTTAATAAAATGAATTTAAATTGGTATAAAATTTTTATTTTAAAATTTTCTTAATTTTATTATTTTTTATTACAAAGTATAATTTGCAAAACGAAAAAAAAAAAATAATAAGTGACTAAATAAATAAGTACAATGCGACATGATTATTTATATTTTCACAGAAAATTTTAATATAATTTTTAATAAAGCAAACCTTAAAAAAAATAAATCCTTTTTAAACTGCAAAAAAAACAGCTCCTAAAAGTATGCTATTTTTTAAAACAAAACATATTTGTTAACTTGACTGCAGTGCTTATTGTGGTAATATTTTAATTAAAATTAAAATAAAATGAATCGGAATTAATGTGATAAAATATAGGATGTTAACAAAGAAAAACGTTTTGCAAATATTTGTCTAAACGAAAAATATTTAATTTTACATTAAAATAACAATTGAAATTATACAAAAATTACAATATATTAAACTACCAAAGAAAACCCTGGAAGTTTAAAATGAAGATTCTAAAAGCGAAAGAAAAACATTTTTACTGAATTTCTTGTAAGTTTGGGTCTGTTAATTGCCTAAAATATATCTTAAATTAAATAAATCGGCGTTTTTTAATTTTCTGCATTATCTTTTCTTTAACTTAAAAAATTACCTTCATTTTTAATATTTTCAATAACATTATGCTGATATATAACGCATTTGTCCAATTTTTCTTAAAATTATCTCATATAATAAGTATACTTTAATTTACAGTTTGATTTATTAATTTATAGCTTTTAGTTCAAAAGTTACAACTAAAAGTTTAAGTGAATCCCATTTTCCCTGAAAAAGAAAAGTAGCCATAACAATTAAAAAAAATAAAAAATTGTTTTCTAAGATATTTTTGTTTTTAATTGTGGTATTTTACGCATTTATGAATATTCATTAATAAAAACATATTCATTTTTTAAATTAAAGCTTGCACGAATTTTTCTTTAAAATAGTTTAGATTTTTTAATCGAAATTGGTGTCAAAAAATTCGTAATTTGAAGCAGGTTTTGTAAAAAATATTTTAACGAGATTTTGTTTCACTAGAAGACTTTTTAAGGCATTTTGGTAAAATTTTTTTTGCAAAATTATCTATTATCAAGAGAACATACTACAAAAATTATAAAATTTTTGTACCTTTTTCAAGAACAAATATCACATTTTTTTTTTAGCATGATGTACTAAAATTCAGCGTTGCCAATTCAGCGCTTTTCGCACTAGATTCAGCGCTTTTCAGCAACCCAAAAGTCGCATTTTTCTACATCAACGCTTTTTTTTGAAAAGGCGCTAAATTGGCGCGTTTTGTATTTGGTTAGTTTTAGTTGCAGATTTTAATCATGTTTTCTAAATTTTTCTGAATTTGAAATGTAGAAACCTTATTTTTTTATGCAAAATATAAACAATACAAGAAAAATTAAGTTTTTAAATATTTTTAAATTTTGTTCTTCAAATGTATAATTCATATTATTATACATACTTAATATAGAATTTTTAATGAAAATAATGTTTTTAAACATACACATATCATATTGTGTTGGAATTTCTTATTTTAAATTGTGACTCAAATGTTCCAAACAAAGATGAATGGAATGAAAATGGAAGTAAAAAAAATAACAATATCTGAGTATTACTAAAAGTGCTCTTTGTAACAAGTCTTCCAAATCAAAAACATCTCAAATATCAGGAAAAGTTGATTTCCAATATCTAAAAACAATCCTGCCACCAGATGAAGAACTTTAAAATACATATTTTTTTTAGTTTAGTTTTTTTTTTTTTTTTTGCATAAATCTATTGAAACACAAATTTTTGTAATTTAAAGCACCAATTATTAATTTATTCAAATTTTAAATTACTGAAAAAATCCCTATCTAATATAACATACTAAGGCGTAGAAAACTCCAGAAATAAAAGTTAGAATTAGTTTCGGTACTTGGTTTGAATTAAAAGTTTCTAAAGTTTCTTAGGTATTATTCAGCATTTTCCTTCTCCTGTAAAATTACGAAAAAGGCAGCCATCGATATGTATTCTGTATTTCTATTTATTTTATTTTCAATAAATATTTTTTTCAGACATCACACAATTTTCATACCTAGGAAACGCTTAAGCGATGAAAAAAAAAAAAAGTTTTAAAACAGGATTTGGCCACTAAGTGAGCAGACCTTCATATTTTAATTTAACATATTTATAAATTTAAAAGCTTTAAACTGAAAGTTATTATCAAATGTATAACCTTTCTTAGTACCTTTAATATTGTTTTTATAAAACGTTAATGTTCAATATTGCATATAACTACTAAATATTTGCACATGAACTTAAAATAACAAATATGTATATATGTAATAAGTTGTTTTGCTCTTAATAAAAAATAAATATTTAACTAAAAGATAAAATTAAATTTTATCCAAATAGAATTTAGCGCTTTTTAGCGCGTTTTTAAATGATGACCGGCGCGTTTTGGTTCAAAAAAGTTGACAACGCTGAGTAAAATTACAGTTTATATACCAAAAATTTTTTAAATAATTTTGTTCATAATTGGATAAAAATTACTAATATTTTGATATCCATTTCAAGACTAAACTCAAGACTATTTTTTGGGCGAAATGTTCTAGACCCGTGACTTTCAATCGCTGTTAGGGAACTGAACATCAATTTTAAAATTTTTTAAATATTTTTTTCCATATTAAACAATTTTTACGCATATCCATATCAAATTTTGTTTTTAGAGTTAAAAAAAAGTCTATGAACACCTTAAATGTCTTTAGTTTTATTTATCACCCTAAAAGCAGGCAGTATTTATTGAAAACAGTATGTAGTTATTAAATAATGGTAATTAAAATTAAAACTCATGTTTCAATTACATATACGTCAATATTAATAACATACATTAACTAAAAATCAATAACAATTAAATGTTTTTTAATACTATTAATAAATTGTTAATATATATATATTTCTCTATAAAAATGTAATAAAACTGTCATTACCAATAGAAAAAAAGTATAAAAACAAAATAACGTAGACCATTTAATGAAAAAAAATGTAATAAAAAATTTATAAAGTCTTACAATTATACAAAAATAAAAATAATTATAATAAAATAATGAAAGTAAAAATAACTACAGTAAGCTAGAAAATAAGGAACAAAATATTTACCTACATGTTATAAAAAATGCTAAATTCGTTTACAAATCTTGTAAAATTTCGTGAAAAAGTTTAACTTTTCTTGTTATTTTTTCATTATTTTGCATAAAAGAATTGAAAAACCATATGTTTATTTTTGTTACTGTTATTGTGCGTATCCGTTAGCCCAAATTAAGCATGACAATTGACGAACAGAATTTATAAAAATGTGCCATCTAATGCTAATAAATAAATTAATTTATTTTTATTTTTACCTCTACCCAAATGATGTAATTTTTCTTTTCTTTTTTCGCAAAAAAATAGCTGTCAAATGTGGTATATTTTTTCGAAAAGGGTACAGAATATTTTAAACTTACTTAAGGTGTGCGCTTAAATAAAATGTAACATACGTATAAAAGATGAACAACATACGTTAGGAATAAAAGTATAAGTATAGTATTTTTAAAGAATCGTTTTTTCTGAACCATTTTTTACTTATTTTACCATTGAAAATTCAGGAAGATGAGAAAAGTCAGAAATAAAGTAAAATTCGGAGTCAAATGCCAAAAACTCTAAAATTATTATTTTGTCAATATTGAAGAACTTTATTTAATTTTTAGAAGATTTTTAGAGTCTTTTGGAAAAAGCCCATGTTTGACTTTTAATTGATCTATATTGAATTCTGAAAAAAAAACTATAAAACGGTCTATTACACAGCCGAACATTTGTGAGATATCCGTTAGGAGCTTCTTCACATTTGTAGGCTTGGAATTCATTATCATAGAAAACAACTAGAACTCCAACTTGCTCACAAAAAACCTAACTCTTTGTATGTGTTAGTAAAATTTTCTACAGAACAAATTTATACATGTGAAGAGAGTAATTTTTTGTTTCTGAGCGAATGAAAAGTGTTGGACTTCTAGTTGTTTTCTATGTTCTTTATAAACCTCATAGCTAATTCTTTGCTAAGCTTTTTGATTACTCTAAAATCTGATATCTTTATTTAAATACAGAAAAAATTATTTTAGGAAAATTTTGAATGAAATTATTAATCAGAAATTTAAAATGCGAAGTAATATTGTATTTTATTAAAATTTTACACTAAAATCTAAAATACTACTTAATTTACTAAAAATCCTTAATTCACAGAAAAATGTAAAAATGGACTTCAATTACGAAATTGCTAATATTAATTAATTTTTAATTGATTTTGCTCCAATCATCAAAATGATAATATTAATAACTAGAATAATTAAAATTATTATTACTTCTTTTCCTTAAATAGATATAATTACCATAAAATTTTTGGAAATTTACTTAAATTTATTTTATTTTTGTATTTTTATAGACAAAGCTTGCATTTTTCTTTATAATTTATTAACAGCTGTCAATTTATTAAAAACGAAACTTTAAACCAATTAGAAAATTAATTATATTAATAAATCATATAATTAAATTCCAATATAAAGTTAATTAATAATTTTATTAAAAAATTATTTTAAATATTTTTTTCTAATATTCTAATAATTTAAGCCGATTATTTGTTTTATTTTTAGTAAAAAATATTACAAAATTTTAATTTCGAGTGCTTAATTAATTGATACAATTAAACAAGTAATTGGAATAGTTTATTTTTATTTTTGATAAATCGTTTAACTGATCATATTTTTTTCTGTGAAATCAGTCAATTGAGATTTTCTAATAACACAAAAAATAACGATTTATCAAAGATAAAAACTTTTCCAATTACTTTTTTAATTGTATCAATTATTCAAGTGATCAAAATTAAAATTTTCCAATATATATTTTGCTAAAGATAAAACAATTTATTGGCTGTCAATTATTTTTCTTATTGTGTCAATAAACAAATTAATCAAATATAAATAAAAATAATATAAAATATTTTTAATAGGTAGAGTTTCAATTAATAAAATAATTGAATATTTATCATTCGTATTTGAAGTTGTATTTTAGTAAAATCTAAAATCAATTTAATTTGTTAATATTAAAATTTCAAAAATTTTAAAATTCTAATTAATAAATTGTTTGCAATTTTTTTGAAATTTCTTTTCTGTAAACTAAAAAATACGTTTTACATTTTTTATAGTGGCTTACAAACCAACGGATTTAAAAACCTTAAAATTAAAGTTAGTATAAGTTGTGTCTAAAATTATATGTTATATTTTATTTGAACGCATATCTGATATCAAAATACTTATATTACATTATGCTCTTTAATCTCAAATCCTATTATTTTTTTATTTTTTTATTTTTAAGTACGACTTTCCACCAATGTAATTACAATAATTGTTCTTTAATTACAACACAATTGAGAGCGAAAAAAAATAGAGAGTAGAAAACAAAAATTCCTTTGAAATCTTTTGGCGTTATAGAACTTTAAACAAAAAAAGTTCAAAAAAGCTGAGGATATACAAAAAGCGTAACAAGAAAAAGAAAATCTGAATAACTTAAAGTAACTAAAAGAAATATGAAAATTAATAAAATATGTTTAAGTAATAAGCAGGGCAAACAAAAATATGAAAAATTATTATTATTTTTTTTTTTTTTTTTTTTTTTTTTGGGCCTTCAAATGAAACAAACTGTTAGTTATTTATACGTTTCAGACAATTTTAAGAATTTTGACATATTTTTGCATATTTTGGTCATAATAGCATACAGTCGCATATTTTTAGCTTTGCGGCGTATTGTGTCTTATTTTCATAGAAAATAATAATTTTAGAGCCGTTTTCAGCTAATTAAATGTTTTTTATACCCACCATCAAAAAGATGGGTGGTATATTGATTTTGTCATTCCTTGTGTAACATGTCGAAAGAATCATTTAAGACCCCATAAAGTATATATTTTCTGGGTCCTGGTTCGATTCTGAGTCGATCTAGCTATGTCCGTCCGCCTGTTGAAAACTGGATAGGGCTCGAACGGGACAACCTAGGGCGACGAAATTCGGTTCAAATATTTATCTGATATAAGCTTTGTTTGGGATTGAAAATGAGCAAAAAACGGTTAACAAACAAAAAAGTTATGGGCAAAATACTGGAAACACAGGGTGTCTGTTGTAGCTTCATTTTATACTTTCCTGCTGATATCTCTTAAACAAAAGCATGTACGACAATGAAATTTTGTACGGATAGTTCGGAGTTGGATATAAACTTGGAAACCAAACCTCTCATATAAGGTGAAAATCAACGAAACTGTGTACAAATAATTTAAGGACCAATGTAAACTCGGAAACAAAAAATGAGCATGGTCCGCCCACTTTACCGTCCATCTCCCATGTAACGAAAAATTTGGAAAAGTTGATTGTGGGTATATAGATTCGGCCGAGCCAAATATAACATTCGCGATTGTTATATTTGATTGCCCTGGTAATAAGCTTTTAGACAATTAAATTATACTTAAGGCTATTTAACATTAACAACATTTTTCCCTTCCATCAAAGAACGCGTGAAAAAGGCAGAGGGGAAAAATATAAATAATTTAAAGATTA
Organism: Protophormia terraenovae; assembly: GCA_951394005.1. Taxonomy (NCBI): domain Eukaryota; kingdom Metazoa; phylum Arthropoda; class Insecta; order Diptera; family Calliphoridae; genus Protophormia; species Protophormia terraenovae. Next base: position 153,460,952 of record OX596073.1, read on the forward strand.
GTAGTACAAAAAAAAAAAAATAAAAAAATCAATAAACATGCTAGAAATGGGTGCTTTTAATAACGGAAGAAATAATGTTTTTAATTAAAAATAGAAATTTCATAGAATATTTAAAATTGTTTTTAATTCGCAAAAAGGAGAAATCTTAAAGAATATGTGAATAATTATAATTGATTTTTATACCCACCATCAAAAAGATGGAACCAATGTAAACTCGGAAACAAAAAATGGACGTGGTACGCCCACTTTACCGCCCACCTCCCATATAACGTAAAATTTGAAAAAGTTGATTGTGGGTATATAGATTCGGCCGAACCGAATATAACATTCACGCTTGTCATTTTTATGTACTAATAGTAACTGTAATGTTTCTAAGAAAAAAAATTTCCCATTTATATTTTTACATATTTATTTGTTATTTTTTTTTTTAGCACTCCAAGTTGCTCATTATATTTTTGTGCAAAAAATAAAGCCTTATGATGGCTTTATATATTGCACACTATTTTTGTGTTATATATGCTTTATTGCTAACTTGTTAGGAGGATTTTATTAATTTTTTTTTTTCTTTGGTTAAGAAAAAAAAGGTGTCAATGTACTCATCACTATTTCCAGCACCATTAACATCATCACCCTCGTCATCTTTTTAATCCTCGTCATCGTCATTGCTCTAGTTTATGAATTTGTGGTGCACTTTTGTAAAGCATTGACCTTGTAAGGTTAGTGGCAGTATGTATTATACATACACACACTTAAATACTACATGAAAAAATTTTATAAAAGAGATTTGTTTTTTTATTTTTTTGTTCTTCTATATGCAGGATTTCCTATTGTTTAAATTATTTTTTTTTTATTTGAGTTTATATGTGTATTGTTTTGTTGTTATTGTTACAAGTGTGTAACTTTTTATTGTTGTATGACAACAAACATATTTAGGTTATTTACTTAATATTGTATAATTTTTTATTTAATTTTTTTATTGTGGTATTTTGTTATATTCTTATGATTAGAAGATGATAGTTGAAAGTGATTTCCTTGAGCCCTGTTATTGTGGGAATAATGTTTGTGTGACTGTGCTTATAATTTTTTTTTTTATGGTAATATAATGACCAGAATTGTAAATTTAATAAATATGATAGATTTTTATTTTTATCTTAAATTTTAGTTGTAATAAAATTTAATTTTATGTGTGTTAAAGATAAATTTGCAAATAAAATTTTAATAGAATTGATGTAATAAATATAAACTGCGTACGAAAAATTATACAATTCGTCTAATAAAAATTAAACCAACGCACATTGGGAAAGGTGATATCAATATTCTAATACTTACGTTTTGTTTTTACCAGTGTTGTCAGAAAAGCACAAAAATCTCAAATTTTCAAATATCAATCCCAATTTTTATACCCAAATTATTTTTATAAACAATGAATACCATATTATTACAAGAAATTTAGTGAACATTTTCTATAGAAATAAATTTGTTCAAAATTTAAAATAAATTTTATTTAAAAATATCTTGTACAAGGGATGCCTTTTACATTTTTCGAAAAACGTATAAAACAATAATATTTATTTTTGAAAAGGACATTATTGATTCCTAGAATAGTATTAATGACAGTCAATACCTTTTCTGAAACGCTTGAACCAAGTCTTAAGGCAATTCTTCCATCTTGATTGAAGCATCTCAAAAACATGTATTTTGGTTACAATAATCGATTTTCCAAGTGTCGAAATAGATTATTCACGCAATTTATTTTTGTAATGGATAATGTGATAAAATTATTGGATAACAAAGTGGGTTTGCATGGCAGGAAATGCTATAATTCGATGTTTGCGCTGATAATATTGGCGATTTTTTAAACAATATGAAAAAGCTAAAATGATCGTAGTGGAAAATGATCGGGGTTTGGTAGAAAATTGTCCTTTCTTCTTGGAAGACTTTTGGCAAACAAATGATGACATATTATTCACAGCTAATAATATTTTTATACTCCAAATGTATATTTTGAATGAGTAATACTGTTGACTGATATTTTGTTTCGAAATCTTACGCAATTATACAATTTTGTTTCATCTGTAACGATCTCATAGACACGACTTCAAGGACATAAGACTTATGTTTTCTTCTTTTTCTTGCAAAAATCTATGCGCATCTATTTTAAACAATTATAAATTTATATGAGATTAAAAGAGAAAAACTGTTCTGAACGCCCAAATATATATGAAATATTGAATACTTTTTAGTAGAATTAATGCCCAAAATGTACTGATTGGTGTTGTACAATTATACATGCACAGCATCAGTCTTTTTTAGAAAACAAACGTTTTTATAAGGTCTTCATAAAATTTATTCTGGAGCCAACAATAACCATGATTTCTTCTTACCATTAATATAAAATGGAACACTATGGAGCTTAATTTCTAAAAGTTAATTAGAGTTAAAAAATATATTGTTTTTCATTTAATTCACATCAAGTTATAAAAAAATCATTGCATAAAAATGTTTTATTGTAAAATTAAATTTTTTGATGAACAAACTTTTTAAAGTAACTTTAGGATACTGAAATGGCCTTCGTATAAAAAAATTGAGAAGACAAGACCTTAAAAATATTATATTTTATGATTTCGTTGACAGATCTAACATAAATTGCATAGTTTTGCAGTTTCGCAAAACATAAATACCACCCCTCGTATAAACAACATTTATCGAAAACTATCAATAAAATAAATTTTACTAAAAACTAAAATAAATGATTTATAAAATTATCGAATATTTTTATTAAAACAAAATTTATTCAAAACTTCCTCTAAACAAATTAAGGAAAGTTTTTTGGAAAATTTATTATAAAAATAAAATTTATCTAAATTTTTATAGAAAATTTAAAATTTATCCAGTTGTCCATTAAATTAAAATTTAACATTTCTATTAATAAACATTTTCTATTAAAAAGGAAAAAAAGAAAATTTATCGAAAATTTTCTAAATATCGTAAATTAGAAATCCAATTGAAATTTTAAGTCCCCGATCTGGATACAAATCCCCTTATCTGGTAACACTGAGTTTTTACATTAACCAATAAGTAAATAAATACCTATTTGAAATTTTAAAATTTTTTTAAAATCTGTCCGTCGTTCCATCCACCCGTTTGTTAATTTTAGCAAATTTTTTAATTCAAAATGGATTATTTTTGGACTCAATAAAGATATCGACTTTATTATAAAAATAAAATTTATCTAAATTTTTAAAGACAATTTGAAATTTATGCAGTTGTCCATTAAATTAAAATTTAACATTTCTATTAATAAACATTTTCTATTAAAAAGGACAAAAAAAAAAAAAGAAAATTTATCGAAATTCTAAATTTCTAAATATCGTAAATTATTCGAAAGGTAATTTTGTTTTTTTAATATCTTACATTTTGCTTAAAAAGAAAAACTTACTTATTTACTGTTAAGACTTAAAGGCATCTTTCTATATAAAAAATTTAAAAATAAATTTTAATATTAAATAATTTTTCTTGGAAAACTAATATTTTTATATTTTTCGCCTTCATTTTATTTTTTCTTTCTTTTTTATTATCTTTCATATCTTTGATAAGAATCCCTTATGGCATTTTATATTTTATGAAACATTATCGCAGCAGTTTCATTCATCTACTTCGTCTTATTCCGCTTAAACATATCAATACCAAATATCAACTATTATAGTATGTAGATATTTTTATTTTACCAAGAAATATTATATTGTCCTCCATTTCCAACCACCCATACTGCTGATGGCCAAAAGCTTAAAGAAAGCAAAAATATATAATACTAACAATGCCTTATAGCATTGAAAGAAATATGGGTTTGTATAAAGTAAAGAAGGAAAAGGAGAAATATATATATAGAAAGACAAAAAAGAAAACTCAAATCTTGTTCAGTCAAAATGTATTGAATGTCTGAAAAGCTTTTCTTGGTTTGTACATATTGTTAAAATGTTTTATTTAAAATACAAAAAGATAAAACTTTGTTTGATTCTAGTCTGAATACCACACATGCTGGTTAAGATATTGCTATATATATATTTGTATATGTATAGTATATTGACAATTGAAAATCATACATACATATTTATGTCTGCTGCAGTGGCAAAGTTTTTCATTATAATGCTTTTCATATAAGTTTTATTGTTTTCCTATACATATTTATTTTTTAAACATTTGGCAAATATAAAATAAAGGATAACAAATATATGTGTGTATGTTGATATTTATTTATTAGAAAACAAAAGAAAATGTTTTTGATGTATATGAGTATTTTCTTTTTCTTATATTATCCTTTTTATTTCAATAAAATATGCCAAACCAATTTGTCAGTTGTGTTTTCCTCTTTATTATTATTATTTTTTTATTGTCTTTGGCTTTGTTGTTGAGTATTGTTAAATAAATTCAGTTTTTATATTTATACTCGTATAATTCAACAATATAATTCTTAAATAAACTTTAGACATTGTAAGAGTTACCATTTCTTTATTTGTAATTTTATTCAAATACGTGCATATTGTGTTCAGCAATTTTTTTTATAAAATTTGGCATTTTGACACTTGATGATTGGGTGTGCAAAATTTTAAAGAAATATTTAAAAAAAAATATTTTTTAGTACTTGCATAACAACTATCATCATTTGTTAGCAGTTATGTATATAAGAATTGCGCACAAAAAAACTGTGCACACTTTAATGCTTATAACCAGGGCAAGTTTTTCAAGCTTTTCGCTTGGAAAGTAAGCATTCGCATATTTCAAAAGAATTTCACAAAAAATGCTTATATTTTAAATCATTGCATAAATTTGCATATAATGGATACAAAAGTTAGTTTTCTTAACAAAAACACACTTTTTTTGTGATTTTTTGGAGTTTAATCAAATGATTTCTAAAAAATTGTTTGTGAGTATTTTGAGTACATTGTAAATATTGTAAAAAAAAAAATCAGAAGCGTCAAATATGATACTTAAAATTAAAATAGTTATATTTTTATAAACATCGAAATCTATTAGAGATTGAAAGTTAAAAAATGCATATTTGTGCATATTTTCTACACATTAATATATAAGAATGCATAAATTCGTTGGTTTTTATATACATATCCATGCTTATTTTGCATATTTCTGTGCATATTATAGCATTTTCTCGTGCTTTTTTAAGCGCATATTTCAATTTTCTTTGTGCATATAAAAACTTGCCCTGCTTATAACTATTATTATGTATTAAAAAATTTAGTACCGTTAACTGGCTTATATTTGTTATTTTTCTCAGTAACTATGTAATAAATTTTGCTGTTATAACTAATTAGTTTTTCTTAAAATGAAATTGTAATAAAATGTAATAGGAAAGTTAGAATATTCAGTTTTTTAAGATTCCAACAAAAAAGTAACCACAAACACAATAAAGCTCCTACAGAGGGTAATTCTAGAAAATATTAAATATAAAAAAAATATTTTTCTTTTAAGTTTAAAACTTACAACCTTAAACAAAATCATAATTTCAAAGAGATTAACCTATTGGTTTTATTTTTATAAGTTTAGTTGTATGCACTAATTTTTTCGTACGCAGTCCTTAATTTAAAACAAAATATTCCTACTATCCCCAGCTTATATTATCTATAAAAACATGTTACAATATGATAGATACAAAATATACTATAATTGCCTACTTTTAGGCTAATTAAAATTTCCACTGTATTTCCAATTGTATGAAATTTATTTTTTTTATTTTACATTTGATATCAAACATAATTTTCAAACATAATCTGGAAAATGAGATTCTAAATTCTGTAAAAAGTCAAAAAATATTACATTAGTTCTTTTACTTAAAATTAAATTTACATAAATACTTAAAACTAAGGAAATCCCCCTCATTTCTAGTTTTCTCAATTCAGTTTAGAAAAATTTCTCCTAAAATTAAAGCCTACCCTTAGGCTATTTTTATAAGTAACATCACATAACTGCTAGTATCAATATTTATTTGCTTGTTTTAATGAAATTATTAAATACCCAATTTTTTCTACTTTGCAATTTCAAATATATATATAGAGGAGTTATTAATATAATTATGATTATTGTTTCAATATGTTTATGGCGTTTATGTGTTTATTATTTGTGTGAAATAATTGTTATTGATTGGCAGCTCACAAAAAATAAAAAATGTTTTAATTATATTAATAATATTTTGTTTACAATATTTTGGTCTTCAATTTTATAATAAACATACATCCATTAATACTTTATTTAAATTAAGTATAACTGCAAAAAAACATATTCTACTTCATAGTAAAATTTATACTAAAATAAATTAAAATAATGTTAACAAAAAATTCTTTAAATTGTGCAATAGAATTTAATAAAAAATATTTAGCTTTAAATTAACCATAAATATTTTACATACTTAAATATTTTAAAGGAAACTTTCTCTTAAATTTTAAAAAAAAAGTTAAAAAAATGTTTCTTAAATTTAAAAAATCCCCTAAAGTAGGCAACACATTTAATAAAAATCTTACGCCTGAAAGTGTACAAAAATTACTATTAATTTTTATTTAATATTCAATATATTTTAACGTTTTAATACTTTTAACAACCTGTCTTAATTTTATAACACCAATTTTCATTCTTGTTTCCTTTTTTTTTAATTTTTGAAAATAATTTAACTTTATTTTATGTTTGTATGCAAATAACAAAATTTCTTCTAGCAGAAAACATTGTAGTATATATGTATGTGGTTTTCAACACAATTCTATAAGGGTATTTAAACAAAAGCAAACACAAATTTACACTACCACAAATACATTCAATTCTCTGCTTCCAGATATAAGAATAAAAAGAGTTGTTGGTTTTTTAAACTTTTTATCTTTCGAATACAAAGAATTTAGAGTTTAAACCATATTGTGTCTACTACCAGTATTATGTATGTATGTATGTATGTATGTATGTATGTATGTATGTATGTATGTATGTATGTATGTATGTATGTATGTATGTATGTATGTATGTATGTATGTATGTATGTTGTTAAAATTGTTGGTGTTTTAGTCTTGCAACACAAACACATGCAAACAATGTTTATTGACGCATATTTAGGTTGGTGTGACATTGCGTATATACATATATTTGTAATCATGTCAATTTATACGATTGTGTGTGTGTGTAAGTGCGTGTGTTGTTAAAACATTTGAACAAGTTCATTTTGTATCAAACGGAATGTCAATGTAAATACTACTGTGAAATTTATATCACAGCTTTACAATGTTAGCCTGGTCATATACTATACATATGAGAATAATCACAGTCACATTCAGGCTCTTGTACAAGTTTTATATCACATTGTATTGTAAACGACTGATTGAAATAAGAAAAAAAATTTATATAAACTTATTTGAGGGAAGAAGTCTTTTCAGTAGGTGGTATTATTTAAATTTCTTAAATAAAATTTAAAATGCAATAATTTTCACAAATGAAAAAATCAACATACGCACTATACTAGATACCATATGTAGTAAAACTACGTACTCAGTTTTTCTCTAGGACATTAAATTTCTTCTTAAAGGGTCTTCAAAATTTCAAAATGTGTATCCTCATTTTGAAAAAAAAAAAAAAAAAAAATTATAAAATATTTACGAACATTATATCAACCTAATATGGATATCAAATGAAAGCTATAAATAAAATAATATTTTTTATTTAAATGTTCCGATACAAAAATTTAAGAAAATTTCTTTTTGAAAATTTAATCCTGTAATATTATATTTATTAATTACAAACTTTAAACAAAGTTTTTTTTCTTAACATTTTGTTCTGCAATATTTAAATAAAAACTTTTGTTATATTACAGGTATTTATAGCTTTTATTTGATATCCATATTGCGTTTATATAATTTTAGTAAATATTTTATATATATTAGGGTTCGTTTCGAAGAGAAAAATTTCTTTTGAAATTTGGATATCATACCTTTTTATAAGGTTTTTGCATCAGTAAAAATAATGGCGTATTTTTTTTTAATTCCAACTCCTTCCCCTGCATATCGTCGGCTAAAAACGCACATTTTGAGCGCCATTTTGCGCAGAGACGAATCCAATTGATTTATAAAAAAAAATGTCTTTTATACATCAATTCTACATAAAATTTTAGTAAGAATGATCACTATTCAACCCGCTTAAAATACATCATCGTATTACAATTAGGGTGTCCGAAAAATTTACTTTTTTCAAAAAAGTTTTAAAAATATATTTTTTTTATAAACACAGTGAAAATATACTATTTGCTTTAAAAATGGCGCAAAAATAATTAATCTACGACTTTTCGCTTTCGAGTTATAAGACTAAGAAATTTTCAAATAATAGCTTAAAAAAAATGATCTCAAAAAATAATTGTTATTACAAAATTTTAAAACATGCTCATTATAATTGACAGTAGCCTTTGCATTCTATTGTTGCAATATTCAATATTTTTAATTTTGGTTTAAATATTTTTTTTCTTTGCTATTATATGAAAACTTTAATGTCTTATAACTTTAAAGCGAAAAGTGGTAAAGTAAAAATGTTTGCGTTATATTTCTAAGCAAATAGTATATTTTCTTTGTATTTATAAAAAAATATATTTTTAAAACTTTTTTGAAAAAAGTCAATTTTTCGGACACCCTAATTGGAACACGATGCATTTTAAGCGGTTTGAATAGTGCTCATTCTTACTAAAATTTTATGTAGAATTGATGTATAAAAGAACTTTTTTTATGAATCAATTGGATTCGTTTCTGCGCAAAATAGAGCTCAAAATGTGCATTTTTAGCCGAATATATGCAGGGGAAGGAGTTGGAATTTTAAAAAACAAAATACGCCATTATTTTTACTGATGCAAAAACCTTATAAAAAGGTATGATATCTCAAAATCAAAACTTTCAAATTTACCCTAATATATATATTTTTTAAAAAGTTGCGTATTTTTCGATACTTTGAAGTCCTTTTGAGAAAAAATTTCACGTCCTGGAGCTCAAGTTTGACACATAGCTCAATTTTTCCAGCGTGTAAGATGTTTTGGAAAATTTTCACACAGTGTAACCGAAGATACATTGTATAATCGCAGAGATAATAATACAAATTATAAAAAACAAATTCTACATCTCTGGATGGAATGTTACTCATTCTTTAAACTTCTCTGTATCTTTTATCAGAAATTTTAAAAACAAGGTGGCCTAAAGACCCACGAAGTAAAAAATATTCCTAATGGGAACAAACATTACTGAGGTTAAGTTAAAAAAAAAAATATGAATATGAATAGTTACTGCCTAAAGGGTCATAAAAAAAAGTACGTACTGACGGAGTTTTTAGAATATCATGGTCAGAAATTCCATGTCGCAGATAGTATGCGAAATGTATCATATAAATATCGTGTAAAAACATCGAAATGGTCGAATAAACGATTATAAAGACACTATTCGACTTTGACAAGTGTTAGTATTGGGCTTTTCCTTTAAATTGCACGTTTAGAATTTAATTAAACAATTAGAGCAGTAATTATAACATAAAACGAGTCACAATAATACTTTAAACTACATGATAAGACTTTAAACGATCCTCGATTAAACATTAAAAAAAGCCACAAGAAGACTTTAAAAAAAAAAACACACTTGCAATTTAAATTTTAAGAACATTAGCTATTAATTTTTAATTTAAAGGGATCACTATTACAAGGACTTATTAGACTTTAAAAATTCCAATATTATTCTTTCTTTGGCACTAAGATGTGGCTCCAATAGACTTTACTTTCTAATAGAATATAACTTCCAAAAATTCACCATTAGATTTAAATAAGAGTCACGATTACACTTAAAAAATGAGCCAAAATAAATCTTTAAAAAAATACTTCAAAACTTTTAAAAGATCCATAATAAGACTCGAAAAAAATCTTTGAAAATTATTTTCAATTCAAAGTTTATTTCAATCATGATTGGAAGGATTATACCCCTGATTTAAAATAACCACAATTTGGCTTTAAAAATTTAACTTTCGGACCTAAAAATGGAACAGGATTAAAAGACAAATTTCGTCTTATAAAAAAAAAAATAAATTAATAAAAAATTGTATTTATTTTAGCTTATGAAAAAATGTCCCTATTAGGAACGTCCCTTCACTAATAATACTGTGACATATTTTATATGCTGTTTTACTCTTTTTTTTTTTTTTTTTTTTTTTTTTTTTGCTTATTCAGTTGTTACAGTAAGCAAGAAAAGTCTTGTTATATCACCAGCAGTGCTCATTTCGTGCACCGCTTTTTGTTACAGATTAAAAACAAAAGTTCTTATTGTTTCCCTATAAATATTTCTATCTTTTAAAGTGAACATAACGCGTAATCTTTTTACAGCTTTTATTTTTTAGGAGTCTGATTTTGTTTTTCCCTTTCTTTTTTATTTTTATTCAAGTTACATGTGTTATTTTGTGTTTTGTTAACAATTTTATATTTTTGTTCTTCTGCAATAACAGGAAACATGGTTGGAAAGTAATCGAAAAAGGTTTGATGTGGAATTTTATTGTTACTATTTTTCCTATGACATGTTTGCAAATGTCTTTTTTCTCTATGATTTTATGTGAACCATAAGAATGCAATGGTAATTTTTTTATATTATTTTTTCTTTTAACTTGCCACACAGTAAATTGTTGCTATTTTAGAAATGCATTTGTTGCAAGTAGTAGTTGTTTTTAGTGTATTTTGTGATGTAACTACAATAACAAATACATACCTTAGAACAACATAAAAATACATCCTGTTTCCGTTTAATATTGATACTTTATTGCTACTACAAAGCAAAAAACGGAAACATACTCATACCCCCTACATTAGATAGTTTGTATTGTGTATCGTAGTAGTAGTTTATACTATATATGGCTATGTAGTATATGTTTGTATGTACGTAAAATATTGTTATAAATCTAAAAAGCCGCTTTAAGTGCGATTTTATATTGTTCAGTTATTAGAAACATACAAACAAAACATACTCATACATAAGTGTATATAGTTTTTAAAATCATACATATATACAAACACATATGTATATGTATACAAATATATAATATTACAACGACCTTTATATCCTGTTTAAAAAGGATTTTGTTTTGTTAAGCTCTATTGTTGTTTTGTTACTTTACTATGTTTTGTTGTTATTGCAGCTGCTTTTTTTTCGAAAAATTGTTTTATTGTTAATACTATTACGATTACAACAGCTTCAAGTAGCAACAAACAACAGCAGCAGTTACAGCGACTACAAAATAGCAACTAACATTATAGTTTTATTATTAAACACAAGTACATACTTACATTCATGCTCTCAAATGCATTTGGATTTATGTATGTTTGTATGTAGAAGCACATATTTCATTATACACTAGGATATTTAAGCTGTAAATGTGTATGAATGTAGTAGGAACTAGTAGTATTTTATTTATGCCATTATATGTATCTACTCGTATTCTACCATGACCATTTTATTTTAACCGTCATATTTATTGCACACACATATAGATAGAATATCATATACATACATACACATCTATAAGCTTATTTTAAATGTTAAGAGCTTAAGTTAAAGTGTTTCAGCATTATACTCTCATGTATTGTATACTTTTTTTTCATTTTGGTGTATATGTGGTCGAATTGAATTCAATATTTAATTTAACTTCATTTATTGAATAATTATTTGAAAACTCATGGTACTTTGTGTGGTAAATTTTAATCGCTGTAATGAATTATTATTATTGTTTTTTTTTTTTTTTTTGTCGAATCATAAAAATTTATTCAGACAAATTTAAAGGGAAAATTGAGGTACATGTACATTAAGCTAAGTTCCCATTACACTAATATTTGACGTATTTTTTTTGCAAAAAAATTTCATTTGTCTAATGTGAACACCAAATATTTTTACGAACCAAACAAAAAACAGCTGATTTTGATCAAACAAAAATATTTGCTTTGATTCAAAAATATGATAAGTGTGAACATTGCGTGAACACAAGATGTAAAATATTTACCGTTATTTTGGGTAATTTTTGTTTGATATTACAAAAGAAATGTAAGATGAAACAGGGTCAAATAACAGCTGACGAAGCAGGCTGCTTAAGTTGTAAAGATTGTTGTTTTTGTGTACTTAAACTTTAAATCGACAAATATAAATGAGCAATTTATATTTTATTTATTTTAATATAGTTTTTTAAATAAAGCTTTTAATATATGAACATATTTATATTTTTTATTAAAAAAAAAAAAAAAATAAAATTTATACAAATAAAATTAGTGTTAATTATACATCATAAAAAGTCACATGAGGAGGCATCGGCGCTTATAACCAAAATAAAAGCAAAATATATTATTTTGTTATAAATTCATTTAATTATTGCCGTCAAATAAATTTGTAGTAGTTGTGTGTTTAAACAAATAATTTTGAGTAAATAATTTGCATCTAATCTGAACAGGCTTAAAATATTTTTCCTACAATTCCCAAAAAAAATGGCGAAAATCCCAAAAATTGATTTTTTTTTAATTTTGTCCATAAAGTCCACGTATATTACAGGTTTGGAAAAAGCCATTGGCAAACTTTTTGGAACGCATTACAGTTTTCGAAACTGCATTTGATTTGCAGAACTAGCCTTTGCGATTTTAGAACATATTGGCTAAATTAAAAATTTAGATTTATAATAGGTCAAATTCATTCAAAGTCTGTATATAGTCCTGTAGGGTTTTGGGCTTGTTTTTAATTTTCTGTGAAGATACCTTTTAGAGAAGTATAAAATTATTATATGATCTTAAATACAATTTTATTTTAGAGAAAAAAAGTGTAGACACTTTTTTGGCCAAAAAAGCACAAAAACATCATAATTTTCGCAATTTTAAATTTCAAATTCCTTTATCTTTGGACTCGGAAGAGATACTGACTTAAAATTATTTTTATTCAATATATAGTTTTATTTTTCAACCAATTTTCAACCAGTTTTCTATGTTTGAGCCCCAATAGCTTCGCTCCTAAAGGGTTGTGGGGCCTACCTTCCAAATTTAAAATTGTCCTTTTTTGTTGTAATAATGAAAAGATGGATAAGACCAATCAAATTCAAATACGTTGTGTTTTCTAATGAAATGAAGGAATCTTTTTTAACGGAACCCTTTTGTGTTAATTTCACTGTTAAAGAGTTACATTTGTGATGAATGAAGTGATACTTTTTACACATGTACAATTTTATTTGCCAAACCAACAATTTATTCGTAAATTTTTTTATACGATATTTATTTGATACATTTCGCATAACATCAGTAATATGTAATTCATAACCATAATGTTGAAAAAAGTACACCAGTACGTACATACATACTTTTAGGTAGCATTCATAATTTATAAAAAAAAAATTAGTCTCAGTTTTTTTCGCCTTCACATTTTTTCTAACATTCTTATTAGGAACTTTTTATATATCGTGGTCGAATAATAACAAATGTAAGCAAGTTAACGTGACAATTTTTTTTCGTATAGTAAAATTTATAAGCCTTAAAGTATGTACCGATTTTTATATACAAAATAAAATAATAATAAAATAAAGTATTTTTTATCTATACCACCAACAAAAATTTGTTAACTTTTGGTAATGACTACTACTTACTAGACTTATTACCTGGTAAAGAGTTGTCTTTATTTTTCCCATTTCTTTGAGTAATGGAATAGCTAGTTATCAGTAAATAATAACTTAATTTAGTTCTGCAATAGCTTAGTTCGTTAGAGTATTTAGAAGTTTGTCTGTTCAATCCCAAATTAAAAACAACTATTAACGTTCTCGAATTTAAGGTATACATGGCGTAGTAAGTAAGGCAGTAGCACAAAAGTTCAATTGTAATAATTAGAAGAATACGCAAATGGAATCTGTGATTTTCTCATATATGTTATTTAATTAGACGAATGTTTTACGATTGTTTTCAAATTATTCCTAAATGTTTGCAATTTCAAATGAAAATATTTTAATTTCAAATATTCGAAATATTCACAATTTTAGATCAAACCTTCGTATTTTCTTGATAATTTTTTGTCAATTAATTAAGGACGTAACTCATTCTGATATAATTTTTCCCAATATTTAATCCACCACAAAATAATTGTACAAAGAAGAGTCCTAAGCTGTTCCTCTGATGCAGGCTCACGAATAAGAAGCGGCTATTCTTTAAAACATTTATGTAAAATGTTTTTATAATTTCTACGATTTTATTACTAAACTAACTTTTATATTACTGAAAGGAAATAATTTAAAATTTTCCAAATTAAACAAAAAAATACGAAATTCCAATTTTAAAATATTTTTTTTTTTTTTTTTTTTAACCAACAAAAATTTCATTTGCTTTTAAATGAATATAAATTATACTCATTCTCCGACACAGAAAATTATTTTGTTATTTTCGAAATATAATAAAAAAAAAATGGCTTAACAACATGTAATTGTACGAATATATTCTTAAACATACTACATTTATAAATATACAACAAACATATATGAATTTATGTATATTTGCATTATTTTATATGTAAATACACGTATTTTCCCAGCAGGCCATGTCTTGTAGAAAATATTGACGATGTCTTGATGATTTGTCACAGTCTTCGATGACACATGTACGACAGCTCCGAACAAACATTGGTGACATTTTCGAACAAAGGGCACTTAAGTCATCAACGATAACCTGAGCGACAGTGTCATGTATATTTTCGTCAACCATTTTAAGAAAAATAAATGAAAAAATAGTAGGGTTTCGCCGAGATTTGAACCCAGGCCACCAATTTCTCTACATCTTATTGAATAGTCAAGCGCACTTACCACTTCAGCTACGACACTCTCTATTTTTTAATGGTTTTATTAATGCTTTTATTTATCTTATAGGTATATACGACATGCTGCATGACAATGTCATGCAGCATGTCGTGTATTTGCTTTAACTCACTACATTCTCGCTGGACATTTTACTCATGTTGTCACCGAACTAGATATGTACGACAATTCCGTATATTTTGTTATTGAAGTCGCCGAAAATGGGGTAAAATGACAATATAGGTGACTTTTATTCAAACTTGTCCTCTAAATGCATTTTCTTGACGACAAATTTAGACGACATCCTCGATGAAAGTGTCGTTAATGGACATGTGGCCTGCTGGGTTTATTATGTGACGTGCAGAAATGTGTATAAAGGAGCAAAAAAAAATACAAAATTTTTTGGCAATAGTTATGAAAGACCAACCAAACAAAACATACACTGTCGCTGTTATAGTAATTCAATGGTGGCATTTATGTAATAGTTAAATATGTTTTATTGTGATTTTTTTTATTTTCTTAATTTTTTTATATATAAAACAAGTGTGCATATGAGTGTGTTTACATATTTTTCTTATTTAAGAAGCCTAAAAATTTATTTCTTGGATTAAAGCCAAATGCCACGTTCCAAATATTTTGGTTACGAGAAAAAAATACATTTTTACAAACAAACAAAAATTTAACAAAAAAGACAAATAACTAACAAAAATAAAAAAATATTGTTATACACAGATTTTTATTTAAATTTATGCAGCATCTCAAACCCCTAAAAGAACTGCATGATCATACCAAATAACACCAGTAAAAGTAATAAAAAGTTAACCATGAAAATATTAAAAAAAAGTTGATTCCAAAAAATTAAAGATTTATTCGTTTATAAATATTTTGTATGTGTTTAATTTTCCTTTTATATTTTTTAGTATAAATCATATCATATGAATAAAAATCTTAAAAAAATGTAAACATATAAAATTTTATTAAATACAATTAAAAATTTAACAAAAAGAAAAAAATCACTTATTAAAAAACAATGCAAAAATTTATATATAGAAAAAAATCATCAGCAGATTTTAAAATTAAATCAATTATAAATTATACGTAAAAATAACACATCAATCATATTTTGATATCATCATTTGAGTGGCATATTGAATAATAAAAAAAAGAACTTTACGAAATAATAGGAAGAAAACGAGAATTTAATCCTTCAACATGTTGGGTTGCATCTATCAGTTATGGGATTGGTAAGTTTAATCTGTGTATGTGTGTGTTTATTAAAAAAAAAAATAATCTACTTTAACAACAAGCTTGTTTTTTAAACTGCTGTTGCGTCAAGTACTTTTTAACAGGTATGTTATTGAAAAAGAAAAAAATATCAACTGACGAACAGTGGTTCCAAAACCCATTTTTTTTTATACCCTACACCAGAAATAATTATCGGACCCCCACCTTAAAGTATACCGTTCGACTCAGAATCACTTTCTGAGTCGATTTAACGATGTCCGTCCGTCTGGCTGGCTAGCTGTCTGTCCATGTAAACATTGTGAACAAAGTACAGGTCGCAATTTTAAAGATATCTTGATGAAATTTGGCACAGATAATTACTTCGACACAAGGACGAAGGCTATTGAAATTGGTTATGATCGGTCCATTATTTCGCCTGGCCCCCATACAAATGTCCTCCTGGAATGGGGGTTTAACGATCATAAATGTCTTAAATATAGCAATATTTTAATTAAACTCGACACAAAGAAGTTTTGTATAAGTATCAATCTTAGTGCAAAATTTCATCAGGATCAGTCCATAATTGACTATAGCTCCCATATAAACCCCTCTTCCGAAAATCACTTTAACGTGCATAAATCCCATACGAATGATAGTATCAAGTTAATATTCGACCCAAATAAGTTTTATATCAGTAGAAACAACATTACCAAAATTTATGAGAATTGGTCTATAATTTACCATAGCTCCCATATAAACCCACTTCCGGAAATCACCCTAAAGGGCATAAAATCATATAGATGTTAGTATAAATGCATTTTTCTGTATTTGTATAATTTATTTTACATTTAGTAAATGTTTTGGTCTACAATTGGCCACAGGTCTAATGGTGTAAGGTATCATATGGTCGGTCTTGACCGACTATAGTTTTTCTCTCGTTTTTAAATAATTCTGTAACATTCATTCGTTTAAGATATCTGAAAAATTTGACATGGAATGACAAGTATATTCAAGTTAAATTGGAGGATCTGAGGGCATAGGATGGACTTCCAAAGTCATCTCAGATACAGTTACGAAAAAAAAAAAAGGATCAAGCATATTTATTTGAAATTTTATTAGGAGCTGTCAAAATGTTAAACATTTTTTATATTTTTGAAAAAGAGTAAAAAATTCAATTTTATATTAATGATAAGTGTATTATTAAAAACTACTAAATAATATGCGAAATAAAATATTTGCATCTAATTCGGAGTAAAAAATTATAAATTTAGCCACTAAAATGCTAAAATGTTTACACAAGGAATGGATAAGTTGATACCAGAGTACTTTTTTTGATAATGCTTAACTTTCAAAAGTATCGTAGTACTTCCTCAAGTCATTTGATACTGTCAGACGATTAGCTGGCTATTCCACATATTTTATTAAAAAATAAAATTTTTAAACGAAAATAAATTTTGGAGATACATAATTTTTGAATAGAAATCTAAATTTTTGATTTAATATGTATGTATTTACAAATGATGTTTAGAAGTAATAATGAAATTCTAATGAACACTATCTTCGACTAAAATTAATTATGTTTTGGAACAATTGAAATAAGTTTATAGGAAAAACAAACTAATTTATAGAATTATTTGAACTGTAGGTTTAATTTATAAAATTGTAAAATTGCATAGAAAATAAGTTTCTATGTAAATCAAATTGAATTTAATTTTTACCAAATATTAAGGTTATTAAGTTTTAAAGTATATAATTATCAGGCCTGTTCTGGAATCACGGTGATTTCAAATCACAAACGATTTTGAAATCACGTAAGTGATTTTCAGCTGTTCTGGAAATCACGTGATTTTAAAATTTTCGAAGTGATTTTAATTTTAAGAAATCATGAGCAAACAGCTATTTATTTATTTTGTTTACAATTAAATAAAATAAAATATTTAGCCTTTTGAAATATAAAATATTTAGTATCTTATTAAAATGCCAGGAGCAACGTTATTGGCAATAATTGCTTTAAAAATGAAGAAAATAAATAATGAGCAAATTAAAAAACGCTATTTGCGGAATCTATCAAATCCTATGGAAACAGAAGAAAAGTTGTAGGTAAACAGCTGACAGGCAAAGAAAAACTGAAATCACAAAATCGTTTCCAAAATTTAAACGCAGAACTAAAGGTGTTTTCAATAAATTGCTATTTTTTCATTGTTTTTCAATAAAATTAAAAATGTTCAAACAAAAATGGATAAAGAACATAATAAATTATTTATATAAGCCATTTTACATTTGATTAACAACACAGTGTTTGCAAAAATAAGCAAGTGATTTGAAATCGACACTAAAAAGTTGGCCGATTTGAAATCACGTGATTTCATAATTTTTTGTGCACAGAACACCTTTTAGGTGATTTGAAATCACTTCGACAAAAAGTGATTTCCAGAACATACCTGTATATCAATAATTAATATTAATCATACGCATACGGGTCTATAAATTATATTTTTAATCATAGCTTATACATTTTATACATAATTGGAACCAAATTTTTTCAGCTTTATTTCAAAAAGTTGTGCAAACAAGAAATTACTATTTATTTAAAAAATTAAAGCTAAAATGCTTTTAAAGATTTTTTCTAGGATTTTTTTCTCCTTAAGTTTATTTCAATAAATATAATATTAAATCTGAATTAAATTATTTATTGATTTGGTATCGTAACTAGACCTTCGTTTTGAATATAAAAATTAAGTTCTTTGAGCTTTGAACTAAATAAAAAACAAATAACTATCCAAATTCTTATTTTAGTACTCTGAGCATACAATAGAACTAGAAGTTTATGTGAGAGCCACCCTATACTCAATTTTCAAAAAATTTACTAATTTTTTTGAAAATACAAAAACAAAATATATGTGACTATTTATGATATATTTATATAAACTACATTTTTTAAAGAAGTCTGTTACATTCAGTAAAAATAAATAACAATAATTTTTAGTGAGGTACATTTTCTTCTGCTTTAGAAGTAATAAAAAAGGATCCAGTATATATAGAAAGATTTATATTAATTGCTATAAGACGTTGATATTCACATATTATCTTTACAAAAAATATAAAGAAAAACTGAAACAAATGGAAAACAATGTTATGTATAATTTTCTTTATTAAAATAGTAGTAAAAATTAAAACTAATTTCCTTGAGCCGTTAAAAAAAAAAAAATTATAATGTTCATTGTAATTCTGCACAAAATCGTGAACATGACATTACATAACACAGATATAAACAAATGGAATTCATTGAAAATAATACGAATTTGTACTATTTGTGGATCACAAGTTTAATATCATATTGACTTCTTTGGATGCTTTTTTGTTGGGATATAATGTTTTATAAAAAGCGACAAGAAAAGCTATTAATATTATATCTTCATAAATAATTAAACTTCAGTCAATAGAAATCCTTAAAATATTACTTTAAGTTAAGTAAATTCAAAGTTACACAAGTAATAATTATTCGGTTAATCGAATGATTTGTCAATAATCGGTTATTAACCGATCAACTTTTAACCCCGAATAATTATTTGTCGAATAAACCGATTAATATGAACACCCGAATAATTGGATACCCTAGACATGAATAAGGAAACTATATATACCAGGAGCTAAAGTGTAATATATGATTATTTTTCAATATATTGTTTGACTCTTGATTTATTAAACATTCTTCCTACGTTGCTAAATAAACACTAGAATTTAGTAGCAATTTTTTTTTCAAATACCAAACACTTACTACTTACACTTATATAAGAAAAAAAATTAAAATTTTAATAAAATTTCCACAAAAATCTAATTTAACCAAACGAAACTTGTTTAAGATAAAAATCATAAAATAATATCTAATTGAAAAAGATTGCTCAACAATTTGTTTACTCTTTCAAAACAAAAATCATCTAAATTCAATTTTAATATTTTCCCAAAGTTTGGCCATTTTGAAAAACAAAAGAAACTAAAAAACACATTGTTGCATCATCAAATGTTTTCCTTTTTTTTTCGTATATGTGCAACGACACAGGTTGTAACATATCCATATTTTATAGATTTTGCTACTGTTCACATGTTACTAGTTTGATACTGACCAAGCGACTTTTGTGCAACACTAAAAAATAATAAAATAGGGGAATCATCCGTCCATTCATTGGTTCATACATGGCTTTTGTTCGTATTTAATCAATTAAAAGCAATTATGTATGGTGAAGGTTTTTACCATGTACACATACTCTTATACATACGTTTATATATATGAGGTTAGCAAATTTAGTTTTTGTTTGTGTTTACCTTTTCGATAGAATGTTGATAGCAAATTTGTTGCAGGTTTTAGAGCTTTGTTGCATGTTAGTAACTTTGGAAATGCGGTAGAAATAGCTTTGAGCTTCAATATGTTTTAAGTTAAAATGGCTACATTTAAACATTTGACAAATTGTGTGTGTAATTAGGTTTTGAACTGTGGGCAAGATAACATATAGATAAAATAACAGATGTTTTTTGTAAACCTTTATTTTAAAAAGTACTATAAAAATTCTATGAGAATAAAACATATTATAAATTAAGAAATTGGAAAAAGTATGAACTTTTTAATATAAAATTAAATTAATTTCTTAGTTAGTAAACAAACCTTAATATCCCACTGTATCAGCTATATATATGAAATGAATTATATTATCATTCTAACTAATTAGAAATGACCTTTACTAATGACTAATTAAATTTTTTTTGTTCTCATTTATTGTAATTGTAGGTTGGAAGCGCCACCGCTATTTAATGCGGGCACCATGGACGCAAAAAAGTTACAGCAATTACAACAAGCACAACATTTACAAAAGAAAATACCATTAGCGTATCAAACAAACATTGCTGACTATCGTACGACAACACATTCACCAGTCTTCCAACAGCAGCAGCATGGCAACTATCATCTGGGACATGTAACTGCCGCCCACCAACAACAATATCAACAAAGTCCGACAACAACGTCATCATCAGGACCACTAACACCAATTGATATACAACCACATGCCAGTAAATTACTCTTGAAGCATCAATTACAAAGTTCAGGAAGTGGTGGTAGTTCTGCCCATAGTTCACCATATCATCAACCCTCCACCTCTTCGGGTTATCCTACAAGTAGTACGGGTGGTACTGGTGGTACAGACCAATTGTATCAGTCACCAACCGAAAGAACATATTTAGCAGCATCTGGACGTATTAATTCTGCCCATAATCAGGCAACAAATTTACAAATACAATATCAACAGTTACAACAGGCTAAATTACAGGCACAATTAGCCACACAAAATGAAGCAGCTCAAAATCAACAGAGACAATTTGCTTTACGACAAATGATAAATCCTCCAGTGCCACAGGGTCATTATCATATGAGTCAGTCATCAAGTATGATGTCTACTTTAACACAGCAACAACAACAGCAGCAGCAACAACAACAACCGAAACAATCACATCAGCAGCAACAACAACAACAGCAGCAGCAACAGCAACAAAGAGCGCCTCCCTCCTCATTGAATTTAACAAATCAATTTCAACCAGCTTCTGGACCATTAAAAGTAACTCAACAAAATGCCCACAAATCAGCTCAACATTATCATCAGCAACAGAAGCAACAACAACAAGAGCAAATTTATGGCCAACATCAACATCAACAATTACAAATGCAATTGCATCATCAACAGCAATTGCAGCAGCATCATCATGCTTTACAACAAAGATCCAAATCTGATTTGCAAACACCACAAAGCAGTGATCAAAGTCCAATTTATATACAACAAAATCATCCTGGTCATGTAGTCAATCAGGCAGTACAAACACAAATCTCAACAGTGGCAAAAACTTCATCAAATCCACCACAAATGACAAAAACTCCTAGTTCGGAGGAATCTTCTTCGGCTTCAGCCAAAAGTCCTTCACATGCACCTTTGGATCGTAAAAAATCGGGAGGTGGTTCAATATCAAATTCACAGGCTTTAAAATCACCTATTACCAAAAGGCCACCTAATTCTCCAGTTACCATATCTGGTTGGTTGTACAAACAGGGCTCCGATGGTCTTAAAGTGTGGCGTAAGAGATGGTTTGTGTTGGCAGAATATTGTCTTTACTATTACAAGGGGCCTGAAGAAGAAAAAGTATTGGGTTCCATTTTATTACCCTCCTATAAGGTATCTGCTTGCTTGCCAGAAGATAAAATCTATCGTAAATATGCCTTTAAGTGTGAACATCAAAATATGAGAACTTATTGGCTGGCGGCTGAAAATGCAGAATCTATGGTACAATGGGTAAGAGCGTTAAGTGCAGCTACCATGATGCAGGCTCCCAACAGTGCTGGTGAATCATCCGAACATCCTAGTGGTTCTTCTTCCCTTAATCATAGTGGTGAAAATTCAGATTCTGGTATTCACACTCTACAATCACAGCAAAGTAAAATGTCGGGTCAAGGACAAGTGACGCCAGCTTCAGATAATGGTGGTGTAACTACATCTAGCAGTAGTGGTGCGGGTGGAAGTGGTCAGCCTTTATATGCTAATGCTCCTCCCAAACCCAGACGTATAACAGATGGTGGCTATTCTTCACCTAGTCCTGAACATTCCATAGATAATGAAGGCATGCGACAACATCAATTACATCTTCAACAACAACAGCAGCAGCAGCAAACTAGTCGTAGATCAGGTATAATGTCTCCCACTATACAGCAAATGCAACAATATCAACAACAACAGCAGCAGCAACAGCAATCAAGATCCCAACATCATGCCATATATGATACCCGCACGGGTAATGTCTCCTCAGCCATGAGAATACCCCAACAACAGCCATCAAATTATCCCATAGATACTTTAGAATCACAGTATCAACAACAACTAACCCTTAGCCCCGACGATTATCCCCAATCACCAACAGCCCAATATATGGACGCTCAAATGGAACAACAAATAATGCAATTACAACAGCAACGTGTTGCCGTTGATGACATTTATGGTGAACGTGAATTGTATATGCAACGTCTTATACAACAACGCTATCCTCCCCACATGGCGGCCTATGTTTCAGCGGCCGAGCGTCGTACTCCAGATGCTTATGGTCGTTCGAAAAATCGTGTTTTTTCGGATTATGAGGATATTTATAATTTGACTGGTGGCGCAGGAACTATATCAGCTCAGGAAGCTTTAATGCAAGAGGCAGCCAGTTATCGTCGTCCCCTATCGCCACCCAGTTATGAGGGCAATAAACATGTACCTTCTTCTACAATGACATCGCGTTATACACCAAATCATTTGGAGGTAAGTGGAATTTGATTTCATTTTTTCTACATTATTAAGTAACTTATGTATAATTTACTGGGAATCATTTCGTTTTAATTTTAAACTTTACTTCTCTTGGTTTTTGGCAATAATTGTTCTTACAATAACAAAGTTTCTTATACATTAACCTCCAGCTTATTTTTAAGGGTTGTTATATATTTTTCTATAATGTTTCTTACTTCTAAATATACATGTACCAGACATTGCCGAAATGTAACACTGTTTGTCTTCATTAAATCAGGTTCATAGAATTCTTTTAAATCTTAACATTTGCTCCTTGCTGATGTGTATATGTATATATTATAGTCTTCTTATATTTCAAAAATACATACATATTATGTATATACTAGGGTATCCAATTATTCGGGTGTTTATATTAATCGGTTTATTCAACAAATAATTATTCGGGGTTAAAAGTCGATCGGTTAATAACCGAATATTGACAAATTATTCGATTAACCGAATAACCTTAGTTATACATGTAAAACATATAAATTACACAAATTATAGCATTTAATCTATTTAAATAGTTGCTTATAAACATAATATAAGATAAAATTTTTTTAAAAGGGGATCATTTCGTAATTATTTTCTCCTATTTGTATGAAAAATTTTCATTTTTTAGCTAATACTATAAAACATTCTCCAAATTCCGCTCTATTTAATACATTTTTCATGTAAGTATATTTTCCGTGTAAGAATAATATTTTGTTAAACGATTCTAAATTAATATTTTTTAGATACATTTAGGAGATATTAGTTAAATGTATTAAGACTTGTGCAACTTTGAATTTACTTTACTCAAAGTAATGTTTTAAGAATTTCTATTGATACATGTTTAATTATTTATGAAGATATAATATTTTTATAAAACATTCTATCCCACCAAAAAAGCAACCAAAGAAGTCAGTAAGATACTGAATTTGTGATCCAGAAATAGTAAAAATTCGTATAATTTTCAATGAATTGAAATATTTAATACCTGTGTTACGATCATGTTCAGGTTTTTGTGTACAATTGCAATGAACATCCAATTTTTTTTTTTAACGGCTCAAGGAAATTAGTTTTAATTTTTATTATTATTTTAATAAAGAAAATTATGCATCATAGATTAACAACTAGATATTTATGTGAGAGAAAAAAACCTAATTCAGTTGTCAAAAACCTAATTCATACAACAACAAAATACATGTAGTCACATATATTTTGTTTTTGTGTTTTCAAAAAAATGAGTAAATTTTTTGAAAATTTAGTATAGGGTGGCTCTCACATAAACTTCTAGTTCTATTCTATGTTATGCATAATATTGTTTTTCATTTGTTTCAGTTATTTTCTTTTTTTTTTTAAATAACATCTTATAGCAGAACAATTCATTTAAATCTTTCTATATATATTGAATCCTGTTTTATTACTTCTAAAGCAGAAGAAAATGTACCTCACTAAAAAATATTTTTATTTATTTTTACTGGAATGTAATGGGCCTCTTAAAAAGATTTAGTTTACATAAATTTATCAAAAAAAAAAAGAAAAAATTAAAAATTTTCTAATTTATAACTCAAGAAAACTACATTTCGGTTAACCGGTTATTCGACACAAATTATTCGGTTTATTCGTTATTCGAAAATAGACAGTTTTAAATTATTCGGACAGTTAATCGACAAAAATTAACCGGATAACCGAATGACGGTTAATCGATTGGATACCCTAGTATATACGTAATATCCTTAAACCCTTTGCAAAATAGTCCCATATGAAATCCAGTTTAAAATATTTTTATAACCTAAAAATAAGTTTCAGGGATGTAAAACTAAAATTTTAAATTATTACATTAAAATATGATAATTGATATTTTTATACTTACCATCGAAAAATGATGAAGAGAATATTGGTATTGTCATTCCATATGTAACATTTTGAAATAATCATAATCGTCTATTCTGAATCCTCGTGAAAATCTAAAACGATTTAACGATATCCGTCCATCTGTCCTTCGGTCCGTATAACTGTCTGTCTGTTGAAAGCAGAATAGGGCTCGGGGCGGACGTCCTAGGGTCATATATTTGTCTTATTATTGTCTTCATAAACAGAGAAAAGTTATGGACCAAATACTCCAATTAATATTTTTCGCCCGATATCTTTTACAAAAAAACATGTACATCAATGAAATGTTGTACAAATAGTACAAGTACCAATGTAAACTCGGAAATCAAAAATAAGAATGGTCCACCCACCTCCGATTAAAGTTAAAATTTAAAAAACTTGCAGATGGTGGACATATCTATATATTCAGCCAAGCTAAATATCGCATTATCAATTGTTGGAATATACAAATATTTTCTTAAATTCATCGAGTCATATTCGACTTATTAAGATATTTTAAATGTGTTGGTATTTTAGGTTTTATCAATGTATCATTGATACCAAAAGTGATATAATAAGTTTTTTACCTCTGTCTTCCATACAGTTGTATTTGTATGAAAATTGCTTCCAATAGAGTGTGCAACCTAAACTTTTTTCTTTACATTTTCGGTATAAAAACATGCTACATACACAACAATACATTACGTTCATTCCATGAAACAACGCCCAAGAATATTTTTTATGTCTTCCGATTTAAATAATATTTGGCATACGCATACCCTATGGAGCCATTTAAATATCTCCATTTTGACCTTTTTGAATTTTGAAAAATTCGCGAATTTATTTTCAATTTTGATTTTTTGGAAAAGTTAAAAAAATCGCAAAAGTGTTTAACTTTAAAAACCAAATCTCTAAAAGATGTTAACGGATTTTTATAATTTAAATTGCATAATTAAGAAGAATATGACCACTATAAATGTAGTAATTTAAAAATAATATTATCATTTAAAAATGAATTCAAAATGCAAATGCAATTTTAGTATGCACTTTTGAAAAATGTCTACCCTCTAAATTTTTTCCTTCTTCTGATATAAAAAACATTATTATGTTTGCTAAAAATTGCGATATAAATGAAAATGAAATTGAAAAAAGATTCGGCTGTGCAGAATCTTTGATACCCTTCACCATATTACCATCTTAGTATCTTATCGACATCATATTACCATATTACCGACAAATAATAAAATTTTCGCCTTAACGTATGCTTTCATATTTTCACATATATAAATCTAAATTTTATTCAAACTACGAAAATTTGAATAAGAAAAAAAAAAAAACAATCATAGCAGGCTTTGCTTTTAAAAAATAAACAACAACAAAAATTCCATATTTATTTATTTTTTATGTATGTACGAAAATTTGAATAAGAAAAAAAAAAAAACAATCATAGCAGGCTTTGCTTTTAAAAAATAAACAACAACAATTCCATATTTATTTATTTTTTATGTATGTATATACAAACTGGCTGCATATACAAAGAACAACAACAACACTGTTATTCATTATATTACTTCTGTTGCTAACTAAACTACTTGTCTTATAGGCAAAAACGTCACTAATAGTCATTACAATGCTTAATATACATGTTTGTGTATGTATTTATGTATATTCTTAACAGATATGTTTTAGTTTTAAAAAATAAACAACAACAATTCCATATCTATTTATTTTTGTACAGACTGCATATACAAAGAACAACAACAACACTGTTATTCATTATATGACTGCTGTTTCTAACTAAACTACTTGTCTATACAAAAAACAAAAAACGTCACTAATAGTCATTACAATGCTTAATATACATGTTTGTGTGTGTATTTATATTCTTAACAGATTTGTTTTTGGGCCATAACTCTGTTGATTATGAACGAATTTGGTTTATTAAAAAAAACGAAATTTTATAAAAACATTTATGACTGATCTATATAAAAATAAAAATCTCTAGCTTGAACAAAGGCTTCAAAAATAAAAAATTCGTTTTCCCCGATATCCCAGTTATTACTGAACCGATTTATTTAATTTTTTCAGAACAAAAATTCAGAAAATAATTTCCGAGCCCCCTTTAAAAATTCGAAGTCCCTGGTATATACAGAGGCTTCAGAAACTGAAAAACCGGGTTTTAAAGCATATCTCCGCCATTTATAAACCGATCCTGCTGATTCAAAAAACCGAAATTTTATAAAAATATTTGTGACCGATTTGTATAAAAATAAAAATCTATAGCTTAAACCAGGGCTTTAAAAAATAAAAAATGCGTTTTGTCCGATATCTCAGTTATTATTGAACCGATTTATTTCATTTTTTCAGAACAAAAATTCAGAAAAAAATGTCCGAGACTTCTTTGTAAAAACGAAGTCCCTAGTATATACAGAGGCTTCAGAAACTGGAAAACCGTTTCTAAAAACCGGTTTTTTTAACATATCTCCGCATTGTATGAACCGATCTTACTGAATTCCAATAGCAAAATTCTCGAAAGCATTTCCGATCGTTTGATATATATATTATATATGTCAGTTATCGGTGGGCTTCATAAACGCCATTTCAACCGACACACGGACGGACGGACGGACGGTCGGACGGACGGACGGACGGACATGGTCCTATCGTCATCATTTCTTATAAGGATCCCGAAAATTTAAACTTTTTTGCTCTCCGACGCAAATTGTGGGAATTACAAACGGAATGACAAACTTATATATACCCTTTACACCTGTGGTGAAGGGTATAAAAAAATTGTTTAAAATATTTCCTCAAATTTTTTCATACAAATTTTTTTTTTTTTAATTTTTGTATTTTAATGTTTGTGAGCTTATTTTAAAATTAATTTTAATCATAATATTTCATAATTAATTTGTTATTTGCGGTAGAAAACCTGATTGTCCCAGATTAAGTGCTAATGTTTTATATAGTAAACATATTTGTCTTCAATATTAAGCAAAAATATTTAAAATCAAAAGGGTAGAAATTTCTTAAAAATGCATCCGAAAATTGCATTCTTTTCTTGAGTGCATCATTAGCAAAAAAATTATTTTTGATTCATACAACATAATTTAAATCAATAAAATTCGACGTATACTTAAGGAGTTATAAACATTAAAGCTACATATTACTAAAAGAGTATAATCAAAAAAAGTTAAAAATCAAAATTTTTTTGAAAAATTTTAATTTTTGTATGAAAAAATTTATGAAATTTTTTTTTAATATTAAAAATAGTAGATTTTGTTGTCCCAGAACAGTTATTTTTAAAGATATTGCTTTTGAACATATTAAAAAAAAATTTAAATCGAAAGGGTAGAAATTTTTCAAAAATTCATCCTAAAATTGCATTTGCATTATGAATGCATTTTTAAATTGCAATATTATTTCTAAATAACAACATTAAAAGAGGACATATTCATCTTCTACATGCAGTTTAAATCATTAAAATCCGTCAACAACTTTTAATTATTATTGTTTAAAGTTACACACTACAGATTTTTTTGACTTTTCGGAAAATCAAAATCGTAAATAAATTCGCGAATTTTTTAAAATTCAAAAAAATAAAAATGAAAATATTTAAGTTTCTCCATAGGTTATATGCATATTAAATATGAACAAAATTGGATGACGCTCCGTAAAAAAATTGGCATTTTTTATAAATCTCTCATGGAATGGACGATATACAATTTTTTCAATTGTTGTAAGACGAAAATATACAATCACACATACTAAAAATAAAAGTGTAAAAATATACTACAAAAAAGATGGAGAAAGAAAAGAAAAATAACACCCAGTAAATTGTATAAATACATACATATGTATGTATTGCATACAACACAAAAAAAAAAAGTTATCATGTGTACTATACCTGCAGGAAATAGGTCGTGTCATATGCGTGTTACCAAAAGATTTAAATGTAGTTTGAAGTAGAAGAAATCTAAAAATGAAAATCATATGCTTACACATATGACGTGTAGCAACAACACCCCAAGAGAATAGTGAAGGTTTTTTAGTTTAAATTTCACACAAAAAACAAAACAGTGCACATTCTAAGTTAAACTTCTATTATGACTTGCACTTAATTTAAACAAATGTTTGAAATTAATTTTTCTTTATTATTATTATTTTTTAATATTAAAATTTTAATAATTTTTACTATGTCCTTTTATATCATCTCTTGACAGTATCTACTTTCACTTTGTTATCATAAAATTTGCCTTTGGAAAAACAAGTTTTTTTTATATATCTATCAGAGTAGGTAGAACTCTAATTTTTTTGATTCGCTCGGAACAAAATTTTTATCAGCGAATTTAATCCTAATTTTTAGAACGAATTTTATTTTTTTGTTTGCAAATTTAATTTTTAAATTTGTTCAAAGATCAAAAATTTTATTTTCGAAAATAAAGATATTATTCAGGAATTAACCCGAAACGAATTAATCGAATTTAAAGATCAAAAATTTTATTTTCGAAAATAAAAATATTATTCAGGAGTTAACCCGAAACGAATTAATCGAATTGAAGTCGTGTAACGGTATAAAAATGTGTTTACTTATGTTGAATGAAAGATGTGTGGATGTTTAAGAAAGCTGCAGTTTTGTTTTTGTTTTGTTACTGCTGAATTGTTTAAAATAAAACAACAACGCAATGATTATGGTAGTAGTTAATCGAGTGTGTGGTTTTTTCTATTTGCATATTTATGTATACATATATATATGTATGTAAATACATGTTTTCAATTAGAGATATGGGAAAATTAGAATTTATTAAGCAGTTGCGTATGTACATACACATGTATGTATGTACATATGTTTTTATGTATTTGTTTACATACAAATCAAAAACGATCGCTACTTTTTAAATAATTATTTGCATGACAGCCAAAAAATCAATTGATATACTTGCATATATACAAACTTACAAATTTAAAATAACAAATATCATTGGATTTTTTATAGTCAGTTTTTTTTTTTTTTTTTTTTCTATTCGACAGTTCATACCGCTAAAAAAGTATTTTTTCTACATATCTACATGTACGTACATACACACAACGAACCTCTTGTGTTGTACCATGTGTGTGGAGACCGAACCGTTTGTAATCGTAAAATAGCGATCTTCTAAATACAAACAAATACAAATTTAAAAAAAAGTTTTTTAGATTTTTTCGTAACTCAAATTAAAAAATGTAAAGAATACAAATTTAATACAAAAATTGAGTTTTATTTTAAAATTTACGAATAATATAAAAAAGAGCGAATAAAACCTTAAAAATTAAATTCAAAATCCGAATTTTTCCGTACCTTGATATCTATTATACGTCATACGTTTGCTTTAGGTATTTCTTACATACATACGTTTGTTTTTTCTTCATTAAAGTATAGTTTTCTTTCTTAATAAAGCTCTGTTGTGCCTTAAAGTGCCACTAACTTAGCAACAAATTTTCTTATATTCCATTTTTATATTTCTTTTTTATTTGTGTGTTTCTTTTTAAAAAGAAAAGAAAACTGGACTTTACTAGAAAATACTTATATACAATGTTTGTAGTAGCCTATACTTTGTATATTAAATGACATACATTTTTATACGAGCGATAGTGCAAAAATAAAATTTATATGTTGCAAGATTTTACATGAATTTATTTAGTAGTAGGAAGGATAGTAA
This sequence comes from Protophormia terraenovae, assembly GCA_951394005.1. Classification (NCBI taxonomy): domain Eukaryota; kingdom Metazoa; phylum Arthropoda; class Insecta; order Diptera; family Calliphoridae; genus Protophormia; species Protophormia terraenovae. Next base: position 153,491,943 of record OX596073.1, read on the forward strand.
AATATAAATTGTAAGATAAATGATAGAAAACTTAAATTACTAAAAATTGCTTTTAAGCTGTAAGTTCTTTAGCAAACTAGTTCTTACATAAACAATATTTTTTTAAATATTATTTTAATTGAAATGTTTAAATGTTTTTATTTTTATCAATAGTGCCATTGTTACCAAAGTCTTTTATTTATCACTATTTTAATGCAGGTCCTTTTCAAACTAAAGGGTCTGTCCTTCCATATAAAGTTCTATTGAAAACTTTAAAGGAGTGCATGAAATAAATTTAATTAATTGAAATCTTGTGTTTTGCTACAAATACTACATGATGTAAAGAAAAAATAAGAAAATATATTTTATAGTTGATGTAATTGGCAAAATTTTAATTTCTGTAATGGTCTTTAGTTTAGTTAGGGATCACCGAAAAGTCGAAATCAACTTTCCTAAGACCTAAGAATAAAAAAATCTTAAAATCGAGTTGATAGATTTTTATAAAAAAGTACCTATTTTATATAAAAAAAAAAATTAAGAAAAAATCGAAAAGTACAATCCTTAAAATTATGAAACATAAAAGAGGATTACTGCAGCCAAATAAGGATTCGAGCTCGAAATTAAATAAATAAATAAATAAATAAATAAATAAATAAATAAATAAATAAATAAATAAATAAATAAATAAATAAATAAATAAATAAATAAATAAATAAATAAATAAATAAATAAATAAATAAATAAATAAATAAATAAATAAATAAATAAATAAATAAATAAATAAATAAATAAATAAATAAATAAATAAATAAATAAATAAATAAATAAATAAATAAATAAATAAATAGATAAATAAATAAATAAATAAATAAATAAATAAATAAATAAATAAATAAATAAATAAATAAATAAATTTAATAGAAAACCAGCAGTTTAGAAACAAGTGAGAATGTTATATTCGGCTTGGCCGAATCTGTGTACCCACCATCTGCAACTTTTGAAAATTTCACCTTATATGGCGGTAAAATGGGCTGACCATGCCTATTAGTTTTCGAGTTTACATTCATCCGTGCAAAATTTCATTGATGTACACATTTTTTTTGTAAAAGATATGGGCTGAAAACTATAAACTGGAGTTACGACGGACACCCTGTTTTTCTAGTATTTGGTCCATAACTTTTCCATACCTAAGGAATCTTATATAAGACAAATATTTTAGCATAATTTCGATGATCACGAGGACCCAGAATATATGTACTTTATATGGGGTCTTAGATGACTATTTCAACATGTTACGGAATAACAAACTCAGTATACCCCCATCATTCTTTGATGGTGGGTATAAAAACTACCAATTTTAAAGAAGTAGTATAAAAATTAAAAATTTTAAAACAAACCAATTAACAACAAGCACCAATTTAAAAAGTAAATATATATTTCCCTTTAAAAAAGTATCGCTATTAAAATTGTTTAACAAAATACGAACACTTTTTTAATTTTAATTAAATATTTTGAAACTTGTTTAAACAATTTTTTTAATATTTTAGGTGTGGGTCTAATTTAACCTCCAAAATCTATATTTATAATGTAAATTATAAATTTTCTAATTGAACTCTTTTCGTTGGAAAATTAATAAAAATTGTAAAGATTTTTTTAGAAAATTGCGTAGAAATTTCTTTTAATGTTATAAATCTTGCATGATTTGTATTGGCATCTGTAGCAGCAAGATAAGGATATATTGTTTTTTGTTGTAAGATTATTCCTTAAAAAAAATGAACATACAAAATACAACTTGTATGGGTACCTTTCCAAATGTCTGTGCATGTAGTAAAGCAATTAATTGATATTCTAAAATTGTCCTTTCACACACATACATACATTTAGTACATGTTCATATTAAGAAAATGTGGCAATAAAGTAGAATTTTTGGAATAGTATGTTTTTTCGTTACGAAAACAATACACTCACGTCACAGAAGTTAATAAAGATGGACATGATAAATAACTCGTAGGGGAGTGTTTTAACATCAGATTAAAAAGGCTAGAGAATATTTTCAGTATTTTTATATCTCAAAAAGTTATTTTTAAAAGAAAACCTAATAGAAAAGAAGAAATTATTTTATTATATTTGTTGCTTTTAATACAAAGCTTAAGTTCCTATTTTCTTTTTTAAAGCAAAGGCCTTTAAGCAAACTTGATAAAACCTACTGACTTTCTTTAAAATTTTGTGCTTAAATTTTTAGTAAAACAAAACTATCAGGTTGTCAAAAATACATATCTAAAACCATAATAGAACTCAGTGGTTAATATCTATATTTTATTGAAACAAAAATTATAACCTTTATTATGAAACTAAAAATTTAAATTAAACACTTTTTCCAGAGGAAATTGTAACAAAGCTTTTAAAAATTACAATATTATCAACAATTTCACATGTTGCTTTTTGTTCTAAAAGGTACATTTGCAACAATGTTTCTTTCATTTATAATTAGAACTTTAGCCCAAAAAGAAACTAAAAGTAAAGTGACATCAATTTGTAATTTAAAGAGTTTTCTTTTTTTTTTATTTGACTCTTCACAACCAAGTTTTTATGAATTTTTTGTTTTAACATTTTAGTATTTAAAAATATATAAACCCCCATTTAGCCCACGATGTGTTTGTTTACGTTGTTGGTTATTTGTTTAAAAGACTTTTTACAGACATGAGTTGAACTTTTAATTAGACTTTTAGTGTGTTAGTAGTAGCAATGGCTTAAAAGGAAAATTTACATTCATCCTTAGCGCAAAAACAGCCAACACACAACAAGAACAGAATAAACAAGTCAGAAAAAACTAACAACAACAAAAACAACACAGCCTGTAGTTACAAAAAAACTTTCATTTGATAGATGAAAGTAGCAGGTATGACATTATAAAAAATACTACTATTACATAGTAACATACGTACATACCCGACCCTAAATAACAACAACCAAACCACCCTGCTTATCCATCCCATCCTCTAAATATGTAAGTTGAATATAAAGTGCAACCTACATTTTAACAATCAGCAACACCAACAGATGAAAAAGCATCTGCATACAACTTAACTAAATGCTGCAAGAAAATATTGTTGCTGTTCTACCATTACTATGACTACTAACGTAGATCGTTAGATTTAAATTTTATATACACATATTTCCATACCAATTTTATAATGCTTATATGTATATATAAGTGTAATATAGTATAGGTGTGTTATAAACTCCCACAATCTTACGTGTAAATTTCTATCACGTGTATAATTTTGTTTTTGCTGTTTCCAGTGTACGTGCACACATTAAAGTCTTCTAGAACTCTCTAAAGGATTTTTCGTGTTAGTATTAGTGTGGAGAGTTGTTAACACATGAAATGAAGATTTCATGTTTTTTGTTAAATGAATTTATTGTTTTGAAAAGGAAAAAATAATTAAAAATAAATTCTTTGTTTCGTATTTGAAATTTTGGTTGGATTTGGTTTAGAAGATATGTAATTTTGCTTATATGTACATTGAAGTGACCTAAAATTAAAGATTGATATATTATAAAGTAATTCCCAAAATATGTATTTCGGTTCAAATATTTCGCTCCCGTGTTATAGACTATTTTTTAGTACCTCAAAAAAACGTGGTTTCCTATTAACAGAGTACACAAAATCAAAAAAATTACAACATTAATAAATACTTGTCGATTAATACATCATGAGTTAAAATTTTTTAAAATTAGTTTTCGTTGTAAATTAAAGATTTTAGTAAAATTTTCTATGAATTTTTTTTTTTAATTATAATTTTAATATTTCGGACATTTTCCATCGTAATTTTTGATTTTGGGGCATCACTGGAAAAGTCTTATTGATATAGGTACATATTTAATAACCCTTTAGTAACAAATGTAATATTTTCGGATTACCCGTCCACATAATATGAATATGAATGTATTTAAAGTCAAAAAATTCAATGTTTCATTAATAAGTAAATACATTTAGTTTTTAATGACCACAGTGACCGCCTATATTTTAATGCATTAGTGCTAATCGTATTGGTGTAGTGAATACTTCTGCACATTTCTTAATAATAATTATATTCTTCAATTCAGTCAAATTACTCTTTTCGTTTATTTTAATTTTTGAGGAGACCACTCTAAAATGCTAATTATTTTATCAGGTTTATATATTTTCCATAAATCCAACCAATGTAGACATCCATTTATATTTTGTAAGACCGAAGTTATACCTTACTCTTCTTTTGAAACCATTAAAAAAATTCTGAAGCCCGGAACAAAAAAAAAAAATATTTTAGAAGTGAAAGAATATTTACCACCTTTTTGGAGAGTAACCCCAAAAATTAAGATTTTTTAAAGTTTCCACTTCAGATTAATATAAGATTTTATCGGATAGATATATTTATATGATTCTTGCAGCAATATTATTTAGAATTTTGTAAGAAATCTAGTGGATATTTTCCACATATTTTAGAACCCAATTTAAGATCCCAAGTTTGAAAAACCAAAAAAAATGGGTAAAACTTGATTCGACCTTAATATCTCTTAAACTAAAAGAAATAGCCTACATATGTATTTTTTTAGATTTAAATCATAAATGAATTTTTGGCGAATTTAAAATAAAAAAATACATACCTGAGGTGACCAATTTGGAGGGTAGAGGGTAAACCACCGTGACGCGCTTGGGTCATATACTTCTCTAAATCAAATCAAAAACACCTTAGCTCTGACCATGAATATTTTTATTTAAATATCTTCAATGGTTCACAAGATTTATAATTATTTCCAGAAGAAATCGATTTGGAACCACTATGTATCGTTAATTTGACGAAATGCAACCTGTTCGTCATAAAAATAAATGTAAGCTTTCAAGGTTAAACCAAAAAGATATTAAACAATCCTTTAGCTTTCAGTTAAACTTCAGTTATTATGTAAAATATTTTTTTTTTTTTTTTTTTTTTTTTTTGTCGAATAATAGAATTTTTATAATTTTCAATTTCAGTGTATGCTTTTAGAAGTAAAAAAAAATACTTACATATATTTGTATGTGTAGTCAATTGTGTTTCAAAGTTCGTTGTTGAATGATTTTATAGGTCAGTGGAGGACATTAATGTGCGTTTTTCATCCCAGTTTGCTTATATATATTATTTATGTGTATTTACCACCTACATACAAAGTACATATTTTTCTTTAAATTTGTTGTTTCAAGTTTCTAAGAAAATATTATAAAAAAAAAACAACATACAATGCATTATTCATTTATACGTACATATTTTCTTGAAGTTTTATTTTTTTATATTTTCAAATATTAAGTTTTAACATGTTTACATAAGACGAAGTTTTCTTTTTAAGGATTTAAGAGGTTTTACAAAACTAAAAATAAATACAAAAAAGTATAAAAACTTGTATATGGAAGGAAGGAAGGATTGTAATAAAATTGAAATAAGAGAAAATTATTTGAAATATTAAAGAAGTTAATGTTTTAAAAATACATTTAATGTTTTAAAAATACATTTAATGTTTTAAAAATACATTTACAATACATGTATTTTCTTTGCTTTTAAGAAATTTATAAGGAATTAAAACTAATAGTAAAGTACAAAAACTTATAATAATTATATTTATGTTTATTTGTAGACATCACCTGGACACAATGCTGCTGGCAGCAATATGAATTTACGTGCTAGACCGGCAGCTGCCATAGTACGTCCACATTCGGCAGACTTTTTGGAATATGAAGCTAGAGCCGAAGCAGCTGCAGATGCTGCTGCTATAGCTGCCACTGCCTCAATGATAAAACCAGATCCCGTGCGAGCACCACGTCCCAAATCCAGTTTAGATATAAATCGTACACCAGATAGCTTTTATTATTCTGAGGAAAATTATGCTGAAAAAATGCGTAAAAGTGCATTGTATTTACAAAATCCTCAGGCGCAACCACAACAGGCTGGTTCGTATCGTACTACAAGTGGATCTACGGATTTCCTAAGTCCCGTAGCGAGTGGTATGAATACAATTGGTTATGAGAATCCTTATGAAAGGACATATAAACGTAACGAATTGTTACAAGATGCGTTAGGTAATCAAGCAGGACATACTAGCATACCACGTATGAGTCGTTCACAGACCATGGGTAATGGTTCACAAATTCGTTCATCATCCACTCATCCTCATCACTCACAATCACCACCATCTCAGCAACAACAACAAGAGCAATTACAATTAGGTCAATCGCCGGCATATCAACAAAAACAAACGTCACAATCGTCATTACTTTCATCAGGTCTCACTACTCAACAAATTATTCAACAAAATGAACAGTTCCTACGTTCAGCTAGTGCTCGCTTACCTAAACGTTCATCGACATTTGACGATGAACCCTCATCGACAGCAACTACTCCTAACACAACTACTACAGTTAATTCTCCACCCACAGGCACAACTTCACCCCCAGCAACTTCTTCTGCTGCTGGAGGTTTAACACAAACAACACCCACCTCTCATCTGGATGGGGAACGCAAACGTGAAGAGTCCATGAAACGCTTATTGGAATGGAAGCAACGTATGCTACAATCGCCACTAACACGTAAAGGTGCTCAGCATTCCGCATCGTCTGCCATGCAAAGTGGCCAAAGCAACATGTCAGCCATGTCTAAACTAGGCAGCAATCCCAACATACTATTGTCTTCAACAGCCGTAGCCAGTGGAGCTCAATATCCCAACACCGTTACTACCACTAAAGGAGGCATTTCTTCTACAACTAATACGTCGGGTGGTGGTATACAACGTAGTCGTTCAGAGACTCATGCCAATGCTGGACCTACTGCTGGCTACAATTCCTACTCTTCGGATGATGAAGGTAAGTTAGTTAAAAAAAAAAAAAAAATCCAAATTAATAATGCACCCAACCACTTGTTCTCAAATAAAATTAAATATTTAATATTTAAGCACTTAAGTCAAATTACAAATAAAACACGATATACATACATAATTGACAAATATGTTTATATACTTACATATTTGTCAATTTTAATGTGAAAATGTATTTTTTTTCCTTCACAAAATCTTTTTTTAACCTCAAATATGCTGACTAGTCGTTATATTTGTAATTTGACTATTCTATAATTTTTTTATTATAAAAAATCCCCATTTCTCTCATTCCCCCTAACTTGCTCTTACTATCTCTCACACTTTCTGTCTCTACTTCTCTTTTTCTCTTTCTTTTTTTGAATACCTAAATTTTTTGCTATTAGTCTCTATGTATACTCTTTCGGGATATTTAACTTGTAAATTATTTGTATACTTTATGGCTTAAATTAAGAATACAAACCCTTGAAAAAGGATTAGTTTTGCGTTTGCATTAATTTATTCTGTTTTTTAGAGCTTTTAACCTTTATTTTTTATTATAGTGTGTGTGTATTTGTGTGTATTTCTTGCTTTTAAACACATTTTAAAAAATATTCTACTATACTTCTGGCTTTTCTCTGTCTATCTAATATATATCTCCTTTATCTACCCATTTTCTATGTAAATTTTATATTTGTTGCTTGTGTTTGTTTTTTTATTTTTTAACTTTTTAATTTGTTTGCCATTTTATTAGCTTGCAAAATTATTTTACATTCAGATTTTAATATTTACTCCACATTTAATAAGACTTTTATTAACGTTGATAAAATAGACATTTTGGTCATTTTATGTTAGCTGTATATTAAATGAAAATGTAACGATAAAATAGAATTATAAAGATGGATTAGATAGATTATTTTCCAATATATCCTTAATTTAATTTGACCTTTTAATAGCGGTTTTTTTTTAGCTCATAAATCCTTTTTAAGATTTTTTTATTCAGTTTAGTTTTTAGTTTAAACAACCCAGCAAAAACTTTGGTTGCCATGTAATGAGTTAAAAAACTAATATATTGACTCTCCACTACTTACACATTCGCTAAATAACTCATTATTTTAACATAGTGATGACATTAGAGGCAACTACTTACCCTATACATTACTTAGATGTCATTACAATAACTAATTACTTCCAAGCTGTTAAACAGCGCACTGATTTTAAAGCATTACTGAAGTCGTGATTAGTAATAACAATAGGAACGTTACGTTATAAATACGTTATGAAATGTCAGGATATAAAATATTTTGTTGTAAACGATTTTTTAAATTCTAATTTAAAAAACTTACGAATTGGTAACTGCATTATAAAAATCAATAAAAATTGATATTTTCAAAAATCTTATCTTAAATAATTATTTACATTAGGGTTATAAATAATTAGTTACTAAATAACTTCTATGTAATGCAGACAGTATGTTGTTGTCATTGCAAAGTAACTACATCCGTAACTACATGTCATTACCAAGTTTTTGCGGGGAAGTTAAGGTTTTTCAGTCTAAAAATTAAAACCTGTTTTTCTCAAAATTTGTGTTCTGCTAACGGCATTTAATAACCTTTTGATTTACTTACTAATGGTTGCCTCATTTATATTATCTTTAATTTTTTGAGACCAAAAAAGTACTTACATTTTAAAATATTGATTAATTTTTATTTTAATTTAAATAAAATTTGCCTCTAAAATGCTTGAATTAATTTCTTTATTAGCAGTGGAAGCTCTTCGAAGATAGCTTTTCAAATCCGTTCCACACTAAAAATCTATAATGTTTGGCAGAACAATACCGCTAATTTAAATCTCACAAAACCTCGGTCTAATTTTTATTTAATTATTTTTTTTTTTTTTTTTTTTCAATTTCCTCAAAATGCCTTTCTTTAGTTACATATACATATGTATTATTATTTTACAATATTTTTCTTGATCAAGCTATTTCACCACTAAGCGAGAATTTGCCTTAAGAGAACTTTTACAAAAATGAATTTAAATTAGACAACGCCACTTTGTTTAGAGCAACGTCCTGCAAAATACTGCACACGTGCAAATGATCTTCTTAATTTTGTGACATCTATATGCTCTTACATGTGAAGAGAGAATAATTATTTATTAATTTTATATATTTTTAATACTTTTTTAAGCAAATTGTTTTAATATTAATTTATAGTTTTTATTACAGACCATAAATTGTTTAAGAGCAACAGATATTATGAAATTATAAGTTTAAAAATTGTTTCCGTGCACAATATAAGAGCTCGGTAACAAGAGCATATATAATGTGAAATTTAAGAGTGCCGATCCCTGGTTTAGAGTCTTTTGAATTTGATCTATTTAAAATTGTTGATTTTTATCATATGCCTATCCATAATTAGAGGGCAGAGTTTCATAAATTTTTATATGCATATCTACACTTCAATAAGCGCATATTTTGAATATTTTTTAAAAACGTAAAATTCCAATTTTTAAAAATTTCGCACGCAAGCTTTTAAAGGCTTTATTGAGGACAAATCGCATTTTTTTTTTTTTTTTTTTAATCTGTTATTACGCTTAAACGCACGATTATTGCAAATAAAAATAGTTTGCAAATGCGTTTATAAGTAAATTGCATAAAAAATATATTTTTCTTTTTGTTGTGCCAGATGGAAAAATTACAACTATGGTCATAGAAAATTCTATGAACGTAAAAGGAAGTGGCAATGCCGTACACATTATTTACAATAAGTTCCATTAATCACGATTAGTTTTCGTGAGTTACTAACTAGAAAATAAAATATTAACCCACCGTTTATACGGCAAACTTTTCATATCGCAATATTTTTAATTGCGAATAAGAGGTGCGTATAAATGCAATTTGTATCTCCTTAACTACTGGAGAGTTCTAGAAGAGGACCTAAGCTTTCAGAAAAATCATCCTGTAGTAGTAAGAGTGTCAAAGTTGCCCATATTAAAAATTTCAACGATTTAAAAACCTTTGTAAAACTTGGTACGTTGAAAAATATGGTTACTCAGCCATATTTTAAAACATATTTGCACTTGAATTTGATTTTTTTTAATTATTTTTCTCAAATAATTATTCGAGCTAGAAAAAAAACGCACGAGATATTTTAAGATTTATAGATTGATTTGACACTAAACTAGTACCCACTCGATCAAAAATATAGATAGAAATTTATGAAAATAGTAAAATTTTTAGAATCATATTTATTAATAGAAATGATTAACAAAAAATATTTTAAAATTATTTTTATTTAGTGTTTTAAAAAGAGAACTATCTTTTGATGTACCAAAAGCCAATTATATTTTCTTCACACACATGCTTGTACACATTTAAGAATACACTTTGCGACGCATACGCAGCACCATGAAAATAGACAATTTGTTTAATAATTTTGGCCGAGATATTTAGATTGAGATCAGTATATTTCAATTCGATCAGTTTAACAATTTAGGAGATACAGAATGTGCTTTTAGAGATTAGATTTTTTAAATCCTCAATAATTTAACATAGTTTTGTAAAATATTTTAGGACTTACTCATAAAAATTTTATGTTAATGAAAGTTTTATTATTCAAATTTTAAAATGTTTATATTAAAATATTTAAATTTATTTTCTATAGCTAATAAATTTTAGATGATAAATGTACCAACGTGATTCTAATGCTTAAAATCTTATGTAAAAATTTTGCTCATTTCAACAATATTTAGAAAAAAGTACCAAAAAATTCGAATTCATTTCCTGTGTCCTTTTATTTTAAAACAACAATTAAAAAATGCTCAACCGATATATACGGTTTTATTAGTTTAGATTAGGTCAAACTAATTAGGTTTCCCGTTTTTAAATCTAATTGTAAATGAGATTTTCCTGTGCTTCCTTTTTCACGTGTCTTTATCCTTTATTGTTTATACATACAACATAAGTATATGGTTAAGGATTTTATCAAACATATCTGGGTTTTATATTGGCTGCACTTTATTTTTATTTGCTTAAATCAATTCTTATACTATCGCCAAAAAGTTTTTGTTTGTTCTTTTTTGTTTTATTTTACTTTTGTTTGATTTTTGTTTTTTTATTTAAAAATTTATCATTTTATCAAGAATTACTCTCAAGCACTATATTACTACTTTATAAAAACGAAAAAAATAAACAAAATTCAACAACAATAGAGCCTTCCTGCCGAGCGTTTTAACAACAAAAAAATATAATAATAATAATAAAAAATAATTAAATAAATAATGGTATTTGTAACCAAACTATTAATTAGTTTATGAAATTGAAAAACGCATTAAGCAAAAAAGCAAATACATTAACAACTTATACTGATAATTTACATAAATATTTAAATTTACAAATAATATAGCAAATATTTATTTATAATTTGAATTTTTATTTTAAGTAGAAATATTAAAAATATTCATTTTAAAATAGTCTAATGTACATTATTTCGATATTACTTAAAAAAAAAAAAAAATAGCACATATTTTTTAATATTCCATTTCGCAGAATTTAACTAAAAATTTGAAATTAAAAATACTTTAGATTTTTGCTTTGGAATTGAACAATTTTTTTAAGTATATGAAGATAGTTAAATGTAATATATTTGTTTAATTTTACATTCAATTTATATTTCATTTAAAGACAATTTTTATTTAAAACTTTTTGTTATGTTTCCAACAATATTTCTATTATACCCACTGTTTCGAAATAAATATTTGAATATTTCAAAATATATTTTATAAACATATAATAAATTTAGGTTTATTTTATAATTTTTTTATTTAGTTTTTTTTTTTTTATTATTTTAATTGTATTTAGCATAAATGTTTAGATTATTTTTTGTTTAGTTTGTGGATTTGGATTTTTTTAATACAAAACAAAAATAAAAACTGTTTAATTTTTATATTTTAAAATTTTTAATTTTCTTTGGGGTGAACGGTTTTTAAATTTCATGCCATTTACACTTTATTTCCTGTAGTTAATTGTTTTTTCCAAATAAAATTCTTGGGTTATACGGTTTAATTTTTTTTCTTTTAATTCTAATATAAAATTTTTTTTCGTTCGTTTTCGCACTAAATACCATCATTGTTAAATAAATTTTCAGAACATTTTTTTTCAATAATTTTTGTTTCAATTTTTTTTTTTAACTAGTATTTTTTGTATTATTAAAATTATGATTTTTTTCTTTTTTCTTGTTTTTATTTTAATTGTTTTTAAAACCCATATAAAATGACACTGTTATGTAATATTTAAAATAAATAAATAAACAAAATGTGTAAAAACAAAAATACCACATAAAAATAAACCTAAACACAGCTGGAACTATTATGAAAGCGCCGGCAGGAAGGTCTTCTCTACGTGCCAAAAGTTCTAAATATGGCCACAATACTAGTACTAGTTTTACTACCAACACAACCTCTTCTAGCATAACCACCTCCACCATCACTAAAATCAGCACAAATATTACCACCCAAAAACCACAAAGTTTGACCACTTCTAACCAAAAGTCGACAGGTGGTCATGTTTTAGAAAAATATAATGCAATAAGCAATTTATACAGTGACAACAATACAACATTAACAAGACCAAAGAAAATAATATCAATTAATGACACACAGCAACCCAAACAACAACAACAACAGCAACAAGATATAGAAGATTATGTCCAGACTATAACTGACTCGACTTTTACAGCAACAACAATAGCACAAAAACCAAAAATCTTAAAACCCATTTTAAAAACTAAAATAATTAATGTTAAACCGGTGTCGACAGTAACTTCTCCATCGGTTTCTTTATTTCAATCAAACTTAGAAGATAGTTTAGATAGTCCTGACAATTCTAAAACTAAAATAATATTACCTAAAATACCCAATGCTATAGCAATACCCTTAGATGAGAAGACCCAAAATGAACCATCTTCACCCCAAATTTCCTCTTACGTACCAGTTTACAATACTAAAACTGTAGTGCCTACAAAATCTCGTACCCTTTCAAATAATTATGAAAATATTGAAATACAATCAACGTTGGATTTAACTAAACAAGAAAAACAGCAAATAACAAATGAAATCTACTCTAAAGATCAGGAATCTATAAAAGATTATGATAGTAATAACGAAAACCACTTAAAATGCAAAGAAAATCCCACCGAAGAAATGAATACTAAAGAAAATAGTAAATCAGAAAAGGATTTGGAAAGTATTAGCAATGAAACTGAAGCAATACAAGATGATGAGGCTACACCAATGCTAATGAGTCTAAAACGTTTTAAAGAAAAAGAAGAAAAACGCCAAAAACTACAATTAAATTTAGTAGAGACACAAACCAATGAAGATGAAATAATAACACCCACCCAAGATACTATTGATAATCAACCAAAAGGCGATACTTCTGGCGAGCTCCAAAAACAACAAGAGGAAGAAGAAGAAGATGACGAAGATACAACTTGTGAATATACAGATGATGATTTAGATGAGGCTCTAGCCGAAGAAGCTGATGTAGAGGAAGATACAACTATGGATACTACACAAATTGAACATGATTTAGCTAGCGATAAAGAACTTTCAAAAATATATGAAAATGAACCCATGACTCCACAAGATAATCAGCACAATTTAGATGAATCACATTATTTGCCCATGACTCCCAAAAGAGTAGATTCTGATCAGTCGGGAAATGCTGGAGTAGGAACTCTTACTTTAGTCTCAATGTTAGATTCCAACAATGAAGAAGAGGAAAATCATTATGTTGAAATGACAAAACAATTACAAGATGAAGATTCAAAGAATAATTATGAAATTATGTGCATTAATAATTCATCAAATTCACCGTCTAATGAGACTGGCTGTAAACCTAAACAATTGAAAATTATGAATGAACCCTTATACATGGAATTACAAGGTGGCAAAACACCACAAAAATCCGAAATACCCAAAGAAGAAACATTATTGCCTTTGGGGAAAACTTCAACATTGAAGAAGTCTAAAAAATCATCCGATACCTTAAAAAAGAAATCGAAAAAATCACAACAAGATCGTATACAACATAAACGTAAAGATTTGCCTGATATTTTGAAGCCCTCCCAAAATTCCATGGTTTTAAATTCGGATAGCTCTGATGCTGATGATGAATCCTCCAAACATATGGATTCAAAGAAAATGAGATCCCGCACTAGATTCAGTTTGTCAGATACTTTCAGACCTGCTTCTTACTATCTGGGAGCCTCTACGCCTCTCAATAACTGTATAGAAAGTTCTGATAGTGAAATAGTTTCACCACCACCCATACCCAACTCACCACCACCCATGGAGGAACTGAAAACAGAGGAAATATTTTCGGCCGAAAACTATGACACTGTTAAGCGTAGAGATAGTAGCTCGTGTAGTAAATTTAATATATCCTATGAACAGTTACCAAAAATGCATGCCAGTAACACATCTCTTAATTTTCCCAAAAATGAGGCTGCTATGAAATCTAGCCGTCTTTCGCTGCCCGATCAATTTAACAAAGCAAAAAATCTTAAAACACCACCTCATTTACTCTTGTTGAAACAACATGAAAGGACATTATCTGATTCAAACTATAGCTTCCAAACCGATAATAGCTCTAATAATTCTTCCGATTTTGATCTCTATAATAAATTAAAACAAAATTCTCCCTCTTATATAGCCACGCCTATACGTTACCAATCGAATTCTTCACTGAGTTTAAGTCAACAAAAAACTTCTTTGCCAGGCACTGGTAATAATAGTGAAACAGATACCGTAGAACTTAGACATAGACAAGGATCTGACTCTGAACTAGAAAGGCAAAGATCACGCAGACCACTTTCGGAGGAATCGATAAGTGAAATAGAATCATTGAGTGAAAAATTTGAAGATGCTTTGGAGACAGCCGATTTGGATACATATCTGAATGATTTACAAAACAGTGATTTGTACCTCTACCAGAATACTAAATTTGAAACAACTGCCACAATGATTTTAACAGATGCGGCAGCTGCTCAAGGTGCTGGTATTCTAACAAATCTTATAAAGCCTCCAAAAATATTTAGGAATCAAGATGATGAACATTTCTATGGTAATATACATTTTGTATCGTCCACTGATTCTCTACAAAAACTGGAAGGACCGAATGACCCATTTGATGTTATGGGAGCCTCCAGTTTAACCCCTACTAGATACATGACCCCGTTACATAGTCGTAACAACAGTAACATATCTGAACAATCAGCTCCATATTACTACTCAGAGTTAAGTAGTAGTCGGGAATTATTGTCAACTCCCACTACTTTAAATAATCAAAGAGACATTCATGCCCAGGGGTCTAATATAGATCATATTCACAATCCCATAGAAAGGCCTCACAATATCAACATGGAGATATTAGCCGATAAAGACCAGGCTATAGATAGTAAAAATTTATATAAAATGAAAACAAATATAGAAAAACTAAGTTATAGTTCAGGTAAAAACCTTAAATCTGGTGAACCATTTCATCCCAACTCCACTAATCCATCTACTTTATGTGCAGCACGAACATTTCATATACAACAAATTCAAAATCCCGCCTTAAAAATGAATAACTATAAGATTAACTTAAGACATCAACAAACATTAAATACTCTATATGGAACTAATCCCAATTCACAGTCTATAACACAACCAGCCATATCCTCATCACTATCATCGACAACTACTACCGTATCATCGGCGACATCATCCACATCTACAACCACTACCACTACACAGAGTAATAATATGATGTCGGGTAAGGTTGAAGTTAGCGCTAAAAATATTAATTTACAAATGGGTAATAATGCTTTAGTGGCACAAAATACTTTAACAGCTGCTGCAAATATTACCAAATCCCATGATTGTCAAAAACCTACAAATAATTTGGATAAATCTACAGTTCTAGGTGGTCCGGTAAGTGGTGAATTGCTATGGGAAGAAGATACTTTATGGCGCGAAAGTTTACGAAGAGTTTCACAGAGACATGCACGTTCTCTGGACGATTTAGATCGTATAACTGTTAGTCCGGCAAGAATGAGCACTTTAAATCGTACACATAATCCAGCCCCAGAAGCCAATAGAAAACCTCGTCTGTCACGTGATGTAACTTATGTCAACGATAATGTCTCACAACATTTACGTTCAAGCTTTAAATTACATCATACAAATCCAAATTCCCATAACACCTACGATGAGGTATGTGATGATCAATCTGTAAGTGAAGAAAATCCAGTCTTAACTAATGATCATGATGTTTATGTACAGCTTTCAGAAAATATACTCTCACCAGACGATCTAAATTCTGATCTCTATGAAGTTTTACGCGAGGAAACCTCTTCAAATATATCGTCAAATAAATCGACTGAAATTGATCGTGAAACAATACGCCAATGGGATTCAATGTCAAGTGGTCTGATGAAAAACTCCCTTATGACCACAAGTTCAGATCAAAGTCCTACAACTAGCAGTAATGTTAAATCTATAATTGAACAATTAAATTCAAATTGTGATAATAATGATAATACCAATATTATGAGTGACAATAAATAAGAATAGAAATGTTTACAGCATAATAACTCTGTGATAGAATGTTTTGAGTACAAACACACATTTCAATACAACGAGATGATCTTCCATTTGAAAGCTTTAAATGATTTCTTTCGAAATAAAAAAACAAAATTAGCACAACTTTTCTATAAATTTTAATAACTCTTAAATATTGACGGGACAGTTTTAGCATTTTGAGGACTTTTCTAACATTTGTTTTTAGTTAATGTTTCAGAAGTTAGAACAAAATATTTAGAATTGAATAGGTATTTAAAAGTATAAAGAACGTAAGGTTTAATTTCTTGATTATTTGGTAGATATTTATTAATTAAAAACTAGATTAGTACATTATTATAGAAATAAAATTAGTTTTAAGGACACAAAAAGTGAAATCATTTGAAGACGCTACAAAATTATTATGTTATTAATTTTTATCTTTAACAGTTGGTATGGTTTTAATAATCTTAGAATTTTTGACAATAAATTAATAAAATAGAGATACATAGCTTAAATACTGTAGATGAAATAGTTAAACAAATTAATGTTAGACAATTTAAGCTCTTAATAGGAAGGACATAATACTAGCTTGTTTTAGTGATATAAGTAAATCAAATATTTTACTGGATTTAAAAGGCAAATCTTAAGGCTATTAGTTTCAAAGCATTTTTTTTTTTTTTTTTTTTTTTTGGCTCATAAGTAAATTAATTACATTGCAGGATTTTTAAAATGCATAACTTAAAGCTACATATTTTAAAGCATAATTTTAGGCTCGCAAGTTTTTAGTTTTTAATCACAGTATTCGGGCAAACTAAATATAGCAATATTAATTATTTTAGTTTTTATTATTTTTAAATTAGACTTTAAATTGAAATATACTTATGTACAAAATTAATAACTATATATATTTTATTATATAAGTAATTGTTTCTATTACACTTTTAACTCTTGAAATACACTCAATGCAAATTTGTTTGTTAAATAAATCTTCATTATCATTCGTTTATTCCATTATGTATCCTTTGTATGTACGTATGTATGTAAATTTCTATTACTATTACAATATTCTATGTTCAAACAAGTACCCACCAAACACAAAGGTGTGATATCAAATTGAGAATGATTTGAAATCAAACCCTAAAACGTTTGAGAACGTTTTGAAAATAACTTGAAAATAATAGCATTCTCATCAAATCATTATCAAATGAAATTTTCAAACATTTTTCAAATGTGGATTGTGACTAAATGTGGAACATAAATAAAAATTATTTGATTTTTATTTTTTTTTTTTTTGTTAATTCATTTATTAGTTTGTAGCTTTGAGTATTTGTTTGTAAAAATAATATTTTAATATGTAATTTGTAAATAAAAATTTTTGTTTGTTATACTTATTTACAAAAACCGCAAATTTTAGAACCTTTTTTAAAGAAAATTATCTCAAAAATTATTTCAAAATAACCGCTATTTAAAGTTCGTGTAAATATTTATTTACTTTTTAAATTTTTTTTTTTTTTTTTATCATAATCTAAACTTCTTTTTTTAATGATGATTAGACAATTTAATTTACATTATTCTTAATTTTTTTTTATAATTTAGTTTACAAATATTTATAAGATTTTATAAATAATTTGATATCGAATTGAGAAGACACATTATTTCAAATTTTTGTAAACTTGTCTTAAGATTTATGAATTATTTGATAATAACATTTGATACCAAGTTAAAGCGTACAACTTTTCAAATATTTTTAAAGTTATCTTTAGGTTTGATAATGATTTGATAATAACATTTAATATCAATTTGAGAATATATAATTTATATTCAAACTTGAAATTCAAACCTCTATCCACATTTGGCACATGTTTGAGAAATATGTTTGATATCAAATGATAAAGTCATCATATTTCAAAAGTTTGACACCTTGTTTGCTGGGTATAATCATTTTCTCATACAATTATACATTTATCCTTGTTAGAATTTTACCACTTATTCATTCATTCACTCACTCGTTTATACGTTCATACATTCGTTCGTTCAGTCAGTCATTCACTTACTTCATTGTTATTGTTGCTGTTGTTGTTATTACTGAAGTTGCTGTCATTTTGTGGCAACAATTTGCAATTGTAAATGAATTTTTATTTATTATTATTTTATAAACATATTGTTGTTGTCATTGTCTTTTTGTTTATATGTATTATTGTTTTTGTTGTTGTTGAATTTTTGTTGGTTTTTCCAATTGTTCTACAAATAATGGTAAGACATATTTTTATTTCTATTTTAATTTGATTTTTATGTATTGTACATTATGTATATTGTTTAAATATCTATTATATTCATATTTCTATTCTTATTTTTTTTTTTTTTACTTTTATTTTATTTAAATAATTATGATTAGGTTTTATTTAAAGATAAATAAAATTTAAATTATTTTGCAATTATATGTAGGATATTTTTTTTTTAATTTGATTTGTACCTAACTTTTTGTAAATTCTTTTGTGTAAATTACAAAAATTTTAATTTTTTATTTATAATTATAGTAATTTTTTAAATCTACATATTTGGTTTAGATGTTTTAAAATTTAATTTTAATATGTATTTTTAAACAAATAAATTTCTAAATAATTTTAAAAGTTCAAAAATATTTGTTTGTAAATTTTATACAACGTTAAATTATTTATTTAAATTATAATTCTTTACATAGTTTCAAAAAATTTCAAAAATTTTTTTATGCAATTTTTTTTTTGTTAATTTTAAATATTTCTCCAAAATCACAGACCACTAAAACGCACAGAAAAAAAAAACTTAACAAAACAATTATTACATTTTTTATATTACTTTTATTTTCATCCCCTCGAATAAAAAATGTATGTAGCATCCATATCAGTACGTAATGTTCGTAACTTACCTAAGGGAAATTTAACTGTTAAGCCCGATCCCTCGGACCCACAACTGCAGCGACAACTGCAGCAACAACAACAATACAATTATGAACAAATGCAAAAGTTGGAAAACTCTTATTATGGTACAGCACACGATATGAAATATGCAAAAACCACAATGTTGACAGATCGTAATAATGTTGCTGCAAGCAATGCAGCAATAAATGAAGCATTGCTAGGAGCTGGTGGTACATATGCCACATCGACACCTTTACATCGTTCCAGTAATAGTGGTGGAGTTTTGGGTCAGGATTATTATGGTACTAGTGGTAATATATATGAAATGCACAATAGTTATCAGCAACAATTGCAACAGCAACAACAACTATTGGCACATCCTATGAGACGTGTTGGCAGTCGTGCTGAAATCGACATGTTGGAACGTGAAACAAGCACACAAATACGGGTAAGTTTTATTATACAAATAAGTAAATAAAATTATTATTTTTTATTACTTTTATTTTTTTTCTTTTTAATTTATTTTATTATTTTTTTTTTATAAAAATTTAACTTTTACGTATGCAGAATTTAGATGTTTCTGCTGGCGATTTATTAAGTCGAACACATGAAGAATTGGTTTTATTATTGATACAGTTGAGACGACAAAATAGCAATACAGCTCGAGCAATTGAGCAGTGTTGTAGCGATATACATGATGTTCAGGTTGTTAAACAAAAGAAATTCTTATATTTTGGGGGATTTAATATTAAATAATTAGGGGTTATTAACTTATCAAATTATTGGCCAAAGTTAAAGCTTATCTACTTTAAAAATTTGATAAGTTACCAGCCCTAAATTATGGTGTTGGTGTTTAACTTAAAAAATTGGAAATTATATAAATATGGTGTCAGGATTTAATTAACAATAAAATTAAGATACTTAATATAAAGCTCATCTTTTAGTTAGAAAAAATATGAGCTCTTTGATATTAAATCTAAATATGTACTAATAATACATTCTTAAATATTACTATTAACCTTCCTATACGCGCGTTTCCGGTCAATTTATTATCGCATGCCATGAAAAATATGCTTGTATGTACTATTTATCTTGTTCTGACTTTTTCAATATACATGTATCCCAATATTTTTGTCCGATTTTGCAAAATTTTTTCCCTATTGGTAAAGAAACAAAATTATCTGCCAAATGAACAAAAAAAAAACTTTTAGTCGATAACTCTTCTGAGTCCAATAATAAACGATTTGGAAATTAAAAATTACAAAATTATGGTATCCTATTTTGAGACCTACTGAACACTGAAAGATATGTGAGGCCCCCTATCCAAACTTAAAATTGTACACTCCTCTGCTACGTTTATGTGTACATCTTTTTATGTAAATCTAACTAGCCGATTAAAAATGAAATTTTTTTTTCCAAAAATGTCGACTCTGCCTCATTGTGCAGTATAAGAAGGTTAATTTATGTAGCTTAAAACATATTGTCACTAATCTCCATTATGTACCGATTTGTATTTAATTTTTTCTCATTTTATTTTTTACATCATAATTTTAACATTTTTTTTATCATATTCATAGAATCGTTTACGTACTGCAGAAGGTTTAACCCGTGCCGAAAGTATTCAACGTTTAGATTACTTAAAACAACATTTGCTCGATTTGGAGCGACAATATGAAAAGAGTAAACCATTAGTTAATCTAGTGGATAATATGGTTAAACTTGGTTCTTTATATCGCAACGATGCTAATGGTAGAACACAAAGACCTGAGGCAGTAACATTAGATCGTTTAGAATTTAATCAAAGAATACAAGAGAAACGTTTGTTACAAGAAGAACAAAAACAATGGGATCGTTTAAATCCAGATCATAGTGAATTACAGGTAAATTCTCTAAATCTTATAAAAATTTATTATTAAAAAAATAAAATTAACATTTTTCCCTTTTATAGTCGAAAGTACGTCAATTATATCATTTGGATCAATTATTACAAGAGGAATCGGGTACTTTACAAAATTTACAACGCGACAAAGAAGATTTGGAAAGAGCTTTAGGTGGCCTAAAGGCTCGCATACAAGATACTAGTGGTCCTCCTTTGGCTCTGGAAGCCGCCAAAAAGCAACAAATTATGCTGGAACGTGAACTATCTAGAGTACATCAATTGCTGGCCGAGAATTCTAAGGTAGCCGAGGTGCCTAGTAGAAGTTTGTCGTCTATTTTTTTGTTTACGTAATTTTTGTAATGCTCATATATTATGCGCTTTATACATCAATACTAATTAAGATAACAATCTTAACTTTTTCTTTATTTTTTATTCCAGAAAGCATGTACTTGTCAAAATTGATTCTTTTCAAATAAGCTTTATATGACTGTTATGCTTTTGTCACTAAAAACTCATATTATTTGCTATGATCTAGTACCAATCAGATTTAAAAGTCTTGTGATTTTTAATCAAAATTTAATTATTTTTTGTTATAATCTTATTACGACTGCAATGAAAAATCTGAGTACCAGAACATAGCAATTGAATAATCGTATAAATACTACTAACATTTATTAAATATTTTAAAAAATCATTTAATTTGAAACTAAAAATTACAGACATTTTTGCCTTTAAAGAGTTAACTTTCACAAAGACAAGATTATTACAAATACAAATTATTTTATGAAAAATTGGAAAATTCGTTAACTTTTGTAACTATGTTTTTTATGCTGTAAATTTCACAGCGCTCACCTCACAAAAAAATCTTAAAAGATTACCTCAATTTTGTATCGCTTTAAATTAATTTCAATTTTAATAAAATTAGTTTGCTCTCTACAAATGTTTTGGAATAACATGTCAATACACAAAATTTTCCTTCAAACCCATAAAGGAACGCAAAAAATAGACGACATTCTGACTACTCATAAATTTCATAACATTATCATGCTTTTAGTTATATCTACAGCATGTTACTTTTTATTATTGAATCCATACTATTTTATTAACTTTTTGTAATAAATTCTTAACAAATTTATAGAAACTTGAGCAAACAGTGGCTGGAAACGCACGTTTAGAGCAAGAACTCTTAGTATTACGTCAAAAATTACAAGCTTCAAGAGGAAGTCAAAGTGCTCTACAAATTTCGGATACCTACACTAGCAATACTACCGCCATGTTAGAATCAGAACTAAAACGAGTTCAAACTCTTGTGGGCGATATGCAAAGGCAAAGACAGGAACTAAGTTCGGCTGTTAAACAATTGACGGAGAATTCAAATAGATTGTATCAGGAAATTGGTAACAAAGAACATGGAAGTTTAAGGAATGGTGAAACCAATAGCAATAATGGCAGTATTAAGAAAAGAACTAATTCGGGATGTTGGATAGAAACTGATTTGGATACTATGATGTGTGTAAATCGTACACTCAGTGACTCTACCATGAATCTATCGACACCTTTGTACGTGGATACTAGTTCCAATAACACCAGTGGTAATTTATTAAACTGTTCTTCGACTTCAAGTAAATTAAGTGATTACAATACTGGCGATAGTATGACCAACGAATCACAAAGAAGAATGGGTTCATCATCCTATCGTTATAATGATTCCAGCGATAATTTAGAGACAAGTGGTGTGGATAGTGATGGTTTCTTGGAAACTAATCCATTTGCAAATTTAACTCAACAAGAGAAGCAGGAAATTAAAACAGTGCGTATAGTGAAAAGGGAATCCGAAAGAAGACATAGAGATCGCAGCGAACGCTCTGGTTTAAGTAATTCAACTCAAAATCTAGATCAAGTAGCAGAGGAAGAACAATATAATCATATGAATGGTAGTAATGGTATGGGAATGGGTGGTAATTATCATGCTAAAGAATATCAAACAAATGAAAGATCTAAATCATTACCCAGAACATATACTGAACCACCTAAATCCTCATCGAGACATCATCATAGACATAAGCATGGTAGTAGTAGTCATCATAACAGTACAAGTACATCATTATCTTCTACTACTACAACAAATTATAATGATTATTATGGTCATAATGGGGCTTCTTCTAATGCTTACGATAAAAATAGTAATTATTCTTCTCATCATCAGCAACAGCAACAACAGTCACAACATAATCATCAACATCAACTAACAAATGGTCATGGTAATTCCCAGCCTCGTGAACATTTAAATCCATTAGCGAATGCTTATTTTGCCAAACAAATGCAACAGCAACAAAAGCAACAAAATTCTCATAGTCATCATAATCATCATCAAAATAGTATATCATCTCATTCACGTCATTCCTCTCAAAGTGCTTTGCGTCAAAAGACCGATTCAGTGCAAAGTCTTAATAAAAGTCTTAGCGATTTAACACCCTCATTTCAAAGTGAAGCCGCTAGGCAAATAATGAATGAAATGTCTGCAGGATCAGCATCAGAAGATACCGAAAAGGTTCAAGAGAAAGTACCCTCTCAGCACAAACACCGAAGAGCCGTACCCAAAGAAAAGCGAAGACACTATACAGCTCCAAATAATGTGGTACCGGTGAAGACGGTAGAAAATGGTCAAACTGAAAATGATATGAACAGAAATGTAAGTTTTTTTTGTTTTTAATACAAATTTTATATTAAGTAATATCTTCTCTGCTTTAGAATACCAATTGGCGTGCCCGTGATGATTTAGATATGGAAGTTGCTTTACGTCCGCGCATGAATGCTCCTGATGTTGTACGCTCGGCTTTAAGACATGGCGAAAAAATATCTGAAAATACAATTGATAACTTGTTATTGGCTCCTAATAAAATTGTTATACCCGAACGTTACATACCCGAAACGGTAATTTGATACAAAAAATTCTAGATTTAACAAAATTTTTACTAAAAATTTATATCAAAATTTCTTCTCAAAAAATAATTATTCAACTTGAACAAAATAATAATTAGACACCTGAATTATCACCCGAGGAGAAAAAGAGACGTCAAGAGAAGGTTGAGTCAATTAAAAAGATGTTAGCTGAAGCTCCAATAAGTGCAGCAAATGTAAGTTGAAATTAAAAATATTTTAACTTATTATATTAAACAAGTTAAAAGGATTTTTATTGTATGTATAAACTGTTTTTATTGTTAAAAAATTAATATGGACAAATTTCAAAGTGTGGTGAAACGTTTTGGAAAATAAGGGGGCTAAAAAAAATTAACGTGGGGCTTATTCCCCCAAGATTATAATCTTTAATCTATGCTTTGTATTAATTAGTTTTTGAAAAGTGTTAAAAGTTTACATATATATATTTTCGTTTTCTTTATTTAAATGCAGGAGACAACTGCTACTTTACCACCCAGCAAAATAAACGAAGAAAAGAAACAAAGGGAACATCTTTTACAATTGAATCAAATTTTGGCACAACAAGTTATGCAAATGAGTAAAATTGTAGCTGGTAAGTGAAATTTAAGCAAAACTATTAAGAAGCATGTTATGCTAAATTAAGCCATAATAAGAAAAAGAAAAGAAGCAAAAAAAACACTAAAGCACTTTTAATATTTTGTTGAGTTTGTGTTTTACAAATTATTTTTTAAATATATAAAGTTGTTTTTTTATTTACAAACATTTGTTGTTTTTGTTTAACTTAACTATTTTTGTTAACGTTTCTTTTTTTATACAATGAATGTTATTTTACTTATATTACTAAAATGTATATTTTATTCATTTTCAAATCGGTGTTTCTTTTTAAAAATATTTACGTATTTAATATATTTTATTTTTTATTTTGTTATATATTCTTAAATAAATATTTATTATTTCTGTATATTTCTATTAACTATTTGCTATTTCTAAACTAAAACAAATACTATTTTCTTTTCGTATCTAATTTTCTAGATGATTAAATTAATACAAATAAAAATGTTTACACTTAAGAATTACTAATTAAAAAATAAAAAATGAAAACTATCATGTGTCTTACGTCTTAAACTTAACAAACAATATCAATAAATTATAATTATTTCGTATAACAACCAAATAAAAATAAAATAAATCACGTACAAAATCACTAATCATCACTTTGGCATCATTTGTAAAAGTCATCATCAGTTAATAACATCCACAACCACAAAAAAATCACCATCAGAGATCATAAAGAAAATTTCCCTTTGCACCGTAATTTTGAAATAATATATCCGCTCATTATTTCTACTACTTAGTACTTGCTAAAATCTAATAGTTGCACATCATTACCATCATGATCATTTGGAAATATTTCTTTAATTTCATTAACAGGCAGTCATTAAGATCAATTATAAAATTTTTTAAGTTGTAAAGAAAAAAATTAAAAAGTTGCATAATATAAATTATATTTTTATAAATTAATATAAAAACTATAAATTTGTTTTATTTTTAATGTGTTTTTTCTATTAAAAGAAAAAATAACTGTGTATTTTTTTGCATTATTATGTATGTACGTATGTAAGGGTATAATTTTTATGAAAATTATTTATGTTTAAATTTTTTATGTAATATAATAAACGTTTAAAACGTACCGTGCTTTTAGTTAAATTTTTTTTTTAAATGATTTGCTTTCTGTTCAAAGGTTCGAAAGGCTTAAATCTTTAAATCACTTTTTAAAATTGAGTTAAATTTATCCCAGACATTCTTTCAAAGCATTCAAATTAATTAAGTTCATAGACTTAAGTCTATGTTTAAAAAATAGATTGAAACATTAAAATTTTCTTCAATTTAAATCTATTACAAATTATCTTTACAAAATATTTTTGAATCATTTTGTAAAAGAAAGAAAAATATTTTCGTTCAAATTAGAGACGATTTGAATTAATAAGAATTGAATGAAATCTTTATGAATTAATTCAATAAAGAATTAAGTCTATTTAAACAAATCTTTTGAATGAAGCTATAGAATTATGTTTTTGAAAATGGTATTAGGGAATAAAAAACTAGAATCTCTTAATTCAGAATTAAGATTTAAGGGAATTGCTATGATTTAATTAACACTTTCGAAGCTCTGTTTCTGTTTTGTAAAATATTTTGTGTCATAAAATTATACCCTTTAAAAATTTATTTTTAATTTTAATCGCTTATTTTTATTTCGAAATCCGATTTGAATATTTTTTTTCTATTTACCAAGAAAACTCTAATGAAACATATTTTAAAATTCAGCATTTTTTAGAAAAAAAAAATAATTGCAGTTTTTCCAAATGATATTTGCCATAAAATGTTTTTTTTTTATAGTTTGCTTATTTATTAAAATTTAATTTTAATTTCATGAATTAAATTTTTAATTAAAAATTTCATTTGTAATTAATATCATAGGATTAATTAAATTTTTTTTTATTAACTAGTGCTTGTGAGTGTTTTTAATTTTTTATTATATTTTAATTATAATTTTTTATTTTTATTTTGCATTTTATTTTAATTTCTTTTTTAGGTAATCCTCATAGTCAAACTAATCCCAAATAATTGCTGTTTGTTTCAATTAATCCTAGTTAACAAAAAAACAAATCACCAAACACAATTTATACAATTTTTTTGTATAAAAGTGTTTGAAAAAAATTAAAAAGTTGTTTTCGTTTTTTATTATGTTTTTGTTTAAATGTTGAGTTTAATATTCAATTAATTGTTTATTGTTTGTTATATGAACATTATCTAAAGCCTCAAATTCATAAATTTCATATAAGAAAGCGCTGGGCTGGCTGGCTAAATTTTTTATTATTGTTCATGTGTTCTCGTTCTTGTTACATACATATTATTAACATTTACATTAACAAAACATTTTTGCTAAATTACCAAAAACAACTGCAACAAAAGTTTAAAATAAATTAACTAACTTTCCTTACAAAAACAACTACAAAAGAAAAAAATTAACTAAAACAAATTACAAATTTGAAACAAAACAGCTAAAAACAACAATTGCCATAATTCTGCTCCTACAACATGATGTACAATTGACACGCAAAATAAAAAAGCATGTTCACCATTAAATGAAAAGAAAAAAATACAAATGAAAATTAAGTCATATGCCTATATACATAAAAATACATACAAATATAATAAACTACTACCACTCTACTACTATTACCAACTTCTACTACTCTACTACTTATACCCAACTATCAACCTACAAAATCAATATAAAAAAAAAAATTGAAATACCTTTACCAACTCATAATGTAGAACTACATACAAAAAAAAAAGCCGAAAGTTTGGTTTGAACAGAAAAACAAAAACAGTATATTGTATGGTTTTTAACAGCTCGCTAAAATAGTACCAGGTTTGTATAATTCAAATTTATTTCCTATTTCTTTTTTCTTAACTTATTTAAGTGTAATGATAAATGTATTTTGTGCTTTTTTTAGTTTTAATTCTATAAGATTGTAATACGTTTTAAATGTTAAATTAATAACAGATTTGTTGAATTAATTTGCTTAATTAAAATTTGCTTTATATTGAATTAGAAAATAAAAAATTCAAAAACAATGATCATAACAAAATTTCATAAAAATCATTAACACTTAAAATTAATAACACAAAACTCAGTAACATACAAAACTAATTTCTTTATTATTATATACATACATAAGTATTAGAAACACCTCATACTTTTAACACTTATATCATGCAACATTCGCACTTAGCTGCAGCTGTTGTTTTTTTGCTATGTAGGAATAACGCACCTAGTTTTACTAAATGTTATGTTTTTCAAGGATATACAATATAAGTTCAACTTTTAAAATTATTGAGTTCTAAATCAAAAATGTTTGTAATTCAATGAATTCAATTTTATTGAATTTATTTTGTATATTCTTGTGTTAGTCACTCTTTAGAGTACCTTTATACATATGTATATATGTGCACAATTAAAAAAAAAAATTATACAATCTTTGTAAAGCCTTTAACAAAATTGTCTTATAGACATATGCTCAACGCCTGCATATTCTATACAGAAATTCACTTTAATATTTTTTCGAGTCCGAAGATATATAATTTGGAAATTTATAAAACATTATGAAAACGGACGTTTTTAATATACGCTTATTGAATTGGATTCGTATAAACAAACCACTTTCGATGGTAAGATTTTGTTTTCTTTTAAAAATTTGTTTTCAAAGCTGTACCTTTCATAAAAATAAAAAAATGTTATTTATTTCTTTGCACATTTTCTTTTTATAAGAAAAAGAGCAGAGACACGTTTTTCGGCCATAGAAATAAAAAAAAAATCTTTATTTTTTGATTTATCAATTCAAAACCAATTATCTTTGTTCGCGGAAATGAGACAATAACTAAGAATTATTGTAATATAAATACAATTTTTCTTTTAACTTTAAGATCCCATAAATCTACATCTGATAGGAGGTATGTAGGGTCGCATACTCCTCTGTTATGTATGAATAAAAATTTTATATGATGATTATAATTGTAGTCAACCGACCTGGAAGTTGTAATTTTAGGAAGTATGATTTGGGAATCCAGTATGAAATTTCTTTTAAACTGTTAGCATTTAAAGCTGTTTAGTATTGATTACACAAAAAATATATCTCGAATAATTCTGCAAAATTATTATTCCTTAGGCTTAAAGCTGTTAATATTGATTACACAAAAAATATATCTCGAATAATTGTGCAAAATTATTATTCCTTAGGCTTGGTATAGTGTAGAAAGTAAAATGAAATTTTGCCATCACGTCACATTTTTAATCCTTTGAAGAAAAAAGAAAATTTGCTTCCTTGATGAATTTTTAGAATATAAAATTTACATGAAATTAGTTACTCATGTTTTATAGCCAAATATAAATATCCCCTCCACACCCAATCCTTACCCCTCATTATACACTACACCACCATAGGTGGGGAAGCTATTATGCGTTTGTGCTGATGTTTGTAACACCCAAAAATATTGGTCTAAGACCCACCTTAATTTATACCAATCGGCTTAGAATCACTTTCTGAGTCGATTTAACGATGTGAGTCCGTCCGTCTGTCTGTCTGTCCGTCCATGTAAACCTTGTAATCAAACTACAGGTCGCAATTTTGAACCAAATTTGATGAAATTTGGTACAAAGGTTTCTTATAGTCTAGGGACGAAGCGTATTGAAATTGGTTATGATCGGTCCATTATTTCACCTTATGAGTGTCGGTCCACATTTGACTCCAAGTCTAATAAAAGACTCCTCCCCGAATTATAATGTATACAATGGTGTAGGGTATAATATGGTCGGGCTTGACCGACTATATCTTTTTCTCTCGTTTTTCAATGGATTTATGTCGGGTAATGGAGAAATTCTTGATTTTTACAACTTTAAAGACTTCTATGGCCTATGTGTGACAAGTCTTGGCTAAATAACATGAGTGACTAATTTCCTTTACTTATTATCCAGAAAATTTTATAACCTAAAAACTCCCCAGGGAAGCATATTTTCTTTGGTCTTTAATGATTTAAAAATGTGACGTGATGGGTAAAAACTGAAATGTAACAAGAAGCTTCTGAAAAGTTTGGACCTTATTACTGTGAAAATAGTTTTTAATTCCAGTTTTAAAATTCAATTGTTGCAAACGTAGCCAACAGAGCAGGTTTGCTAGGTTTAAATAATTATCAATAAAAAGGCTTACAAAAAAAACATACATATCGTCGGTGCGCTGACGAAAAGTTCTATGTGTTTTTTGTATTTTATATAGGATAAATTACCTTTTTTTTTAATTTGGAACTTTTTCTTCATTTGATTTTTTTTTTTTTTTATTTTTCGAAGGTCATTTACTAATTTTAAATTTTGAAAAAAAAACCCGTATAGGGTTTTTTGTATAGGCAATTTTCAATTAAATAGAACAATTATAATTCACATAAAATTTTATGTTTAACCAGTTTAATTTGTCTTTAAATATTTGTGTTTTTCTGTTTTGTTATGAGTTTTTTTTTTTTTCTGAACAATATCTACAAATAGGAAATTTTGTAACTTCAAACCATGTTGTGTTAGCGGAAAACGCTTTGGTGGCAATAATAAAAAATGAAAAAAATTACACATAGAACTCTTTATTAACGCACTAACGATATGTACCAGCACCCTATATACTTATAACTTTAGCTAAAACACTTATATTTTTAACACCTTAACAGTCACCATCAAGAACAAACAAAACACAGTACCAATTATAAGGTGTAAGTACACAAATTTAAAAACCCCAAACTCCAATATTTAATTTATATTTTAACTTAAACTCACTGGTTACGGGTACACATTGTCTTAAAATAAACCCTTTAAAAATTTATATAAATAAATTCTATTAAAACTTTTCTTTAAATTTTCATCTAAACAGAAAAAGCGATGTCTAAAGTTGGTAATGGAGCTAATAATGATGACGACGATTACAATTATGATGACGATGATCATGATAATAACTCATCAAACGGCGATGAAGATGATGAACGCAAATCTGAATCACCTAGCCAACCACTGCCGATATACCAGCAACGTAATAATTATTATTCATAAACAACATTTTCATCATATTTCCTCTCAGTAAACAACATAAATAGTTAAAATATTTTAATAACAACAACAAGGAGAAGAAAACGCAACAATTTATTTTATGTCAACCAAATTACCAAAAATTACAATAATGCATTTATCTTAAGTATGTATCAAAACATTAAATGATACAAAATACTGAAAAACTAAACAAATTTTCTTTTGTAAAAAAAAGTAGACTAAAAATTAAAAAAAAAAAAAAAAAAAAAAAAAACTTCCTAAATTTGTTAAAAATCATTTAAAAAGAAAGAAAAATAACACATACATATGATATAAAACAATATAAAGCTTAATTGACTGAAAAATTGTTTCCACAAAAACAAAAAAAGACTTTTTAGTAGAAAAACAAATTCATTTTATAATTTCACTTTTTAAACTATATATATGGGAAAAATCGTTAGAATTGTTAATTATATATTGAAAGTAAATTATAGTCTATTAAATAAATTACATAAAAGAATGATATAAATGTATGTTTACAAAATAATTAAAAAATTAAATGAAAAAGTAAACGCATTATAACATATTGAAAAGAAATCAAACTTTAACATATCACTACATTCATATTCACATAACATTAAATTAAAAAAAAAAAAAAAAATAGAAAACTTATGGGAGAAATAAATAAAATTATAACACATATATTTAATTATATTTGAATAATAAGAAATAAGAAAATTGTTAAAACTTTTAGTAATTAGAAATGATTTGTCTAAATTATGAACAATGGAGACGAATGAAAAAAAAAAAAAAATAGTGGATTAGAAAATCTTGAATAAAAATTAAAAAACGAAATTAAGACAGTTATAAGTAAATATTTTCAAAATTGTATTGTTAAAAAGATAACATTTTATTTTAAAAAGCGTTAGAAGTTTTACTGAAAAGCATTGGATATTTGACTGAAGTATTCTTTTTTTAAATACAAGATTTCAACCCACATTTTTATCTGTTATTACTTTTAGTTTTTAAACTTTTATTCACAACAAAATCAGTATAAATCTAATTGAATCACTTTCAATTCAATTTATTTAAAATATTTTATCTTAATATTGTGGATAATACTTTCGAAAAAACAAAATGTTATTTTTAAAGTCGTTTTATGTGAAAAATAGTTTTTCAATTACTATTGCAGAAATATAATAAATTATTACTTTTGCTCTTTATTTCATATCTGAAGTAGGTTTTTAAAGTTTTAAGAAAACTAAAAATTTTAAATCTAGAGAAAAAGTTAGAAAAATATTGAACTTTTTTTCGTTTCGTTAATTTTTTAGAAACATAAACTAATTAATCCCTATCTTTAGACATTTGATTTTAAACCTATATTATAATTAAACAACGAATTACAATTTTATAACATAATTTTCAGCTTTAAGGGCTAATGTTATTTTTTTAAATTAAATTCAAAGATTTTTATTCTTTTTCTCTTACTTATTTCAAAAACATACACTAATGTGTGTTCTAAACGAAAATTTAAATAAGATATTTCTTTTCTATAATTGGACTAGTTGTTATATAGTATAATAAAGTTTATGGGGCAATATACATACATATTTATTAAAAATGTTTTTAATAAAAAAAAGTTCTTAGAACTTATTAAATTCATATATAGTATATTAACTAATCATTTCACAATAAACAGAAGAAAAGTTACATTATAGCAATTTTCATGTACCTATCCATGTATTACAAAAATAAATATGTATAAAAATACGTTAAGGATGCGTGTTAGAAGGAATACAAATGATGAATTTAATAAATTTAAATAAGCAAAATATAAAAAAGAATGTTAAATATTACTAACAAATATAAATAATTACAAAACTCGAATAATAATAAGTCAATTAGGTCTGCAATTAAAATCTAATATTTTAAACTTAACAAAAAAGAAAAAAAAAACTTTATTTAAATCTTTTATTTACTAAGTCAATGAAAAATTAAAAAGAAAGCAAAACCTACATAAAATAAAAACAACAACGATTTAACCATATATGTATATTACAAGATATTTAATTTGCTAATCATTTAAATTTTATTCCATAAACTATTTAAATTTTTAAAGTTACCAGTTAAAGAAAAAACAATAATTTTTGTTTTGAAAATGTATGTACAAAATTTATTTAAAAATTTAGCTTTAATTTTAAGCAAATGTTTTATATAGCATTACAAAGTTTTTTAATCTAAATAATATTAAATTCCTTCACATTTTTATTTTGCAAACGGTGCTATATAAACATTATATTAATTTAAATCAACGATTTTCGTAAAAATCATTATTATAATTATTATAAAAAATCCAAGTCATTAAAGCCATGACCATTGTAAACATATTTTTTTGTCCTTTATATAATTTTATTTACAATCACAATTCCATTTGCCTTATTTATTAATTATTAATTTTATTTAGAAATATACTTGCATATATTATTATACATACATATATTTTTATGGGTTAACTGCATATAATATATAATTAAATTATATTTTAAATATTATATGCGTATGATACAAACAAAAAATAAATTATAATCATATTGTTAATTATAACTATGCAAAATCAATATCAATTGAAAATTACAATACTTAATAAAAATTAAACATATTTATTACTATTATTGTACATTGAAAATATCATAATTATATGTTAATATAAATATATTGAAAAAAAAAAAAAACAAACAAAAAAAAAAAAAGAAATAAAAATGTACATGTTCAATAAAAGAATATGAATATTATATAAAAACACAAAACTTATTCACTGTAAGTTATCATTACAAAATGTAAGCAAAAATGTTATTCAATAAAAATATAGTTAAAATAAAACCATAAAGAAAACAAATTTATTTATTCGATCATAATGTAGGCGAGTTAACGGGCATTATTCATGATATAATTTAACATGTCTACTTCTTTTTATGCCCGAAGAACTTTCAACCAATTATTTATTACAGTTTTAATATTAGTAAAAAAAGAGAAAAAACGGTTTTTTTTAGCTTTATGATACACAAAAAACTTAACTAAATTTTTGTTGTAATTCGCATAGCTAAGTTCATTTTATAATTAACTCTTCACCATTCATGTGATACTCGCAACACAGATTCAATTCCGACTAGGCTTTAATAATTCAATGAGTTATAAAAAATCTGTTCTTTAGTACATGAAATAATAACGTGGTAATGGGCGGTCCAAAAGTCACTCAGCATGTAGCTTTCTTTCACCTACACCCTTCAACCGATTCATTTGAAATTTTCAACGTTTGTACAAATGTGGTTGGTCTTTAATATTCCGTTGAAGGATTACGTATTCATCCTCTAGTTCATGGATTGTTGTAGTATAAAAAAATGTTGACAGTTTACCATAATGTAGGCGTGACAATGTACATTCTAAAGGTCGCTCAAAATGTAGTCAGTTTTAAAGTCTAAACCAGTAAAAAACTTACTTAACCATTAATCCGATTCATGTGATATTCGCAACACAAATTCAATTCAGATCCGTCTTTAATAATTCAATAAGTAATACAAAATCTGTTCATTAGTACATGAAATAATAACGTTTGAAATAATTATTTTTCTTAAAATAGGCGTGTTAATGGGCGGCACGAAAGTCACTTATATAGCCCGTTTTTAACTCTATACTATCGAAAAACATTCACCAAATTATCTCTTATAGTTTTAAATATATTAACAAAAGAGTAAAATTGATAACAAAAATCCACCTGCTACACGATTCTGTTCTCCTATGAAGTTACAAAAATGTTGACAATTTTTTCTGCTCAGTTTTTCGTGGTTTGCTAGGTATTGAACTAATTTTCTTATAACTCCTACACCCTTCAACCGACTCATGTGAAATTTTCAGTGTTTATACTGATAAGGTTGTTCTTTAACAATCCGTTGAAATATTACGAAATCGTTCTTTAGTTCACGAATTATTCAAATGTGAAACAATTATTATAGTTTTCTGTAAAGTAGGCGTGGTAATGGGCGTTCCGAATGTCACTCAAAATGTAGTCTGTTTTAAACTTTACACCAGTGAAAAACTTTCATTCAATTATCTCTTTTAGTTCCAAAGTTATTGCAGAAAGAGTTAAACTGTTTATGAACACGTATTGAGATTTTGTGGTAATTCGAATACCTAAGTTAATTTTACTACAACTTCTACATCATTCATTCGATTCATGTGATATTCGCAACACAGATGCATTTCAAGCGCGTCTTTAATAATTCAATGAGTAATACAAAATTTTTTCATTAGTACTTGAAATAATAACGTTTTAAATAATAATGACAGTTTTCCTTAAAGTAGGCGTGATAATGGGCGGTTCGAAAGTCACTCAGCATGTAGCCCGTTTTTAAGTCTATACTATCGAAAAACATTCACCAAATTATCTTTTATAGTTTCAAAGATATTAACAAAAGAGTAAAATTGATAACAAAAATCCACCTGCTACACGATTCTGTTCTCCTATTAGGTGACAAAAATGTTGACAATTTTTTCTACTCAGTTTTTCGTGGTTTGCTAGGTATTGAACTAATTTATCTTACAACTCCTACACCCTTCAACCGATTCATGTGAAATTTTCAGTGTTTGTACAGATGAGATTGGTCTTTAATATTCCATTAAAATATTACGGAATCATTCTTTAGTTCAGGAATAATTCCAGTGTAAAATAATTATTATAGTTTTCTGTAAAGTGGGCTTGGAAATGGGCGTTCCGGATACCACTCAAACTGTACACTAATGAAAAATTCATCTTCATTCAATTATCTCTTTTAGTTTTAAAGTTATTGCAGAAAGAATAATAAAACATTTTTTCTCTTTCTTCAATAACTAACCATAAGATAAAATTTGCTAAAAGTTTTTCTAAGTTTAAGGGTTGAGAGAAATTTGGAAGATATTCCGGTTTTGGCTTTTTAATGACATAATTAACATATTGTTGAATTTTCATGATGTTGATACTAATTATAAAAATAAAATATTGTAAAAATTTCAACTTACCTTTTTCACCAAACAATACAAACACATATATTGTATGCTTGTACAATGTAAATATTAAAAGTCGTTTCTTTAGAGTTTTTTTTTATTTTATTTTATTTACTTAAATTTGCATTAATTACAAATCCTTACAAATTTTAACTTTGGTCTATATAGAAAATGTTTTGACTCATACATTTTCTACATAAGAAGAAAAAAAAACTACCTAAAAAATTTGATATACTAAATTATAATTTTAACATAGATTTCCTTAATTTTCTCTGAACGTCTTCACTGTTTAAGAATTTATTTATACAATTACAGCTTATTAACTATGTGGGAAAAGAAAGGATTTTAACAAAGTGACATAGAAACGGAAATGGAAATTGATTATTTAGAACCTTTAATAAGCGGACATTTAAATTTGAACATGAACAAACATGAAAACATGTACATAAGTATTTTAAATAATGGGAAAGAAGGGCAAGGAATTTGGCAGGTTGTAAGTGTGCACAGACAACAAAAATTTACAAATAAATTAAATGCTTTAAAATAAATATAATATTGTAATAGTTGTAGTAAATTTTTAAAAATCCAATGTTATCGTAATGATAGATCGTGTTAGATGTTTTTGATTTTGCAATTAATAGAAAATTTTTATCGTCAAATTAATGATGTTTAAATTGGATAGGAGAAGAAGATTTTATCAAATCGGACATATTTGTTATTTTTTTTTATAGAACTTAAAATATCGCTCTCTCGCATTTTAAAATAAATTTGGGTTAGTGCTAATTCGTTTTGCTATTTTCTGTGTATATATATGTATGTATGTATATTTTTTAAGTAATTTGCTATTAAATTTGAGTTTATCTTTTCATTTCTTTTAAAAGTATTTATTAGTGTAATTTTGGTTTGAAAACTCTCTAATGGTCATATTCAGCAGATAAACTAAGTAAACTTTTACAGTTGTTACGATTAACAAGTAATCACAAATCTGTAATTGCTGAAGGCGACCATTGTCTCTTTCTCTCTTTTGTTTAATTATGGATGATATTTAAAGTTTTTCAAAGATGTTAATATTGTCGTTTGTGTCTAATATACTCTCTCACTCTCTTAAAATAAAAATAGGTTTTTATTAAACGGGCGCTCTTTTGTCTTGTTTAGTGAAACCATTAACTGCAAAATTTATTTTGTCTTAAGTTTGCTTTCGTTTAAGAGCGCTTTGTTGTTTGATTCGTTAATGGTTTTTGAGTTATAATTTGTATAACTTAAGGGTTTTCAACTCAACTTTTGGTTTTTTTGTTTTTATCATCTTGAACTGGCGCTGTAGTGGTTGCAGATGATTCCTTATTTTCAACTTTGACTAAAGCAGATTCAACCATTTTCTTGTATTTGCCAGACAAATCGGGTAAATCGTAAGAAATGGCCACATCCAGCTTAGTAATGGGACAGCCACGGAAGTATGAGCAGGTCTCGGCTAACTTCTTGAATTCATACAAAGGATTCAAACGGAAGAAGTCACGGTATACCTCAGGATCGGGCAAGTCATAACGTGAGATATTTGTAAGAGTTGATAGACCTTCGTAGATGTGATAGTTTTGGGGATTTTCAATAATGTTATCAGCAATACGTTTTTTGTTGCCAAATAGAGTCTTATGATTATAGAAGGTATTAAGGTAGCAATCAACCATTTTAGCATGATTACGGACGCGAACCTGACGAATGAAATAAAACAAAATATTAAAGTATTTGTTTTTAATTGTTTATTATAATACTTACAGCAAAACGACGCGCACTGGCAATTTTATTTTCAATCCTCTTATCGACAGCAGTACGCAAATCTCTTAGAAAAGCTCTTTCTTGGGCCAACAACAACCGAGCTGGTGAACCCTCTTGATAAGGATGAGACCACAAAGAGGTGGTGTATACTAATGGAGGTTGAGCGGAGGACATTAAGGGAGAAATATTCCAAATCAGAGCACTTTGAACGCGCAATAATTCTTCAGGTTTTACGGTATCGGCCTTGTTCAAAATTATACGCGTTTGATATTCGCGGCCCTTCAATTGATCCAAAATAGCCTCTGTCTCTGGACCAACATCAAGTTTGGCTGGATCATAGACCAAGAATATAATATCGGCACGATCAATAAACCATTGGCAAGCATCATTGAAGGGGAACAATCGAGAAACTTGTTTACGTACTTCCAAAATACCAGGAATTTCCACAATGTTAACCTTAAATATAAAATTAAATTATTATCACTAATATTTAATACACATTTGCATTTATAATTACCTTTTCTAAAAGTTTATTGGGCATTTTTAGACCACGCAAGCGATCTTCTAAACCTTGTCCGAATTTCTGCAATCCAGAGAAAGTATAGTCAGCTGCTAGTTGAGTGCCATCCAATACTTCGGTCTCATTACCCCACAT
The DNA here is from genome assembly GCA_951394005.1 of Protophormia terraenovae. Taxonomy (NCBI): domain Eukaryota; kingdom Metazoa; phylum Arthropoda; class Insecta; order Diptera; family Calliphoridae; genus Protophormia; species Protophormia terraenovae. The sequence goes on from OX596073.1 coordinate 153,530,189, forward strand.
CAAAATGTTAAAATAGGCAGGAGAAGGTTCAGCACCTGATTCGTAAATACATTTCAAAATGTTCATTCTAATCTCCGTTTTACCAATTTCTACTTACCGGTCCTTAGCGAGCTGGCTGTGTATTCATTGTCAGTCAAATAGTTAATGATGGAAGATTTGCCACCAGAATAAGGACCCATAAACAATACCAAAGGCTTGGAGAAAATTTCTGGATCACCAAAGTGACGATTGCTCAAATCACGGTATTTATACAAAGTTTCCAAAGGTTTGATAGCGTTTTCATAGGTGCGTTTAATGTCACGCAAAATAATTTCAGCTACATTATCAATAGCCTTTTCACGAGCATTTGATTCATCGTCGAGTTGTAACAGTTCGTAAATGTGACTGCGACTTCTGCGATTTTCGGGGATTTCACCTTCCTAGAATGTTGGAAAATTTATTTTTTTTAAATAAATACTTTTCAACATATTATACTATAAACATGTAGTAACTGAACAAATAAATAAATAACGAAACGGAAGTTGGATTTACAGGAAATGAGAAAAGGATCAATTGAAAAATTAACAATATTAATTGATAATAAATATAGTGCCGTAGATATGTCACCTGTGTTAGTAGAGTTTCGAATCTAAAAACATTTGTTTCTTTATGAAAAGATTTCGAATATGAATAAATTAGAAAGAGAGACAAAAATAAAAATTCCTCTACTGTAATGGCTATTTGCTATAAAAAATAACTTAGTTTATGAGATCCTGGTTAAAAAAATAAATAAATTAAGAAAAATCAACGGATTATGAGAGAATAATATGATATAAAATTCTAAATATTTTCCAAAAGATTAATAAAGGAGGGGCTTTTCCAGTAGAAAATACCTCAAATTCGTAGATATTGATGAGGTCATCTTCAGCATTTGGTATACCATCGCCATCGATATCATCATCTTCCGCATTGGATGTGCCGTCGCCATCGATATCATCATCTTGTTCATTGGGAATGCCATCTCCATCTAAATCGTTGTCATTGACATTATGAACGCCATCACCATCGATATCGGTATCAGCTACATTGAGTAAGCCGTCACCATCTAGATCAGCATCGGCAACATTCAACACACCGTCACCATCAAGATCTGTATCGACAACATTTGGTACACCATCGCCGTCTAAATCGGCATCATCAATATTTAAAACACCATCGCCATCTAAATCACTATCATTTATATTATGCACACCATCACCATCGATATCATGATCAATAATATTGGGAACACCATCGCCATCTAAATCATCATCTAGAATATTGGCAACACCATCTCCATCTAAATCAGTATCATGTATATTTAATACGCCATCACCATCCATATCAGGATCATTTTCATTTGGTATAATATCGCCATCAATATCATCATCATGAATATTTAAAATACCATCACCATCCATGTCTTCATCGTCTTCATTCGGAATGACGTCACCATCGATATCACTGTCTTGTTCATTAGGAATGCCATCACCATCTAAATCGACAATTTGAGGCAAGCCCTAACAAAGTAACATTATGAAAATATCAACTATTTTTACCGACAATATTTCGAATCGTGAGCTTTTCTTTAATACAGAAAAGGCCCCAGATTCTTTGGTTTATTGTTTCTGCACAAATTATTTTAAATTTTTATCAACAAAATGAAATTGGTCCGAAAAATGCAGACCAAAGTTACTGAGGACTTTTCCTGATTAAAATACCTCCGACTCGTGTTTATCATCATCTTGATGATTTGGAATGCCATCACCATCCATATCATTGTCGACTAGATTCGATATGCCGTCACCATCTATATCATGATCTTTATCGTTAGGAATACCATCACCATCAATGTCATTATCTTTCGAATTAGGAATACCATCTCCATCAATATCATCGTCTTTATCATTTGGAATACCATCACCATCTAAATCATTATCATGAATATTATGAATTCCATCACCATCAATATCATGGTCCTCTGTATTTGGCACTCCATCACCATCAATGTCGTGGTCATCGATATTTGGTACTCCATCACCGTCCAGATCAGAATCATGAATATTTAATATGCCATCACCATCCATATCTGGATCTCTTTCATTTGGTATTACATCACCATCCATATCCTTATCATGTATATTTAGGATACCATCACCATCCATATCTTCGTCTTTTTCGTTCACTATTATATCGCCATCAATATCGTCATCTTCTTCATTTGGAATACCATCACCATCTACATCCACCCGTCTTGGCACTGCCTAATAAAGTAACATTATCAAAATATGTATAAGTTACAACTATCATAACATTAGTTCCAAACGAATCTTGAGATTATTAATCGAAAATTCCCATAATATTTCATATTGGAGTTTCATTATCGACAGAACAATTTTACAGATTTCTTCATAGAAAATCCAATATAAAAAGATAAGAGAATATTTAAATTATAAACTACCTCAGATTCGTCATCTTCGTGATTAAGAATACCATCACCATCGACATCGTCATCTTCATGATTGGCAGTGCCATCACCGTCAATATCATTGTCTTTATGATTTGGAATGCCATCACCATCAATATCATCATCTAGGTGATTTGGAATGCCATCACCGTCTAAATCGTTATCATAAACATTGTGAACTCCATCACCATCAATATCGGTATCATGAACATTCTTTACACCATCACCATCGATATCGTCATCTATAACATTCGCTATGCCATCACCATCTAAGTCACTGTCATGAATATTCAAAACACCATCACCGTCCATATCGACATCTTTTTCGTTTGGTATAACATCTCCATCAATATCATCATCGTGAATATTTAAAATACCATCACCATCCATATCTTCATCTTGTTCATTTGGTATTACATCACCGTCGATATCTTCGTCCTGTTCATTTGGAATACCATCTCCGTCGAGATCAATATGCTTAGGCGGTGCCTGATATAAAACATGAAATCATGAACTCTTTATATCCAAAACTTACGAATCAAGAGAATTATTTTTAAGCCGAAAAGACCCTAGATTCTTTGTTTTTCTACACGAAAGTCTATTTGCTATAAAAAAAGAACTTCTATTTTGATATCTTTTTTTATAGAGAAGACTACAAGCTACGCAAATTATTGATTTAAGAAAACCCAAAGATTTTAAGGACCTTTCATGAATAAAGTACCTCGGATTCATGTATAATATTATCTTGATGATTAGGAATACCATCACCATCGATATCATCATCTTCATGATTTGAAATACTATCACTATCAATATCGTTATCTTTATCATTTGGAATTCCATCACCATCGATATCGGCATCTTGATCATTGTGAATACCATCACCATCTAAATCACTATCTTTGATATTATTCACGCCATCACCATCAATATCAGGATCATGAATATTTTTTATACCATCTCCATCCAAATCATCATCATGTATATTAGCCACACCGTCGCCATCTAAATCGGAATCGTGAATATTTAAAATACCGTCCCCATCCATATCAAGATCCTTTTCGTTTGGTATAACATCACCATCAATATCATCGTCATTTATATTAAGAATACCGTCACCATCAATATCTTCATCTTGTTCATTTGGTTTTTTATCGCCATCTATATCTTCGTCCTGTTCGTTGGGTATGCCATCACCATCCAAATCAATTATCTTAGGCAAAGCCTATTAAATTAATATTATGGAAATATGAACTATTTTTACCCAACAAATTAACAACCGTCAGAATATTTTCTCTTTTATGGAAAAGACCCCCGATTCTTTGAGATTTCATAAATAAAATAATAGGCATCTTTAAAAAGAGCAGTACATTTCTGTATCATACATATCTACAAACGTGTCTCGAAACGTGGTTTCAAAAAGAAATTCCAAAGATTCTGGGGACTTTTCCCAAATAAAATACCTCCCGTTTTGACCTAATAGCCTCTCTATGATTTGGAATACCATCACCGTCAATATCATTATCTTCAAAATTAGAAATGCCATCACCATCTATATCGTCATCCTTAGTGTTCGGTGTACCATCACCATCGATATCATCATCGTGATCGTTTGGAATGCCATCGCCATCAAAATCGTTATCATAAACATTATGTACACCATCACCGTCAATATCAGAATCATGTATATTTTTAACACCATCACCATCAATATCATCGTCGATAACATTTGCAATGCCATCGCCATCTAAATCAGTGTCATCGATATTTGGGACTCCATCACCATCCATGTCCGAGTCATGTTCATTTGGAATCACATCACCATCAATATCATCATCATGAATATTAAGAATCCCATCACCATCGATGTCATCATCCTGATCATTAGGAATCACATCGCCATCAATATCGGAATCTCGTTCATTAGGTATGCCATCACCATCTAAATCGATTTCCTTAGGCAAGGCCTAATAAAGTAACGTTAGGACAACTATCAACTATTTTTATCCAAATACATAAGAGTTTTTAAACAGAAAATTCCCCAGACTCAAAGGATTTTCTACAGATAAGTCTATATGACATTATAACGAACTTACGGTTTTCATACCTTTTTGTTATAGAAAATCCGAAGATTCTGAGGAATTTTTCTGAATAAAATACCTCCACCTTATGCTTATCATCATCTCTGTCATTAGGAATACCATCACCGTCTACATCATGATCTTTGATATTGGAAATACCATCACTATCTATATCGATATCTTTCGTATTAGGCACTCCATCTCCATCAATATCTTCGTCGTGTTCATTTGAAATACCATCACCATCTAAATCAGTATCATTCACGTTATGCACTCCATCTCCATCGATGTCGGAGTCATGGACATTTTTAACTCCATCTCCATCTATATCATCATCTATAATGTTCGCCACTCCATCGCCATCTAAATCACTATCGTAAATATTTAAAACACCATCTCCATCCATATCTGAGTCCTTTTCATTTGGTATAACATCTCCGTCCATGTCATCATCATGAACATTTAAAATACCATCACCATCCATGTCTTCATCCTGTTCGTTAGAAATAATATCGCCATCTATATCATCGTCATCTTCATTTGGAATGCCATCGCCATCTAAATCGATCTTTTTAGGCATTTCCTGGTAAAGGAATATTATGGAAACATAAAAACTTTTAAACAGAAAGTACCTCAGATTCTGTAGTTTTTTTCTCAATTATGCTAATTTTGAAACTTTTTGTTCTTAGATTTACTGAAAAATCCTAAGAGTCTGAGGAGTTTTTCTGATTAAAATACCTTTGATTTCGATTCATTATGATCTTTGTCATTAGGAATACCATCACCATCAACATCGTGATCTTCATGATTTGAAATTCCATCCCCATCTATATCATTATCTTCGTGGTTGGGAATGCCATCGCCATCAATGTCTTCATCATACTCATTTGGAATGCCATCACCATCCAAATCTTCATCATGGACATTGTGAACACCATCACCATCGATATCGTTATCATGAATATTTTTAACACCATCACCATCTATGTCATCGTCGATGATATTCGCTATTCCATCACCATCTATATCGGAATCATATATATTCAAAATGCCATCTCCATCCATATCAGAATCTTTTTCATTTGGTATTATATCACCGTCCATGTCGTCATCATTTATATTTAAAATACCATCACCATCCATATCTTCGTCCTGCTCGTTAGGTTTAGCATCACCATCAATATCATCGTCCTCTTCATTTGGGATACCATCTCCATCTACGTCAACAATTTTTGCCGGTGCCTAATATAGTTACATCATATGAATTTTAATATTGTTGTTTCAAATATGACTGATCATGAGACTTTTAT